>JAJHZJ010000514.1:1200000-1800000 GCA_023548195.1 Bettongia penicillata ogilbyi
TTGTGGGTTCTGTAGCTTTAGTATTTGTTTAGAGTTATTTTTACAGGTATTTGGAGGGCTTTAGGGGAGAGCTCAGGGAAGTCCCTGCTTTTACTCTGCCAATCTTGACTCCTCCTCAATTTCTTACCTTCTCGGTGGGGGAGCAGGGAGGGAGAGAATTTTGAACTCAAAAGTTTTTTAAAACAATTGTTAAATTTTTTCTACACGTAATTGGAAAATATTTAATGAAATAAAAAATTTTAAAGTTCCATGTGCTAATAGAGTTACACTCTTTTTTTGTTTATAAATGATAGACCTAGGAAAATGTGAATTGTTGGTACTATGTCATAGGCATTATGCTATGGGCTGGGGTTCCCATGAAAGGCAAAAACACTATCCTTCTCCTTAAGAACTCACATTCTAATGGGGAAGTAAACATGTAAACAACTTGTTACATACAAAGTATGTATAGTGCAACTGGAATGTGATCTCAGAGAGAAGGCACAAGACCTGGTGTGGAAGGGGAATGGAAAAGCCAATAAAATCCTCTTGGAGAAGTTGAGATTTGAATCCTAAAGGAGATCAGGTAAGCAAGGAAGTAGAAGTAAAGAGATAACAATCCAGGCATGGGGAATAGCCAATGCAAAGGCACAGAGATAGTAGATGGAATGTCATGTGTGGGGAAGAACAAGTATATCAGTATAGTTGGATTATAGAGAGTGTGGAGTCAAGTGTGAGAATATTAGAAAAGTAGGAAGGTGATAAAAAGGTTTAAATACCAAACAGAAGTTTTAATCAGAAGGCACTGGAGTTGATTGAGTAGGGGGAGTAGGTTACTTGGTCAGATGTATTCTTTAGAAAAATCACTCTGGTAGATAAGTGGAGGATATATTGGAGTGGGAATAGAGTTGAGGCAGGGAGACCTTGCTATTCCATTCATTCAAGGAAGGGGTGATGCTGAACTAAGGTGGTGACCATGTGTGGGGAGAGAAGGGAATACATAATGAGAGATCTGGTGATGGCAAAACCTGTAAGTTTGGGCAATGCATTAGATATTGGGGTAAATGAGAATGAGGAGCTGAGGATGACATCAAGATTGTGAACCTGGGTGACTGGGAGGAAGATGGTACTCTGGAGAGTAATAGGGAAATTTAGAAGAGGAAATAATTTTACACAAAAATAAAGAGTTCTGTTTTGAATATGTTAAGTTTGAAATGCCTATGGAATATCTAGATTGAGATGTCCAAAAAGCAGTCATGTGAGACTGCAGCTCAGGAGAGATACTAGGGTTGGGTATATAGATCTGGGAATCTTCTGTATAGAGATGATAATTGAATGCATAATAGCTGATGAGATGAGCAAGTGAGATAGTATAGAGTGGAGCATATATAAATAAGATACAAGGTAGTTTTATGGAAAGAACATTAATTGGTGTTGAAGACCTAAAATGACTTCCTGGAAGCGGTGACACTTGAGCTGAATCTTGAGCGAAGTCAATAATTCTAAGTTGGGGATGAGTGGGATATTTTGCACATAGGTGAGCATCTGTGAGAAGTCATGAAAGAAGGCAAAAGAATGTGGAGGTTGGGGAACAGCTACTGTAGTTCAGTTTGGATGGAATATAGAGCCAGTAAATGAATCAACAAGCATTTATTAAATACCTACTATGTGTTAGTCATATTAGGTGCTGGGGAAAGTGAAGCAACTCCTGGCCTCATGGAGTTTACAGTCTATCCAGGAAGACAACATGCATCTGTATAGGCATATATACACAAGATAATCTGGAGAAGACCTCATAAGGGGCTTCAAGTAAAAGTCGATGCTTCAGTTGAACCTTCCAGGAAGCTAGGAATTCTGAGAAGCAGAGGTAAAAAGGAAATACTTTCCAGGACACAACCAAAGCAAAGACACAGAGATGGGAGGTGGAATGACATGTTTGAAGAAGAGCAAGAAGTCCAGTTTGGCTGGTTGTGTGTGTGTGAAGGGTAGTGACATAGAAAAAGACTGGAAAGATAGGTTGTGGCTAAGTTGCAAAGGGCCTTAAATGTCCAATTAAAGAGTTTATAGTTGATCCTAGAGATACTGGGAAGCCACTGGTGTTTCTTGAGTAGGGAAGGAGCATGGTCAGACCATGTGAGTTCCACAGGATGGGAGTTCTAGTTCTGCCATTTATTAGTTCTGCCATTCAAGAGAGACTGCAAGGCATAGTGAAAAGGGGACTAGACTCAGATTAGGAAGACCTTGTTTCAAATCTTGAATACTTTCCAGCTGTGTGACCCTGGACAAGACACTAAACCTCTCAGAAGTCATTTCCTTATCTGTGAAATGGGGATAATAATAACATCTACCTCACAAAGGTTGTTATGAAATAATGTATGGACACTAAACCTCTCAGAAGTCATTTCCTTATCTGTGAAATGGGGATAATAATAACATCTACCTCACAAAGGTTGTTATGAAATAATGTATGGTCTGCAAACTTTAAAGTGTCAAGTAAATAAATACCTGCTATTCTTACTCTTAGCTGTATGACCTTAAAGTAGCATGGCCCAGTGGAAAGGATACCACATTGGGACTCAGAGCACTTATGGTAGTAATTTGGCTCTGCTGGTTACAGTGTATGTGAACCTCTTATCTATGGAGCTAGTATTTCCCAGCTCCTCTTTGAGAGCCAGGTGGGTCACATCTCCCCCTCAGGGTTCTATGTACCCTGAAGGGTTAGGGGATATTTTTCTCTATTGCCGTTGACTTTGAGCCCTCTTCCCCAGCAGCTCTGCTCCCTGCCTCTGTTAGGTAGAAATGACTTAACCATGTAACACTGATGAACTTTTATGAAGAGATGTTTACTTTGAAGATATAATAAGAACAAAGTACAATCAATCATCCCCTCCAATACACACACCTCAAGGGACATACTCTCCCTTACTCCATCTTGGTCTCTAGGAGGGTACGCTTTTTAGCTTCGTTCCTACATAATTTGGATCTCACTAAGTTCATGTATAAAAGCAGCATCTCTGTTAAATGAATCCTTGTCTCAGTTATGTCCTGAGGGTCACTGCCAAGGTCATTCCTTGATCCTTAGGACCTTGAGTCTATTGTGGCTAAGGAATTCAGACTCTGGAATTCTGGGGTGGCAAAGTAATCTGTGAACCTTTTAAGACCCCTAAAGTCATGGAAGCTCTACTCCAGTGCTTAGCACAGTGCCTGGCACATGGTGGGTACTTAATAATTATTGACTAGTTGGCTGTCTTTGCCTATGACAGAAAAGAACAAATACAAACACCAAGGACTGAGGCCGGTTTCTCAGAGGTTATTTGGCCTCAGAGAGGAGAGGATGCCACATGTGGCCTCTCAACCCTTACAGCATGATGTCTCATCTGATGCTGAGGGCAAAGGAGGCATGCCACCAACCAAATGGACTAAGGCAAGAGAGAGGTGGAAACTGGTTAAGCGTTTTGAATGCCTCTTGAACCCATTAAAGAATGCCCCATTCACCACGTGGTTGGCCAACCAGAACCAGAGTCTCTCCAAGACATTTCATTTACATGTCATCAAAATTGTCTTATAAGCAGGTTTCCAGCCGCTGCATGTGGGGAAGTTGCATCAGCTAGGCAAACTAGCAGAGTGTGCACACATCCAAGGTCCTAGTAAAATGAGGGAGTTGGGTTAGATGACCCCTAAGGTCTCTGCCAGTTCTTAATCTAGAATCTTATGCCTCTAAGTCACTTCCTTTCTCTGAGTCTCAGTTTCTCCATCTATAAAAAAGGGTGTTATAATAGATGACTTCCTGGGTCCCTTTAAACTACAATTGTCTAGGATACAGCTGCATCTCCTGCATGCTTTTGAAACCTCTTTTTCTGGAAGACTTTAAAAGTAAGAAAGATTCTTCTTTGCCTGGGCCAGGTTAGGGTGGTCCTACCTGGAGAAATGAAAGGGGAACAGGACAAGTGGGGTGTGGGTAGAGCGCTGATTCCAGCCTTCAAAGTATACTGCTTTCACGCTCCTCAAAAACATGCCCAGAAAACAATTTTCATCAAGGTCACTGTAGAGTTAGAAATTCAGGTCAGTGAAATGCTTTGCTTTGCAAGCTGTTTCTCCTTAAGAGAAAAGGATTGGGCAGGCTTTAAAAACCACTGAGTCAGATTACAAATATTGACACCAATTTCCAAGGCACCAATTATAGAAGTGGGAACAGCACAAAGAGAAAGAAGCAATTGAAAGGTTGCCTTAATTAAGAAAGCACCTAAATAATTTAGTATTGTAGAAGCAGCAGTAAAATTTAGAGAGAACAGTCAGCTACATCGCTACTGTGAGTGAATGGCAGCTCGGTCCCTGGTATCTGACTCAGTCTATCTAAATTCCCATTGGGATTTTCATGGTCGCTTATTTCCTTGACAGGAATGGCACCTGGTGAGTAACGGGGTACACATAAAGTATTCACAGAACTCTGAGAAAGGTCTGCGAAAGAACCCAACTAAACTCTGGTGTCAAAAGATATTGGTTCAAAACAGCTCTAGCACTTACTAGTTCTGTGATTCTGGGAAAATCACTGCCTCCTTAGCTGTAGTTCCCCACCTGTAAAATGGAGCTAATGATACTTACACTTACTTAATTTGCAGGTTTGTGAGGATCAAAGGAAATAATTAAGTGCAGTCCCTTATATGAAGAAAAATATTATATAAACTTGGACTGAGAACAGATTAAGAGAGAAGTGGCTCAAATATAGATTAGACCTAAGGAAGAACCCCACATAAATTCAAAGGGAAGACTGACCAAAGGAGATTCTGTAAACTCCTCCAAAGGGCCTATTTAAAACAGAAGAAATTATTTTTCATCTAGTGTCATTGAGGTGGGAGTCCTAACTAGAGGGAGAAGGACAGACTAAATGAATTTCTGCAATTCAATATCTGTATCAGGGTCATGATTATTAAATCCAAGTTCCCTAGAATGTATTAAAAATCGTCCCTTTGTAAAGAGCTTAGTGTTTGTCAGAATAGGTTCATATCAGCCATCTCATTTGATCATAATAATAACATCAGAAGAAACTATTATGCAAGTTTTATGGATGAGGAAACTTAATGGATGAGGTACCAAGAGATCACATACCTGCCTAACCCTCATTCCGCACAACAAACCAGTGGCAAATCCTCCATTGGAATTGCTGTTTTCAGGACATCTGGATTGGCTCAATATATGGTTGTCATCCTACTCTATTTTCATTATATGGCATGAGTCCTCTGACCACCATTAGAGTAGCAGGAGCAGTTCCTCAATTTCTTTTCTTTTCATCACTTTTTAAATTCTAATTTATTATTTATTTTTAACATTCTTCAAAAAAAATTTTAGTTCTAAATTCTTTCCCTCCCTACAGACCCTTCCCCCCGTTAAGAAAGTAATATATCAATTATACATGTGAAATCATGAAAATGTGCAAAAAAGGAAGATAAAGAAAGTGAAAAAATTATAATTCAATTTGTACTCAGAATTGATTGATTCTCTTTCTGGAGGTGGATGGCATTTTTTATCATGGATCCTTTGGAATTGTCTTGGATCATCATCTTGAGGAGAGTAGCTAAGTCTTTCACAGTTGATCATCCTTACAATATTGTTGTTATTGTATACAGTATTCTGGTTCTGCTCACTTCACTTTCCATCAGTTTATGTATCTTCCTCAATTTTTCTGAAACCATCCTGCTTATAGCGCAATAGTATTCCATCACAATCATATACCACAACTTGTTCAGCAGTTTCCTAAGTCAAGCATATCACTTCAATTTCCAATTCTTTGCCAACACAAAAATACAAAAATAAATATAAATATTGTGCATATAAGTCCTTTTCTCTTTCTTTACATCTTTTTGGGATACAGACCTAATATAGTGCCAGTGTGATATTCATAGCACCTATGATGGCTGTGAATATGCTGGTGTAATTCTGAATTGCAAAATATGACTGACTCTCCACATGGAAGACAGAACCAAAACATTTATTTAAACCCCAGAAAGCCAAATCCAACATAGCAATAATGAAATCTATACACAGTAACAATGCAGGGGGCACCATGATCCCCAAGCCTTCCCCATACTAGGACCTTCCCACCAACAAACACTCATAGCTCACTGCCTGTTTCCTCTCTCTCCTACAGCTCTAACTACTGTATCCAATTTCTTCTCAGCTCTGCTCCACCCTTCCTACTCTACCCATGTGGTAAGCTCCTTTCACCACAGACTCTTGTAACTCAGGCTTCCATGTGACTCAAGCAGGTCACATGGGCCTATTAATGGATAGGAAAGATCTTCCCATTAGGCAAAAATACATTAACAATACACCTAGGAATGTTATTCGTGAGCCAAAGGGTATACAGTTTGCCCTTTGGGCATAGTTCCAAATTGTTCTCCAGCATGGTTGACTAGTTCACAACTCTACCAACATTGCTTTAGTGTCATAATTTTTCCACATCTCCTCCAACATTTGTTATTTTTCTTTTTTGTCCTTTTAGTCAGGTTGATAGGTATAAGTGATATTACAGAATTATTTTAATCTGCATTTCTCTGATCAATAGTGATTTATAGCATTTTTTCTTATAATTATAGATAACTTTGATTTCTTCTTCTGAAAACTGCCTGTCCATATAATCTGCTCATTTATCAATTGGGGAACAACTCTTATTTTTTTTTTTTTAATAAATTTGACTCAGTTCCTAATATATTTGAGAAATAAGACTTTTATCAGAGAAACTTATATAAAAATTTTTGATACTACTTTATTGTCTGTGGTACCTTTTATCTCAATGCAGTTTTCCTGATTATCTCTCTTAATTAGGTCTGTTTTTTGCTTTTGCTTTGAGATCATAATTGCTATCCTTGCTTCTTCTTTTTTTTTAAATTCAACTGAAGCCTGATAAATTCTGCTCTAGCCTGTTACTTTTATTCTGTGTGTCTTTTTGTTTAAAGTCTTTTCTTGAAAACAATATATCATTGGATTCTGGTTGCTAATCTGTTCTGGTATCTATTTCCATTTTATGGATGAATTCATCCCATTCATCTTCACAGTTATGATTACTAATTATATATTTCCATCTATCTTATTTTCTTTGTTTATCCTACTTTCTCTCTCTCTTTTATCACCCATTTCTCATTTCTCTTATCCCATTCCCCTCCTACTTCCCTATTAGGTAAGATAGATTGTCTAGTACCAACTCAATGTGAATATATATTCTTCCTTCTTTGAACCAATCTGATGAAAGGAAGGTTCAAGTATAGTCTACCCCCCCACTCCTATCACTTCCCCTTTCATTATAAAAACTTTCTCACATACCTCTTTTATGTGAGATTATTTCCTCCGTTTTTCCTCTCCTTTCCATTTCTCCCAGTGCATCCCTCTTTTTGCACTCTCATTTTTTTTGAAGTTATCCCAACATAATCAGCTCACACCCGTGTTCCCTGTCCATGTAGATTTCTTCAAACTGCCCTAATAATAATAAAATTCTTAGGGGTTACATGTATTATTTTTCCCATATAGGAATGTAAACAGTCTAACCTTATTATGTCCCTTATGATTTCTCTTCCATGTTTAATATTTTATGCTTTTCTTGAGTATTGCGTTTAAATGTCAAATTTTCTATTTAGCCCTGGTCTTTTAATCAGAAATGCTTTAAAGTCTTCTGTTTAATTTAATACTCATTTTCCCCCCTACAGGTTTATACTCAGCTTTGTTAGATAGGTTATTCTTGTTTGTAATCCTAACTCCTTTGCGTTTGAGAATATCATACTCCAAGCACTCTGTTTCGTTAACATGGGAAGCTGCTAAATCTCATGTGTTCCTGACTGTGGTTTCACAATATTTGAGTTATTTCTTTCTTGCTCCTTGCAATATTTTCATCTTGAACCTGGGAGCTCTGGAATTTGGCTATAATATTCCTGGGAGTTTTCATTTTGGGATCTTTTTCAGGAGGTGATTGACGAATTCCTTCAATTTCTATTTTATCCTTGAATCTAAGAAATCAGGGCAGTTTTTCTTGATAATTTATTGAAATATGATATCAAGGCTCTTTTTGTGATTATGACTTTCAGATTGTCCAATAATTCTCAAATTGTCTCTCCTTGATCTGTTTCCCAGGTCAGTTGTTTTTCCAGTGAGATAGTTCATATTTTTATCTATATTTTCATTCTCTTGACTTTTATTGTTTCTTGATGCCACATGAAGGCATTAGCTTCCACTTGTCTAATTCTCATTTTTAAGGAATTATTTTCTTCAGGGAGTTTTTGTATCTCTTTTTCCATTTGATTGATTTTACTTTTTAAAGTGTTAATTTCTTCCATTTTTTTGGTGCCTCTTTTACCAAGGTGTTAAATCTCTTTTCATAATTTTCTTGCATGACTCTCATTTCTTTCCTCAGTTTTTCCTCCACCACTTTTATTTCTTTTTTTAAAACTTACATATTCTTGTTGGGATTGGTGGTTAATTTGCATTTTTCTTTGAGAATTTATTTATTGTTTTTCACATTGTTGTCTTCTGAGTTTGTATCTTGATCTTCCTTGCCGCTATAGTAGCTTTTTATGGTCAAGTTCCTTTGTTCCTTTGTTTGCTGTTTTTCCAGCCTCTGCTTTGACTTTGGACTTTTATATTCAAGTTGGGCTCTGCTCACTTGTGGTGGGAAGGTTTTGTTTGGAGCTTTAGGCTTTTTCATACTGCTGTTTTTAGAGCTAGTTCTGGGAGTCTTCAGGTTTTCTATGCTTCCAAGATGGTGTTATCCTGGAGGAGGTATGATCACTGTTCTCCTGGTCTGTGGAAGGACCCTTGCTCTCCTGAAGCTATAAGCACTAGTTCTTCTCTTGTCCCTGGAACTGTGACCAGATCCCCAGCCCTTCTGCACTCACAAGTTAGTACTCCTCTTCACTCTGGAACTGCAACCCAGAGCTGCATATTGTTAGTGAAGTTGCCAAACACTTCCTGGTCCTGTGCCCAGTGTCAGCTCACTGTCTCCTATAACCTTTTTCTGACCGTATCCAATACCCTTTGCTGTCTTTGGGCTGAGAGCTCTCAAAGCTATTGCTGGTGCTGTCCCAGCCACCTCCAAGGCCTGTCACTTGTACTGCTGCTGCATATATTTAGGGCCAGCCCCCATCCTAATGTCATAGACCTCCATTGTCATTCTCCTAAGTCATATTTGGCTGGAAAAATATCTTCCCCCACTTTTTGTTGGCTATTCCTCCCAAGAATTCAATTTGATGTGTTGTTTTAAAGTTGTTCAGAGGGCAATGTGTTTTGGAGAGTTCAGCTGGATTGCTACCCTTACCTTGCCATCTTCTCCTTTGTTTCAAGGGAGGAAAAGTCTAACTAATTATTGTGGTAAAAGTGAGGAAAGCATAGGTGTAAATGGAATTGTGCCCAGGACAAACTTTTACTTGTTTTATAGAGCATCAGCTAAATCTGGATAGACATGGACATGGAAACTCTTCTGATGTCTCCCTATTAGTAATCCAACATGACTGACTTTAGTTACTGAACACACAATGGGATGTTTTATTGGACACTTACCTCTGACAGCCAGCATAATTAGGAATCTTGTATTAACCTTTCAGCCCACCATTTTCTTGAGGATGACAGCTCTGCAAAGGTTTCTGCCCACAAATTCCTTCAACTTAGCTGACCAGTTGGAAGAAATGAGAATGTTTGCCTGCTTACTTGTTGCAAATATCTAGTGCAGAATTATGTTTTCAGCAATTTTTCATGTTGATCTTAAAAGTTCTATGAACCTATTTGGATATGTGACATCTACTCCAAATAAAAGGTTTTTGTCCTGAAAGAGTAGATTTTTGATACAAACATTTTTGGCCATTCCGCATAATAAAATTGAATTTTGGCAAATTAGGCTGAATAGGCAAATACTTGAAAATATCATTTACAAATATAGTAAAGGAGACTAGATTCCCCATTTCTCTCCAGCAAAGTTGATAAAAATCACAGAGGGGAAAAGTGTAAATGGGTTAAAGGAAGTGCAAAGATGTGTCTCTCCCTGTTACTCTGTTAAAAAGTACAAATTTTCTCTTTGATGGAATTTGTTGTTCAGTCACGTGGCATTCTTCATGACCTCAGTTGGGGTTTTCTTGGCAAAGGTAATGGAGTGGTTTGCTACTTCTTTTCCCAGCTCATTTCAGCCCAGGATCACACAATTAGTAAGTGTCTGAGACCAGATTTGAACTCGGATCTTTCTGACTCCAGGTCCAGTATTCTACCCACTGCACCATCTAACTGCTTGATGGAATTAGAGAACAACTAATTTTTGACTAGGTTTTAAAGAGAGTGTACACTCTAAGGAGAGGCACAGATCCAGAGAGTCCGGAGTGGAAAGCAGCTTCAAGAAGCATGACCCCTGGCAGCAGAGAAGAGAGCTGACTATAGATTTAAGAGAGAACTATCCCTGGCAATTGAGAGTTAAGCTCAAGAGAGGAACAGATCCAGGCAGCCCAGGTGAACCACCTACCCAGCAGAGATGCCCCATCCATCACATGATAATACAAGGAGAAGAAAAGGGACATCAAGCCCTGAAGTATCAGTTTCAGGAGCTTCGTTGGCAACATGTATTATCAATTTGTGTACCTCACACACAAACTACTACACATTTAGATTTGCTCTTCCCAATGAAATAATTTGTGTTTGTGGGAGTATGTATTCCAGGTTTGTGGGGGGAATGTTTGGTAGCCACTATTCTTACTATGAATCCTAAGAAATATTTTTGTTTTCAGCTTGTTGTGTGTCCTGGCCATTATAGTTGAGTGAATTTGTAGGCTGGGAGGGTAGGGTTTATGGGCTATAATTTTAGGCGTGTGAACTTGTAATATATTCTATGAATCTGAGAGGAGTCATCAGTCCCTGAGAACCCAATCTATAACCCACAAATGTTAAGTTGAGGGAAGTAGCCCGAGAGGGGTTATTACACTAATTTTTCAACACTGGAATCAATTCCAGGCTATCAGACATAGCTTCTCATCTATGTTTTTATGCTTGCAGTTCCCAGATGCACTCTATATAGTGTGATCAAGATAATGTGATGATCGCCTTCTGGAAAAACAATGCAATTTTCCTATAAAAGGCAACCTTTATAGGCAGATAATTCATATTGAATGCTTGTGAATGACTTGACATCCTCAGGCAATGTCTCTACTAAATCTCCTCTCAACACCCTATACATGAAATAATAATCATAATAAGAAAGGCTTTATACTTACAAAGCACTTTAAACACATTATCTTATTTGATTCTTACAGCAACCCTATGAGGTACTGAATACTAATATTATTATCCTCAGATAATATCTCCAGATAAGGAAATTGTCTCAGAAAAGCTAAGAGACTGATTCCCTGCCACCTGCAGCTGCCAGTATTTTTCCCTGACTTTGTAATTAATTTGTATATTGTTAAATAAACACATATACATGTATATCTCTATGCATGTGTATATGTATATATACATGTGTGTATACATGTTTGTATGTGTGTATCTAGTCTCTCTTAATAGATGTTAACTTCTTTAGGGAAGGGACTTTTTTATTTTTGTCTTTAATACAAGTCCTTAGCACAGTGCTTGGCACATAGGAAGCACTTAATACATGTTTTGTTGATTGCTTGATTGACTAGCTTGCTTATGGTCACACAGGTAGTAAGTATTGGGACTTTCTGAACTCAAACCCAGAATTTCTTACCATTTGTCTGGTGCTTTGCCCACTAGGCAACACTGCCTCGCCTGTGACATTCTACACCACTGATCTCACATTTTGATTGATTATACTGTACTATAGCAGGATTTGCCCAACAATAAAACTTCCGATGGAGGTAGCATGGTATAATCTGGGATCCACAATAATAGATGACTTAGGGAATCAGTATTTGATATAATCCTTCTAGTCATGGAGAAAACCATGTTCATAAGCACTGAGAAAAGGAAATCTGGGGCTGCATGCTTGGTGACATAATGTTTCAAAAAGAATTCAACAACTGAAAATGGAGAATGAGACATACATTTTTTTTGGACTGGTCATTGTGGGAATTAGTTTCATTGGACTATACACATTTGCTGTGAGATTTTTATTTTTCCTTTATTTTTTTCTTTTTAGTTATTCAATTGGCTGGGGGAGGGAAAGGTAAGGGAAAGAAAATAAATACTTAATTTTAAAAAGAAAGAAGTAAAAAAATACAAAAAAAGAGAGAAAGAAGAGGAAGAAGGAAAAGGGAAAAAAGAAGAGAAGAGAGAGGAGGAAGAGAAGAGGAATACTTTATATCTAGTTCCTTAGGCAGAAATGCTAAGGAGGTAAGAAACAATTCCTTACATTCAAGAGAGTGTACTAGAATAGTTTCAGATGTCAAGAACTGTTTGATATTACAGACAGTGCCTCGTGCTGATGAAGCAAGGAACAACTTTTCCCTCCCATATGATGAAATAACTCAATAACTATTATCTTTTGCACAAAGAAACTATGGTAGAAATCGAGTAGCCCTTAGGAATTCTTTCTTTAACTCCCCTAACTCTGAGAGGGGAGATTTTTGTTTTACTTCTCCAAGTTGAGTCAAGTCAAGTCAACAAGCATGTAAGTACTTACTCTGTACTAAGAGGGACAGCTAGGTGGTACAATGGATAGAGAACTGGGTTTGGAATAAGGAAAACTCATCTTCATGAGTTCAAATCTGGCCTCAGACACTTATTAGCTGTGTGACCCCATGCAAGTCACTTAATCTTCTTAGCTTCAGTTTCTTCATCTATAAAATGAGCTGGAGAAGGAAATGGCAAACCACTCCAGTGTCTTTGCCAAGAAAACCCCAAAATGGGGTCATGAAGAGCTGAACATGACTGGAATGACTCAACAATGACAAAAAGTGCCCTGGGCACTGTGCCAAGCTGGGAAAACAAATACAAACAGAAAGAAGGACAATCCTTGCCCTCAAGGACCTTACATTCTAATGGGAGAAGACAACACATGAAAAACTAGCAGGGGATGTGTAGAGTAGGAAATGAAGGCATCTGGCTTAGGAATATTGAAAGAATCCCAAGGAGAATTAAGAGTGCAGCCTGGGAGCATCTATGGTGACCTATGAAGACACAGGTGGTATGGGTGTCCTCCTTAAAATGAAAGTTCCCATTTCCCTGTCACCTCCTTCCTCTCAAATGAAGAGAAAAATGTGAATAATTAAGCAACACAAATTCCCAAGTTGTCTGTGTACTAAAAATAGATGTCCCGTTCTACACTCTCAGTCCATCATCACCTCTCTGGTAGGAGGTAGAAAGCAGGTTTCCTCACTGGACCACAGGAATCATGGTTGGTCCTTGTGCCAATCAGGATTCTTAAGTCTTTCCAAGTTTGTTTTTTTACAATATTGTTGTTATTGTATAAACTTTTCTCTTGACTTTGCTCACTTCATTTGGCAGCAATTCATACAGTTCCTCCCAGCCTTCTCATGATCTTTTATTTATCACTTGATTTTAATATATCACAGTGACTCAAAAATCACATGGACCAGAGGGGGTGGAGCCAAGATGGCGGAGTAGAAAGACTCACTTATGCTAGCTCCGAACCCACAGTCCATATATTTCCTACAAGAAGAACTCCCCACAAATTCTGGATCACTGCAAGGCATGCAGAAACACAGTGGAAAAGATTTCCGTTCCAGAGAGCCCTGGAGAGCTGTCCCCAGGGTTCATCGCGCCCCGGAAAATGGAGCCCACCCCTGCCCTGCCCTGGCCAGGCGGCCCCAGAGGAGCAGATCCGAGCAGGCTTCAGGGACCGAACCTCCGGCGGCTGAGAAGTTCCCTCCGCCCACAGACGCTACAGGTCAGTGAGAGAGACTTCTGGGCTGGCTGAGAGGGGAGTGGCATGTCTCCGTGGCTTGGGCCCCCTCGGGAGGAAGCAGCAGAGGCAGACGCAGCAGCGGCAGCCCCCGGGACTCCCCGAGCAGCAGGCAGGATCTTCATTACTGAAGGTCTCTGCATAAACCACCTGAAGGAGCTGAGACTGGGAGGTGGCCCTGCCCCCACCCAAGCACCAGAACTTAAACTCACATTGAATAGCAGCCGCTCCCACCGCGGATAGCCCTGAGACTGGGAAGCAGCATTTGAATCTCAGACCCCAAGCACTAGCTGGGTGGATCTAGGTGGGGGTGCAGAGGAATCTCAGAAGTCAAGTAACTGGCTGGGAAAATGCCCAGAAAAAGGAAGCAAAATAAGACCATAGAGAGATATTTTGATGGGCACAGATGTTCCCGCCTTTCAATTCTGATGAGGAGGAAATATTCTTACCATCAGGGAAAGACGTGGAGGGTGGGGCCTCAGCACCCCAGACACCCCAGGGGGATGTCCGGTGGACTCAGGCCATGGAAGAGCTCAAAAAGAATTTTGAAAAGCAAGTTAGACAGGTGGAGGAAAAACTGGGAAGAGAAATGAGAGAGATGCAAGAAAAGCATGAAAAACGGGTCAATACCTTGGTAAAGGAGACCCAAAAAAATGCTGAAGAAAATAACACCTTGAAAAATAGGCTGACTCAATTGGCAAAAGAGGTTCAAAAAGCCAATGAGGAGAAGAATGCTTTCAAAAGCAGAATTAGCCAAATGGAAAAAGAGGCTCAAAAGCTCACTGAAGAGAATAGTTCTCTCAAAATTAGAATGGAACAGATGGAGGCTAATGACTTTCTGAGAAACCAAGAAATCACAAAACAAAACCAAAAGAATGAAAAAATGGAAGAGAATGTGAAATATCTCATGGGAAAAACAACTGACCTGGAAAATAGATCCAGGAGAGACAATTTAAAAATTATGGGACTACCTGAAAGTCATGATCAAAAAAAGAGCCTAGACATCATCTTCCATGAAATTATCGAGGAAAACTGCCCTGATATTCTACAACCAGAGGGCAAAATAAGTATTGAAAGAATCCATCGATCACCACCTGAAAGAGATCCAAAAAGAGAAACTCCTAGGAACATTGTGGCCAAATTCCAGAATTCCCAGGTCAAGGAGAAAATATTGCAAGCCGCTAGAAAGAAACAATTCCAGTATTGTGGAAATACAATCAGGATAACTCAAGATCTAGCAGCTTCTACATTAAGGGATTGAAGGGAGTAGAATAGGATATTCCAGAAGTCAAAGGAACTAGGACTCAAACCAAGAATCACCTACCCAGCAAACTGAGTATAATACTTCAGGGGAAAATATGGTCTTTCAATGAAACAGAGGACTTTCAAGCATTTTTGATGAAAAGACCAGAGCTGAAAAGAAAATTTGACTTTCAAACACAAGAATGAGAAGAAGCATGAAAAAGTAAAGAGCAAGGAGAAGTCATAAGGGACTTACCAAAAGTGAACTGTTTATATTCCTACATGGAAAGACAATATTTGTAACTCTTAAAACTTTTCAGTATCTGGGTAGTTGGTGGGATTATACACACACACATAGACACACACATATACGCATGCACGCATACACACATACACACATGCATGCATATACAGAGACAGAGAGCACAGAGTGAATTGAATAGGATGGGACCATATCTTAAAAGAAATTAAGGTACATGGTGAGAGAGAAATGTAGTGGGAGGAAAGAGGGTAAAATGGAATGGGGTAAATTATCTCTCATTCAAGAGGCAAGCAGGATACTTTTTAATGGAGGGAAAAAGAGGAAAGCTGAGAAAAAAAAACAAGAAGTTTACCCTCATCACATTCAATTAAAGGAAGGAATAAAATGCACACTCATTTTGGTATGAAAACCTATCTTACAATACAGGAAAGTGGGGGAGAAGGAGATAAGCAAGGGGAGGGGTGATGGTAGGGAGGGCAATGGGAGGAGGGAGCAATTTGAAGTCAATACTTGGGGAGGGACAGGATCAAAAGACAGAATAGAAACAATGGGGGGCAGGATAGGATGGAGGGAAATAACAGTTAGTCTTACACAACACGACTATTATAGAAGTCATTTGCAGAACTACACAGATAGGGCCTATATTGAATTGCCTGCCTTCCCAAAGGGAATGGGTGGGGAGGGAGGGATGGGGAGAATTTGGAACTCAAAGTTTTAGGAACAATTGTTTAGTATTGTTGTTGCTACTAGGAAATAAGAAATACAGGTAATGGGGAATAGAAAGTCATCTGACCCTACAGGACAAAAGAGAAGATGGGGAGAAGAGAAGGGAGGGATGATAGAAGAGAGGGCAGATTGGTGATAGGGAAAATTAGAATGCTTGGTGTATTGGGGTGGGGGGAAGGGTGAAAAGGGGAGAAAATTTGGAACCCCAAATTTTGTGAAAATGAATGTAAAAAGTTGAATAAAAATAAAAAAAAATCACATGGACCAGCACTAACTGGAGTTATACATAGAATGCTAGACTTGAAGTTAGGAAGACCTGAGCTCTAATTCTGCCTCCAACACTTATTAGATTATTTACCCTGGGCAGGTTACTTAACTCTCAGCCTCAATTTACTCATCTGTAAAATGGGGACGAAAATAGCACCTTCCTCCCAGGGCTGTTGTGAAGGTAGATAAGAGACTGGATAAAATGCTTTACAAGGCCTTTAAATACTATGTAAACATTAGTTATAATGGTTATTATGATCTCAAGATCTGAGCTGATAGTTCCTCTTGTTCATCAAGTGACTTGCTTTCATCAATAGTCACTGACATTCTTATTATCGCGTCTAGTTTATCCTTCATTTTTGAAGAGGACCAGTGACATCATAGGGTGATGTCTTGTGTGTGTGAATTGGATTTGAGAGAGGCAGTCACACAAAGTTGTCAGCCTCACTCTCTCTTCCAGAATCATCGACTTCCATTGGCCAGACAAAAGTCAAGAGAACTGCTGGTGGTCCAGGATACAGTAGATGAGCTTGGTATCTTTGATGTCTTACCAAGCTCAGAGTGCTCCATAGCACCTGCTTCGGTTGCCTTCCTGGTCATTAGAACAACTTGTTCTTCTCTGCCTGTTCTGCTGGGGAGAGACTTCACATGCTTGGGGTAGACATCCCCGCAACGGATTTGAAGCTTGCTGGTTTCCCTCAACCTGATTTAGCCTGTCTGTGGACACAGTTTTAGTAGGGTATGGTTACTTTGAATGCTCCAGCTTCTTAGAGCCACAGGTGAAAGTTGGGTGTCAGGTAGACACCACAGGTGGAGAATAAGCCCTCACATCAGTCCTCCTTGAACACTCCATCAACCAACCCCATCTAGTCTAGTCATCAGGATGAATATAAATTGCTAGCTTACCTTTGTAAACTTTTAGTTACTTGTAGAATACAGTGGGATTGTTCTAATAATGATTTGAGTGCCTTGGATACTGATTCCTCATGGAATGAATCTTTTCCTTCCCAAGAGCTGTACTTCCCCACAGAATTGGTAACATTTTCAGAAGTGGCCAGTGTGTTGATTTATTATGCATGAGTATTTTTAGTTACAAAGGTGGATTTGTTTTGATAGGTTAATTGTGGGATAGTGATGGCTTCAGGGGAGGAGTTGAATTAGTGGAAAGGGAAGGAAAGAACAGAGCATCACTAAAATATTATAAAGATACAGAAAAAAACCCCAGAAAGTTCACATGAGGATATAGGCAGGACAATTTTATAACTACCTTGTTCAATTTAATGTAAAATAGAAGTGAAACTATCTCATTCCCTTTTTATCTTGATATTCCAAATAAGTAAGAACATGTTTCAATCAATTACTCATAGGCCTTATACTCTGTGCTAAAATATCTCAGATAAAGGAAATGTGGTCATGTCTCAGGGATATCTAGAAATTATCAATTGAATTGGGATGGGATGAAATTCCTGATATCAGAGCATATATGTGTATACATATATATACATAAACATATAATCATAGATAATAATAGTTTATACATTTATATTATTAATTTCATTATTATTAGCTATTCTCTGGACCTTTATTGGTTGGGTGGGGGGATGGATTACTTGTTTGGACAGTGCAGAGTCAAGATGAAATGAAAAATATCTAAATAACAGTCCAGAAAACTGCTTTACATTCTGATAAGATTTGATTGGCCTCCCTACAGAGTATAACAGTAGTTTTAAGATAAATTACTGAATTCTGTTTTAACTTTTTTTCCTCAGATAGGACTTGTAAATGTCCTATGTTTAGCATTCATTTGTATGTAGGAATAAATTGCCTGTCTCATACCTGATTCATAATTGCACATTGAATACCTCTTTATTTCCCCCTTTCTGGAGAAGGCCTTAAATATGTGGCATAACTAAAAGCATCTTTGGGGTACCAGGATGGGGGACAATTAGACAAAGGGAGTATAAAAGAGTAGGCCCTTTTCATTAGAGGCAAGATCTCCCAGGATGAACCTCATCTGGATTGCATACCTAAGTACAAAACAGGGAATATAGTCCTGTGATGAACCAGCAGTACTTTCTCAAGGTTATATCTAATATCTATCTATTTTATCTATCCATCCACATGCTATATAATGTATATGTATATATATATACATATGTTTATACACATGCTTATGTACACAACATAATAAATTAACATCAATAGCTAGCATTTATTAGTGCTTTAAGATTTGCAAAACAATTTTGTGTTAAATCATAACTTGTGAGGCAGGTGATAATGTTTTCCCCATTTTACAGATGTATATAGACATATATAAGTGTATGAATGTGTATATATGTATTATATTCTTCTATAAAAATGTATGTAGCAGTTTGAAGATTTTTCTATATTTTTAGGCAGTTTTCTCCTTATTAGTTACAACTGCTAGAACTCACTTCCTTATTATGTGAACCCATTTCCACAACCTCAAGAGAAACTGCAACCCTTTTCATTAAAGACTCTTGTCTTTGACTGCTCCCCTGCTGGGAATAGGCTTTAATATTATTTCCTAGCAATGGTCACCCTGCGTGAAGTAATTAAAGACAAAGGAAGCTCTGCTAGACTAAATTTAGGATTACCCAAATTTATAGAGTTTATTTATCTCTTTCTGTACACCTATGCAGTTTTATTGCTTCCCACTGTTTTTCTTCATATTCCTGAGAAGCTCTCTCCTGGTTTCCAAAAATAGGACAACATAGATAAAGCCCATCTGGTTCCCAATGAAGAAGTATATTATAGTAACTTGGTTCCTGAGAAGACAGATGATGACTTTTCATATCTCTTTCTAAAAGACCTTGATCATCAGAGATAATGGGAAGATCATGTAATCCTAACTCTACATACCTATTTAGCTAATTTAGCTATCTTAGAAATTCCAATAACTGGGAAATTAAAGGAAAACAACATTTTCACTTCAAAAACCTAGTTTAAAATATGTGTATGTGTACATGTGTATGTATATATGTATGCATGCATACACATGTATACACATGCATGTACATTAGCAGGGATGTGCTGGTAAATTTTTAACAAACTGCTCATGTATATGTATATGTACATATGTATATACACACAAGACATGTTTTATACATTTAATCTGCGTTATTAACATTTTCTCCCTCACTTTCTTAAGTCTACATAATCCACAAAACAATAAATTAAATTCCTTTTTCCCATGATTTCTCAGGTGTAAAACACTTACACTGAAAATTAAACAATTGGATCTTGTAAACCAGTTTGAGCTGGTTCCAGTACATACTCTCTCTCTCTGCATACCTATATTTGTGTGTGTATGTATGTATCCATACGTATATATGCATATACACACGTTCTTGTACACACATATAAAGGTTGTTGTTCTGTTCATCTTTGGTTTTTGAAGAGGACCATGACATCAGAGAAATGATGGCATGATGTGCACTTGACTTTGAGTGTATGAGGGAGGGCTGTGCAGGTCACCAGCCTCACCTTCTCCTCCTGAGCCATCTACATCCAATGACTAGATGTTCATCAGGATGACTGGAGATGATCCAGGATGCAATGGGATACCTTGAACTTTTGGGCTAAGGTCTTTTCAGGTACTCACTTAAAATGAGGTAATGCCCATTCATTGAACAGGCCTCTTTAAAAAGTAGTCAGGGGGATGGCCTCTTTAATAGAAAAGAGAAAAAAATAGATAAATCACCATGTGGAGAGCAGGAGCCTCAGGGTTGTTGTTTTGAAGAGAAACTGTTACTACCGACATTCGCTCTAAGCCAGGAGGGTCCAAAAACAGCCATTGAATGGAGGTTGGGCAGGGATCCATTATTGTTCACATATATGTGTATCATATCATACAGGTACACACATGATATGTATGCGTATATGTACATATATGTATAAACACAGACACACATGTATATACATACATATACACATATATACCTACATATATACACACACAAAGAGAAAGGGAGAGAGAATTGAGGAGCCATTCTTTGGGCTGCTGTATCCCATATATTGATCTAAGGATGCTAGCATTGTATAGCAAAGATAGTTGCCTGAGATATGATATATGGGGAGGACTGTGGAACCTTGACCTTCCATCCTCTGAGACTTTGTCTGGCTATAAAAACGTGTATGTGTTTATACATATGCACACTTGCATATATGTTATATAGGTATATAACATGTTATATGTGTTAACATAGACATGTAATTACTATATGTACATGTGTATTTATATACACATATATCTATACACATATATGTATCGTTCAGTAAACCTTGCTAGGATATACATGCTTTGTTTGTATGTATAATTTCTCTTGATGTGTCCCTGACTTACCATAAATCTTTAGTTTAAAGGTCACTAGCTGCTAAAAAGAGAAAAAACCTGAACCATCACATCAGCAGGTGTTCCTTAAGTGTGCTCTCTGGGTTAGCCATTGTGATAGACACTGAAGCTATATACAAAGACAGAAACAAAATTGCTCTGGGGAAGGTTCTGTTCTATTAGGATGAAACAATGTGTACACATGTAAGTAAGTACAACATATAGACAAAGTAAGTTAGGAAGGGTCTGGGCATCTGGGAATGAGGCTGGTGGAGATCAGGGAAGCTTTGAGTGGGAAACTGAGCTGAGCTTGAAAGGGAACTAAAGGTCTAGTTATGGAGGCCACCTGTTGGGAGATGGAATGTTGAACCTGAGGAAGAGCAAGGAAGCAAGTATGGCTGAACCCTGGAGCATGGAAATCAGTCTGAGGGGAAGTACAACTGGAAAGCGAGCTGTGGCCAGATTGTATAAGTCTTTGAATAGTAATAGCAGTAACTCATACACACACACATATGTGTGTGTGTGTGTGTGTGTGTGTACAGTTCTTATTATGTGCCAGTCAATGGCTAAGCATTTTACTTACTATCTCATTTGATCCCCACAACAACCCTGGGAGGTAGGAACTATTATTATCGTCATTTTTTTAAAGATGAGGGAAGTGAGGCAAACTGTTTTTAAGTGACTTACCCAGGGTCACCCAGCTAATAAGTGTCTGAGGCCGGATTTGAACTTGGGTCTTCCTGACCCCAGGTCCAGTTATTCTATCCATTTTACCACCTAAACAAACAGGGGAGTTTAATCTTTTAACTTAGAAGGAGCTTTTTGAGCAGAGTCGTGATGTCATATCTCTATTTTAGGAATATGACTTTGGCATCTATGTGGAACACAGACCAAGGAGGGTAGAGACTCGAGACAGGGACATCAATTAATCTATTGCAATAGTGAAGGACAGATGGGACAAGGGCCTAGGCTAAGGTGCTAATTGTCTAAGTGGGGAAAAGAGGCCAAATTCCAGAGATGCTGTGGAGGTAGGTTTGATCAAACCTGGGAAATAATTAAATGGATAGGGGAGTAGAAGATGAAGAGTAAAGAGCTGAGATCTTAAGAGCTGGGTAACTGGAAGGATGATAGGAACAGAGAAGTTAGGAAGAAGGAAAAATTTGGGAGGAAAAATACTGGGTTCTGTTTTGAGTCTGAGATGTCTATAGGGCATTCAACTTGGAACAACTCTCCTGATCCCCAAAATCCTTGTGAACTCTCAGACTAAGCCATAAGGATCTAATATAGTAAATATATTATTTTATATTTATAAATATATTTATTAGAATATGGTAAAATATATTTTACTATTTAAATCATCTTATTAGATTCAACCTGTTATTCTAGCTTGCCAATATCTTTTGGGATCCCCATTCTGGCATCTGATGTTTTAGTTATCCCTTTCTGCTTCATATTCTCTTCAAATGACATGCATATCCTTCGTGCCTTCATTCAAGTCATTGATAAGAATTTTTAACAGAAAAGTGGTCCTCTTCTAGAGACCAACTTCCAGGTTTAAGCAGATTAATCATCAACATTTGAGTCCATACATTCAACCAGTTCTGAGTTCTAACTAAGAAGCTAGGGGGAATGTAACATGCTTACAGAATCTATAAATAGAAGGGACTTTAAAGCTCACCCATTCTGCAACTTCCATTTTACAGCTGAGGAAAAAGGAGCTTAGGAAGATCTAGTACCTTGACCAAGTTCTCAAAGGCAGTAAATACTCTAAATGTAATTTTAATGTAGGTTTTCTAATGCTAAAATGAATGCTTTTCAGTTTCTTCATCGATAAAAATGAGGAGGTTGAATTAAATGACAGTTTTGGTCTTCTCCAGCTCTAAATCTATTATCGTAAGGCCCACTACACTGTTGCCTCTTTAGTTCATTCTGATTCTGTTATTACATAGTTCATTCATTCATTTATTTACTCATTCATTCATTTAACAGATATTTCTTGAGCGCCTTTTTTGACACAGTGAGGGGATTCAGAGGAGTGTAATGTATGTGGTATACAGCCTAGATGGGGAATAGGACCACAAAACACACTTATAGTTTTACGTGGCACATTTCATTTGGATGTGCACTCAGAGAATTTTTTAAAAAGTGAACAAATTTATTGAATGCTCAGCCATCAAGCGTATTATTTTTATCCATCAAAATAAGAAACTAAAACTTTATTATATTTAATTTTTAAAGTTGACAACTAAACTTTTCAAAATGAGACACAAAATGCTAAATTTTTTTTGTAGACATACACAGGGTGTATGCACATATACATATATAGCTTCCTGAAAGCTTTGCTTTTCTTTTCTCTCTCTCTCTCTGTCTCTCTCTCTCTGTGTCTCTCTGTCTCTCTCCCTTTGTATACCTAGAACCCACTACAGTACCTGGTGCTTCATATTAAGTGCTTCATAAATTGCTATTGATTGATGGACTTCAGGGTAAGAAGATAAAAACTCACAAGGGAGCACAGGACAGGTGTGAAATGTGTGTTATTGTGGGGGAATACATCATGGTGGACTGGGGGGTCAGCAGGGTTTTCATGGAAACAATCATTTCTTCAACTGCAAAATTAGGACATTTGAATAAACATTCTTTCAACCCCTTCCAGCTCTGATATTCTAGGCCTCTAAGATTTTTGGAAATGACTCTGAAGGATGGATAGGAAATAGACAGGTACAGAGAAACAGGGGGGGCATTGTAAGGACGGAGAGGAGGTGGCTGAGGGAGGTGAGGGAGGGACTGGAGCGACTTATGATAAAACAGCAGGAATGTGCATCACCCCTGTGTGGCATATGTGGATCCTGATACCAAGACTCTCACCCTGGTTCCCCACCTTCCCACCTACTTCCTACTCTAGTCCTTCAGACCAGTCAGATAAGAATGAAGACTCATCCAGACCAGTTTCCTGCTCTGAGGCACATATTCCAAAGGTAGCCAGGAAGAAAAATGGGCCTGAAAGTTGTGGTTAAGTATAGTTCTTTAGGGGAACTGGCTGGAGGTACAAGCTGTCATCAAACACCTCTGTGAGTAAGATTTATTCCAGCAGGGATGGAGCCTTCCTCAGCCATGACATCAATTGCAGCGGATACCTGCCAGAATTCGTCAAATAATGAGGAAATTGTCTCTGTCTTTTTCTCTTCCCTCCCTCTGGTCTGGAAATTGGCCTGTGCTGGGAGAAGCATCACAAATACTACATTAAAATAGCAGAGTATTATTTTGAGAGAGTTTCTTAGCAGGGAGGCCAAGGTCTCACACAGTGCCTTAGAAATCTCTCTTCCTCATCATCATCTCTTTGAACCAGGGGGAAGACCCACATAAATTCTGAAATACAGGCAAGACTTCCCTGCACCCTTCCCCTTGACCTTTCTCCACCCCTAGCCTGAATAGGAAGAATTTGAGAGGGAAAATTCATTTATTTACTCATCCATATTTTGAAACATTGAGAGCAATGAGGCTTCAGTAGGATTCCTGTCTACTCATCCTTTTTTTCTAAAGGGCCTTCTTCCCAAATTTCTTCCTTCCTTCCTTCCTTCCTTCCTTCCTTCCTTCCTTCCTTCCTTCCTTCCTTCCTTCCTTCCTTCCTTCTTTCCTTCCTTCTTTCTTTCTCCCTAAAGATTGTCATTCTCCTTTACCACTCGCAAAGTATAGGGCACAATCCCTGCTCAGACAAACAATAACAAAAATTGAAATGTTGCTCTTCTCACTTAGTTCCCTATCAAGAGTATACTTATAGGAACTACTTAAAAAAAAACCAAACCAGAGTATTAATCCATCACTTAACTATGGCAGACTGAAAGCCCGTCAGTGCAGAGACAATTCTCTCATCCTTCCTACCTTTGCAGTTTGGGGCCCCCTTGAGGAGTGCTAAGCTTGCTAAAGAGAAAAGAGAGTCGGGAGAGGGGCTGCATCCTAAATCTTTACATCCTATTTTCTCTCCGTATTTCCCCTTGAAAATGTACAAGGTATTCTATGTCCCAAGTGGGTTCTTAAGGACACACCCTTTGTGAGACTTGAGGCATCCTTGGGATTTGTAGACAGCAAGTATGTGTCTGAATTGCCATGCAAGAAAATCCATTTGGGAAATTAATATACACAATAACATTTTTATATGTTTTTATTAGTACAGATTTGCTTGGGAATAAGAGAAAGTGTCCCTCTTGCAAACTTTCCTGGACAGGCATCATATCTCCATCTCATTTCCAAGATTAAAGTGGCCTTGTTATTAGAAAATAAGCAATTCCAGCAGGGTCCTGGCTTCCCCTGCAGCATCACTATCATCAAAAAGTACTTACTCGTTCTCCTTTCTCTGTAGGTTCACACTGTACAATGAGAGTATTCTAGCAGTTTGGGTCTTTGTCCTCCAGGGGGCTTGTGTTTTAAGAGCAGTACCAATCACACAAACAGAACATATTGGCAGAAAATTAGGGAATGTAGCAACTCATTTTTATCATGCTTTATGATTTATAAATTTATATTTCTATATGTTTCTTGTATAACCCTATGAGGCAGGTAGTGCCTCATTTTATAGATTTTTATAGATCATTTTACTACCCCATTTTATAGATGAGGAAACTGAGTCTCACAGAGTATTCATGACTTGCTTAAGGTCCCATAGCTAGTAAATGTCAGAGCTGGGATTTCCACTTGAGCGATCCTGACACAAGTCCAGCACAGGTAGGTACCCAACAGAGAAGATGAAAGACTGATGTCACATCCAGACAGGGTGGTCCTTGTAGAAAGAAAGGGATCATAGATCCAGAGGTGAAAGGGACCTTCAAGGACATTTTGCCCAATTTTCTCATCTTACAAATGGGGAAAATGTAAGCCAGGATGAAGGGTAAGGTGGCTCACCTGAGGACACACAGGTAGTGCGTAGTAGAACCAGTGTATGGTAGGTTCTTTGACTCCAAATTCATTTTTCTTTCCCCTGTGCCACCCTGACTTCCCAGGTGATTGTCTGCTAAGTGACATGTGATGATCACTAGACAGACTCCTCACTCCTGCCTTTCCTTGTCACCAAAGCCATTCTTTCAGGACTAAGAATTCTCTACTAAATGCAAAGTGCCTAAAGAGTGTTATACTTTAATATCATTTTCCAGTTAATAATAAGGGAGATTGGTTGATAGCTTGCTCATGGGAAGATGCTGCAGGGCTGAGAAAGATCTGTGTATGGTCTTAAGAGTTGGAGGGACTGAGATGGGGGCTAAAGACAGACTGCACTGACTAGATAATTTTGCCAAGGGGAAGACTCTGTGTCTAGGGTAGCATAGGTTGTTGGGGTTTTTTTTTTAATTCCAGGAGTTGAAAACAGTCTAAGAAGTCAGCTGTACTGATCTTCAGTTTTTGGTGCCATGTTTTAGAAGAGATATTGTCAAGTGTCAATGCATTCAAAGGAGGATAAGGAGACTGGAAATAACAGCATTTAAGGATCAATGGAAGGAACTGGGAACTTTGAGCCTGAAGAAGGGAAAATTTAGTGGGAAATACAGAAGCTCTTCAAGTGTTTGAAGGGATATCACTTGTTTAGTGAAGTCAACAAAAATCTAAGTGTCTACTATGTGCCAGGCTCCATGCTATGTGTTGGGGATACAAAGAAAGCAAAAAATAAAATAAAATCCCTGCTCTCAATGAGCTTACAGTTGAATCAAAAATAACAAACTAAGGACTATGGACAAATAAGATTTTTGTCCTATAAACTAGAGATAGTGTCACAGGGAGGGATTAAGATGCACGAGGTCTAGCAAAGGTGGGATTTTAACTTATACTTGAAGGAAACCAGGAAAATTATTAGACTTATTTTGCTTAGTATCAAAGGTCAGCACTAGGAGCAATGGGTGGAAATTATAAATGGGTATGTTTAGGCTTGGTGTAAAGAAAAAAAAAAATGTCCTTTCAATTAACATTATCTTGAGGTGGAATGAGCTCTCTCCAGAGGTTATGGGCTCTTCCTCACCAGATGTCTTGAGGAAAACCTGGATCACTATTTTGCAAGTATGAGATAAAGGAGATTTTTTGCTCAGATTGTCAGTTTTGTCAGTTTGACAAGATGGTCTCTGAGATCTGCAGGTTTTAGAATTGTAATTTCAGGAGCCTGCAGAATGAAACTATTGAACACCTGATCAAAAGAGACCAAGGGAAAAGTCAGACTCAAGGAAATGCAAACAATATATCTCACCAGGGCTAAGTGATTAACCTAAATAGCAGTGAAAGAAATAAGAATTTAAATGACTTCAAGGAACTCTTAGATACTTTTTAAATAGTATCTAATTATAGTATCTAATAATATCTATTAAACATAAATAAAAATGACAAAGCCCAGCGTCAGCTATGGTATAAGAACAGAACACACTTATACATTACTGGTAGTACTGCAGATGAGAAACATAGAGCTGGAAGAGATCCTAGAGATTATTTAGTCCACTTCTCTCATTGGACAAATGAGGAAACTGAGGCCTTGGGGGAGGAAACGAGTTCACTAGGTCACATAGCCCATCATTTTCAGATTCAGGATTAGAACCCAGGCTTCTTGACTCAAAACTCAATGTTCTTTCTACCTCATTACACTTGCCTGTTAATCTTCTTGGAGATTACATATCTGGCAATATATGACCAGAGCTATAAAGCTGTCCATTACTTTTGACCCAGCAATTCCACTTTGGAAAATATATCTTTTGGAATAACTCCAAAAGGGGAGAAGGTAATTTATATAAATATGTTCAATTTATAAATAGAAAAAAACCCAACAAAACTCAAACGCCAAGTTGGAAAAGACTCAAAAGTCTTCATGTAGGGAGATAGATAAAAATGATACAATAAAAAAAATAAAGATAGGAAAAATTATGAGCATGTGGATCCTGTCAATACATGGAAATGCACACATGAAATAATTATAAGTGACAAAAAGACGCAAATTAGTTTTTATTGGCAGATAACAATTATGTAGTTACACAGAGATTAAGAGAAAATTCAGAGGAGTTATAATATGTTAGAGAGGGACCCCCATCTTAAGGATAGTCTAGTCCAATCCCTTCTGTTATAAATAAGGAAACTAAGTCCCAGAGACATTAAATGATTTGCCCCAAATCACAAAGGTATTATGTAGTAGAGCCAGGATTTTTGACAACAGATCCAGTGTCTTCTCCAGTGTGTCCTGGTTTGCTCCTATGTACTTTTCCTGGGTTGTACAACTGGGCCAGCTAAGTGGTATAGTGGATAGAGCACCAGGCTTACAGTCAGGAAGACTCATCTTCCTGAATTCAAATCTGGCCTCAGACACTCACTAGCTGTATGACCCTGGGCAAGTCATTTAATCCTGTTTGCCTCAGTTTCCTCATCTGTAAAATGAGCAGGAGAAGAAAATGGCAAACCACTCCAGTGGTTTGCTAAGAAAAGCTTAAATGAGGTAGTGAAGAGTCAGATACAACTGAAACAAATGAGCAACACCACAGCTGGGTTAGTTTAATAGCACTAATGACAAGACTTTATAGATTACTGATGGGAAGGAAATTGAGGGAAAAGTTGGTCCTATGTTGGTTAGCTCAAGAATTAATAAGGTCAAAGGCATAGTTTTGCATCCCATGTGGGCCAATTTGTTTCCCACAGAGACAAAGTTCATTATAAGAATATATCCCTAATTCTAGGCAGCAATCTGTCAAACAGATGGGTACCCTTGGTCACAAGTGGGACTGGCAAAGCATTCTAGTGACAACACAGTCCATCCCTCCTTCTAGAGACACAACTCACAGACGATACCCTCATAGCTCTACCTTGTGGAAGGAAATTTAACCTTTAACATTTTCAGAATTTCTGACGGAGGCCTCCTTTGATGTACATTCAGTACATGATACTTTTTCCTATCTCTTCTCTCTCATGCCAGTATTTATACTGGCTGGGTTGTTAATTACTGTCCCATTCTGAATGATTGCTTTTTTGCTGGGTTTCACAGTCTCCTCTGCATTCAATTCACAAATGTCTGTTTATTTCTAAAAACCACATTCTTCTATGATGGGCTAGGAAATAAGATCTGAATAACCAGGGTTTATTCTCTTGCTATGGGCAAGGAAGGAAAAAATCTATCTAGTGGACATTCTTTTTACGTGGGACCTTAAAGGTGTTTTGTCAAATGCAAGGTTGAGTCTAATTGTTTTGCTTGGTATTTTAAGTAGAGCAATTAATATTTTATTAGGAATACTCCACACTGCTTTTGTCATTTAAAAAAAGATCTCGGCTCAGATTCAATCCAGCTCAGACTCTGTCTAGCTGAGATTCTATCTGGCCCGCTTGTGAATACAAGCGTCACAAATGCTTAGGCTCCTTAAGAGGCAACCCAATTTGGCGAATCCTTAATAAACTTTGTTTTCTTTGACTTTAAGAAGGCTTGAGTTGAATTGGGGTCCCCCATCACCCCGTAACCTCTTCACAACCATAAACACAATTCCATTCAACAACGACTATGCTTGTTAACATCAATCAAGAGAGAAGATGAAGAGATACATCTTCACCAAAGGTGGTTAACATTTCCAATAAAGGTTATCACAGAGAATCCAAATGCATCAGAGTTCCTTGACGAACAGGGCTTCTTAATTATTTTCTTTTGGGGGTCATGTACTTTTGGTAACCGAGTAAAGCATATGGATACCTTAGAGTAAGTAGGATTCCAAAGAAAATGAATTATGTTTAAGTACAGTTATCAAAGTATATATTTTTAAAAAGCTAAAAAAAAACCCCCAGAAGTTCATACATCAATAAACCATGATAGAAATAGAAAACTTCTCAGATGACGTCAGTCAATTACCTCAAGCCTCCAGGCATTGAAGGGCTTCCTGAAAGGGATCCATGATTACTGAAAAGAAGGTGAGCTGATAAAAAACTATATGAATGAAAATGCTGATTATCTAAACTGATGGTATATGTGGCCATTACACTGTGTCAGTTCATCTCCACCTCTTGGACATAAAAAATACAGAGATAGTGATTTAATTAAAGATTGTACAAAAAGAAGAGCATGTCTTGGCTTGATTAAACTTGGAAATTTGTGCTTAGTTCACTGGTGACTCCTTTTTATTTGGTTCAAAATAAAGTGATCTTATTTAGCGCAACTATTCTCCCAGAGATTTTGTAATGATTGATAATAATAATAATGGAGAAAAAAAGAAAGTGGAAGAGGAAGAAGAGAAAAGGGGAAAAGAAAGATGAGGAGAAAGAGAAGATAAAAAGAAAGAAAAAGGAAGATAAGGAGAAAGACCTGACCACTTGATAGAACTCTCAATCTGGAGTCAGGAAGACTAGTTCAAATCCATTCCCCAGACATTTACTAGACTTAGATCCTGGACAAGTAAGTCACTTGGCACTCTCTTAGTCTGAATTTCCTCTGAAAATGGCACATAGTAGTAGCACCTACCTTCCAGAGTTGTTGTGAGGAGCAAATGAGATAGTATTTGTAAAGTTCATTGTAAACCTGAAGGCACTGCAAATACTAGCTACTATTGTTGCTAAGTTAACAACTGGGTAATTTTTTTTTATTTTTTATTTTTTACAGCAGCAAATCTCTATCAGATTCAGAAAAGGTTGAAATCTGAGTTACTGGAAGGAATATCTACATCAATGAGAACAGATTTTATTTTTTAATAACGAAATATAAATATGTCTATTTCAATCTCAGAAAAATCTCTCAGAAAAGCTGGATTTTAGAGTTGGAAGGTAACTCAGCAGGCTTTTAGTGAGCATCTTGATTTAAGGGTAAGTGTGCTAGATTGGAGTCAGAAGATGTAGGTCTGAAGCTTGGTTTTATCACGACTACCTCAGACAAGTCACTTAACCACTCAAGGTCTCAACTGCTTATCTGTATGGTGGTCTCTTCCAATTCTAGCCCTCTAATCCTGTGATCCTATGACATTCTTTCCAGTCCTAGATCCATGACCCTATGATTATTTTAATATTTTCTTATTAAAAGAATATCCAAAAAGACAAATCTGACAAGTGATCTGCATCTGGCCTTTGTTTGGGCACCTTCAATGACCTGATTCTCAAGGCAACTCATTGCATTTTTATATGACTTTTTCCTTTATGTGAAAGCTAGGTTTGCATTTTTGTAACTTTAATCAATTGGTTCTAGTTCTTTTTAGTGACAAAAATTTTTTTTAAAATGTCTAATTCCTTTCTCCATCTAAGATTACTTCCCGTCTTCCCATATGTATTTTGTGTGTACATGTTATTTGCATGTTTTATCCCCCATTAGAATATAAGCTCCAAGCCAATGGGATTGTTTTTGCTTTTTTTTTAAATACCCCATGTTTAGCACAATTTCAAACTTATAGTAAATGCTTAATAAATATTTTTTGTTGACTGGCTGACTTCAAACTCTAATTTGTGTTTCTATGATCTGTGATACCATGATTCTTCTCTGATGGTCCTATATGCTCAGTAAAATAAATTCATGTGGGCCCAGATAGATCTGAATAATAGTTTTTTGAATATGTTTGCCACCTGCCTGTCTACCCAGTTCCACACATATGTCCCTGATGAACAAGATTCCCCAGTGGACTTGGCAAAGAGAGAAACAAAATGACAGGCTGAGCTCTGAATTGTCCCCTGATGGGTTTCCAATGAGTCAAGCACTTTCCTTTAAAAGAAGGGTCTGTGGTTTCATGAAACATCTGCAGGATTTGAATTTTCAAACTATCTTTTTAAAAAAAGGTTTAAAAACAAAACAAAGCTGAGATTGAGCTGTAAGGATTTCAAGAAAGTTGGTGCTTTCCTTGGACTGCTGCCCTTCCCCCATCCCTTTCCCTGGCACTCACTGTTGAATATATTGTTTTGTCATTTAAAACAAAGAGATGAAAACATCACCATCCACATTTAAAACGCATTCCCTACATTGATATACAATGGTGGCGTTTCCTTATGATGATTCAGAAACAAAAGAGACAAAGGGAAAAAAAGAAAAATATAACTAATATTTTTTTAATTTTTTTAAACATAATGCCAGTTGTATTAAGTCAAATGATTGTTTTCTGTATCTATGGATATAGATATCTATTGTCTTATTATAATATGGTCTGTATACATTATCCCCTAATATTGAGTCAACTTAGAATTCTTGAACAAAGATGACATTCTTTTCTATTTTGTAATAAGTCCAACTGTTAAATCCTACCTGTATTATTCTTTTAAAAATGTTCTAGGCATTTTGTTTTATGTTATTAAATGTTTGCTTAAATATTCATTGAGATATTGATGTATAAGTTCATGGCTTTGCTTTATATTTTCATGACTTAGATTTTAGCAACAGGACCATAACTATTTCATAGAAAGAGTTTGATAGTAAATCTTTCTCTGGTTTTATAAAAATAATATGTGTTTTTAGGCACATGTATCTTTGCTAGCCTAGTGAAGCTTATGCACTCCTCAGAATAATGTAAAGAGTTTAATTTTGTTGGTGTTCTGTCTTGTTTTCTTAATGGGTGAGAAAGGGGGTAGGAAAGAAAGAATTTGCAACTGAAATAAAATAAAATGAAATTGAATAAAAAATTAAAAAGAAACAAAAGAAAAAAATAAAAAAATCTCTTATTTTTAGCAGATATGTTTAGTATCTCTTGTAGTCAATTTTCTTTCCCTGGGAACATAACTTTAATTTTATACTAAAAGTCAATGAGAAATTAGAATTCAATATTCATAAACTTAATTTACATGTTATTTTCAAGAATATGTCTGTTCTACAAATCAAGTTGCATCTATGGGGTCATTTTAATTTTTATCTTTCTGGTGGGAAGGACAACACATTTATTCAAAGCTGCTGCACTAGCTTTCTGTCTAGGAAATGTTTCCATCAAACATAATGATAGGATGCTGGGGCAGGGGGTGAAGAATCCAAAGCTGATTGGATTTCGCTGAGAACTGAAAATGTGGAGTGCTTTGGTGTAATTAGCATAATCACCTCTGCATTATTGTTCCATTTTCTGTAGCAACCCATTCCTCATTTGGGTTTCCTCACACAGTAAAATCGAACAGCATCGTTGCCAAGATCCCCAATGCATCCATAAACCGAAAGCTTGCAATTGCACAAGACAGAAAAGGTTATTAATCTTCTCCCCTCCTTAGCAGTTTCAGGATTAAAAAGCCTCCTGTGTTTAAAAAATAAACCTGATGATCACCCTCAATGTTCAGTTCTAGGGAGAAATAGGTTTCTTTCTCACTTTGTTGTTGTATCATCATCTCTTCCCTATTTCCCAAGGATGGAGGATAGGCAGGGATGCAGACACTTTCTTCCCTGTTGGTTATTTCCTCTAGTGTTGCACAATGCAAACCCTCCACACCTTCTCATCCTGTAGAGGAAAAAGGCAGAGGGTGGTGAAAGATCAGAGAGTTCTTAGACCACATATACTTCATCTTTTTTATGTCGTAGGCCCTTTTGCCAGTCTGATGAAGCTGAATTGTTGCCTACATTCATATTAGAAGGAAATGCTAAATTTCAGTTAGAGGTTAGTGAAAAATATTTTTCCCATCCAAGTTTATAGACCCCCTGTAATCTACTCATGGATTCCTTGGTGGGGGCAGGGCTCAGTGGACTCCAGGTTAAGAACCTTAGAACCTTAGACTGTCTATAAACTTAGACTTAGAACCTAAGAACCTTAGACTGTCTATAAACATTAATTTGATTGGGAATATAGAGGGTGGGAAAGACCTCACCAGGACTAGAGCCGTAACAATGGTTGAGTTAGTAGGGCTTTGCCCTAGGACAGTCTCTGAGCCAAGAGATACGACTGTGGCTAGCTCCACTCCTTTGTCTGGCCCTGGGCCAACTTTCCCTCCATGTTCTTGGGAATCGTTTTACTACCATGCCTCCTGCCTCTCCTCCTAACCACTGGGAGTTTGAGATTTTAAGATTAGGTTGTGATGAAGGGGCATAGGGGCATCTCTGAGAGATGAACCAGCTCTTTTACAGGACAATACCTGACTATGATGATGTCAAGCCAAGGAATGCTCATACTTTAAAAAATACGCTCAAAATTAGTGGTAATGTCAAAATGTGCTGGATGATTAGAAGACTGAGGTCTTCTCTAACTTGAGGTGATTTTCTCTTTTCATTTCTTGCTCAACTAAGTCTGCCCTAGGTGCCAGAATTCTTAGTTATGGCTCTGACCAAACGTCACTCAGGAACCCTGTCCCCAACAGATATTACCACAACAAAGGCAGAAGGTTTGGTTATGTCTGTGCCACTAACTACCCTGATGACCTTGGATGAATCACTTAGGGTACGATTGAGAGCTGGAAGGTAATGTTAGACACACAGTCCAGCTGTTGAAATGAGTTGCTTAAAGTCACACAGCTGATTAAATAGCTGACCTAGGCTTCAAATCCAGGTCCTATGGTTCAAAATTTTGTTCTCTTTCTACCTTAATACACTGCCTCACATCTCCCTTGGATCCAGTGCCCTACCCTAAAAGTGAGGGACTGGAACTAGATAGAACTAGATCAATCAATCAACATTCATTAAGCACCTACTATGTGCCAGGCACTATGCTCAACAGTGGGGATACAAAAAAAAGGCTTAAAGGAAGCCAAGGAGGTCAGTAGTCAGTGGGGAGAAAGAAGAGCATTCCAGATGTGAGAAACAGTCAGACAAAATGCCCAGAGAAGAAAGATGGAGGGTCTTGTTCATGGAACAGTCAAGAGGTCAGCGTTATTGGATCAAAAAGTACCTATGGGGATGTAAAGTGTAAGAAGACTGGACAGGTTGGAAGGGGCTGGGTTAGGAAGGGCTTTGGATACCACACTGAGCATTTTGTGTTTGCTCCTGGAGATCATAGAAAGATACTAGAATATATTGAATAGGGAGTGATGTGATCAGAAATTCTGAATATTCCCTCCTGTCCTTCCTGTCTATCCCTGTACTCCTCCTCTTGTTTTTTTTTTTTTTTTTTTTTTTTTTTTTAATACTGATTCTTCCTTGAAAATGACCTGGGTTTGAGGTTTTTCTTCTACAGACAGCTAATAGAGACAGAATGGTTCAGGTCCAGTGGTTCAGGTGACAACAGTTAAGGAAAACAAATGGAGGGAAAAGAAGGAAAAAAGCATTTATTAAACACCTACTGAGGGCAGATAGGTGGCTCAGTGGAAAGAGTGCTGGACCTGGAGTCAGGAAGATCTGAGTTCGAATCCAGATACTTACTAGCTGAGTGACCCTGGGCAAGTCACTTAATCTCTGTTTGCCGTAACTGACTGGAGAAGGAAATGGTAAACTGCTCCAGTTATCTTTGCCAAGAAAACCACATGGACATTATTGTCATGCTACGGTCCACTGGGTCATGAAGAGTTGGACATGTCTAAATGACTGAACCACAAAGTACCTACCCTGTACCAGGTACTGTGATAAGTACTTAATAAGTAATATATCACTTGAACATCACAACCACCCTGTGAGCGAGGTGCTATTATTATCTCCATCTTACAGTTGGGGAAACTGAGGCAAACAGAGGCTAAATGGCTTGTCCAGGGTGAGGCCAGTTTTCTACTCAAATCTTGAGCTGACTCTAGACCCATTACACCATCCGCTGCACCCCTCCCCCCTCCATGATTTCCTTTTAACCCTACTTGAGGTGGTTGGGCCAGAGAGAAGGACTCATTTTGGTATGCTGCAGGGGCTTGCAGGAAGCTGATCTAGCTGTGTTCACAGCCTCTGACCCTGGAGTCACAGTAGGAAGAGAGAAAAGAAGGCTCCATCACCAATGATCCTTTGCATTTTCCAGGTCAGTATGTTCCTTAAAGCCCTGCCTGGAGCCATGTCACTCACTTCTCCCAAACACCCCCACTGCTAGAATAGAAAAGAGCCATAGACCTGAGTCAGGGATATCGACAGCATAACTATCTGTAGTCACTTCAAGTTTTTTTAAAATATAAATTTATTTAACTTTTTACATTCATTTTCACAAAATTTTGGGTTCCAAACTTTCTCCCCATTTATCCCCTCCCCCACCCCAATACATCAAGCATTCTAATTTCCCCTATCACCAATCTGCCCTCTCTTCTATCATCCCTCCCTTCTCTTCTCCCCATCTTCTCTTTTGTCCTGTAGGGCCAGATGACTTTCTATTCCCCATTACCTGCATTTCTTATTTCCTAGTAGCAAGAACAATACTCAACAGTTGTTCCTAAAACTTTGAGTTCCAAATTCTCCCCATCCCTCCCTCCCCACCCATTCCCTTTGGGAAGGCAGGCAATTCAATATAGGCCCTATCTGTGTAGTTCTGCAAATGACTTCGATAATAGTCGTGTTGTGTAAGACTAACTGTATTTCCCTCCATCCTATCCTGCCCCCCATTGTTTCTATTATGTCTTTTGATCCTGTCCCTCCCCAAGAGTATTGACTTCAAATTGCTCCCTCCTCCCATTGCCCTCCCTTCCATCATCCCCCCACCTTGCTTATCTCCTTCTCCCCCACTTTCCTGTACTGTAAGATAGGTTTTCATACCAAAATGAGTGTGCATTTTATTCCTTCCTTTAATCGAATGTGATGAGGGTAAACTTCATGTTTTTTTCTCAGCTCTCCTCTTTTCCCCTCCACTAAAAGGTCTCCTGCTTGCCTCTTGAATGAGATTTAATTTATCCCATTCCATTTCACCCTCTTTCCTCCCACTACATTTCTCTCTCACCATTTACCTTAATTTCTTTTAAGATATGGTCCCATCCTATTCAATTTATTCTGTGCTCTCTGTCTCTGCATGTGTGTACATATGTGTATGTGTGTATGTGCATGTGTGTACATGTGTGTGTGCATGTGCATGTGTGTACATGTGTGTGTGTGGTCCCACCAACTACCCAGATACTGAAAAGTTTTAAGAGTTACAAATATTGTCTTTCCATGTAGGAATGTAAACAGTTCACCTTTAGTAAGTCCCTTATGACTTCTCTTTGCTGTTTACTTTTTCATGCTTCTTCTCATTCTTGTGTTTGGAAGTCAAATTTTCTTTTCAGCTCTGGTCTTTTCATCAAGAATGCTTGAAAGTCCTCTGTTTCATTGAAAGACCATATTTTCCCCTGAAGGATTATACTCAGTTTTGCTGGGTAGGTGATTCTTGGTTTGAGTCCTAGTTCCTTTGACTTCTGGAATATCCTGTTCCACACCCTTCGATCCCTTAATGTAGAAGCTGCTAGATCTTGTGTTATCCTGATTGTATTTCCACAATACTGGAATTGTTTCTTTCTAGCTGCTTGCAAGATTTTCTCCTTAACCTGGGAATTCTGGAATTTGGCCACAATGTTCCTAGGAGTTTCTCTTTTTGGATCTCTTTCAGGCGATATTCGATGGATTCCTTCAATACTTATTTTGCCCTCTGGTTCTAGAATATCAGGGCAGTTTTCCTTGATAATTTCATGAAAGATGAAATCTAGGCTCTTTTTTTGATCATGGCTTTCAGGTAGTCCCATAATTTTTAAATTGTCTCTCCTGGATCTATTTTCCAGGTCAGTTGTTTTTCCCATGAGATATTTCACATTCTCTTCCATTTTTTCATTCTTTTGGTTTTGTTTTGTGATTTCTTGGTTTCTCAGAAAGTCATTAGCCTCCATCTGTTCCATTCTAATTTTGAGAGAACTATTCTCTTCAGTGAGCTTTTGAACCTCTTTTTCCATTTGGCTAATTCTGCTTTTGAAAGCATTCTTCTCCTCATTGGCTTTTTGAACCTCTTTTGCCAATTGAGTGAGCCTATTTTTCAAGGTGTTATTTTCTTCAGCATTTTTTTGGGTCTCCTTTAGCAAGGTATTGACCCATTTTTCATGCTTTTCTTGCATCTCTCTCATTTCTCTTCCCAGTTTTTCCTCCACCTGTCTAACTTGATTTTCAAAATCCTTTTTGAGCTCTTCCATAGCCTGAGCCCACCGGACATCCACCTCAGATGTCTGGGATACAGAGGCCCCGACCTCCATGTCTTTCCCTGATGGCAAGCATTGTTCCTCCCCATTGGAAATGAAAGGAGGAAACATCATCTGTTCCCCAAGAAAGTAGCTTTCTGTGGTCTTATTTTTCTTCCCTTTTCTGGGCATTTTCCCAGCCAGTTACTTGACTTCTGAGATTCCTCTGCACCCCCACCTAGATCCCCCCAGCTAGTGCTTGGGGTCTGAGATTCAAATGTTGCTCCCCAGCCTCAGGGCTTTCAGGGCGGGCAGGGCTGCTATTCAACGTGAGCTTAAGTTCTGGTGCTCAGGTTGGGGCAGGGCCGCCTCCCAGGCTCAGTTCCCTAGGGGGTTTATGCAGAGACTTTTGGTAATGAAGTGGAGCTCCCCCCTGCTCTGGGAGTGCCTGGCCACCGCTGCCTCTGCCGCTGCCTCCCGAGGGGGCCAGAGTCATGGAGACACCCCACTCCCCTCTCGCCCAGCCCAGAAGTCTCTCTCACTGACCTGTAGCACCTGTGGGCAGAGGGACCTTCGAGGCCACTAGAGATTCTGTCCCTGAAGCCTGCTTGGCTCTGCTACTTTGGGGCCCCATGGCCAGGGCAGCACAGGGGCGGGCTCCGCTGTCCAGAGTGTGACGGACCCCTGGGGATGGCTTTCCAGGGCTCTCTGGAATGGAAATCTCTTCCACTGTGTTACTGCGTGGCTTGCACTGCTCCAGAATTTGTGGGGAGTTCTTTTTACAGAAAATTTATGGGCTGTGGGTTTGGAGCTAGCATACATGAGTCTTTCTACTCCGCCATCTTGGCTCCTCCCCCTCCACTTCGAGTTTTAAAATTCTGGGTTTCAATTCTAAAATGCATGATCTTTTCTCTCCCTGTCCCAGCCTGGTTTTTGTTTGATCATTCCCTTCCTCAAGAGTCTCCAGTGACTCCCTCTAGTTCACCAGATTCAAATCTACCCTTACTGCCTCCATCTAGCCACATTTTATCTATAACAACTTAAATTTCCATTATACTTTGAAGTTAGTATACTCTGCCTCTTCAAGGCACCCTCCTTCCACCTGTAAGCAATACCAATGAGCCTTTCACCTGGGTGTAACACTAAGCACTCCAACATAAACAAGGGGATCTGCTATCACAGGTTCTTTGATTTTCTCTAAAAGGAAAGGCCACTTTTGAGGGGTTAACAATCATTCCTTTAATCAAACACATGTATCATTCACCTAGTTCAGGGGAGTCATCACCCTGAACTTCAGAGAAAATACAGAGAAATCAAAGATCAATAGATATGGCTTCCTCTGTCTGACATAATCAATATATATATATATATATATATATATATATATATATATATATATATATATATTATAGATCAACAGACAGGTCCAACTGTCTGACCATAGTCACCAGAGAGGGAAGCACCAACATCTGGGTTTTCAAAGCCAGGGTTCTCCTTAGTTGCTTCCCAGAGTCTCTAATCTGGCACTCAAAACTTCTTCTAAAAATGAAACCCCAAAATAAAACTGCACCTCAGAGTCTTTATACACTTTTTAGAGACAGAGAGTATCACATTCATTGAGTACCAGTGCCTCATTAACAAAAAGTATGGACCTTCCCACAAATCTTCCCAGTCCCAACAATGGGTAGGAAAGATCCTCCTTAGTCACATCATTCAGAGGCATTCTATTTCTTGGTATAAACAAAAACAGCAAAACATCCTACTCTGCTTGCCCTCCCACTGGGCCACCTGAGCTGTAATTGTGTCTTGGTGGGACCAAGGTAAGATACAAACTGACAGGTCAAGAACTGCCCTCCAGGAATACATTGGCAGCAAGGAGGATCAGCTTCAATCAATCAATCAACATTTATTAAGGGGCCTACTATGTGCTAGCCACCATGCTAAGCACTCTGATGTCCCTGTTCAGACTTTTGACTATGAAGAGTTTGAGCCAAAAATTTTGTCCAGCATCAAGAATCCATACCAGCCATTCTGCAAACCTAATGTCATGTCTATGGTGGCCACTGCCAAAAAGTGTTGCACAGATATGATACATGTCAGAAGCAGAGTGTGGGGCATGGGCCTGTAAGTAGGCCAAAGAAGAAAAGGAGATGGAGAGATCAGATTGCTGGTAACTGATAGCCTTGAAAAAAAGGGAACTTTTCTGACAAATTTTCAAGGAAATTCCATTTTCATCTCAGGAATGCACATTGATCTTCAGTCTTATAGCTCTATCTAAAGGTCTTCAATTTCCCTTCCCCCACATTTTCTCCCAAATTGAAATGAACTTGGAATTGCTGCAGAAGCAATCTCCTTCCCACTGGATCTTAATGATCCTAATAGTTCAGATGCGAACCTTTTACTTCTCACTTTGAACTTCCCTCCCTAGACTTCTTATTAACCACCACACTGCTTCTCATGCCCTAAAATGAGGGTGATAAACATTAGATGTTAGATGTAAACATTTTTCCTTATTGTCTGTTTCCTAACTAAGAATTATTCTTGCTCTCCCCGGTACCCTAAAATTCTGCGTTGAACCCTAAATAGTGCTTAATTCTCTTATTATGATTGATCAAGATGTAATACTTACCTATGATTGGTAAGACTGGAAAGCTTATTGGGCCATTAATTAAATGCTGAAAGATTTGTGATTTTTGCTAATTAATTTTGCTTGAAGTGATCTAAGAAGCCAACACTTACAAATACTTCCCTGGATCACTTCACTGTGGACTGTGGTTCTCAAATTTTATCTGGTAGTTTTCCAGCTGGTGAATGCTCAGATAATGTCTGTGCTGCTATGCACTCCAGAGTTGTTTAATCCTAGCCCATGCCTACCCAGATGATCCCAAATGTATCTATATCCACTGCCTAGAACACAATTTAATTTGAAATGTGGCAGAGAGACATGGGTGATTTCCAAAGGTGTTTGCTTCTGTCATGGAAGATGTCTTGATAAGCAGAACCAAACGAGGAATATGAGAGGGAGAAAAACAATTCCAAAGGTGTTTAGGGAAGGTTGGGGTGGGGGGATAGTGTTATTCTCCATGTCATTCACATCATATCACCTGCTCTGCTTATATCAAGGGGTTATTATTGGCTGGTTTTCTGTTTTTGAAAAAGATACATTTTATTGTATATTCAAGTAGAGATCTTACTTTTTTTAAAGTGAATTTTATTTTATTTTCAAATGAAGTATCAGGGTCAGGATCTGAAGCTAGGTGATCTGTCTCCCGGTGGAGTAATCTTTCCCTATGTCATTCTGCTTCAAATAAATAAACTTAGGACTGAGCTTCACTGAGTGACTATATACATGTACCCCTGCTATAGCCCCCAACCTTTTGACCATAATAGAAACCTGGGGAAAGAAAAGGATTTTTACCTATGAGACCTCTTTTCTCTTGTGTTGGAAGAGGGGAGATGAGGTGGTTGGCAACAGAACTAGGTTAGGAATTAGAAGACACAGATTCAAAGTCCAGTTCTGATAATTACTCCCTCGGGCACATCAGAGAGGTCCTCTGGGTCTCAGTTTCCCTCATATGTAAAACGAAGGTGTTGGTCTTTTAAGATCCCTTCTTAGCTTTCTATGTGTCAATCAGCCAGTCAAAAATATTTATTAAGCACCTACTATGTGCTAAGCATTAGGGATACAAAAAGAGGCAAAAGATAGTCCTTGCCCTTAGGGAGCTCACAATGTGATGTGAGAAGGATGTATGATCTTTCTTATGCCGTTGTCTCTTTCTGGCTGTTCCAGGACATTACTCACCATTTTCCAGGCAAAGCCTGAAATGGAACTGTTTTCCCTGAACTGTTTTCCAGGGAGAATCTCTTGGTTAGTCAGAGCTCTTATGTTGTCAATGCAAGGCATCCATTTAGAAGACTTGTGGTTGTTGCTAGCCTGCCCAAGGGGAAGCTCCCTCCACTCCTAGAATCTTAGACTAAAGAGGAATGTGAGAGGTCATTTCATCCATCCTCCTAACACTCTCAGCCAGCTGTGACCTGCTTCCTCCCTCGCCCTTCGGCTTCTTACTGTTGGGGTTCAGAGTGCCAACAGGCTGTTAGGGCCAGCCAGGCTTCCCTTTGTCCTAGATGGTATCCTCCTCAGTCAATAGGGGTGGCGTTAATTTGTGGTTCTAAGATCTATGGGGCCCCACCTCCCAGCTTGGAGAGATGTGTCCAAGGTCAGGGTGGGTAGGAAGCAAAGGGAATGAAAAGCCTCTTCTCTACTGTCTGGCATTAAAAGTGCACCAGTAGGTTAATTGGGCCATCATTTAACTATAAGTACCTCTGAGGGGGATGAAAGCTATGAAACATTTATTTTTTAATTAGAGCTTGAAGAGGAAGATACTGGGATGGCTTTGACTCCTTTCCCCCACAGGTCCAGTCTTACTTCCAAAAGCTGGTGCTCTATTGACCACCAGGGCCTTCAGAGGACAATGAGAAATGTAGCCAGAGGGCACACAGGAAGGAAACCACATTGGAAGCCTGTTCCACATATATGCAATGGACTGGTACCTTCCTCTCCCCCTCTCCCCTTCTTCAAGTCTCCACCCAGCTTGTTATCGTGCCTGAAATTGGCCTGGTTCAGGTCATTACATTGGGTTAAGGAAGTACTTTTCAAACTGATTTCCCTCCAGAATACTCACAGGCTTGAGGGTGTGTGTGTGTGTGTGTGTGTGTGTGTGTGTGTGTGTCTCACAAAGGGTACAGGGAAATTTGACAAAATGGACCTTTTCTAACTCAGATTCTATTATCTTGTGATTTTCATTTCTTCCCATTTAATTGATACATAATAGAATTGGTCATAATAATAAAGAATTGTGCAGAGAATAAGATAGAAGTATCCCTGGAAAAGGAAGTAGACCAGTCATTAGTTAAGAGCAAGTAAAATAACCTATATGCTATGCTGGCATTGACCTAATATTGAGGGATCTAGAAGACCCCTCCCCACCCCAGACTGATGAATGGACCTTTCTCTTTGCCCATGGAGACTGGATATGGATAGGTTGTGATCTGCACCATTGGAGGGAATGTCCATATAGATGAGATCACATGTTCACTAAAGTACATATTTTTGTATGCAATATTTTAAAGGAGAAAATACAAGTAGCATGACATTTCTTTGCAAACCCCTTATTCACATTACACAGGAAACTAGTGCTCCATGAAACACAGAAATTTCAGATTATCTTGGCTTCCAGAAGGTAGAAGGAGTTTCTTCTGGTCCAGGAAGTAACTGAAAGTGTAGATGATACTATAAATATGGCCACACCTAAGAGCTATACCACCAGTAACCAGTCCTGCTCATGCTGTCAAGAAATGACATCAAGAAATTGAGGTCATAGAGCTACAAACGTCGAAAAAGTCTTGATTCCTATTTTGTAAGAAACATATTATTTGCTAAGAAGTATAACAAGAAGGGACTGAAGATGTATGCCAACCATGCCAAAGCCATCAGTGTTTGAGTAGAAGCCTTCAAGGTTGTTAGTACTGGGATCTGCAAGTTCAAGGTCTTGAAGCTGGAGATCACCAAGCGTTCTGACCCAAAGGCCGCTATGAGCCTCAAGACTGCAGCCAAATGTCCAAGCCCCAAGACCACCAAGCCTGACTCTAAGATTTCCAGAACCACCGACCCTAAGTTTACCACCTCCACTAATTCTACTGACCCCAAGGTCACCAAATATGCACCAAGGTCATCAAGTCCAAAGTTGAGGTTACCAAGTTTAATTTTAAGTTCATCAAGCCCAGTGATTGCAAGGATGCCAAGACCATTGACTCTAAGATAGCTAAACCCAAAGTTGCCAGTGCTAAGGCCACTAATGCCAAGGCAACTAATCCTAAACCTTCAAAATAAATACTTCAGGATATCGTTTGAATATTTACCCACAGTTTGTTTTTTTTTTCCCAGCCAGGACATCATCATTCACTCTTTTATACATATGAAGGAAATGATGAATCACTCACTCCTCCTCCCAAAAGTAAAAGACATATCACATAAATCTATTAGTACCTATTAATATACTTGCATGTTTGTTTATCAATTTTTTAAGTTTTCAAACTAAGCTATAAGTAAGCTTTGACTCTATGTTCTCATATGCTTTTAATTGATCCCTGCTAAGGTATTAAATGATAATTAATAACCTAAGGTATCAGCACCCCATCACCTACCATGATAGATTGATTTTCTTGAGAAGAAAAATATTAATAATTATCATAATTATAGTTAGCATTTAAGGTTTTTTATATTCTTTTATTTGAGTTAGAGACCCAAAGGAATGTTATGATACTAATTAAATCATAAGCAGTAGAATTAATTGGGGAGTAGGAAGAGATTCTGTCTGCCACCCCTACAAATCACATAAGATCATCAACTTAGAACTGCAAGGCATCCTACCAGTTATTCCAAAACCTTCATTTTACAGAAGCCCCAAGAGATAGAGCTAATTACCTAAGGTCATGCAGGTTATGATGGTAGAGAAATGATTCCGACTCAGGTCCAACCCTCTTTCCACTCCACCACAGTGACAGCATGGTGATGCTCCCCAATCTACCTACTAGCAAGGCCAGTCTTGCTGCTATGCACATAGAAGGTGCACAGTACAAGCCAAAGCTGTCAGAATTATTGTTTTTCTCAGGATGAAACTCAAGGTATACAAATAGGTAGTTGAAATCTGTCATCACTACCACCTTTGTGGTGGTCTCTATGCCAGATTTCTGGTCTGTTTTAGGAAAACAGAATGCAATACAGAAGCTTCCTGAGCAGGGAAAGTTGATGGCTAGAAGCTTCCCACTCAAGATGTGACCAGCAGGGTCAGAGTGGTCAGGCAAAATTAGTCACTGGAAATAGGGAGTGTTAAGCTTGGGGGGTGCAGGGAAAGGAAAAGTACTGTGCCATCAATTACATCACAGATTTAGAGATTGAGGGCACCTAAAGGACATCCAGTCCAAATCTCTCATTTGACATATAAGGAAACTGAGGACAAAGGTATTAAGTGATTTAACTAGTAAGTGCCAGAAGTGAGTTTCAAACTGACTCCGAGGCCAGGGTTAAAGTGGTCTTGGAATGTGAATCACCACGAGGATTGAGCAGAGTTTGGAGGGGAAATGAGGATCAGTTCAGGGAATATGGAGATAAGAAGAATTCGACCTGTGAACAGAGAGGGTTTATGGTAATATTTTTATGCCCAGGTGAGTGAAGACATTTCCTCTCTTCTGCTTGCCTTGATGAGCAGCAATGAACAGCTTGCCACAAACTTCCTGCTTGCTCTGCCCTTAGAAGTAACCACAGAGCAAAAGGAAAATAAGTGTCTTCCCCAGCCCTCCCCTCACTGATTTCTGCTTGTGAATCAATGGGCACTTCCTTCAGTGTCTCTACCAAATGATCTCCAAAAATACCTTGGTTTTAGATTTTTGTCTGGGCATTCAGTTGCTTTGTAATGAGTTAATTCCAAAGGCTTTTCAATCACTTGACAGGTGAGATGATTTCGGACCGGAAAACAATAGCTTTGTAGGAAGAGGACAAGAGTGCTGTTCGTTTATAAGGAAGACAAGAAGGCTAGGATGTATCTTACTTATGGTTTCCAAGTGAAGGAAAGGGCAGCATGGTGCAGCGAATAGTGCTGGAGTACTTCATCTGGGTTCAAATTCTGCCTCCAATACAATGCAGAAGCTATTTAATCTCTCCGATCCTCCCTCAGATCTCTCATCTTGACATTGGGAATCAAAATAACTGTGGTGTCTGTGTCATAGAGTTGTTTAGCCCAAATGAAGGGAACAAGAATTTACACAGAACCTTCTATGTACTTCTACAATTATTATTTCATTTGCTCTTCATAGCAACTGGACAGGGTAGGTGTTATTACCTCCATTTTACAGTTAAAGAAACTGAGGAAGACAGAGGTTAAATAAGACTTGCCCAAGGCCATATATCTAGTAAGTATCTGAGGCCAGATTTGAACTCATGTCTTCCTGACTCCAGGCTTAGCACTCCATCCACTATGCCACCAGACTATAATTAGACTATAAGTTCCTTGAGGACTGATAATAAGTTTCTTTTCAAAGTTTAATCAACTTGAAGGGTCAAATAAGATGGTACATGGGAAACATTCTAAAGTGTACTCCATAAATCTCAATTGTCCTTGTTCAGAAGGTGCTTTGTCTCCACTGAGGAGAGAATAGGGTGGATTTAAGCTAGACACAAGAAAACATCTTCTGGATAGGATAATTGAACCAAGGGATGAAATCTCCTTGCTTAGAGAGAATACATAAGAAAAAGTGCTGAACTTGGAGTCAGGAGAGACCTAGGTTAAAATACCACCACTAACACTGGTCAGACAGAGTGCCCATGGGCAAGTCACTTAGACATCTCTCTGATTCATTTTTCTCATCTACAAAATAGAGATGTTGATATTTATAGTATCTTCACGGGGTTGTTGTGGAGATTAGTAATATCACACATGCAAAGCACTTTGCAAATGGTAGAATAGAAAGAATGCTAGTTCTGAGAGCTTGAGTTTAAATCTTGGCAATGCCTGGATTTAACCAAGTGATCTTGTACAGCTCACTTAGTATCACTGGACGCACTCACGTCAGTTCTCTCATCCAAGTGTAAGGGTGGGGGTAACCAGTCAATCATCTCCACTCCATTTTAACTACCTTAATTAGGTCAGGACACCTCTATTGAATCAGTTGATCAATGACATTAAACTAGGTTCAAGAAATCCTTCGTTAATCTGGAAGGACTGGAAAGCCACTGGATGAAAAGAAATGATCCACTATAGGAAATGTATTGGGATTGATTGAAGAGAGTTATTCGTACCATTTGGGCTTTATATAAAACAACAAACCAGTTTGGAACCTGTGAGTCAACAAAATCTAAACTCTTGTCCCCATATAAGTTAGGATAATTTTTCCTTTAAAAGTATTGAGACCATCTTTAAGAATTAGTTGACACAAATTAATAAAAATAAGAACCAACTGATAAATAATCAAAAGAAATGATCAGTTTTCTGATGAAGTAATCAAAGCTATGTACAGCCATCTGGCAAAAATATTCTAACTCACTATTGATTAGAGAAATGCAAATTAAAACAATGCTGAGGTGCTACCTCATACCTATTAGATTTGCTAATAGGACAGAAAAGGCAAATGGCAAATATCGACGGGGATAGGGGAAAAATGAGACTTTAATGTTCTGTTGGTGGAGTTGTGAACTGATTCAACCATTCTGTAGAACAATTTGCAACTAGGCCCAAAGGGTTATAAAACCATGCATACCCTTTGATTTACCAGTGGCCCTACTAGGCTTATCCCAAAAGAGATTTAAAAAAATGAAAAAGGAAAAGGACCTATATGTATAAAAATAGCAGCTCTTTTTTGGGGGTAAAGAATTGGAAGTTGAAGGGAAGACCATCAATTGGGGAATGACTGAACAAGTTGTGGTATGTAATTATGATGGAACACTTTTTTAATATAAGAAATGATGAGCAGAATGCTCTCAGAAAAACCTGGAAAGACTTGCATGGGCTGATGCAAAGTGAAATGCACTGTGTGCAAAGTAATAGCAATATTGTGAGATGATCAGCTGTGAATGACTTAGCTAGTCTCAATAATACCACGATCCAAGACAACTCAGGAGGACTTTTGATGAAAAATGCTATCCACCCCAAGGGAAAGAACTGATGATGACTAAATACAGACTGAAGCATGCTTTTATTTTTACTTTATTTTTCTTGAGTTTTTTTTGGTCTATATTTTCTTTCACAACATGACCATTATGGAAATGTTTTGCATGACTACATATGTATAACCTATATCAAATTGCTTGCCTCCTCAGTGAGGAGGGTGGGTGGGGAGGGAGAAAGGGAGAAAATTTGGAACTCAAAAGTTTTAAAAGTGAGTGTTAAAAATTGTTTTTACATGTTACTAAGGGAAAATAAAATATTGAATAAAAGCTAAAAAATAAAGAATTGGTTGACTCAGACAGAGTCTCAGACTAAACCCTCAGGCTATTGAAATAATTTCCTGGCCACTAGAGTACAAAACAGCCACAAGGAGCTCCAGGCATGCTCAGATGCTTGACTCATATGCTCAGGAGCTTGGATCATGATGGGTATGACCATGTAAGGGAGGTAAGGAAGCTTTGGTAAGTTGAATCACCTCAAGGGTCCTCCATGCCTGTCCTGTAATAGTTAAGGTAATCACCTTTTGTTAATTGTTGAATGGCTTATTTTATTCCAATATAAAATCTAAATCATCTGGAGATTGGACTGAGTAGGATTAGGCCTGAACATCACATATTCAAGTGCTGAGTTAGTCCAATAGTGGAAGCAGTTCTAGCCAAGAAATACTTTAGGGTTGGGGGAGAAAAACTTCTCTCTAATCCCTTCACCTTTGACCAGAGGGATGATCTCCTGAATTTTGAAATATCAAAAGATTTTATACTACCCATGGGTATCCTAGCAATGTTGTCAGAATAACTGTTAGCAGTATCTGCATCAGGAGTCAAGGAGAAATGAAACACACTGAGGGAAGGTGGTTTCAGGATTCTACAAAGAGCTCAGCTGGAAGCTATACAATGCATAAGGATAACTTCATGAGAACTTCACAGAGGGATGGAAAGAATGTGGAACAATTATGAGGTAAGAATTAGCTCTTTGCCACATGTACTCTCTAAGCTTGAGCCCACTTTCTCGTGGATACTATATGTATTTATGGGAGTGTGTACCCCTTTGATTTAAAGGCAAGTTTCATACCAATCATTCCTATTATACTACTTTAGTAAATAACCTATTTCTAAAAGCTAATTGTCCGACTAGTTATTACCAATGGATAATTAATGAGAGAAGCATACTGATTGGGGCTCATAAGCTATAGAACCAGAGAAAACTCCCAGCCCCTTGAGATTACTCCTAGAACCTTAAGAAGACAAGTAGCAATTCACTAGGGAACTGACTTCACTGAGGCAATCAGGGTTGGGATAGTGAGGGCAGAGCATGTGCTACATATGATATAATGGAGTTAAACCAGATGACCTCTAAAGTTTTTTCTGTTCCTAAATCTCTGTATATCCCTATGACTGCTCCTTCTCAGTCTTGGTTGGATCTTCATCCAAGTCATGCCTGCTACCCATTGGTGTTCTCCAGAGTTTAGTTGTAGGTCCTCTTCTCTTTTTTCTTCATACCAGTCATTCTCAAAGAATGGTCTGAGAACACCTGGGAGTTCCCCAGACTCTTTAAGGGAGGTCAAGACTATTTTTCTTAATAATGCTAATATTTTAATATTTCAAATATGTTAAATACAAATAGAGACATAAACAAAGGCTTTTTGGGGGGTTCTTAGTAATTTTTAGGAGTATAAAAGGATCCTGAGACCAAAAAGTCTGAGAACTACTACTCTATATTATTTTGATTGATCTTATTAACAACTATGGATTTAGTTATCATCTCTATGCTGATCATTTTCAGATCTATTTATCCAGCCCTAAACTTCTCCTAACCTCCTGACTTACATCTCCAACTAGGTGTTGCATAGACATCATAAACTCGACATGTCCAAAATTTTTCTCTTTCTCTCCAAATCCTTCATTCTTCTTAATTACTGTTGGTTATTACACTAACATCCTTTCAGTTACCCAGATTTGCAATCTAGGTGTCATCTTCAACTCCTCACTCTAAATCCAATAAGTCCCGATGATTTTGCCTTTGTAATGTCTCTTGCATCCACCCCCTTGTCTCATCTGATGCTGCTGCCTCCATGCTGTACGTGCTCATCACTTCCAGTGGGACTGTGGCAGCATCCTGCTGGTTGGTCTCCCTGACTCAGGCCTCTGCCCACTCAAGTCCATCTTCCATTTAGCTGACAAAGTGATCTTCCTACATTACAGGTCTATGTCAGCCTTCCTCCCCTCCTTTACTCAATAAACCCCAGTGATTTACCATCACCTCCAGGATAAAATAGAGAACATTATTTAGCTTTTAAAACTCTTCATAACCTGGACTCCGTCACTCCTTTCCCAGTCTTGTTACACTTTACCATACACACATACTTGACCATCCAGTGACACTATCCTCCTTGATGTTCCTCAGACAAAAACTCTATTTCCCAACTTAGGCATTTTCACTAGCAACCTCTTATGCCTGGAATGACCTTTCAAATCCCTACTTCCTGGTTTCCCTGGCTTCTTTTAAGTCCCAGCTACAGTTCCACCTTCCATAGAAAGACTTTCCCAATCCCTCTTAATTCTAATGCCTCTTCTCTGTTACTTATTTCCTATTTTCCCTGCACGTAGCCTATTTATACATATTAGTTCGTTTGTCTTCTCTATTCGATTGTGAGTTCCTTGAGGGCAGGGACTGTCTTTTGCTTCTATTTATGTCCTTAGCAGTTAGCACAGTTCCTGACACATGGCAGGCATTTAATAAATGTTTTATTTACTAACTGAGTGACATCTTCTATCTCCTTTGTGAGAACCTTCAGTTTAGACATTCAAAGACCTTTAGACCTTCAAAGTAGCAGTGTGGATTAGAGCAGATAATATCTCATAATTTCACAGGTTGCTTTTGTTCAGTCTTTTCAGGTTGTTTTTGTTCAGTCTTTTCAGTTGTGTCTGATTCTTTGTGATCCCTTTTGGGGTTTCCTTGGCAAAGATACTGTAGTGGTTTGCCATTTCCTTTTCCAGCTTATTTTAGAGATGAGGAAATCAAGGCAAACAGAGTTAAGTGACTTGCCCAGGGTCACATAACTAGTAAGTGTCTGAAGCCAGATTTGAACTCAGAAAAAGGAGTCATTTTTACTCCAGGCCCAGTGCTCTGTCTACTATACCACTAAGTTGCAGAAAGGACAGAGTACTGACTTGGAGTCAGGAGGATCTGAGTTTTAATTCTACCTCAGCCATTTGTTAGCTATGAGACCTTGGGAAAATCACTTAACTACCCTATGTCTCAATGTCCTCATTTCTAAACTCGTTATAATAATGGCACCTTCCTCACAGGAGAGCCATAAAGCATCAGTGAGAGTATATATATGTGTGTGTGTATGTTTGTGTGTGTGTATGGATGGATGGATATATAATTCTTTTCAAATCCTGAAGTGCATAAATGTTAACCATTATTATTATGGTAGTAGAAATGGACTTTAGAGATCATTCAGCCCAACTCAATCTTTTTTACACATGAGGAAACAAAGGTGAAGTCTCTTGCTGAAGGTCATATCAAGAACAAGAAAATCCTGGCTTCAAACCCAGATCTCTAGAAAAGAAAACAGAGTCTTTCTCGAGGTCATATATGGAGCTGTGAGAGACCCAAAACTAGGGTTTAACTACATGATCAGCTTTATCAGGGGTATGAAAGAAGTGGTTCCCCCAAATTACCTTCTTTACCCTTTAGCCAGGCTTCCAACTAAACCTGGGGTGTTTTGTTGGCTGTTGTATATGCAGAAGAGGTATGATACCGTATTAGCAGATGCAGCTCTGGCTATTACCTGGACCTGATGATGAGTAATTGCATAAGTCCCAGATTTGGGTTCCAGAGATTCTGGAAGAAAGACATGTATGGTTCCAGAGACACACTCTTTGGGAAAGATAGGTGGAGACAAAAGCAGTAGGCATGTAGGGGAAACCGACTCCCCAAATGTTCCTGATTCCCAGCTTTGCGTGCCGATGGATTATCAAAATGAACCTCCTTGGATGAGATGGGGCCCTTCTGTTCAATTATATTATCTCATGCCCAGCTATAGAACCCCAATTTCTGTTTACTGTTTTGCTTAGATAAATGGGTTATTCACTATTTGGTCTTTTTTTAATGTTCTTTTGTATAACCAGTATTTGATGTGAAAGCACTAAGCCAGCAAGTATAAGCCAAAGGCTATCCATATCCCTACTTGCCCTTAAGTCACTTCTCCCTCCATCTATACAGCAACACTGAAAAAATGTCCCTAAATTGGTTGTTTGTTACACCCCTGCTCTAGGAAGCTGAAACTCCCCAGTAATAGAAGCCCAAACTTGGGCTTTGTATTTGATTAAAATGTACGTACTGTGGAGCAAGGCCGAATGTGTTATTAGGTTTGACATTTTTGCCTGATTGTTTCCTGAGAACAGGCTCTGACGGAAAGCGGATTAAGGAAGAGCTGCCCAGGGAGAAAAAGGAAAACCTGGCCATGCAGAGAACAGCACAGGGCACCAGGGACCTGACTAGAGGGAAGGGAGAGGAGGCAACAGGAGAGAAAAGAGGATCCAAAAGAAGTCAGTGGGGAGCAAAGCCTTCTTTGACCAAGTGTGTCACCATATAGAGATCCAAGACCAAGGCAATATGGAAGCACTTTTGAATGTTGAAGAATCTTGACATCAAAGGAGTTAGAACAGGAAGCCAGATAGCTGAGGGGGGCATTGTTGCAGACTTGGTATGGACATTTTATTGAACAAAGCTGGAAAATATCCTGACCAAGATCCTTATTTCCTGGGTTGGTGAGGGGAAGAGGAGTTTTTAACTCTTTTCCTCTCCCCTTGGCCCACTTCTGCAATGTAGAGAAGGTTTTCCCCTTTTCCCTCTTTTTACAGCTCTATTTTACTGCAGAAGTGCAACATATTCATGCTCAAGAAAGTCCTCAGTGAAGGCTTAGCAGACACTTCCTGGCGGGGTTTGCTTCACCCTGGCCTTGCCTTAAAAGACAACAAGAGGAGTGTAACCTTGACCCCCTACAACTCCAGCAACTCTGCTCTGATAGGCAGGATACAAGACTTGGATCTAGAGCCTCTCCAAGTTCAGGTATAAATCTCTATCCTAGGAAATCACACAAATGCTCAGCCTAGCTCTCAGCTGAATTAAGGAAAAGAAAGTCCAGGACAATCTGGGGCCCAAGATGATAAGGAACCTTAAACACAAAGATCTAATAGAGAAACAAGTGGGCAAGGGTGAGAGAGAAGAGATCATCAAATCATCAAAAGAAGAAATGATTGAGCTGGAGGAGACCTTCCAGATTATTTAGTACAAATTCTTCCTTTTTTAAACAGGAAAACAGGAACACCATCCTAGATGTTCCTCCTTCACCTTTCCCTGAGGGCAGAGGGGGCTGAGCAGTAGTGTGTGGGTACAGTGGGAGTTAGATGCCTGCTTGCTAAAGAGTGCCTTGTGTAACTGTCACCCCATCATGTGGGCTTGGCTTCTGGGGAAAGCAGATATTACCAACAGTAAGCAAGGTCAGAAGTTTAGTTCAGTTCTGCAAATGATAAGAGTCTGCATTTATACACCGCTCATAGGACCATCAAGTGCTTTTCTTTACTCGATAATACAGTTGAAAATTGTTATTCATAATAATAATTAAAAAGAAAAGAAAGCACTTTATACACATTATATTATTTGACTTAGACAACAAGCCCATCAGGTAGGAACTGCCAATATTATTATTAAAGGAACAGTCTGGTATATTTAAAAATGCATTGGATTTTTTGAGGCAGAAAGAGTTCCCAATATTACTTCTGACCTGTAATACCTCCCTGCCCATGGAGTAGTCACCTAACTTCCTTGAATCCCATGTCCTCATCTCTAAAGTAGGGATAATAATACTTCTACTATGTACTTCACAGTTTAATGTGAATCAAATGCTTTAAAGTATTATGGCTATAATAATAACAATACCTCACATTTGTAGAGGGCTTTGAAATGGTTATTACTGTTATTCCCATTTTAGGGATAAAGAAATTGAGTTTCTGTGACTTGCATGATACTAGCAAAGGACAGAACTGGGACCTGAACACAGGCCTTCTCTGACCATATGTCCTAAGTTCTTTCCTCAATATCACATTACCTCCCCACACAACCTATGATTGAACTACAAATATTTATTGTGTTTATTATGTGCAAGGAACCCCCAAAGAACTGCTGGGGAAACAGCAATTAAAATGGTAGAGTTTCTGTACTCAAGAAATTTACAATCTTACTGGAAGAAAAGACAAAATTTGGTAGTTGGAAGGGTCTTAGCTATCACCTAGTCCGGTTCCTACATGAAGGAACTCCCAGCAATTGGAGACGGAGAGGGTACTTGGGATGATAACAGTGGAACCAACAAGTGAATATTCTACGTCTGCTTGAAGACATCCAAGAAGAGGAAACTCACCACTTCTCAAGAATGTGCATTGGACTTTTGGATAGCTCTAATTGTTATGAAATTTTTCTTGAAATCAAACTTAATTTTGCTCCTTTGCAATTTCTACCCACCACTCCTATTTCTACCTGTATGGTGACCTTGAACAAATATAGGCCCTTTTTCATGTGATATATCTTCAAACGCTTGTTTTCTTTTCCTCTTTCTAAGTATTCGTAGTTCCTTTCATAGACTCCATATGACATTGTGAACATGGGCTCTATAATGCTTGTCCTAACAAATTAAATAAGCTAGAACTTCTCTTTTTCACTGGGGAACAAGACAGTGGACTAGCACAACGATTGGTCAATCAGGAGGACTTCTGATGCCCAGGGCTGCTTGATGTACCAGTGGTCCTTTGTTAAGTAAACTTTAGCTGAACTCAGAGATGCCTGCAATTGCTGAAAACAGCCTTGACCAGCTCTGAGAGAAAAGTGAACATTTTGGTATTTGATTTATCTAAGGGGAAGCAGACATCTTGATTTCTAAAGAGCCCCAAACATTGTTTTCTGATTTTTTTGTATTTACAGATATCGTCTCCCTAGACCCCACTTCCCACCTGACTTCTCAATAAAAACCTCACCCTTTCCAACTCCCCTCTGAGCAGATGAACTTTGCCTCACTGCTCCAGCTTGCAAATACCTTCTCAGGCAATAAATGCATTTATGATCTTTGTAGACTGTGATTGGACTCTGGTTCATTTTAGGTCCCCCTTTTGGATGTGAGATTTCTTCCACTGTAATAGTTCGCAGGGGCTTCTATTTTCACAACCTGTGCTCACAGCCTTTCATCATCCTCTGAACACTCTAACTTATTTAAACTGTGGCACCCAGAATTGAACAGAATAGTCCAGGTGAGGTCTGGAGCTAAGCCTCCCACTTTCTTACTGACGGAAGCTATGTCACTCTTAATTCAGAACAAGATCACATTAGATTTTGGGTTCCCCTCCTCACATGAGCGACTCAGATTGAGCTTGGAGTTCATGAAATCTTCTTTTTTCAGTCAAGCTGCTATCAAACGATACCTTTCTTATCTTGTACTTATAAACTGATGTTTTTTTGCCCAAGTATAAGAATTAAGCTTTATCTTTATGGAATTTCATCTTGTTAGAGTTAGTCCAGTACACTAACCTGTTTTGGATCCTGGCTCTGTCATGAATAATCTCAGTCATGTCTCCTGGCTTTGTGTCACTTGCAAATGTGATGTGCCAGCTATCTATGACCAGATCCAAGTCCTTCATTAAGACGTCAAACACCTCAGCCAAGGGGGAGTAGCTGGGATACCGGGTGGTACCTGTCTTTTAGCTTCATGGACCAGCCAAGTACTCAAGTTTGAATTATAAAAGGATTGGAAATGACCATGCCAGAAATACTTATGGTTATAAGGATAAACAGAGTCAGATGGAAATAACAAGCTGTCCTAAACCTAGATGATCCACTTCGCTCTGTTGACCACTTTTTTAGTTTTACTGGAGCAAGAAGTGCACCTGAAAAGAATATCATGTTGCAGTGGTGAGTGGTCTGTCTCTGAGATTCCTCTATCTTGGGCTAGATGCTCTCATGCTGACTACTAATTATTGCCATGTCAGTGAATGAAGCAAGTGGTTCATTTCATTTTAGGTGGTTGTATAGATGTATAAATCAACATTTTTGAAAATGGCTAATGAGTTCTATTTGTGAAGGGGAAGCAATGAATATAACATCATCCCTTCATGCCAAACAAAAACTCATTGAACACCTCAAGTCTGGGAATAAGTGACACTAAGTCTGACCTTAGCTTAATTACATAATTGATTCCTGCTAAGACTACCTTTCAGGTTAATTTTTTAAAATAAAGAATATGTATACTTATGCAAAACAAATCCCCATATTATCAAAGTAAAAATGTGTATTATTTTGAATCTAGGGTCCATCACCTGTGAGGAGATGGATAGTATTCTTTATTATCAGATCATTGGAATAATGGTTGGTCAAGTTCAAGGTTCTTAAGTCATTCAAAGTTTCTTGTCTTTACAATGTTATTAAAGTATAAATTGATCTCCAAGTTTTGTACACCTCAGTCTATGTCAGTTCATACCAGTCTTTCCAGGTATCTCTGAAACCATTTCTTCCTTTCATCATTTCTTCCAGCACAATTGTATTCCATCACATTTATAAATTTCTTCAACTATTTCCCAATTGATGATGGCCATTAATTTTCAGCTCTCTGTCATCACAAAAAAGGCTTCTGTAATTTTAGTTTGTATATATGGGTCCTTTCCTTCTTTCTTTGATCTCTTTGAGGGATGTAGTCCTAGCAGTGGTTAATGCTCAAAGGTGATGCCCAGTTTAGAAACTTCAGGGGGGAGAGTCATTAGTTCCAAACTTCCTTCCAGAGTAGATTCATCAATTCATAATTCTATCAACAGAGCATTAATGTGCCAATTTTCTGGTAGCCCCTCCAGATTTGTCACTCTCCCATTTTATCAACTTTGCCAATTATATAGGTGTGAGGCAGAACCTGAGAATTACTTTAATTTGCATTTCTCTAGTTATTAATGGTTTGGAACATTTTTTCTTATGACTCAATTGATAGCTTTCATTGCTTCCATTGAAAACTGCTATTTATATCCTTCTTCTAAGTTATTTCTGAGAAAAGGTGACAAGAGAGAAACTGGAAGCAAGTCATAGGTGCCTGCCATCTTTCCGAAGGGGAAGAACCAAGGAGGACGGATTCCTAGGAAACACATTTTATAAAAGCACAATTTAAGACATGGTATATATGTTTATCACATAAAAAATGGAGTTAGTACTAGAATTGGGGGTTTTGAGCCAACTCACAGGCCATTCATTCAACTTTTATTCTCTACAACCTTATTTGGACCTTGAAGTGAAAGGAATTTCATCAAGGAGAAGATTGAGAGTAAGCAGAAAGCAGGGGTGTACTCAAGCCAGCTCTTAAATGTTCAAAGAGCCCAATTATTAAATTTTCAGTTACATTTACTTACGTATTAGATTTTGAGCATTTATACCTTGAAAACTGTAGCAAATGCTACAAGGCTTGATTTATTGTTCTGCTTATTGTCTAGACTTGACTCTAGGTTTAAGAAAGTGATGGAGAAAATGTTAATGCAGATTAAATTTAAAAGTATGTTGTGTATATTTTTATTCCCTGGAGAACTAGTTATTAAACCCTTATCAGAACACCCTAGGGGAAAACCCTTTCAGTTGTAAATGGTGAAATGAGCAAAGGTATAGAGATCAAATGAGGACAGAATGAAACTGTGGGTCATCTGTATTTTATACTTGATTCAGTAGGCCCTGGGGAACCACTATAAAGGAGAAATTTTAATCCGATCAGAATGATGCCTTAGAAAGATTACTCAAGCATTGGATATGAAGGATGGATTGGAGAAAGGAAGACTATTTAGGAGGCTGTTGCAACCATCTAGGTGAAATGAGATGAGGGCCCATGGAACTAGTGAGGGTAGCAGTGGGAGTAAGAAAAAAGAGGAGAGATTTCAATTTCTTTTGGACTGTGCTTGCGACCGTTGCAATGAGAAAAGTTCATCTACCCATGCTGATTTGTAAATTAAATCTTACAGAGTTGTCTGGGACTTTGAGACATTAAGTGACTTACTTATAGTTGTGAGGATATTATGTGTCATAGGCAGCACTGGAACCCACATCTTACTGCGGGGGAGAGGGGACTGAGAAGAGGAAAAGCAGGTCTCTGTACACGATGCCACAGTTGCCTCTACTTGGAAGTCATGGAAAAGGAATTGATAGAGCTTGATAACTAATAATGTTTGCATAATGAAGGACGGACTAAGAGTGAATGATGACTTGGAATTTAAAAGCTTAGTGACAGAAACTCTGGCAGTACCACTAAAAAAACAAACCCAGATGCCTTATGGTAAGGGGACACATTTGCTGATGTTGTTTGTTTGTAGAAAAATTGGAATGGGAGTTCTTTTGGGGTAGGGTCTGTGTTTCTGCTTTTCTTTATATTCCTAACACTTAGCACAGTACCTTCCTGATATGCAGCAAAGACTTCCTAAATACTCATTGACTGATAAAAGATGAGGTCCATTTTGGGGATGCTGACTTTGAGATGAGGGCATCCCGGTGTAAATGTACAGCAGGCAGATGGGGATGCAAGGGGATGAGGAAGGAGATGCAAGCCAGGAAAGGAGAATTAGATTGTCAGGAAGCAAAAGGAGCAGCCAAGATTGAGACTTCTAGGCTCCATCAAGACAGGTCTTTAACAGGAAGGAATGAGCCCATACACCTTCAATGACTGGGTGCGCTGGCTATGACTTCCTCTTCCCCAGACCCCAACTCTCAGACTAACTTGTCTAATTCTGTACAATGTCTTGAAGGAGAGACAATTCAGTAAGTGGCTATCAATAACCGGGTTGGACATACATTAACCACACTATTTGGGACCTAGCTGTAGTAATAGCTAGTATTTTATGTAGTGCTTTAAGGTTAAAGTATTCTACATATTATCTTATTTGGTCCTTGTAGCAACCTGAGGTAGGTGCTATTATTATTTTGCAGATGAAGCACCTGAAACAAACACAGATTAACTGATCCAGGGTCATATGGCTAATAAGAATTTGAGGACAGATTTGAAGTTAGGCATTTTTTAATCCAGGTCCAACATCAGTCCCTCTTGTCACCTAGCCGGATAATTTTCATCTCAGTGATGATGGCAGATCTCTAAGGGGTATATTTGGGATGATCAGGGAAGGAATAGGAGAATGTAGAAGTAATCTCAAAAGGCAAATGTTGAATTCATCTTTAAATGTCTCCCTATACTCTTTGCAAGGAAATTATTGCCCATGGTCAGAGATCCTTACAGTCCAATGGGGAATTAAACTTTTTCTTAGGACCCCCAGAAAGGCCTCATGATCTCATCATTTAGCAAGAAGTCAGGTCAGTCAATCAGGATTAATGAAGAGAGATCTTTTTATGTGCCAAGTCTTGCAGTGGGAGACTAGGAAGAAATGAGTCAATGTAAAAAGTGAAGATTTCTGCCATGATGCAGGAGATGCTTGCCCACCTTTGGAGAGTACTGGTTCTGAAAAGAGAAGTGGTTCCTGTCCTCTTGGAGCTACTGGTTGAGACCCAGTTGATGCCATGTTGGAGGCCAGGAAAAGCATTGAAACTCCATCTGTAAGTATATAAAGAAAGGAATACAATAGCTAGAAGCTGCAGATTTGCCATAGAAAAGAGAAGAGTCAAAGTTTCCTTCTCTCTCCAATAGAGCCTTGGGAAATTGCTTTAAATTTACTGCCCCTATGCAGAAGAGAAAATCCAGAGAGACTCCTACCTTACTGTTATTTGAAGTGTAAAAACATCCCTCTGGATAATGTCCTAGCAAACAAAGGAGTGTTGTTTCTTTGCTTTTTTAAAAAAAATTAGGCAATATGATTTTTTTCACACCTGATTTTCAGAGTTAATTAGCTGTAAAATCAGCTTCCTCAGGAAACTGGTGTTTTCCCTTGCCTAAATCCCAGGTTACTATCTCTGGGGATGTTTCTAAGATTGTCAGAGATGCTGGGATAGTTAGTTAGAGGATAGTTAGGAGGATTTGAAAGGTGCTAGCTACAGGTCTGGCCTGCCTACTGCATAGAACGGGCAATATCCAATGTGCTGTGACTACAGTCCCCCCAAGTACCCTCTCCGGATGGCTTGACACTATCCCTCTAATTCCAACGTGCAGTTCCATTCTTTTAGACACAGCAGGGCTTCCTAACTAGGGTAGATTAAATAAATGTCACACACACTTAAAAATATATGTAGCTACTGTTATAATTAGTAAAACAAAAATTAATTTAAAAGCCATACTTAATTCATAGTAATTTTTTGTCATTACGTATTTTCACAATCAATGGATATCAGTACTAAAATTATTATTATATGAAGGTCCCATGTTTAGAAGAAAAAAAAGGAATGTTCATACTTTGGGAGGTTGGGAGCTACTGGGTTATTGCATTGTCCTGTGCTGCCAATTATCCTAATCTGCCAATACTCCTAGGTTAAATAAATTGCATGGGTCATTTATACTGTCTCCACCTGCCCTGTGTCTGTCTTAGAGCTGCCTATCTCTACCTGGCTGAAAGTAGCACAGCTTGTAAGAATTTCATGACCTTTCCCATTCTTTTCACAGTCATTCTAAGTGGGAAGGATAGATCTGTATCTTAAGCAGAAAGTTTGATCTTTCTTTCCCAGGTAATACTCTAATGGAGCCCTACCTAATCCTAGTTTAGCTCATTGATCTATTTAAAATGAAAAATAATGACTTTTCTTCTTTACCTATCCAAGTGTGAGAAACTGCACCTGGTGCCCCTAAACCCTGGAATCTCTTGAGAGCAGAGACTTTCCTTTGACTAAAGGCCTGGGAGCTCTCTTTGGTCATGTTCCCATGTTGCAGATAACAAACATCAAGGACGTCTCTGGGAAGCAGATGTAAGAACTGGGGATAAAAGAATTTCTAGATAACGCTCTCTCATCACAGTCAGACATATTCAGATTTGCTCAGATTTTTTAAATTTTAACACAATTTTAGAATTTAGTTTTAATTTTTAGCTTTGAAGTACAACCATCAAAAACAGATAGGAAGAACTAGGAATATAGATGAGAGGAGAGCCAGGGATTAATTCAACACACACACACACACACACACACACACACACACACACACACACACACACACACACACAGACTTAGTGTCCATTGAGTGGCCAGCCTTGTCTTGGCATGGTAGGGTAAGACAAGAGAAGGTCCACACTTCCTGTCTCAGAAGAGCTTACCAACTAGTTGGGGAGAATAGGGTCTAGTCTCAGGAAATAATCAGAGAACAAGTTGAGGCATTATTTCATTAAGTATCAAATGAAGAAAATATTGTGGAATAGCAAAGGTGGGAGAATTGGGGGAAAATAAGAGTTTTTGTGCCAGGAGAAGAGGTGATTGGGGTAATTTAATAATAGTTACTTTTCAGAATGTGGGCACCAGATGTTCTTGCCAGCCTCCACTAGGAACAAAAAGAATTCGTTTAAATAGCAGCATGGTGGACTGAATTTAGAAATAAAGATGAACTAGCACCTATCTCTCATGGTTGCTCCGAGGATCAAAAAAGATAACGTGTACCTTAAAGTTCTATATAAATGCTAGCTATTATTATAGCTAGGTTCCAGTTAGTGTGAATAATAAATGTACAGCCAAATTACTGATAACCATTTACTGAATTGTTTACCGAACACTTGAAAATAATGTATTCTCTAATACATCCAGGTTCAATTTATCTAGGATCCGGGGGAGGTACAGGGGGATTCAATAATACATCAGGACTGACTCACAGTGAATAAGGCTGAGGGACTAGGGAGACACACAAGACAACCCTACCTGACTCTGCTATTGATTTCATTTCATTTTGATTTCCAGGGAAATCCATGGGGGCCCTGAGAGCTGGGGAGGAGCTAGGACATGACTGCCTTTTGGATTTCAGAGGAAGAATCTTGGTTCCCAGAGTTTCCCATTCCCAGATATTTCCATTCCTGTTCCTGGGCAAGACAAGTGCTAGCATTCCTGTCTCAGCACCACACAATCTCTTTGATTGACTGTATGCTTTATTACTCTGCTAACAGACTCCAACCAGAGGAAGATTCTTATTTTTCTCTTCTGGGCCATGCTAACCTGCCTCTTACGTTTCTCCCATCCTCCAAAGCAGAGTATACCAAGGAGAAGGAATAAGAGGTCTCAAGCAGCAGCTAACAGGTTCCTTGGAAAGCAGTTCTTGAGGTTTCATTTTGAGATGACCGGGGAGAAACAAAATGCTGCTTCAGCACCTCTTCCCCCCATCTTTCCCCCCTTTATATTGCCTCAAATTTTGTACCAAGGACTCTGCATTCTGCAAATTGATCCCCCTTCCCAATCTTAATTGTTTTATGTACCATCTCCTATGGGACATAAATAGCACCTACCTCTAGCCCTTGTTGTGAGGATCAAATGAGATAAATAATATTTGTAAAGTGCTTAGCCAAGTACCTAGCACACAGTGGGCACTTAATAATTGCTCGTCCCTTCTCTCCCTCCTCCTCACTTCAATGGACTCCTCATGTCATAACTACAGGTGCTCTTTTCCATTGGTTAAGAGTATAATCCAAGCACATCTTTTCATCTTGTGAATTCTTGTTCCTGCTGTAATCCTCCATGGAAGATATATTGAACATACTAGAGACTTTCCCATAGGTCTCTAAATACTTCACTATTCTGACTACCCATCTGTTATTCCTTATCCTTACTAAATGACCAGCCTACCTGCTTTTCCAATCATATGTTTCCTTGATTATATCTTTTAGATAAGTTCTTGCATGCAAGTCATTAATGGTAATAAACTATATAGTATACGTATACCCACCATTTGTCTTTCCATTACCTTTGGTTGGTGGAAGCAATTTGATTCTTCAAAAGCATAGCTTTCCGTAATTCTTTGTCATATAGCTTATCAAGAAAATATTAATTAAAAAGTTCTTAAATGTATGCAGAGGATCAACTTGAAACACTAAGAAATTTCTAAAATGCAATCTAGAAGGCTCTGCTCTACCAGTGAGGAGAGTCTTATGCAAATGGATTTGAGCCCCAGGTTACATATATATTGTTGTGAGGACCAAATGATATTGTATTTGTAAAATGCTTAGCTCAGTGCCTGGTACATAGAAGGTGTTTAATAAATACTTGCTTCTTGGATGCCCTTATACTTATTTTTTTTCCAAAAATAGTTTACATGTTGTATTCACAAGAAACTTTGAAAGAAATTTCAATTCAGTTAAAGAGGGCTGGAAGATAGCCATTATCACTGACTTCAGTTTTCTCTCTGGTGAGCACAGAAAGTACTCTGCCTGCTCATCATCTGAAGGCCAGGCCACGGGAAGAATTTGTAAGATGCTGCTGTCCAACTGGAAGAGAGTTGATCTGGGCATTGGAAGACTGTTTATGAGTCCCACCCCTGGAATTAATTAATGTATATGCTTGGACAAGCCACTGAATAACCATAGACTTCATTTCCCACAATTGTAAAATGAGAAGCATTCAACTAGAGGTCCTTTGGGTCCCCTTTGGTTCTGTCATATAATCATTCTAGGATAGGCTTCTTCTCCCTATCCATCTTACTACCTTCTAGGAGAGTTTCTTCTGCCCTAGTTACCTGTTTCTGTTGCAAGAAGCTAATTAAATGAGATTGTATTTGTAAAGCATTTAGTACAGTGTCTGGCACATCTTCTTCAGGCCATAAATGCTTATTCCTTCCCTTTCCCATAAAGACTTGCCTAGGACTTGGGCATTCTTGAGCATTCCCCTCCATGCTAGGATATCCAAAGTTGTCATTGAAAGTTTTGGGTCAAAGTTCTGGAGAAAAGGAGTTCCTGCAGCTGGTTGTAGGTTGAGTTTGCTGTCAAGCCGCCCAACTGAAAAATCAATTAGTACCTTCTTTGTCTGGATTAAACTTGAGGATTTTTTTTTCTTATTTGTTTATTTCCCCTTTTCTTTCTATTCTCTGAAAGCAATCTTCAAAGTAAACAGTAGAAGCCAGATCTCCACCTGGGTCTGTCAAAATGATTCCCAGAGGAGAGAAGATAAATCTGGGGTAGACATTTTCTCCACTCTGACTTCCTTGCTATCTCAAGAACAAAATCCTTTTGGGTTATAAAGATGATTGCTTAGGTCAGCTTGTGGCAGGAATATTTAATAAAATGAGTATATTTATAAGACTGAGGAAGGAAATTCAATAGGATGGAGGATGAATGAATGAGGGCAATCAATTTATAAAATGATTTCCCAAAGACTTAGCCAGCAGAAACTATCTTAGTGACAATAGAGGAATAGCAAACTAGGCCATTAGGTATCCAAAAGGAAGGGAATCCAGAGCAAAATTCAGCAGTTTTTTTTTAATATTAAAAATGAGGGAAGAGCTATAGACTAAAATCTTTAATCTTCCTAACCACAAGATCATTTGTCTGGTAATTGAAGAAGGCTTAAAGGTGCCTTTAAAGGACCTTGGCTCAAGTTTTGGAAGACATGACTCCTTCTAGGTGTGTAATAGTAAATGTTTAACTGGTTCTCTGAAAAAAAAAATATGTATACACACACACACGCATATATATATATACACACACATACATATACATATATATCTATAAATCTCTATATAAATATAGATAATGTCGACCTGAAAGTTTGGTTAAAAGAGGCAAACTGGTGAAATATTGTTTATTCCCTCAAAGCCAGCAGATATATGATCATGGAGCCAGAAGGAAAGTTCTAACTGATTGACACAAGAATGAGGAGGTTCAAATATACTTTACCATGAGAAAGGAATTTTCTTAGTTGTATAAGTTATAAACACAATGACACAAGGCAATTGACAAGATAGAGTCAGTTGAAAATTAAGATCCCAGGATATCTGTTTTTCTCTGTCTCTGCATATCAAGATAAGAAGAATCCCACCACTCTGGTTGCAGGCATCTTATGATAAACAGGTTTTGAAGTTGCTGACGCAGGAAAGGGAATTTTTTTCAGCCAAGCAAAGAAGTCTGATTGATTAGTTCAGGCTTTGGCTCTTATTAAAGTCCCACAATGATATTAAATGATTATCAATAGATACACATACCCTGATTCTTTCCCTCAAAGAGTGTATAGTCTAGCTAAAGAAATAATTCTAACTTGTATGAATCAGCATACAACCTGAAATTAAATAAACTGTTTATATTAAAACATAATTAACTAAAATTATATTAAATAAACTTTACATATTATATATATAGGATATATTTATATAAATATTTATATCTTTATTGTATCTTTATTATACATTATATATAAATATTTATAAATTATTTTAAATAAATTAATTAAAATTATATCAAATAAATTAAAATTCTATTAAATTAAATCAGATACTAGATTACACTGTTCAGGCTTCCAATGCTATATTGATAATGCCTTTTTGCTTATTGTTGATATAATTTTGCTTCTTAATGGGAAGATCTTTCCCATCTATTAATGGGCCTGCCCATTAAGGGGAGTTTGATTAGGGAAGATTTGTAGGAAGACCTACATCTTTTGTTAATTTGCTAATGAGGCACTGGTTCTCAGAGACTGTGATGCCCTCTGGCTCTGAAAAATGTATAAGTATTCTGAGGTGAGGTTTTTCTTTGGGGCTTAGTGATTGGAGGTGTTTGTTTGACCAGATGAGACTGGGAAGCTGCTAAAGCATGTTCGTGCTTCTCTGTCTGGTAACTATGTACTAATGGTAAGACGGTCATCTATCTGTTGATCTGTGATGTATGTATTGCTCATGTCAGGCACTGTCCGTTGATCTGTATTTCTCTGTATTTTCTCTGAAGTTCAGGGTGCTGACGTTTCCCCCTGAACTAAGTGAGTGATATATATCTTGATTAAAGTGATTATTGACCTCCCAAAAGTTGCCTTTTCTTTTAGAAAAGCAGATCTAAGAACCTGTGATAGTAGGCCCTCTGTGTATGTTGGGGTACTTGCTGTTTTGTTTTTTTTTGTTGTTGTTTTGTTTTACAAATAGTATGGCATTTTCAAGGGAGGGAATGAGAATGGCTGAAGTAATCAGAAGGGAGAAGGAGTGAAGAAAGGCAGCCGGCACAGGACTGGACCAGGAAGGACTCCTAAGTGTCATAGGAAGCTCGATCAGGGAGCTTGAGATTATGATATTTAATTTAAACCTGATACCTGTCTGTCACCCCTGGAGAGAGACAGGAAGGCTCTCTCTTATATAATCAAAGAAGAAGGGAAGCTGATTTATGGGGCAGGAGCACAAGAAGCTGTAGCCAATATCCCTAAGGAGGTCAGGCAGCCTCTATTTGACTCTGAGATTGCCTGGAGGCAATGGCTAAATGGTGGGAGAGCCTGGGCCTCTAAGATGGTCTTTAGACTGACCCACTATTCTGTTGTGATGATTGATCTGTGTGTTTTGAAAGGTGACAGAGCAAGAAAAATAGATGAAATCTTGTCGAAAAGCTGTGGAATTCCAGAGAGTACACTTACTGGAGTTACTTTTTTAAAAAAATCTATTTATATTTCTTTTTAAAAATATTTTGAGCTTCATATTTTTTCCCCTCTTCCCTTTCCTCACCCATTGAGAAGGCAAGCAACATGATATCAATTATGCATGTGAAATCATGCAAAACATGTTTCCATATTAGCCATACTTTTTAAAAGTGTGAAAACTATACTTCAAGTGGCATTCAAAGTTCATCAGTCCTTTCTCTAGAGATAGATGACATATTTCATCATGAGTCCTTTGGAATTTTCTTTTTTTAAGTTATTTGTTTATTTGAAACTTTCTTTTCTTTTTATATTTCAAGTTCCAAATTCTATCCTTTCTTCTCCTTCTCCAGCCACTGAGAAAACAAGCAATATGATATCAATTATACATATGAAATCATGCAAAATGTATTTCCATATTAAGCATTTTCAAAAAAAAGCAAGCAAAATAAAGAAAAGGGAAAAAATTAGATTTCAGTTTGCATCAGTTCATCTAGGTCTTCCCATGTTTTTCTGGAACTACCCCCTCATCATTTCTTAAAGCACAATAGTACTCCATCACAGTCATATGACACAACTTCTTCAGCCATTCCCCAATTGAGATTCATCCCCTTAATTTCCAGTTTTTTGCCACCATAAAAAGAACTGCTATAAATATTTTTGTACTTTTGGATCCTTTTCCTTTTTCTTTGATCTCTTTGGGTCAGACCTAGTAGTGGGATTGTTGGGTCAAAGGGTATGCGCCATTTTATAGCCCTTTAAGCTCAGTCTAAATTGTTCTCTAGAATGGTTGGCTCACTTCACAACTCTACCAACATAATACTAATGTACTTATTTTCCCTTCTCCTGTCTAGCATTTGTTATTTCTGATAGGTGTGAAGTGGTACTTCAGAGACTTTTAAATTTAAATTTAAGTTTCGCTAAACAATAGTGATTTAGAGCATTCTTCTATGATTGTAGATGGATTTGATGTCTTTGTCTGAGAACTGCCTGTTCACATCCCTTGACAATTTATCAACTGAGGAATCATTTGTTTTTATAAATTTGACTCCATTCTCTGTATATTTAAAAAAAGAGACGTTTATCAAAAACATTTTTTAAAAAATTTATTTATTTTAAGTTTTCAACATTCATTTCCATGAAATTTTCAGTTCCAAATTTTCTATCCCTCTCTCCCCTACACCCACCCCAAAATACCTTGCATTCTGATTGCCCTTTCCACCAATGTGCCCACTCTTCTCACACCCCTCCCTTCCCTTATCCCCATCTTTTCTCTTGTCCTGTAGGGCAAGATTTCTATACCCCTTTACCTGTATTTCTTTTTTCCCAGTTGTATGCAAAACAATTCTCAACATTTGTTCCTAAAACTCTGAATTCCAACTTCTCTTCCTTCTTCCCTCCCCACCCATCCCCACTAAGAAGGCAATCAATTCAATATAGGCTATATATGTGTAGTTTTGCAAATGACTTCCATAATAGTCATGTTGTGTAAGACTAACTATATTTCCCTCCATCCTATCCTCCCCCCATTTCTTCTATTCTTTCTTTCAACCTTGTCCCTTCCCAAGAGTGTTTACTTCTGATTGCTCCCTCCTCCCATTGCCCTCCCTTCGATCATCCCCCCCACCCTGCTTATCCCCTTCTCCCCTACTTTCCTTTAGTATAAGATAGGTTTTCATACCAAATTGGGTGTGCATGTTGTTCCTTCCTTGAGCCAAATGTAATGACAGTAAGCTTCACTTTTCCCCTCTCACCTTCCTGCTTTGCCCCTACATTGGAAAAGCTTTTTCTTGCCTCTTCTATGAGAGATAATTTGCCCCATTCCATTTCTCCCTTTCTCCTCCCAATCTATTCCTCTGTCACCCCTTAATTTTATTTTTTTTTTAGATATGATCCCTTCTTATTCAACTCACCCTGTGCTCTCCATCTTGGTCTCTCTGTCTCTGTCTTTGTCTCTGTCTCTCTCTATATATATATATACATATATAATATATGTGTGTGTGTGCGTGTGTGTGTATGTATCTGTTTGTGTGTATAATCCCTCCAACTCCCCAGATACTGAAAAAAGTTTCAAGAGTTACAAATATTATCTTTCCATGTAAGAATGTAAATAGTTCTGCTTTAGTAAGTCCCTTGTGATTTCTCTTTCCTGTTTACTTTTTCATACCTCTCTTGATTCTTGTATTTGAAAGTCAAATTTTCTTTTCAGTTCTGGTCTTTTCATCAAGAATGCTTGAAAGTCCTCTATTTCATTGAATGGCCATTTTTCCCCCCTGAAGTATCATACTCAGTTTTTCTGGGTAGGTGATTCTTGTTTTAATCCGAGTTCCTTTGACTTCTGGAATATTCTATATTAGACCCTTCAATTCGTTAGTGTAGAAGCTGCTAGATCTTGTGTTATCCTGATTGTATTTCCACAATATTTGAATTGTTTCTTTCTAGCTGCTTGCAATATTTTTTCCTTGATCTGGGAACTCTGGAATTTGGCTACAATATTCCTAGGAGCTTCTCTTTTCGGATCTCTTTCAGGAGGTAATTGGTGGATTCTTTCAATATTTATTTTGCCCTCTGGTTCTAGAATATCAGGGCAGTTTTCCTTAATAATTTCATGAAAGATGATAGTTTTTTTTTTTTGATCATGGCTTTCAAGTAGTCCCATAATTTTTAAAATTTTCTCTCCTGGATCTATTTTCCAGGTCAGTTGTTTTTTCCAATGAGATATTTGTGGGTTGAGGGATCTGCAAACCACTGCTGCTCCTGGGAATTCTGCCCCCAAGGTCTGCTCATGTCCTCCTCACTGAGCAGCACTGCCAAGGCTGGTCTGGGCTCCTCTCTGCATCCTGGTGTGACAGACCCTTCCTGTCTATCTTCCAGGTCACCTTGGATTGGAAATCTCCTCCACTCCATCATTCTGTGGTTTCTGCTGCTCTATAATTTGCTGAGAATCTTTCTTTACAGGTATTTTATGGGCTGTGGGGGAAGAGCTTGAGTGTGTGCATCTTTCTACTCCACCATTTTGGCACTGTACGCCCATCAAAGAAACTTATAAAAAAATTTGATATTACTTCATTGTGTATGGTACCTTTTATTAAGATGTAGTTTCCCTGATTGTCTCCTTTACTTTGGTCTATTTTTGCTTTTGCTTTGTCTGAGATCATGATTGCTACTTTCAATAGAAAAAGAAAGTTCAGAAAAAGGATATTCAGAAGAGTGGTAGGTTTGAAATGGGGATGGGGAAAAGAGATGACGAGTTTAATTTTAGACATAATGAATTTCATTTTTCTATAAGACATTCAGTTTGAGATGTTTAAGAGGCAGATGATGAAGCTCCCAGAAGTGACATGGTCTGGAAATATAAAAGTGGAAGTCATCAGCATAAAAGTGAAAATCAAACCCATGAGAACAGATGAGATACCAATGAACAACTGAACGGATAGGTATACTAATAAAGCATTCACTTTACTACGTGCCAGACAGTATAAGTTCTGGGGCTATAAATACAAACTAAGAAAAATTTACAAGATGAAATTCAAGCAATAGAATCCATAATTAAATCAATCCAATGGGTGTTAGCCAATTTGAAAGTTCAGTTATATGTAAAATCTGGGAGAAACATAAACCTTGAGGCAGATGACAGTTAAAAATTTTCTAAATATAAATTTTTAATTTGTTTAATAAATGAATATCAATAACAATGAAAAAATAAATGAATGAATGAATGGATAGGTGGGTAGATAACTAAATTTCAACCAGAACTGGCCAATCATAGGACCATAGGGTGAAATGATCTTCCAACATGAGAAGGCTAGAAGGATAGAAGGATGTTTAAGGGTTAAAGTCTAATGGAAATTGTGGAGAAAGAAGTCTAGAGAGTCAGGAGTAAGTCCAGAGAAAAAATGAAAGAGAAGTGAAAGGGGTATTGGGTGGCTAAACCTTATTGTGGCGGGTCAGAAAATAATTTCTCCAGTTTCAGCTTCCTCATCTATAAATGGAGATAAAAATTATTGTGCTGCACATCTCATGTGGTTGTTGTAAGGAAAATACTAATTAATGTGAGCTATTATAGATCATAAAGTGCTTCATATATACGAGCTAGTACGTTGAGAATATGGTGGAGAATTGGTGTTAAAAGGGGTCATCTAGGTTAATTAAATCTAGTTTATCTAGTGTAATCCTCACTCTGCAGGTGAGAGGCCTATGTAGGGATGTGCTCAAGCTAGCTGGGACTCCCCATGGATTGTTACATTTAATGTGGGCATCTAAGCCTCTGGCAACAGCAAGCTACAAACTGGGGACTGATTTCTTGTCTTATTGATTTAGGTTTAAGAAGGATAACTAGCTGGCATGGTAGATAGAGTGCTGGATCTGGAGTCAGGAAGACATCTTCTTGAGTTCAAATTTGGCCTCATACACTTATTAGCTGTATGACCCTGGGCAAGTCACCGAACCTGTTTGCCTCAGTTCCTTATCTGTTAAATCAGCTGGTGAAAAAAAGCAAACCATTCCAGCATCTTTGCCAAGGAAACTCCAAATGGGGTCACAAAGAGTCAGACATGACCAAAAATGACTGAATAGCAAGTCTTAAGAAAGTGATGGAAAAATTATTAACGATGCAGCTCAAACTTAAAAGTGTGCCAGGCACCTGGTTTTTAAGCATTCACCAGCACACTCCTAGATGTAAGGCCCAGGGAGGTGACTTGTGTAAGGGCACCCAACTAACTGGTGGAGGAACTGGGTTTTGGATTTGGAGCTGTTGACTCCAGATCTAGTGCTTTTATAAACAAGGACATATGGATGATTGTTTTAACTAACTGCAAGAGAGTAACTTCAGTGTTCTCAGTATATAGTAGGTGAAAAATGGAATATCTGAGTGCTTACTTATAATTCTTCCTGAAAGGTCCATTTTCCTGCAAATAGCAAAACCATTTCAGACTTTGAGAAATATTATGAGCACTTTTTTCGCTATATAATCATACTTGTCCATTGAGAGACGTTTACTAGATTTGTTTTTCATATCAAGTCTCCCCAAGGAGTAGGCCAAAGATATTTCCCCAAATTGATCAAATAGCCTAGACTTGGGAGGCCTACTTACTTTGAAATGGAATCCAAGGGGAAGAACAGAAAGTAATCTTTGCTAGTATATAAACTTTAAACCTAAATGCAAGAGAGATAGAGAACTGACTGAAATACCTTAGTGAAATGGAGTAGCCGAAGGAGTAGCTCCCTCATTTTCTTACCGACGAAGAAAACTTTATAATCATCGATAAAGCAATGAGCTCTACCAGAGCCCTTAAATAAAATAAAAGAATTTGAAGAAAAGGGTCCCTCCAATGCCTACAAACTTTTAACTTTTATCTTTGAATGGGTATTAGATACTTTCCCAGCTCTACTCCTCAATAGTTTTGTGACCCTGGTCAAAAGGTTTAATCTTTTTGTACCTCAGTTACCTCCTCTGTGCAAAGGAGGTAATAATAACACTTACTTCTATGTGGGCAGTTAGGTGGCACAGTGGTTAGAGTGCTGGGCCTAGAGAAAATCTGATCTTAGACACTTACTTGGGTAAGTCACTCAACCTTTTCTGCCTCAGTTTCCTCATCTGTATAATGAGCTGGAGAAGGGAATGGCAAACCTCTCCATTATCTTTGCCAAGAAAATCCCAAATGAAATCCTGAGGAATGGGACATAACTAAAAATAATTGAACAACATGTCTATTTATCTCACAGGGCTGTTGTGAGAATCAAAGAAGATAATGTATGTGAAAGCACTTTGAAAGAGTAGAACTCTCTCTCTCTGGACATCAGGCAGTATTCTTTGTATGATTGTCCACCTTGTTTCTATGCCAACCGTGTTGTCCTTTATCCATAGAAATGATGGGTTATGCCCATTGTCACCAAAGGTATACACTCTGAGTTGTTAGAAAAAGACTAAAAGCCTAGGTCACCTTGCCATGTCTGGGTTTAGAAGAATCAGGGAAAATGGTTCCATTTATAAAAGAGAGAACATTTTGAAGCTCAGAGTGAAAACATTTTTATTCCCAGTTCTCTTGGTCTTATTTTTTCCTACAGTATGGCCAGCTACATTGAAGTGCATTTGAGCCATATTTGATTCTCTTCACTGACTTCCATACTTCAAACACACACACACACACACATACATACAAAAGAAAATTATAAAATGTTCTATTATTTTTTATTTGGATAGATACTGATGAGAATTTTCATAGAAAGGAAATCAATTTTAAAAAATTGTTTATTGGTACCTTTTTGATATCATGGTCATTTCCAGATACATTGTAGACACCCCCACCTCCATATACAATTCAGGGAGCCCTCCCTGGTGACAAAGTAAAAGAAAATGTGGTAAGTAAAACCTACCACTTCTTATAGGATATGCAACACAGAATCCATAGTCACCTCCACTTCTCTACTAAAAGGATATAGATATGTTTCCTCTCTTCTTTGGGGCAAAAATTAGTTTTTTTACAATTAGTCAATTTTGTTCCACTAGAATATTCTTTTCATTTCCATTTGAACTGTCTTAGGAAGTCCTTACTCGAACTAAACTGCCAAGCATTCAAACTCTACTGCAGAGAGCACAACTCTGATGGGCTGGCCACATTGCTCAAAGGCAAAACATACACTTGCCAAAAAGACAATTTTATAGAGAACCCCCATGGGGCAGGCAATCACATGGTGGTCAGAAGAGGCTATACAGGGACACTCTCAAGGTCTCTTTCAGGAACTTTGGAGTTGATTGTGTGACATGGGAGACATTGGCACAGGACCACTCGGCATGGCATGCCTACATCAGAAAGGGTGCTGTGTTCTATGAGCAAAGCAGAATTGAAACAGTTCAAAGGAAATGTAGGTTGCACAAATTTAGAGTATCCACCCCAAATGTTCACATGGACTATCTGTACCCAATCTGTGGTAGAGCATTCTGAGCTCTTATTGGTCTGATCAGCCACAGTTGGACACATTGGAACTTGACCTTATCATAGTGATGTCATTTTGGTCCTTTTTGACAATGAAGGACAACAACTTTATTGAAGTCATTGTTTATATTGTCCTCCTGGTCCTGCTTACTTTACTCTGTGTAAGTTCATACACATCTCTCCACCCTTCTCTGAATTCCTCTTATTCACTATTTCTTAACAGTGTGATAATATCACATTATTTGTACAATAGTTTGTTCAGTCATTCACTAATCAATGGACACCTGCTTTGTTTACAGTACTTTTGCTCCTACAAAATGCTGCTATGAATAGTTTGGTATATACTAGGGACTTCCTCCCTCCCTCTCCCCTTCCTTTCCTTCCTTTCTTTCTTCCTTCTTTCCTCCCTTCTGCCTTCCCTCCTTTCTTAGAGTCCTAGAACCAATATCAGATCAGAAATTAGGTTGTCTCAGAAGAGTTGTCATGAGACCATTTTTTGTCACAACACTGAACTCTTACCACATGGGGATGTTACCACGCATTACTACAATATTCCAGGCAGCTAGTGAAGAGGCATGTGAATACACACACACACACACACACACACACATGCATGCATGCAAGTAATGCATGCGTGCATTTCCACCTGCTTCCCTGAATTTTAGTATACAGAAAACATGTTAGAAAAACATCCTCAGGAAATCTAGACAAAGTAAGGACCCCCTGGTTCCTACTCTCACTGAATGGGCCATCCAAACTACCTACAGGCAAAATTCTATGCCAAGCTTCCCTCCGCTAGATCTAATCCAGTAAAATTTTCCACTAAAATTCACCTCTTTGCCCCAGAATCTATCCACTAAGCCATGAAATATATAATATTTTGAAACCCCAGTATCAGTCAGGGTTTGGATGTGTCCAGTTTATCTTAGCTTCTAGAAAATACTTCCTGAAGTATAGTCAGAGGAAATTAAGATTTGAACCTACCAAAGTATGACCATTCTCGAGGCTTCAGGGCCGGGGCTTTCTGATGACACCCTGGGCCCCTTGTGATCACATCCTCTTTCTTCAGTACTATAGGTTCCTGCCTCTATCAACCAAGACCTAAAAGTCCCTGGGCATAGGATATTCTGCCTTTTAATTCTTCACATAAGCCTTTCCAAAAAGGCTTCATCAACCCAGACCAGAAGAGTCTCTCAGACTAACAGAGATCATTAATAAAGTAGCAATGAATAACTCTCCCTTACAGTCCCAGAGTGGCTATAACTACACTCCACTTGTGTTAGGAATACTCCCTAAATGTCCAAGAACTCTTATGAAACCTGCTTACATTTTTCCATTAGGAAACTTACTCTCTTCACAAAAGGAATTACAGATTCTAGGGCAAGCCTTTCCAGTCTTCCTATCCCAAAGGCTAATTGCACCTCATCTGTCACAAAGATACAGACTTCTTGGTGTTTCCACTGAGGTGAGGACAGACATTATAGAAGACTCTGGAAAGGATGGGATCACTGTAGCAAAGGCATTTGAGATATGTTTGACCCTTGTGACACCCAGGTGGTAAGTCAGGTTTTTTTTTGGTAAAACAGGAATAATAACTCCTTCACTCCTTAGCTCACAAAGTTGTTGAGGGGAAAGTGCTTTCTAAACATTGAAGCAGTACATAGTTACATATTCATGCTTATTAGGTGGCTATTGAAATAGGTCTTTGAGATTGTGAACAACTTTTATCGGGTTCTCTCGAGTGACAGGTAAATAAGGGACAGTGTCCATGGTATTCTGGCAGAACTAAGGTAGTTGTTCTCTCAAAATATAGTTAGAGCAATAGAATAGGGTCTTAAAAACCAGCATCATATCCAAAGTGCAGCCACAGCTGTCTCAAAAGCAGGGGTTCTTAACCTGAAGTTCATGAATTTGTTTTTTAAAAAAAATATTTTGATAATTGTATTTCAATATAGTTGTTTCCATTTATAATCTCATCTATTTTATTCACTTAAACAACCATTTTTTTTGTCATTGCCAGAGTGCAAAAGGGGGTTCATGACACAAAAAAGATTAAGACCTACAGGGCCTTCACAGCACAGATTCAGTCCTCATTGTATCACTGATCCCTTGGCATGTGGAGATGGTTGATACCAAGCACAGATACCCAAGAAAGGAACACACTGACACTCTCCACTTCTTTCCTATTTTGCACATCAGGGAAAATATAAAGACAGGCCTATTTTTGGAACTTCCAGAGAAACCCAGCAAAAGTCTCACATTTTTTGCTCTCTTCTGTGGGCAATCCAAACCACTTCAACGTGCAAATGTTGGCTAGTATGCAAACTCTTTGTATCCCCAGCACCTAGCACAGTGCCTGGAGCATAGTGGTGCTTAATAAATGTTTATTGATTAGCCTAAACTGATTCTATCGGCCCTCAAAATTTCCTCTTCAAATATCCCCAGAAAGACAGTAATAGTGCTCAGCTTCCAATACTGCTTGTTAGCTGACTGCTGTATCCTCTGTTTTGCCATGACCCATGACCATGGTGCTAATAGTGTGTGTGTGTGTGTGTGTGTGTGTGTGTGTGTGTGTGTGTGTGGAGGGGAACAAAGCAACTGGCATCTCTGGCATCTTTTGTTAACTGCTGATTGGCTCAATCGTTTAATGCTTCACATACATTTGCAGAGAAAAATCCCTAGATACAAAATACTACATCAGTCAGTCATTCTCCCAAATCCTTTAATAATGGAGAATTTGAAAGGAAAAAAGCCTTTTAGGAGGAGGGAGATTACTGCTGTAAATTGCCCATTCTACTACCACCCCTGCTTACCCACCAGAGCTGTCTCTAATTGGGCTGGCCCCACACTGTGCCTGGGCAGAGGTTAAATGAAGACCATATCCTTAGCAGAGAAAGGAATTAATCCAAACAGAGCTCTACTTAGCATTTATATGACTACGCTTACAACAGTGGTAATGTAACCATTATCAGGGATCAGGGCTCTTTGTGGGATGACAAACAAATTTAGTGGAAGATGCTGGATCCTAATCAACAATTCACCTCAGCCCAAGTAAATGAGCTTGGGAGACTTTAGCATTTTGTCTTCAAGATCGTATTCAAAATAAATGCTGTGTTCCTTACAACCTCAACTAACAATACTTTAAAAAAATTGTTCTTTCCCTGGGGTGAGCTTTTTTCAAGAAATTTAACATGAGAGGTAGAAAGAGAAATGTCTGAAATTACATTTTGGGTGCAGAAGTCATAGTTCAGTCTTTAATATTAAATTCAATCCTATGTATAGTTGTCTAGTTCTGTATTAGACTCCTTGAAGGGAATAGGAGGAACCTTCAAAGAGTTTTTGGTCTGGTTGAGGACAATTGACATAAAAACTTAAATAGACAAATAATATGATAATCAGAACCTTGATTACATATCATGGGCTAAAAATGCTGTAGCAAGATCTTGAATAATTGGGGAAGGTTTTGTGAAGAATATGGAACTTGAGCCAGGCTATGATCATGGGCAGTGGTGGGACTTAGCATGCAATAGAGTGTGAAGAGGCTGGTCTAACTAGGACACAGAGGCATCAGAAAATGTAATGTATAATCTAGAGCAATCTTGAAATAATCCTTTTTACCTAAGTGGTTGATGGGAGGGGGAAATTATTTTATTAGCATTGATGTCTTCATCCATGTTCCTCTGGGGCAAAATAGATGGCTTTTGATAGAGGAAATGAATTGCATATCTCTACTAACCCTCAAATCAAGAACCAGCAGAATGGATGATCATTTTGTGGTATATCTTGGAAAGCCATGCTCCCATCCAGGGACCACAGTATGTTAAATTCTACCATTAGAGATTAATTTCGATAGGTTAAGATCCTCTTTCATCTCTAGAATCTGAAATCCTAAGCTGAATAAGGGCTATTCCTAAGCTGTATAGAAAGCCAGTATTCATGCATGTTGTTTCCAAAGCAGGAAGCTTCTTTTCTGAGCTAAGTTGAGAATGGTCTTAGCTCAAGGAGCATGGAAGTAAAAAAAACCTTGTGATCATAGGAGACAGGAAACAGGTCCTAGACTTAACTATAATAGAGGGTAAGGTTCAAAATCACTCTGGAGTTCAATTTTCACCATCTGTAAAATATAATATATATAATCTGTAAAATATAATCTGATCTGTCTACCTCCTAAGGAGGCTTTAAGGATAAAATGAGATATTAGGTATTAAAATATAATACCTTGCACATAGTAGTTTTTTTTAGATTAAAAGATGTTTATAATAGTGGTGGGTAAGTATTCTTACATGTAAGCAGTTTCCAGAGGCAGTGGTTTCCATCAAGTCCTCCTGATGAAGGTTAAAGACTAGGTCACTAATAAGATTAATCCTATCCCTCCTCCAGTGGCAATGTAATTTGTTCTTAGGGTTATTCAGTCTGTTACCAGTTGACCCATAGGCATTTATTAAGTCCTTACTTTGAGCCAGGCATTATGCTAAGTGCATTATATCAGAGTTGGAAGGTCATTTGATTGACTTCTTAGATCAGTCTGTACCTGAACAAGAATCCCTTCTACATTTCTGACATGTAGTTGTCTAGCCTGTCCTTGAAGACCTTCATGATGGGGAATTCATGCCACAATAGCCTATTCCATTTTTAGAGAATTCCAACTGTTAGAAAGATCTTCTTTATGTTGAACTGAAATCTGACTTCTTTTAGATTCCAGTTGTTGGAGGTAATAGGCAGCCAATGAAAAATGAAAACTAACAATTTTTGCACATTTCTAGGAGGGATAGGGTCTTGGCTTCTTGTCATTGCTCATAGCCAGATTTGATGCTTTAAAAATGAGCTTTATTGGTTCAGGAGAAGGAAACTCAAAGTCTAGCCAAGGAGAAGAATCACGTCCAGAGGCTCAGACTTTCTCATTATCTTGGTCAGAGATGAACTAGAAAGATATTACTCCCAACCTAGACTTTCTAGGTTTATCTTCCAGATCTCAGCTCTTTAAAATGCAAAGTTGGAGTGAGAAAGCTCTTTCACCTAGGTGAGAAGGGAACCCAGTCTGGCCCCACCAGCACCAGCCACTGCAGCAGCAACATCCTTTTTAAGAGTCCTCCGCCTAAAGACTCTAGGGGAATTGAGCAGTTGATCTGGATCTCAGCCCTGGGTGGCAGCCCTGGGGTGAGGAGGAGCACTGGCATGGTAGAGCTGGAGGCAGTTGTAGAGAGGGAATTCTATTCTCAGATCCTGAGCAGAAAAGTTTTTGGTTGCCCCCAGATCAGTGCGCAGGCCAGGAGAGGAGTAAACTCCTTTCCCTTGATTGTGTCACCTTGGAGGAACTGAGAACTTACAGGTCCCCAGAGTATATCCTCCATTTGACAAAGGACTCAAAAGTCAAGTAACTGACTGGGAAAATACCCAAAAAAGAGAAAAAAATAAGACTATAGAAGGTTAATTTCTTGGTGAACAGGTATTTTCTTCAATCCTTTCAGATGAAGAAGAACAATGTATACCATTAGAGGAAGACATAAAAGTCAAAGCTTCTGCATCCAAAACCTCCAAAATTAATATGCAATGGTCTCAGACCATGGAAGAACTCAAAAAGGATTTTGAAAATCAAGTAAGAGAGGTGGAAGGGAAATTGGGAAGAGAAATGAGAATGATGCTAGAAAATCATGAAAAGCAAGTCAAAAGCTTGCTAAAGGAGATACCCCCCCCACAAAATGCTGAATAAAATAATATCCTTAAAAATAAACTAACTCAAATGGCAAAAGAGGTCCAAAAAACCAATGAGGAGAAGAATGCTTTAAAAAGCAGAATTAGCCAAATAGAAAAGGAACCTCAAAAGCTTACTGAAGAAAATAGTTCTTTAAAAATTAGAATGGAGCAGATGGAAGTTAATGACTTTATGAGAAACCAAGAAATTACAAAACCAAACCAAAACAATGCAAAAATAGAAGACAATGTGAAATATCTCATTGGAAAAACAACTGACCTGGAAAATAGATCAAGGAGAGAAAATTCAAAAATTAGGGACTACCTGAAAGCTATGATCAAAGAAGAACCTAGACATCATCTTTCATGAAATTATCAAGGAAAATTGCCCTGACATTCTAGAACCAGAGGACAAAATAAATATTGAAAAAATCCACTGATATCCAAAAAGAGAAACTCCTGGGAATATTGTAGCCAAATTCCAGAGTTCCTAGGTCAAGGAGAAAATATTGCAAGGAGCTAGAAAGAAACAATTCAAGTATTGTGGAAATACAATCAGGATAACACAAGATCTAGCAACTTCTACACTAAGGGATTAAAGGGCTTGGAATGTGATGTTCTGGAAGTCAAAGAAATTAGGATTAAAACCAAGAATCACCCCCGCCCCCCAACAAAACTGAGTATAATACTTCAGGGGAAAAAAATAGTCATTCCATGTATTAGAGGACTTTCAAGCATTTTTGTTGAAAAGACCAGAACTGAATAGAAAATTTGACTTTCAAACACAAGAATCAAGAGAAGCATGAAAAGGTACACAGGAAAGAGAAATCCTAAGGGACTTACTATAAAGTAAGAATTGTTTGCATTCTTACATGGGAAGATAATATTTGTAACTCTTGAAACTTTTCTTAGTATTTGGGTAGTTGGAAGGATTATCACACACACACACACATATATGTGTGTGTATATATATGCATATATATGTATATATACATATATATGCATATATATATAGACAGAGGGTACAGGGTGAATGGAATAAGAAGGGATGATATCTAAAAAAATAAAATTAAGGGGTGAAAGAGGAATATATTGGGAGGAGAAAGGGAGAAATGAAATAGGGTAAGCTATCTCATAAAAAAAGTAAGAAAAAGCTTTTTCATGGAGTGGAAAAGTGGGGAGGTGAGAGGGAAAATGTGAAGTTTACTCTCATCACATTTGGCTTAAGGAGGGAATAACATGCTTACTCAATTTGGCATGAAAATCTGTCTTACACTACAGGAAAGCAAGGGAGAAGGGGATAAGTGAGGTGTGGGGGATGATAGAAGGGGGAGGGCAAATGGGAGGAGGGAGTAATTGGAAGTAAATGCTTTTGGGAAGGGATAAGGTCAAAAGAGAGAAGAGAATAAATGGGGGGCAGGATAGGATGGAGGGAAATATAGTTAGTCTTACACAACATGACTATTATGGAAGTCTTTTGCATAACTACACATATATAGCCTATATTTAATTGATTACCTTCTTAGTAGGGATGGATGAGGAGGGAGGAAGGGTGAGAAGCTGGAACTCAAAATTTTAGGAACAAATGTTGAGAATTGTTTTGCATACAACTGGGAAATAAGAAATACAAGTAATGGGGTATAAAAATCTATCTTGCCCTATAAAAAGGAGAGAAGATGGGGATAAGGGAAGAGTGGGGTGTGATAGAAGGAAGGACAGTTTGGGGGAAGGGGTAATCAGAACACTTGGTGTTTTGGGGTGAGGGGAGGTGAGAGATGGGGAGAAAATTTGGAACTCAAAATTTTGTGGAACTGAATGTTGAAAACTAAAAATAAATAAGTAAACATTAAAATAAAAGGGAAAAAATGCAAAGTTGGAGAAGTGGACTTACCACTCTTCTCACTAATTCATCCTATACACAAACCTTAGACTAATCTGTCTAATACAAAATTCTTGGTGCACTTTAAAGCTTTAATTGCTTAAAACAATAAACTCTTTTAGAATGCCCTGTAGGTTATTTTGAATATAACACACCATTGTCTGTTAATTATTCATTAAGTCTTCATTTTTAAAGTTCAAACTCACTAATTTCACACTCAAAACCATTCATAATCTGTCCCCAAACAATCCTTCCAGTCTTGTATCCTACTATACCCCAGAGGACCCCTTTATTCAAATCAAATTGGAAGTAGCTGCATGGCATAGTGGAAAAGGCCCTGGAGTCAATACAACCTGAGTTCAAATTGGGCCCCTTGGGCAAGTCACTTAACTCTACCTCAAAAAATAAATCCAACTGGTCTTGCTGCTCCCCCAAACCTTTTGTTTGCATGCCCTCTGTCTCTGCTTGTAAACTCTTTCCTCCTACATAAATCTGACCTATCCATCAAGGTCACTTCAAGTTCTCCTTCCACCATGAAGCCTTCTTTGATCACTCTACTCCACTGGGATCTCTTTTCCTCTGAGTACTGTACCATTCCTTTGGTATATAGCATGTTCCTCCATATGTTGTTAGTTATCTTTTCATGCACTTCCTTACTTCCCTAATAAAATGCTTGAGGGCAGGTGCCTTTTCTTCATAACTAGTGCTTGGTATTATCTACCAGTTAGACTGGTAGACTCTGAGGACATGACTGACCTTCTAGCTTTCAGCTCCACACAGTGCCCAAGGCTGCTCTGGGGGTAACAGACCCAGTGCCTCTCTTAGAATCTGACTGCCACTCACTGGCTCTACCTTTTTTGGGTAGCGTCTCATTTTAGCCTAGGTGCAGTGACTCAATTATTTTGTTTAGTCATAGTTCAAGACTAAAGTCTATGAATCACTTCTTAGAATAATGTTGCATAAAATAAAATTCATTGGATAACACAAAGCAAGTCAATTATATTGAAGTAGTTTAGTTTAGACATGCTGGCACCCTGAAATTCAAGGGCAAGTGATATGTGGGGTCCTGCCTCGAATGAATTCAACCCAAGTCTTCTTTTATCTAAAGACAAGGTTTATTAGAACACTGGTCAGCGTGGCCATTATTCTAAAAATCTGCAATACTTGTCAGACTGAGTCTGAGCCATTGGCCATATTCTTAAGGGATCTGAGCACCTCAGTGGAGGCAAGATGGATCTTATGTACAGAAAGATCGAGAAATGGTCAAGTAGTCTGGGGTGACTGGGAGAGAAGGATCCAGGCAAATGCCAAGAACGTAGTCCACGTGGCCAAGGAAGAATGGGGTCTAGATGGAATCAAGGGTGAGAAGCAGCCAGGGTCAATCCTGAAGTAACAGACAATGAAGGCCTGGGATAGGTCAGAGGTAACAGAGAATTGGGAGACTGAGTTTAGGACAAAAGGAAAGGCCAGTTGAGAGGATTATTGGGATGGGTCCATGCCTCAGGTGAATGCCAGAGACTGGACCTTATAAAAAAATTAAAGGAGAGTTCAGGAGAAAGTTCAAGGGTGGGTGGGGGTTACAGGGCAGTACCCCATAAGTTTTGTCGTAGTTCAGTCATTTTTATGTCATGTCTCATTCTTCATGACCCCATTTGGGGTTTTCTTGCCAAAAATACTGGAGGGATTTGCCATTTCCTTCTCCAGTTCGTTTTACAGATGAGGAAAATGAGGTTAACAGGATTAAGTGACTAGCTGGAGATCACACAGCTAGTAAGAGTCTGAGGCCAGATTTGAACTCAGGAAGGTGAGTCTTCCTGACTCCAGGCCTGGCACTCTATCCACTGTGTCCCCTAACTGTTCACTGAAATAGTTACCAAAATATGGAACAAAAATAAAAAGCATTCATAGCTGCCAGATCAAGAACCCCTGAATGGGTTCCAACCAAATTTTAGACCTTGGACTCCTATCCTACTTGGGAAAATATTACACAATTATGCATGAGTCACACACACCTTCTTTATATTTACCAATAATATTTCCTTCAAGATCAGTTGATGCTGCACAAATTTTAATTAGAATAGTAGCAATAAATCAAGGAAGGCTAATATCAGTATACTCAGCATGTGCCTTCCCAAGCCTGTAAACCATGCATCTACCCTGCATCAACCTGGGGCAAAGCCTGGAGCTTAAGATCTTGTCCCCAGCTGGGAGTGGCCAAGGTCACTCAGCCCAGACTTTTCACTGACGATCTGTGTCACACTCCCTCGCTTGGTAGTGATGCTTGCAGGCATGCAGAGCACTCTGCTAGTCTCTCCCAGAGGTAGCATAGACTTTTTGTGAAGTATTTGTATTTGCCTCTGTCCTAAAAGTTTGTCTTTGCCTCCCCAACTCCAGTTTTCCCTCTCACCTGGCTGTTGAGTGTATATGAGTATGTATACTATGCATGTATATATGTGTGTATGTATATACATATATATGGGCACATATATATATATATATATATATATATATATATATATATATATATATATACATACATATACATATATTTAATTATATCTCTGCCCCTTTAGTATTTGGCAAGTCTCCCCACCACAGAAGGAAGGCACTTGGCAGGCTACCAGGAACTGAGTACCATTTTCCCAGTCTCTCCCCCATAACAGCAGCAGCAGCAGCAGCAGAATTGATCCACTGCTTTTAGATTCAGGAAGTGTTTTACATGTGTTTTCTCATTTGGTGATCATTATCACCCTGGGAGGGAGTGCTATTAGGATCCCCATTTTACAGATGAGAAGACCAAGACTCAGAGAGGTAAAAGTGACTTGCCCAGGGTCATAAAGCTAGTAAATACGTGAAGTAGGAAGTCAGGCCTAGTTGCCTAATGAGTTTGATCATATGCCAATTCTGTCCCTTTAAAAACCTTGGATCTTGGTTTTCTCCAACATTATATTCTGCCCCTGTTGCCTCCTTGATTGTGCTATCACCCACCCCTCCCACCAGCATCTCCGTACAAGTAGGGCATGGATGCTACTATATCTTCCTCATCTGCATCTCCAGCAGAGCTTTTGCAAATAGTACATGTTTCCAAAAATGTGTTTGATGGCTTATGAACCTATCCTGCCAATAACATTTTTGTGCCTTCAAGGTTTTGCAGGCAAGGACTTCAGCTGGGGAAGAAGGAAGGAAAATGAGAGCTATTCCAGTGCATGGTAGACTCTCCTCCTTTCACACACACACACACACACACACACACACACACACACACACACACACACACACCTTTTTTATTGGGGTTGGAGGTCTTCAATCTTGGGATCTGGGCAGGGCTGTGTGACAATCCACTGTCTAACCTGCCTCCAGGCGTTATTCATTTCTGCATCTCCTCCTCCTCCCTTACCCCAGTCCTGAGTGTTGAGTTTGACCCATAGCAGATATTCAGTACATGGGACTGCTTGGTTTGTTGATTACAAAACCAAATTGCTTATGACATTCTTGGATCTTTAGGGATTAGATAGTGAATTTGTACATTGTCATTCTCAGGGGACACAATTACCAGGCAGAAAGCCAAAGTCTGCAAAGGTTCACAGAATTGCAGATAAACACTGGATGCTCACTTCTTTACCTCGATGGACCTGTGATCCCATGGATTTGAATACTCCACTTCCCAGAGCATCTTACAATTTGTCTATGCCTTTGCATCCTCTGCTGATGTCCCTGACCTTCCATAACCCCTCACAGAAGATTCAGCCAGAACGCTGGAGGACTTCCTTTGGTTCTTTTCATATTCTATGGACATCAGCATGATACCTAGGCTGTCCATTCATCTTACATTCTTCTCTGGTCATATATGTTTTTTATAATGTCACCGATTTGGAAGCTTTGCTTCTGCCTTTTAGAAAAATGTAGAAACAACGATCCTGGAAGAAGATGATACATTAACTAGTATTCACATAGAGCTTTAGAGTTTGCAAAATGCTTTACAAATATTACACATTTTATCCTCATCATCCTGGGGGGGGCAATATTATTATTCACATTTTATAGATGAAAAAACTGAGGCAGAGGTTATATGACAGGATTTTATAGCTAGTACCTGAGGCAGGATTTGAACTCAGGTATTTCTAACTCCAGAGTCAGTGTTCTATCCATTGTACCACACAGCTACCTCTAGCCAAGAAGTATCTACTTGCCCAGACTGGACAGATAGTAAGACCAGATGGGACTTTTGGGCAAAATGTAACACTTGGGAGGAAGTAGGAGAAAGTGGAAGAATCAGGGAAATGACAGTTTCAGTTCTTTTCTGCAGTGAGAAAGGAGGGAATGAAAAGGAAAGGAAAGCTGAGAGAAAAAGGACCTGGTATAATGGTATGACAAACCTTCATGGAAGGCAGCTTCCCTAGTTGAACATCTTTTATCAAGCCAGCCAGACTATTTGTCAAGAATGGAGGAAAAACCCCATCAAGGAACCTATTTCTAGTGTTTGGAGAGTTTGGAAAGGTAGGTTTGAGAAAACTGAGTCATCCAAGTTTTTCCAATAATGGACCACCTGATTAGAATCTATAAAGGGTGTATGAATTTGCTTTTATTAAAATTAGTATTAGAACCTAGTAATCTAGTATGACTTGTGGAAGCAGCTGGTGGTTTAATAGTAGTGGGGGGAAGGTGGTGAGTTCCTGCTGGCTTACAAATGCATGTGTGTTAGATAATTAAACAATTTGAGGAAAGAGGTGCTAAAAACCTCAGGCTGTCAACATTGGACTTGAAGGCTGCATGTTGTACAAAAGGAACTTACCACTTTTCTATGAGAAGCTACAGCTCCTACCTTCTCTAGCATCCTCCCAACTTCACAGTGGGTATTTATTTTCACCCCCTCTTGAGAAAGGGTAATGGAGGCACAGAATACTTAAGCTTGCCAAAGGTCACATAAGGAAACTCAGCCCAGAAACCCAAGATTCTTGATTCCTTAATTGTTACTCGGACCTGGATCATGCCCTGTTGGAAATTGGCTCTCCCTGCCTCTCAGGGACCCTAATCCTTTCCCTTTGAAGCCTGGCTCTCTCAAATATTCAAACCTCATGCAACTTGGGCAACCACTGAAATAAATGGACCCAGAATGCTCAATGATTCTTATGCCACAGTGATAACCTGAGTCAGCCTGGGGTAAAATTTTAAAGCAGTTAAACATTGGGAGGGACCAAGGCTGGGTGAAAGCCCACCACTACCACCAAATGATGAATAGTCACTAGCACAGATGCCTCAATTTCCTCATCTTTTGTCCCTTTTCCAACCAGGTCTCTCCTTCCTGGGCAGCACCTAAGCTGCAAAATTATACTCCTCCATTTGCCCCAAATTTTCATTACTACAGGGCCCTGTTGTTAGGATGGAAAGTTGCCAAGAAATAATTCTTCAAGAGGTGTTAATGACAAATAGCTAAATTTCCTCTAATTCTCCTTTAGGAGAATTCTAATTACATTCTAATAGGAGCTGTTACTTAAAAGCATGAATCTCTAATGTTGAAATTTCAGATCCTAGGACCCTAGTGTTGGGGGGGATATACTTGGAGCAAAGTGTGTATATGAGGGGGCACTTCTGCTCTGCCCCTGACATAATAGCAGTGAGCAGTCACTTGTTCTTAAGGTTAACTGTATGGAAAACCTACAACCCAGTGAAAGGACCATGGGGAGACTGGTGCATTGCAGATTTATGATATGGCTTTGGGAGTTGGTTTTTTAAAATTATAGTTATATTTTAGGCACAGTAGCGATGGGTATGGCATCTTAGATTAGCAGACTGAGGCACTGATTTGAACGTAAAAATCAACTGCAAGAGCTCATTTTGAGTCAGGACCTTTTTCATCTCACATGTAGTAGGATTGATTGTTCTCAAGCCCCTCCACAGTCGGCTCCCGAACACTGGCCCTGCCTCACTCAGCCCAGTCCCCTGTCACTTATGAGCATATGTGTGTCTTTGGAGGAGAAGTGACAAGAAGAGTGAGAGGGTAAAAGTGATTGATGCTGTCCTGTACACTCTGAGGTTGAAGGTGACACATTTTCTCTACAGTTTTTCCCTGTTTCTCCTAAAATGAAAAAGTTCAGGTGCCCCTTCACTACAATAGTTATGTGTGTGTGTGTGTATGTGTGTATACACTTGTTTTCCACAAAAGATGTTGAAGATGTAAGGTAGCACCAACTCTGGAATTAAAAGACCATGGTTCAAATTATGCTGGCAATATTTGCTACCTCTATGATCCTGGCCAAGTTACTTAAACTTCTCTGGACCTCAGTTTCCCTCATGATAAAATGAAGGGGACTCTAAGATCATGCCCAATTATGGACTAATAATCTTGTCTAGGATCATATGTTTAGAATTAGAAGGATAAGTAGATTCTTTTCTATCACTCTTAGTCTCTAACGTTACAGCAGCAGGCACTGAACCAATATTTGTTGAGGGGTTGATTAGTTGATTATAGTAGAGTATATATAGTAGAGTGCCTACTATGTAATAAACACCTACTAAGTGTTTATTAAAAAGCCACTCTGTGTAAGGTACAGTGCTAGGCTCTGATGATACCAAGATAAGTAAGACATAGTCCCTATCCTCAAAGAGCTTACAGTCTAGAAGGGGGAAGAGCTATGCATGGTAAAATGGTAGAATGAATCAGGTGCCTAAGAGAAGTTAAAATGAGTGACCTAAGCGATTCACTTTGAACTGGAGGAAAATGGAAAGCAGCACGAAAGCAGGAAGCTGCTGTTTAGTCAGCAGCTGTACCATTAACTACCTTTGGGTGGGCTAAAGGTTCTAGCATTCTTTTCAGCTCCAAAGACAACAATGCTTAGGCCCAGTTTTCTCATCTATATAATGTGGATGCCATATCATGAGGATGCAAAGGAGATAACATATGCAAAATGCTTTACAAACCTTCCTGAATCTTCCCAGCAGCAGCCTAGATCAGTGCTGAGCTAGAGCTGAGCAATCAGATGGACCCAGAACAACTGCAAACTGACCAATTCAGCTGAGATGCTGTTTTATGAAGAGCAAGACCCTGTCTAGTGCAGGGACTACTCTATCACTGCTGCTATATTCTGTAGTGAAGACCTTCCAAAGGGGAAAAAAATGACATTTAGTTATTACAGGTCAGGCCATGTATGTTTGGGCCCCATTGCCAGTGGACCTTAAGTTCATGCTCACTCTTTCTTCCACAGATTTTTTGTATGTTTGAGGGACAGTGTACATGAGGAAATGTTTTATAATTACTGTTCTTGCTGTACTGTTTGAGTAAAAAGGTTATCAAGTTTACTGGCCGATTATTAAGCGGAAACATGCTAGTGGGGACCTGTGAGCTACAATGTGAGGGGTATAGCACCAGAGATAGCAGCCAACCCTCTGCAGATTTAACCTGCCACTGCCAGTTAGAGGAAAGAGCATACAGAGGAAGTGATGCATGCACAGTCAATGTAGGTTTGTGATTTTATTGAACTGATTCTCAGAGTAGTTCTTCAAGCTAAGAAGGGATTATTATCCCCATTTGTCCAAGGCTAGAGAAGGTAAGTGACTTGCCAAGGTCGCATGACAAAATAATGGCAGAGTTCTTTTTGCTACAATCCTCTCCCCTGATTCTCTCTGGCACCTGGTGTTTTGTGAAGAGATCAAGAGTTGGTACGGTGCCAGCACTTATGGTAGGCTTTAACTTTGCTGCAGTATAAGGCTAGCAGGATGCAGAGAAATGAATAGCTAGTCTTGCTCCTTCCTGTACACATCTCAAATTCTTTTTTGCAAATATATTCTCTTGTGTTCATGTTCATATATATGTGCCCAAGTGAGTAAAATGGTATGCTGGAAAATGTTTGACAATTGACTCTCTGAAAAAAAAATGTAAGCATGACATAATTTTAAGTTTAGATTTCATTATTTATATTTTCTTGTCTAGACATGAATAAAACAATAAATCAATCCCTGATTTGTCATGTTTACCAGTTTTCAAGGTGTAAATGCTCATACTGAGAATTTAATTTTAATATATATAGTTTCCTTTGTAATCCTATGTATTTTATTTTATGCATTGAAAAATATTATTCTGAGAGAATATTTCACTAGATGGCCAAAAGCATCTATGACACAAAAAAGGGAAAATAATCTCTTTCATAGTGACTCTAGGATCAAACATACAGTCTGCTTTAGCATTTAAAGTCCTTCCCCACCTACCTCATCCTATCCTTCCACCCTCCTTATACTGTTCTAATGAGCACTGTAAGGTGCAACATAATTGTCCTCTTGGCTGTTCCTCACACAACACCCTATTTTCCAGTCCTCGTAGTAATTGTCTCCCATCCTGGAATGTTCTCTCTCCTCACCTCCACTTCTTATAATCTGGGCTTCCTTCAAGACTCAGTTACACACCCCTCTTCTGCAAGAAGTTAGTCTTTCCTGTTTCCCCCTTTACCCCTAGTCCTAGCTGCTAATAGCTTCCCCTTGAAAGTTACTTAATATTTGCTTTTTATGTGTTTTATATATATATGTATATTATATATATAAAATATGTATACGTGTTACATCCCCCTCCCCATTAGAATGCAAGCAAGAAGACAGGAACTTGTCACTTTTTTGCATCTCCAGAATTTAGCACAGCTCTGAACTCAGAATAGGTGCTTACTCTTGTTTATTCATAAATTGTTTGCCTAGCCATAAATAATATAATGTGCCTGATAAATAATATATGTTCCATATTCTTCTTATTTTCCTGTAATATCTTTCTTTATATCTAGGTGAGCCATTTTGACCCTGTCTTGGTAAATGGTGTAAAATATTGGTCTGTGCCCAGTTTCTGCCATTCTGCTTTCCAGTTTTCCCAGCAATAAATTCTTATTCCCAAATCTTGTTTCATGCACAAAAAAAGGTTCTTGCTTACTTGTTTGATTATTTGTTAAGATACTGGAGGCCCAAGAAACTGAGTGTCTTGCCCAAAGTCACAGTTAGTTGGGGGCAGAGCCTGGACTAGTCCTGGGTTTCCAAGTGGTCTTCTTTTCCCTACATCCAGTTTATATACTATCTGTTCAAGACTGATTTCTGAGCCTGAACCACTCTCACAAAGAACACAGTCCATGGTGACTGAGAATTTATGTTCCTGTGAGGATACAAGGAGAGACAACTATGGGAGCTTCCTGCCATCCCAATGGGAGGGCCCTGAGTACTGTGAACTGGAACTTCAGCTCTTTCCCCCACCTGCCCAGACTGAGAAAAGGGAAGATGGACTTAGCTGGCAGTCAGAGAAGTCTCACGTAATTGTGATCCCTTTGGTACAAGGAGTGTTTGAGTTAATGATGTCTCCAAAGATAAGGGGTGTCACAGGCTGTTAGTGAAAACAATTCTAACTGAGAAGACAATGTCTGACTTGTAGCATTGGCTGCCTCCAGCAACAGCCTGCACAGTGTGCCCTAGATGCTGCCCCTGCAGATAGCTCCATGCCAGACTAGTAGGCAGGATACCCCCTAGCTGGGGGCTCTACCTGGATGGCCATCAGTCAGGCTCACCTGGTGCTGGATGCAGGGCCAGGGGCAGGGGCAGGAAGGGCCAGATCCAGGCCTGAGTCCCAGACAGATCTTGGCCATAGCTCCCTGTTTTCAGACACTTGCCTCATTCACTCAGCAGAGGAAGAAGAGGATTCTGCATCCTCCTGCCTGTCTTAGTTTCCCTCCTCACGCTGGCAGGAATGGCTTACTGCAGCAATTCTGCTGCGTCGCTGCATTAGGGGGGGCCTGCTGCTGAGAAAGGAGCCAAAATTCTGCATGAACACATGCAATATTTCCCATGTTAAGATAATAGGGTCCCGGAAATCAGAGCAGTGAAGAGTGACTTTTTCCTGACAGGATTTCTGTGTGAGAAATCTCTGCTGTGCTCACTGCGTTTGATGGATAAAGGGCCAGAGACCAGATCGTGCTGGTCAACCTTATTATCTACTGAGACACAGTTCGGGCTTTCTCCTTTTTTTTTTTTTATGGTTGCTCCCCAAAGGCTTATTACTTGAGAAACCATCACTGCTGGCTCCTGGCTAAAACTTAATAGCCACCGAAAGCACCTGGTTACAATTTAGAAATAAAACCAAATCAAACCAAAAGGCTGTCAGAAAAATCTATTTGACTGTTTTCAGCAGGTAATACACAGGAGTGTGTTTGTCTAGCACAGACAACTCATGGAATAAGTCAGGAAGAAAGAATAGTGAGATCTGCTCAGAGATAGGACTTAGAGATTGCCACTAATATTTGTCACCAATCAAGCAAATTTCTCCAAGTCTCTGCTTGTCCTTTGACTTCCCCATCCAGCTCTTGCCATCGGTCTGCTGTCTTTGATAGTCAATATTTTCTGAACACCTATTAAGTACTCAGCAACATGCTCTGTGCTATGGGGTTGGGCAAAGGAAGGTAAGATAAAACCCTTACCCTCAGGGAACTTACAGTCCAACTCAATAGCTGAGACTCAAAGACTCAAAATGATAGTGGTATAGGATGTTAGGCAGTTAGGTGGCACAGTGCCAAGCCTGGAATCAGAAAGATTCATCTTTCTGAGTTAAAATCTGGCTTTCAGACATTTACTAGCTGTGTGACCCTGGACAAGTAACATAATCCTGTTCACCTCGGTTTCTTCATCTGTAAAAATGAGCTGGAGAAGGAAATGGCAAACCACTCCGATATCTTTGCCAAGAAAAATCCAAATGGGGTCCATGAAGAGTTGGGTGACTGAAAATGACTGAACCCAGTGGATGTTAAGTATAAGAATAGTTTCTCCCACCCTTTAGCTTCAGTTAAAGTAACTAGAAAAATGCTTGATACTTCTTTGAGTGAGTTTCAGAATCAGTCAATCAAAGATGTAAAGTAGGTATAAATTGAATGGAAACAGATGACTCAGTACAGGAAATGTCTTGGGGTTGTTTGAAGAAAATTAAACTACCTTGTGAGACTTGGATAAAACAGATCCTAGTTCAGAATCTGGCATTCCAATAATAATAATGTTACCCTAGTGGTGGAGCAATTCCAGCCAAGCCTATGAGAGCCCATTGATTGGGATGGGGGCATAGAGGGCCTCTGCTCACCCCAAATTTGACCAAAGATAAAGCTCTTGGTCTTCAAAAAGGTATTCTCAGAGCAGCAGAGGTCGATGAAAGCATCCACAGCAAGAGCTGAGAGACATGATAAAGACAGGTGAGCTATGCCAAGAAAAGGCACTTTTAGGACTCTACAGGAGCACTGGCCCATGCAACCCAGCAGAGTATAAGCAGAGTTTCTTGAGGAGAGCAAAGGACTCTCCTCCAACCTATTATCTTGTGTTACCCCTTTGCCACATGCACTTTCCAAGCCTGAGTCCACTTTCCTTTGGACTTGGGTAGGGGGCCGGAGATGGGGAATGATTTTGTATGATCCTATGACCTGCTTAGGAAATACCCCATTTCTAAAAGCTAAATTAAGTCTGGATAGTTGATATTAAATCAATAAGGAGCATACTATCAAAAGTACTAGAAAATCACCCGTAGGACCCTGAGGATAGAAATAATCATTGACCTCTAAGGATCCAACTTGCCAGTGCCAGTGTGGGCTGGGACAGGGAGCCCAGAGAGGGCACTATGTAAGTATAGATAGGTACTCTCTGAAGAGGATGTTTTCAGTGTGGCTGGGGTGGTCTGTATAGCTTTATAATAATAATTATAATGATAGTAATAGCTAGTATTTACATAGCACCTTAAAGTTTGCAAAGCACTTTACAGATATCCGATTTTATCTTGACAAAAACTCTGGGAAGTAGGTGCTATTATTATCCCCATTTTACAGATGAGGAAGTCAAGGAGATGGAGATGAAGTGACTTGTATAGCTGGCATCTAAGGCTGGATTTGAAGTCCAGTCTTCCTGACTTCAGGTGCAGTTCTCTATTAACTATGAAACCTGTTTGCCTTTGTGGAAGTGTTATGACTAGGGAAGGAAGGAATGGGCAAGGAATCCATCTATATGGCAGCTTGGTGTAATTGATAAGATGTCAATAACAGTAAGACCTGAACTAGCTTGCTGTTTTATCCAAGCCACACAAGGTAGTTAAATTCTCCTCAAACAACCAGAAGACATGGTCTGAAGCAAGTCACTTGATCTTTCTCGGTCTCAATTTACTCATGTGTAAAATTGGGATACTACATGTATGTAGTACCTACTTCACAAGTGCAATTGTAAAGCCCATTAAGGGAAACCTGATTAGAGTAGGTTTGTCTTGTAGTAAAGCCCACATCTTTCATTAATTTACGTCATGAGGATGATGATGCCCTCTAGCTCTGAAAAGTGTATATATACTCTGAGGGGAAGTTTTGCTTTGGGGGTTTACTCTTTGGAAGAAGGTTCATGTGCCAGATGAGACTCTGGGGAGCCATTAAGGAACCCTCCCCAAACCCAGAAGTTTGTGCTTCTCTCTCTGGTAACTATGTATGTATATAATGGTCAGATAGTTGAATCTGTCTGTTGATCTGTGATGGATGTATTGTTTATGGTCAGACAGTTAGAAGCCCTGTCTGTTGGTCTTTATTTCTCTACTTTTATGTTCTCTGTTGGTATATGTGATTTTAAAATATTATTGATCCCTCAAAATTTGCTTTCCTTTTAGAAAAGCAGATCTAAGAGTTTGTGCTGGCAGGTCATTCTGGATGTATGTCAGGGTGCTTGCTGCTAAAAATGTAGAGGGAGAGAAGATCCCAGAACATAGCAGTCATAGTAAAATTGCTACCTGTGGCCAGATTTACTTGTGTCTGAAGAATTCATAAAAAGAAAACAACCTGGGAAATGGAAAGGCACTTGAGATGCATGGGCTACCCACCCCCTTTCTTCTGGGCAGACTATATCTAACATCCCTATATCAATGTGCATCTGTATTCTGATATTGAAGAATAATATAAAAAACAGGATATTCTACATCCCATATTTTCCCTACTCCACCCATTTACCATGCCCATTGTTGGAAGTCCTTCTATTTGTCCCACCTTAAGCCTTTTTATATGGGGGCAGGTAGGAGGCACAGTGAATAGAACTCTGGGCTTGGAGTTGAGAAGATTCATCTTCTAATTCAAATCTGCCTCAGATGCTAGCTGTGTGACCCTGGGTGAGTCACTTAACCCTGTCTGCCTCAATTCCTTATCTGTAAAATGAGTTGGAGAAGGAAATGGCAAACATTCTAGTATCTTTGCCAAGAAAACCCCAAATGGGATCACAAAATGTCGAACATGGCTGAAAAATGACAAACAATAACAAAGCCCCTTTATTTCCAGAGACCATTTTCTCTTTTCAGGTTCTCAGTGAGATATCCACAGACAATCCTCTTTCCTGTTCTTAGCAATGGCCCCCCCAACTCTTTTTCTCAGTGTCTGCATCCTAAATTTCACTTTTCAACTCTTCCGATCACTCTGCTCGGTTCTTTCTGGATCTTATTGTTTTTCCTATGCTGTGGAACTAAGGCTAGCGTTGCAAAATCATTGAGGCTGTGAGGTTTACCTTCCCCATCCTTGGCTTTTCCTCTCTTAACCTCTTTTGCCCCCACTGCCCAGTTTTCCTGCCTCCTATTCCCCATATCTACAGCTCCTTTAAAAGTCACCTATCCCTTAGGCATTATAAGCCATCTTTCCTTATTAGCTGGCACAACTACATATTATACTATCCATTAACTAGGAAATAGATGCCTTTGTTTCCTTTTGAAGGAATATCAAATTATAGAAAAGGGAGGTGAGAAATATGGAGGAGGGGGCAAAAAGGCCTTTCTCAAATCACATACATCCTGGAAGAGAAGTTTGGAGATTCCCATGTTCCTGCACTGCTCTCTTCTTTCAAGGCCCAAGTCAGATGCCATCTCCTCCATGAAGCCTTTACTGATTCCACCCCTCAAAAGGAAATTACCTTTCCCTTCTTTAATTTGTTTTAGTTCTCTGACTAGATCTTTCCTTCACTTTTATATCAGTATACCTTGTATAATTTCTGTTATTAGAAGTACCTTGAAGACAGGGAATACTTAGGTTTTCTTTTTTAATTTTTGTATCCCTAGTGTCAAAGAGGCAGCAAATATTTCTTGTATAAAGCAAGTGAAAAGAAATTCAAAAAATGAAGGAAGGAAAAACAGATAGGAGAGGCTCAGAGTTGAAAGCAAATCAACCCAACATCATAGTCTTGAACAGGACTAGATTGATTTACCAGTTCTACACTTATTGTCCCTTCAAGACTCATTTAGCATTTAATCTTATGAAATCTACTCTATTGATTCTTGTCATTGTTGTTGAACTTTCCAAGGGTTCATGTCTTATTCATGTTTCACAAGTATCCACGGTCAAAGAATTAGTCACCAAGTACTGTGCCTATTGGTGATCACCCTCTCAGCTCTAGCTAGGTTGGGTTTTCACAATCTGTTGTTAGTACCTCAATCCTTACTAGTCAAGTAGAATTAATCCATGGTCAACTTTGTACCATTATTGAAAAGGAGAGTCAGTTCCATGGTTGTCCAAGTGAGGGGCAACCCATAGACATCCTGAGGGTTCCATTGGTATCCTAATGATGTTAAGAGAGCTTGAGGAAGACACTCCATTGTATTAGGTGAATCTCCAGTGGCAAATTTATAGGAGTCCAAGGATAAGAGTGGCACGGGTTGACAAAGATGAGTTATGATCTGCATTGTTGGACAAAATATTCACATCACTGAGATCTTAAGATTCACTGGAGTTATGTTTTCTCTGCTCCAACATATGGTAAGCTGCTTGGGGGCAGGGACCATGCCTGTTCCTGACTTTTTATCCCCCTTGATTCCTTGCATGGAACTATGCAATAATAGTGCTTAATAAATCTTTATAGAATAAATGAATATTTTGATCAGGTAATACAATGTGGTCATAACTCCTCAGGAAAGAATAAATGGGGAACTTCAGGGACATTTTGTTGAGGCCCAGAATACTGAACTAGGAGCAATGGGTAGAAGAGGAAATTTTATTTTATGAATTTCCATTCATAAAAGGAAAATTTATTTATTTTATGAATTTCCATTCATAAAAGGAAAAACTCAAGAATTTAAGATGTCAAAAATAGAATGAACTACTATAGGAGAAATTGGGTTCCCCCTCATTTAAGGTCTTCAAGAAATGGCTGGATGGTGGCGGAAACTAGGCATAGACCAATACCTGACACTGTACACAAGAATAAAGTCCAAATGGGTACATGATCTAGGTATAAAAATTGATTCTATGGACAAACTGAAGGAGCAAGAAATAGTGTATTTATCAGATTTATGGAGAAGGGAAGAATTTTTGACTAAAGAAGAGATAGAAAGCATTATGAAGTGCAAGATGGATAATTTTGATTACAGTAAACTAAAAAGTTTTTGCACAACCAAACCCAATGCAACCAAGATTAGGAGGGAAGCAGAAAACTGGGAAAGAATTTTTGCAGCTAGTGTCTGTGATAAAGGCCTCATTTCTAGAATATATAGAGATGTGAGTCAAATGTACAAAACTACAAGTTATTCCCCCATTGATAAATGGTCAAAGGATATGAACAGGCAGTTTTCAGAGGAAGAAATTAAAGATATCTATAGCCATATGAAAAAATGCTCTAAATCAATATTGATTAGAGAGACGCAAATCAAAACCACTCTGAGGTACCACATCACACCTCTCAGATTGGCAAACATGACAGAACAGGAAGATGATAAATGTTGGAGAGGGTGTGGGAGAATTAGAACACTAATTCATTGCTGGTGGAGCTGTGAGCTGATCCAACCATTGTGGAGAGCAATTTGGAACTGTGCCCAAAGGAGTACAAAAATATGCATACCTTTTGACCCAGCAATATCACTTCTAAGACTTGTCCCCAAAAGATCATAAAAATGGGAAAGGGTCCCACATTTACAAAAATATTTATAGCAGCACTCTTTGTGGTGGTCAAAAACTGGAAATCAAGAGGATGCCCATCAATTGTGGAATGGCTGAATAAATTGTGGTATATGAATGTACTGGAATACTATTGCACTATAAGAAATGATGAACATGAAGACTTCAGAGAGGCCTGGAAAGACTTATATGATCTGATGCTGAGCGAAAGGAGCAGAACCAGGAGAACTTTGTGCACAGCAACAACCACAGTGGGTGAGAGTTTTTTCTGGTAGACTTGGAACTTCATTGCAGTGCAAGGACTTCAAAATTTCCCAGTTGTCTTTTAAGGCAAAATGCCTTCCACATCCAGAGAAAGAACTATGAAATTCATCTGCATAATGTAGCAGATCATTTTCTTTTGTATTACGTTCTGGTTTGTTATATGATTTCTCCCATTCATTTTAATTCTCCTACACAGCATGACTATAATGAAAATGTATTTAATAGGAATATATGTGTAGAGCCTATATAAAATTGTATGCTGTCTCTGGGAGGGAGGGAGGAGGGGAGAGGGAGGGCAAAAAAAAAATCTAAGTTATATGGTAGTGATTGTACAACACTGAAAATAAATAATTAAATAAAAAAAAGAAATGGCTAGATGATCGCAAGCCTGACATGTTATATAGGGGATCCCTATTGAGGCAGAGGTTACTAAGGGATCCCTGAGGTCCCTTACAACACAGAGATTCTGTGATTTTGTGTTAGAGCCTGTCTCCTTCTGCTTTTCACCCTGAGGGCAGTCATAATTCTCAATGAAAAAGTGACTCTTCCTTCTCTGGACTTGTAAGTTCTCTTTGCAGGCAGCAGACAGTTAATCACATTATGGGAAAGAATGCCAAGTGGCATTCAGGCAGACTTGTTTTTCAGAAGGCTGAGGACATAAAACTGAGAGGGGGAGGGAGGAGGGAAATCAGATGGAAAGTTATATATGAATTTAAATTTTTTATCAGCATCACTGCTACTAATAAATATGAGGCATGGTTGTTTGTGTAGCATTTACAAGGAGTCCTTGGGCATGTTATCTTATCCAACTTCAGCTCTTGAGACATGTACAGGGAGGTTGACACCCCCATATATCACAGATAGAGAAGAAAAGTCTGAAGGGATCAAATGACCTGTGTCTGTTCATATAAGATTACACTGATGGTCTCCCCATCCCATGGCCAGACTGTTCTAGAAAGACACAACTTACTCTATTCTCATATACCCCATGTGATGGTACTGGAAGGTCAAATTTTTGCACTGGGCCACATTAGCAGCATTATAAAAATTATACTGTCTTTTCAATTAGATCAGAGTTAATATGCTGAATTGGTAACTACACTTCAGGGTTCTTTCACCTCTCTATCTCACAAAGCATGCACCATGTTAGAAGAAATTATCTCACTTTTACCAAGACTTTTCCATTACCTGGCCTATGAGCACTGATGGGGATGGGGAGGGAAGAATTCGATTTCAAGGAAATAGGTTATTAGGTAGATTTTGCATTAACTTCAACAACTTGCTTATGATATCTTCTTTCCCTCTCCTCAACTCTGTTTATTTCCTGTCACTCTTACCATTATTTTGAAGAACTCCAGTTTTATAAGACACCATACAGCTTGCTGGGAGTCACTAGCCTAGAAAGCCCATAATTTTCAAATAATTGACTCATTCCTCCCAACCTGCTGGGGAAAATGCTCTATGATCGAACAGAAATTGTTGTTTGGCTCATGATTTTCTAAGGCATTTAGAAGAGAACAACGCACACTGGTCAAGACAGTCTTTGTAGTCTCAAAACATGCTTTTTACTCCCTTAGTTCGGTTCGGTTTTGGTCACATTGTCTAGATCAGGAGAGGGGAACTTGTGGCCTTGAGGCCACATGTATCCCTCTAGATCCTCAAGTGCTGCCCTTCACAGGTGTCCCTCTAGGTCAAGTGTGGCCCTTTGACTTTATCCAAACTTCACAGAACAAAGTTGGAATTCAGCCAAAGGACCGCATTTGAGGACCTAGAGGGACACATGAGAAGGGCAGCCCTTGAGGACCTAGAGGGATACATGTGGCCTCAAGGCCCCAGGTTCCCCACCCCTGGTCTAGATGTTTCCCTTGCCTGACCCCGTTAGCTTTCAGACTTCCTTGTTAACCTTTCCAAGCCTTCTGTAATCAGATTCTAACACATCCATAACTAAGGTATCTGACTGGGGCTTTGCTGCCGGTTACTAGAATGTACAGGGTGCTCAGTTTTTACCCTTCCGCAGACAGAAATTGAGTTTAGCACCTAGTTGTTATTTGTTACTGTTGTTTAGTGTCTGACTCTCCATGGCCCCATCTGGGGGATTCTTGGCAAAGACACTGGCGTGGGTTGCTCATTTTACAGGCAAGGAAACTGAGGCAAACAGGGTTAAGTGACTTTACCCAGGGTCACACAGTTAGTAAATATCTGAGACCAGATTTGAACTAAGGATTGATGCTCTATCCACTGTACTACCTAGCTGCCCCCTAGCACCTAATCAGCAAGAATAATTAGTTAAAATCGAAAGCTACTAGATGGTGCTCTGTCTTTTCTGACTTAAGTCCTACCCTCCAATGGCAGCACAATGGGTGAATTCATCTTAGTATGGTACACCATACTCCCTTCCATAGTACCCACCTCTCCAGCAGTGACCTTTGGGTGTTGTGACATTGCTGTCTCTGTCTCCTTCCCTTGGATTTTGTATCACAGAAGCATAAAACTTCCAAGTTGAAAGGGAATTCAGCATCTTCCTGGTCTGAACTGTGCCCCCAAAGGAATCCATATAGTATAAAAATTTATTTATAATTGGAAATAATTAGGGATGCTTGGTCGGGAGAGTCAGGGGAGACATGATAGCCACCTTGAACTTGTTCATCCTTTTTGTCCTTGGCTTCATCCACCCTCTTACACACACTGACATCTTAAAGATTTTATTTGAAGGTATTTTTTGTCCTGTTTTCCTGAACCATATTTTGTGTACTTTCCTGGGTTTTAGAATCATCTTCCAGCCCAGTGCCATTTTAGAGACTGATCCTGCATACTTTCCAGTCTTTTAACCCCGCTACTCCCCTGCACATGCTCTGTGATCTGATGATGCTGACCTTCTTGTTAATTCTCACACAAGATGCTCCATCTCCCAGTGGCCTCTCTCCCCTGCCTGGAATTCTTTCCTTCCTTGTCTCCACCTCCTGGCTTCCTTCAAGTCCTGGACAATACCCTAGATGGGGTCGTGGAGAATCAAACATGACTGAATAACAAGGAATGATATTATCCTGTGGTTTTTTCTCTGACAGAATTATGGCAGTATGGGCAGTGAGTGATGTTGGGGTTAACAGGTGCAGGGGGGAAAAGAACTAAAATAAGGGGAAAGGCCCTAAAATGGGACACTGGGGACACTGATGACAAAGTCCACCAACTTCACAGATTTATGGAGGATACAGATGGCACAAAATGACAGTCTGGGATAGATGGATGGAGGAACTTTATTTAGGCTATGGGATTCTATCTGTCTTTTTTTTCCTGAATCCCTCAAAATATACTCTCTGGAAATCTAAGGTTTCTTTAAGATGATGCCTAGCTTTCTTCTCCTTTATCATAAATCTTAGGGAGGAAGAGTCACCTCCATACAAGGCTTCTATCATTTCTACCCTTGTTTCTGAGCATCAAGTCTAAAGCATCCCCACCCATCACTTCCTCTAATTTTGAAGGATGAATTTAGTTTAGGTCAAATTTCCAAGGAAGGTTGGGGTGTCCTCTTAGCTTCTACTTTCTATTTATATTAGTGGTTCCCTAGTCTTTCCCACCCCACCCTCACTTGTGCATGAATGTGCACACAGGCGCACACACACATACACACCCCCAAATTCCCTGTAGTTGTCTTTTTTCGTTAGCAGAAAAGGTATGCTTGTCTCTAGGAAACAGCTAGTTGGTAACTTGTGCTTCTAACCCAGAGCAAAGACAGATAAAGGCAAGGTTAAATAGTACCTTTCATTTCTACATGGGAAATGTTTTCTATTCTTCTTGCTTCATGTCTCTAAAAAAAGGCAAGTCATTGCTGGAAATTTATCAACAAAAGTGTGAGCACCTTCCCAAAGCTGATGCTTACTTTCTATGAGGATGTGGCCTCACTCTGACACTAGAGTACCAGCTAACTGAGGACAGGGTCCAGGGTCTTGTAGTATTGTAGTTCCTTGTATCTCTAGTGGAATAATAATCCCTTCCGTTTCTGTAATATTTTGCAATTTACACCCCATAGGCTCTCAGCACTCCACTCTCAGCACTCCTATTAGGCAGATAACCCATGTATTTTCTTCTTCTTCTTCTTCTTCTTCTTCTTCTTCTTCTTCTTCTTCTTCTTCTTCTTCTTCTTCTTCTTCTTCTTCTTCTTCAGATGAGACTGAAGTTCAAGGAAGTTAAGTGCTTTACTCATAATCACACAGCTAGGAAAGGTTGGAACCAAGAGTTGAACCTGGATATCCCAGTCCTGAATCTAGCTTTTGTTTCACTTTTGTTATTGTCATTTTTCAGTTGTGTCTGACTTTTTGTGACTCCTTCATGGGCTTTCTTGGCAATGAAGTGGTTTTTCATTTCCTTTTTCAGGTCATTTCACAGGTGAGGAAACTGAGGCAAACAGGGTTAAGTGATTTCTTTGGGGTCACACAGTTAGTAAGTAAACCTGAGGTCAGATTTGAACTCAGGTCCTCTTGACTCCAGGGAAGGCACTCTATCCACTGTGCCATAGAGCCACCCTTGTTTTACTACAGCACACTAATGAAAGACATGACTAAATGTTTTGTGCCATAAAGCAGCATACAGATGTAAAGTTAGATTGTTAATATAATACTACAGGGCTGGGCATGAGACCCAGACAGGTCCAGACGTATTCTTGACAAAGATACTTTCCACTGTTCTGGGGGAGTTCAGAGAGCCCAAGTGGAAGACGGGTGTCCTTTTTAGCTGGCCAGGCCCTCTTGATGATCTGGAGATGGACAGTGGAAAGAGGGTTCTCTTTGGCATCAGAAAACCTGGATTTCAATCCCACCTTTGGTGTTTGCTACCTGTATAACCTGGGACAAGCTGCCTGACCCTTTGGGTCTCAGTCCCCTCACATGTAAAATGGGGGGTTTGGACTAGATGTCCTCTCAGGGCCCTTTCAGGGCCCTGGATTGATGACTCTCTTTAAATATGGTGACTTCATGATGCCCTGGAACACTGCAAAGAGGGAGGGAGGGAAGAAGGAAGGAAGGAAGGAAGGAAGGAAGGAAGGAAGGAAGGAAGGAAGGAAGGAAGGAAGGAAGGAAGGAAGGAAGGAAGGAAGGAAGGAAGGAAGGAAGGAAGGAAAGATTAGAAATAGGGATTGGACCTTGGTTTTCTTAATATAGGAAATTCAAGTGAAGAAATTATCAGTGCAGGTTAAGCACCTTTTCTGAAACTTACAGTCTTAAAGAGTTGCCTAGAGCATGGAGATGTTAGGTAACTTATCCAGGGTCACACAACTGACAAGACTTGAGGTCAGTTCTTTCTGGTTTTCAGTCTAATTCCCTATAGACTATCCATGTTGCCTCGATATTTAGATACTATAATGATCTAAAGAGAGATGTTCTCAGGCTCCAAGAGGAGTTTTTTCATCCCACAGAACACAGACTAGAATGGTTTTACTAGAAAACAAAGCTATAAATTGGTAACAGGCAGATGTTTACAGAGTGTTCTCTGTAAGACAAGAGTTCTTCCTCTAAACCTCTCACTACCTGTTACTCCGCTATTAGAGGACCATTACCTTGGATCTTAAGGCTTTTCCATCTTAAAAATTCTCTTTAAGGTGAAAAAGCTCACAGGAAATATCATACAATCAAGAGTGAGGAAGCAAGGGAAACCTTACAGATTTCACACAATAACTCTCTACCCTGAATTCCTCTTCTCCCAGCTCTCTAAACTTCATATGATAAGAAAATACTCCAATAATTCCTTTATGCTTGTACTGCTTGTTAAACTCTCCACATCTATAACTCATAAGGCCTTTAAAGCACCCCTCCTGGTTCAGTGAGATTTATTGCCTATTTTACAGATGAAAAAACTCGAACACAAATGACACAGCTCATGAATTTAGATAGTATTAGAGCTGGCGGCACCCAGGGCCAGCCAAGCTCGTACTGATCTTCCAGATCTGGGCTTGCTTCCCACTTCTTCCATGAAGCCAACCCTGCCCACACTGATCTTTTCCCTGAACTCCTACAGTTCTGAACAACATGACACTGAAGCACTTAACTGTGCCATCCTGTTGTTTCACATGTATCTGTCTGGTTTCTTCCACTAGACTAGAAGGGCCTTGAGGACAACAGTGTCCTTCTCCTTTCTTTGTCCCATACAGCTCCTAAAACAAGGATGAATCATAACTAGAGCTTAATGCCTGTGTGATGATTGGTTGATTGATTGAGATGCAAACCCTTCAGCAGTTTCCACAGTGACCCTCTATTAACCTGAACAAAGAAGCCAGTTTAGTACTCAGTCACTTGGTTTCCAATTAAGAAGTGCAGAAAAGTGATTAAATGAAACACGGTTGTGGGGTAAAGGAAGTCTTATCAGGAAAGACAAGGAAGCATGTCAGTAAGCAATTTCTTATGCTAGTAGATAAAGGCATAGCAAAGCTGGAAATGACAATCCAATCAACCAAGTCATTCCCTGAACCCCAGATTTCTGGGAATGTGGCAAACCCTGTCCATTAATAAAAAAACAACTGGGAAGGAATGACATTAGTTGACACTACTATCCCAGGTCCTAAGGAACACAATGCTCTCTAAGTCAGGATAATATGTGGTTTTCTAAGTCAATGTGCTTCCTTACAGAGTGGCAGAACCGTTAAATGTTATCATGAGGGCTAACTTCAACATTTCCTATCCACATATGACATTGACCAGGGTGGTATCCCAATGTCTACTCATCCTGATAAGCCAGGTCCCCAGAAGCATGGTTACTACATTCCTTCAGGGTTCTAGGGGTTAGGGGTTAGGAAATGCATTTTCTAGTGCTATAGTGCCTCCACCAGTGTGCTTCTCTCCCCACCCCACCCTCAAGATTATCAGTTGATAATCATTTGGTTGGACAGACTCAATTAGCCTTTAGGAGGGGATATTTAATAAGGCAGCATATTGTAAGGACAGTTGATACAAAACAAAACTCTGTGACAAACACAGTCCAGGGCAGGGGTGGAGCACCTGTACCCTTGAGGTCTTGAAGATCTTCTAGATCTTCAAGTGTGGCCCTTTGACTGAATCCAAACTTCACAGAACAAATAAAACTTGGACTCAGTCCAAGGGCCACACTTTAGGACCTAGAGGGCTACATGTGACCTCAAGGTCACAGGTTCCCCACCCCAGTCCAGGGGAAAGTAGACTCAAATGAATTAACCTAGCTCTCTGCTGCTAAGAAGTCTTTTTTCCCCTTTCATGGGGTGCTTAAGATGCTCTCCTTAACTGTGATACAGCTTTTATGCTAGGCCCCTTAATGGAGCCACTAATCTCCATTTAGTCTATTGTTGGTTTCCAATGCTGATGCTGCCATTAGCTACTCTGGGAATACCCCTAGGTAATGGATAGGTAATGGAAAAATAGAAAGTCCAAAATCCTCTGGGCCCTTTCAAAATTCTAGCCAAAAGAGGAAGGGGAAGAAGAAGACCTAGGCCAAAGTCAGAGTCAAGGCTACTCTTCCTCCAAACCTCCACCCAAGTGGTTCATCTTCAAGGAGTTTTATTCAAATGCCACACTCACCCCAATCTTTGTAATAATTTCAGTTCTCAACTTAATATTTTATTGACAATCTCCTAGGGCATGACCAAACTTCTTCAGTCAATCAGAACATGATTCTTATACAATATTAGTCCTTTTCCAAGGACTTCTAGAACTTAGTCTAAAGCTGATGATTCATTGAGATTAATGCCTATGATTGAGATTTGTTGGTTGATGGTTTTCACCTACTTAAGGAGCCAGGGCATCTTATCATTTACTTTAAGTGGGGTGGGGTGCCTGGATGAATTTATTTAATTAACACTCCACTTTTTAAGCATAAGGATCTCAGAAAAAGGAGAGAAAAATGGGTATTTTTATCTCTGGAACCTGAGCTCTTCTGGCAATTAAAGACTGTTTTCAGATTATCCTAATCCATGATGATACTACTTTAGGGAGATAAGATTTTTCATCTTTTATATTTTTACCAAAGTCCCAGAGTAGGAGAAGGAGGTCTCTAAGTGATTCTATTTTTTTTCAGTCACCTGATCTGAGCACAGCTAAACAAACTCAGCTCTACCTCTTCCTCGGGAGCAGGACACTTGGGAGAAAGATAACAAAAACCAAATCTCCCTGACTTGAGCTGCCCAGATGAGCTGGCAGGTGTCATCATTAAAACAGAGCTGTGTATACAATCCTGCACAGCTCAGCATGGCAAGGTATCGGCCAGCCAGATTTCCACAAGGAAGTTAAATATAGCCCCTCCACAGTGTCTCTACAGGCTGGAAACCTGCCGTGTCTGCTTAATTGGCTGAAATTGCCACAGAGAGAGGTTTTCTTGAAAAGAAATGAAAATAGACAACACTAAAATTCTGAAGTTCCATTACTCCTAGGGTCAAATAATTGGATGGTTACTTTTTTTTCCTTGTCAGTGATCTGACTGAGGCTGTTTTCAGCCATTGATAAATCTTTCAGCATTATCCCTGAAAGCCTGGTGTTCAGGGCTAAGAGACAAAATTATACTTTTAAAGGACCCAACAGGGCATTTTTAGCAAAAATCTAATTTGAAGGTAATTGGACCTTTCTCGTTTTACCATTGGGCTTCTTAATCTGGGGTCCATTGACTCACAAGGGGTTTGTGGATAGATTTTAAGAGGTCCGTAAACTTGGATAAGAAAAAAAATTTACAACTTTAGTGAAATAAAATTTAGTACTACCTGCAATTATTTAAAAACATGATTCTGAGAAGTCCTCAGGCTTCAACATACTAGGGTCCAACATATAAAAGAGGTTAAGAACCCTTGTTTTAGCTTAGTAACTGACATTTATACAGTGCTTTGTAGTTAGCAAAGCATTTTTCTTGCTACAATCCTGAAATAGATAAATTGATTATTATTATCTGGCAGCTAGATTGGTACAATGGATGGAGTTCTGGGCCTAGAGTCAGGAAAACCTGAATTCAAATCTCACCTATCACTTACTAGCTACGTGACCTAGGACAAGTCACTTAACCTTTGTTTGCCTCAACTGGAAAATAGAAATAGTATCACCTACATCCAAGGGTTATTGTGAGAATCAAGTAAGATAATATTGTAAAGCATTTAGCATAGTACGTGGTACATGGTAGGTCTTATATAAATTCTAGCTATCATTATTGCATATTGGAATATTCACCCCAAATGTTCACATGAACTATCTACCTGTGCCCAATCAATGGTAGATCATGTCAAGCTCGTATTGGTCTGATCAGCCACAGTTGGACACACTGAAACTTGACTTTATCATAGTGATGGTCCTCTTTGACAACAAAGGACAACCACCACCACCATCTTTACTTTACAGATAAGTAATCTGTCACTCATAGGGGCTAAGTGATATTAGTAAATAGATAAACTGTGGCTCATATGGGGTTGTCCATAATCACACAAGTGAGTGGGTACTTGAATTCATATCTCTTGCCTTAAAGTTTACTGGTGTTCCCACTACATTATATTGAACTATGTTGGGTCTTCATTAGTTCTGCCAAAATATGAGTCCCATTGGGAGTAAGCTGCATTGAGCTGTTAACAGTTATTCATATGAGACCTGCAAGAGAGGTCCAGAGCAGGTTTTGCTATAAGAAATGGAAGGGATGGTAATGGAACATGAGCCATTAGAGGAAAGCATTCAGAGAGTGAGGAGAATAGTGCAGAAAGGAGAGACTGGAAACTGAAAACACGCTTCAATAATATCACTAATTTTAGAAAGACTGGCCTTACCTGGTGAAGTAATTCTGCCCAGAGGACAGACTATTGATTCTATATGGAATATTTCTAGAATAATCTAAAGATAGGAAACCCATCTGCCTGGTATCAAATCACCAGTTGGGAAGGAGATGAACTTTGCCCCAAGGTCATATACATATACACTTACATAGATATCATAGGTCAAATCAAGAAAGCAAGTATTTAAGTGCCTACTATGCGCCAGCTATTGGCTAAGGGCTAGAAATGATGTGATATCCATTAAATGGCAGTAATTTTCAAAGTCTACCTTTGTTGACATTTAGTTCTTAATCTGATGATTGCTTCATTTAATCGGTGACTCCCTCTCTTGTTAATGTGTCTTAGTCTAATGATGTTGAGCCAAGCAAAATGATAAATGATGTTTGTGCAGTGAGACTCACACAGGCAGGCAGGCAGTAGTCAGCTCAAACAAGCTTTGGAGAGCCTATTGTTAAATTTTCCATGTGAGCCGTTATACCTCAGAAATAAGCAACTGCCACAAATTAGGGCTTGATTTATTGTCTAGACTTAAGAAAGTGCTATTGATTCAACTTAAAAGCACATATACATTTTCCCCCAAGAGAGCCCCCTTGTTACACATTTACCAGCATACTCTTCTATTGCTATATAAACATTACTTAGGTTCAGCAGAAGTGTAAGGCTCATGGAATGATGTCATTACAGACTGGAGACTAATACTAATGCCAATGATGATAACTGGCATTTATGTAAATTCCATCTTGAGATTTGCAAAGTGCTTTACAGTCATAATGTCATCTCACAACCCCCCTGCAGGTGGGTCTTCTCCCTCACAAGGCATATGAGAAAATCAGAGATTCAGGAACAAAGAAGAAAAAGAAAAAAAGAAGAATCTGATTGAGAGCCACCATGAGTGGGCCACGCTGCTGGGAAATGCTGACAAATTCCAGGGCCGCGGGAGGTTCTACGGGCACTGTGATGACTAACAGGGCCATACTGAGTGCTGTGGGAGATGTGGAACCATGCTGATAGATGAGCACATGGGCTGAGAAAAAGTGTAGGAATAGTGATGGGGATGTGGACCCTGATGGCAAGGAGGCACCAGAGAGGAGAAGCAGAATCAGAAAATCTCTAATGACAAGTACACATGTCTGCTATAGGTGGGCACTGTGATCAATCTTCGTGGTTGTTCAGTTGTTTCAGTCACTTCTGACTCTTTGTGACCCCATTTGGGGTTTTCTTGGCAAAGATACTGGAGTGGTTTGCCATTTCATTGGCCAGCTCTTTTTATAGATGAGAAAACTGAGGCAAACAGAGTTAAGTGACTTGCCCAGGGTCACACAGCTAGTAGTAGGTGTCTGAGGCCAGATTTAAACTAAAGGATGCTAAGTCTTCCTAACTCCAGGCCCAGCGCTGCATCTACTGCATCCCCCAGCTACCTAACTAAACCTTTAGGAAACCAAATCCACAGAAAGGGAGGCTACGGTTATCACTTTGTCTCCTCTGATCTTTACTTCCTTTAATAAATCTGATCTATTTTAAAAGTTTTGTGGGTCCAGGGGCTTGCAGTGAATCTTTGATATCAGGAAGTTCTTATAGTGGTGATAATAATGGTGATGATGATGATGATGAGAGATTCCTAAGACCAAACCCACTCCATTTGTCAGTTGGAATCCGACATTAGAATTATGTTTATCTTTCAACAACTTAGTTGCATTTAAGTCACTAAGCATTATTATGTGAACAGAATCAGGTTTCACCCACCTCCTTCCTGCCAGACAGAGGAGAGCTGGGGCAGCACAGGTCCCCAGCAGCCTAAAGGGTCATGCCTACCTCAGTGGGCAGGGGCAGGCCCCAGAAGGGGTAGCAAAACAGAGTTAGGCCTGTAGCAAAGCTCTGTCCCAGCACGGGGCAAAAAAGCATAAAAGTAGCAGTTGTCCTTCTTCAAGAGATGTCAGTTGACCCTGGCAGAGTGGGTAGAGGACAGTGACGTGGGCCCCAGGGGCAGCAGACTCCCAGAAGCAATGGAAGCCCAGTGGCAAAAGTGACTTCTGGTCAGGCTCATCATGGCCCACTTCTCATTGAAATGTAGAATTCATTGGCCTATCCACATTCCCATCAGTATAATACCCCCGATCATAACATAAGTCCTCCTCAGTGAGGAATTGGAGGACAAAATCGTGGTGTTGTTGGAATGGAGTTTGCTTTATGGTAACAAGGGAGAGGGCTTGGCTGGTGAGCCAGAGGATACAGTGAATGATGGTATAGGACAATGCTCCCTGACCTGTGCTGAGGATCGGTGACTGTAGAAAATGCCGTCATCTTTGAGTAGTCTGCATGTTCTCGGTATTGTTATTATTATTTATTATTAATATTAATATAATTAATTCATTATTAATGGTCATTGATTCACATTACCAGAACTACTGTGAAGCATCACCCATCACATGGGCCTGGTCATTCGGTCCTAAGACTTGGTCTTTCCTGGAACTCTCCCAAGTTTAGTTACTCCTTCAGGGAACTGTTAATTGTTTATCTATGTTTTAATTTTTCTTTTCCCCTATTAGTGTTGTTGCAACTTAAATGCTGAAGGTCATAACTGACTAAGAAGAACCCTAAAGTTAGTTGAGTGAAGCAGGGACTTCAAGAAGACCTTAAGGACTTTACCACCAAGGCGTGGAATGTGGTAGGAGAACATTTTTAGCCCATGAAGGTTGGGCTACTTTAAAATATAGAAAGGTATAGTAGGACATTTCTCAAGACTCAGAGGCTTTAGGACTCAGATTGTTGACATCACTGTCCTTTGAGGACAAAGTAATCACAAGGATGTCACAGATGTTTGACAGGCCAACCATGATGTGAGCTTTGTTTAACTGAAACAACTCAAGGGGTTCTCAGAGCTTTTCCTTGTTGAATATCCTTCTCGTGTCTTAGCTAAGTAAATCTCCTTTTGTTAACTGTTGGAAGACCTATAAGTATTTCATTTTGTTCTCATATTAAATGCAAGCTATCAAGGGATGGTCAGAATAGTGGTAGAGTGTATAGAGAACTGGACTTGGAGCTTGGAAGACCTGAATTTGAACTCTGCTTCAAATCCTTATCAGCTGTGTGATCCTAGGCAAGTCTCTGTCTGCTTTAGTTCATGTAAAGTAGGGATGATGATAATAATATCTACCTCAAAAGTTGTTATCAGGTTCATAATGAGATAACAGGTAAAATGCTTTGCAACCTTTAAAAGGTTATATAAGTGCTAGCTATTGTTATATTTACAGGAGCAGAGTTTACAAGTTGAGCAGGCATTTTTCATTGTTCTATCTAGAGACAGAAAAGTTTCCCCTGGGAAAGATATTTCTTCTTATCCTTCAGGTAGTAATGCTTAGGTTATCCATAGCCCTTTGCTGTTCTGACCAAGCTGTAGAAGCACATTAAAATAAGAAAGCCTAGAATCCTAATTCAGTACATTCCTCTAGGGATACATGATGTTTGCACTGATAGTTAAACACAAGATATTTTGAAAAGCAAGAGAGATCTAACAATCAAGGAGGTTCGGAAAGGTTTTCAGTGAGATGGTTCCTGAGATGAGGAGTGAGGGAACCTAAAAATTCTAAAAGGCAGAGGTGAGTAGGGAGTGAGGGCAAAATATTTGGGATAGCCTCAACAAATTAAGAGGATGGAATATTGGATTCATGGAATAGCAGGCAGGTGAGTTTGGCTAGAATCTAGAAGGCATGAAGATGGGAACTGTGAAATAAGTCTGGAAAGGTAGACTACAGTCACACCATGAAGAAGTTTAAATGCCAAGCTGAGAGTTTTATATTTTATCCGAGGACAATGAACTTCTCCTCATCTCCCTTTAAGACAACCAGTTAAGAAGGATTTTAGTCAGCCAGCCCTAGGTAGTTTTTATAATCATTAACGTAGCACAATATGGAACACTTCATGAATTTGTGTGTCATGTTTGCACAGGGGACATGCTAATCTCCTCTGTATCATTCCAATTTTAGTATATATATGATGATGCAAGCACATATGGGTGTGAATGGGGCATATGAATATGGTATTCAGGGAAGATTAGCGCCTCTGGTGTGAGGGTTGCCAAGCCCTTTTCAGGACTGCTCATCCACCTTTGGTAAATTGGAGAAATCTTATTGATCATCTTGTCTTTTTATACCTTATTCCCCTAATATACTCTTTTTTTTTGTAAACAACCATAAAAACTTTTGTATTTTAAGAACAAATAAATTAAAATTTTCAGACATATTAGAACCAATGAAGACCACAAGTTTGGTTCTAATATGTCTGAAAATTTTAATTTACTACTATGTAGAATCACCATATATAACATATCCAGAAATGTGACTAAGGTCAAAAGTTAATTACAAGTACTTTTTAACCCAGCAACATTGACCTCCTGACAGGCTGTCTCCCAGATATGGCCATTTTCTCTGACTATCCTCCATGTCTGGAATCCTCTTCCTCCTCCATTCTGACTACTGACCACTGTGGCCTCCTTTGAGTACCAACTAAAATCCCAATTTCTGCAGGAAGCCTTCTCCAGCCCCCCTTATTTTCAATGCCTTTACCTCTACTAATTATTTCTGTTTCTCCTGTATGTAGTTTGTTTTGTGTATATTTGTTTACATTTTCTCTCCCCTATCAAATTGTAAACTCTTTGAGGGCAGGAACTGTTCCAAAAGTCTGCTGGCTGGTCTTTTCACCTCAATTTTTTTCCTCTGCTCCAGCCCACCCTCCACTTAGATGTCAAAATGATTTTCCTAATGTGCAGATCTGACCATGTCACCCTCCCTCCTCAGTTAACTTCAGTGGCTCCCTATTAAATCTAGCATCTGTCAATCTGAAAGTTTGGTTAAAAAAGGCAATAGCTAGCTGATTTATATTTATATTATTTATTCTTCTGAAGCTAGCACATATATGGTCATGGAGCCAGAAGGAAACCTGACTAACTGATAAAAGAATGAGAAGGTTAAAATACACTTTAGAAAAATCCCAACTCAGGGTCTCTATGTCACTCAAATTTATGACCTCCATACATGTTTAATCATATTAGAAGAAAGGAATTTTCTTAATTGAACAGGTGGTAAATACAATAAGATAAGAGAGTTGACAAAGTATCGATTGAAATTATGACCTGGGATATTTGTGTTTTCTTTACTATTAACTTGCTATAACATAGTATGTGTCCATAAAATATTAAGATACGGAAAAAGTCCCATTATTCAAGATAGAGTCTCTGGTTAAGAGTCTCATAAAGAATGCTCTTAAGTCAGCCCCATCTGACTTTGTTGACATAGGAAGAGGAAACTCTCTGATTTTACTCAGAGGACAAAGAAGCTGCTGCTAGGTCCAGGCTCTTCTGGTTGATTAGTTCAGGCTCTGGCCCTTATTAAAGTCCAAAAATGATATTAAATGATTATTATATTAAATATAAAATTATCTGCTTTACTGTTAAAGTCCTTTACAACCTAATCCCTGCCTGCCTGTCTAGTCTTCTTATGTGTTACTTACCTCTATGTACTTGGTGATGCTGCCACAGGCAGTCTCCTTTATATTTTTTGCATAAGAAGCTCCATCCCTTGACTCATTTCATTTTTCCTCTTCCTCTTGGCCTCCTGGCTTCCTTCCAAGTCTCAGCTCCAAACCCACCTTCCTACTTAATGTTAACAAAAGCCTTCCCTCTGAGATTACCTCCCATTTACACAGTCTATATCTATGTACACTTTTATTTACATGTTGTCTCTTATTAGAAAGTGAGCTCCTTGAGGGCAGGGACTGGTTTTTGCCTTTTATTGTATTCCGGGTGCTTAGTAGAATCAAGCACTTACATCTAGTAAGTACTTAATGAAACCCTCTTAACCCTATGTATGTGTATCATGAATCCCTCATGAAGCCTTTGGACTATTTCTCAGAAAAATGATTTTAGTTGCATAAATAAAATAAATCAGATGACAAAGCTCATTCATAACTTAACAAAACATCATGAAATACAGTTATTAAGTTTTTTTTAAAGCCACAAAACCCAGGTCAAGAATTCTTAACTAGAGAGAGGTACCATGTGCAAGAAGATGGCACAGTGAGTATGATGAATTCTTTCAAGTTAGACCCCCCATGTACCCTTGCATTTTGGGGTTCCCAGAACCCCGAACCACAACAGACAAAGAGCCAGGCCTAGAGTCAGGAAGTTTCATCTTACTGCCCAAGTCACTTCACCCTGTTTCTCTCCATTTCCTCATATGTAAAATAAGTTGGAGGAAGAAATGGCAAACCACTCCAGTATCTTTGCCAAAAATGGGGTCACAAAGAGTGGGGCACAACTGAAAAATAAACGAACAACAACGTGGATTAATGAAATTAGTACTGGATTGGAATGAACATAATAAACTTCTTAAAAGCAGGGATTCTTTATTTTCCTTTTTTAGTCATTTTATATTTTATTGTAGGTAGTTATGACTCAAAAAAGGCTTCTTGAATTGAATGACTCTTCGTTAAAATCCAGTCTCCAGTGTTTACTACTCATATAACTTTGGGCAAGTCTTTTTTCATGTCCCGGCCTCAGTGAAGAGAATCTGACATGACTCCTATCGTCCCTTCTACCCATAGAGCTACGCTCCTGTGCCCTCAGTTCTAACCTTGACGCTGTCCAAAATTTGCTACTTGACCCTGGGCAAGCCACTTTCCCAGAGTAGCAGTGTCTTCATTGCCCTACTCCACAGGGTTATTACAAAGACTATATGAGATAGGACTGGAAAAGCACTTTGTAAATCACCAAGCTCCCAGATAATGTGAGGGATTGTTATTGTTATAATTGCTTTCCCTCCAACCTTCACTTGGTGCCGAGCAGCCTTCTGTGCTCTGAGTCATGCTCTCTGCAGGAGGCTGCCCGGGGTCAGACAGCAAAGAGTGGGTTTTTAAGCTCAGTATGTGGTGGAGGACAGAAACACAATAAATGGCAGAGGGACAGTCCCCTTCCCCTTCATCAGCCCTAACAATAGTAATTCTTCCCATAAATGCATGTAGGAAGATAAAATATTACCACCCAGAAAAAGCCTGAGTTTTGAGAAAGGGGAAAAAGAATTGATAAATGGGTCACTCCCAAAGAATGGCCAGTTTTCTGCCTTGTGAGTTCTTGGGGGAATCTATAATTTTAGGGCTACTCTCAGTTGGAGGCCGTGGAGCAAAAAGAACTCTGCCCCAGTCTAGCAGCAAGAGATCAGCCTCTCTGGCTGTGTTCCCAGATCCTCCTCTCTACTAGAAATGATTGATCTTTTCTTTTTAAAGCCTTGGGCCCCTTCTCTCTAGGCTTTAGGAATCTCATCAAAAAAAATTGTTTCTCCTTGGCCTCTTGGATGATCTAGGAGAAGTATCACCTTTTTTCCTAGCCCTGGGTCAATTACTAGAGATGCGTTAGGGTTAAAAAAAAATTTTCATTAAGTGAAAATCTGGGAAAGGCTAACGAAGCCTAACAAATAAAATGAGCCATATGTTCCGAAGGTTGATGTAACATTGGACTATCTCATATCATTCCTTGTGACCTTAAGTTATCTCATTATAATTTCCCCCCTCTGTACTTTTAAAGACTTTGTCCTGGGGAATATTCCCTCCACTCCTCTTCTGCTAGGGACTGAACACAATACTGTTAGCTGTCCATTGGAGAAGTTCCCAAACACTAACTGATCTCCAACTCAATATATGAATGGGGGATGTTCAGTTTCAAAGACTTTCTCTAGCATAATGATTGTCCATCCATCCCCTGGATGACCTGATAGATGATCTGAGTTGTCTACCAAGGAACTGCTACTCTCCACAGCCCAAAGGAGCCAAGGAGAAGGAAATGAGGTAGAAAAAGCAAAATACAGAAAGAAAAAGATATTTTGCTCTTCTTTAAGTTCATGGATTTTAAGAGATCAGGACCTTCTGTGGTATGTGTGTAGCTGTCTAAGCTACATGTGGCATGAATAGGTATCTAATCCTGGATCTGGCTCACCCCATTTCCAAGGGAGACTGCAATTGTCATCTTTTCAGAGAGTAGAAAGTGGGTGGTTATCATCACTGCCAGTAGTCTAGTGAGGGAGGAAAAGTCAGGATTCAAGACCACCATGGCTGTACACAATCTTTCCTTGACACTTCAAGGAGGCTATTAGGCTAGAATTCTATCTATCACGCATAAAGTCTAGGGGCACAACAGGGGGCTTATTTTTCCTGATATCTCTTAAAGGGGAGGTAATACTTAACTTACTCTAGCCTGCTTCCCTTGGACTAAACAGTTGTTACACAATCACCAATAAATAGTACACTTTTTAGCACCATTTAGAAATGAACAAAAAACCTGGAAAGTTACACAGAGTAGAGTAAGCAGACACACACAGAAGAATAGATGAGCTTTTGGGGAAGTGAAATAATATTTCAGCTCTCAAGGAGAGAAGACTTTCTTATGGGGGGAGTCCATTTTTGACAATCTGTAGGGTTGCAAGTGGAGGAAGTCAAGGGACATTGGGTCTGGACATAGGCTGGCTCTAGGTAAATATCCCATTTAGCACTCAAAAATCCATTCTTGCCTCTAGTGACACCTCTTTCCAACTCCTCTCTGTGGTCTATCCTCCACTCAGTTTCCAAAGTGATCTTCCTAAAGCACAGGTCTGACCATGTCATTCCCCTACTCCATAAATTCCCATGGCTCCCAGTTACTTCTAGGATCAAATATAAAATGTTCTCTTTGGCCTTCAAAGTCCTTCTCGATCTGGCTCTTTCCTGTTAGGTTTCTAACACTTTATTTTCTTCCATGTATTCTACAACCCAGAGACACTGGCCTGGCTATACATTACACATAATACTCCTCCCATCTCCCAGTTCTATGCCTTTTCATTGACTGTCCCTCATTTTTGGAATTTTCTCTCTCCACACCTCACTTCCTTATTTCCCTGGCTTCCTTCAAGGCTCAGCTGAAATCCTACCTTCTGCAAGAAGACTTGGGCTCCTCTTATCCAATACATTTACCTTCCCTCTGAGATTATCTCCCATTTAAGTATGTAAGAAGCCTCAACTGTTCACTCTCTGCACTGGATCTTAGAGACTGACTCTGGGGACTCCCTAGTACTGCCAGAATGGAAAAAGGGTTAGAGGCTGGAACCTAACGGAGGACAGGTGTATTCTCATTGCATGAGTGGGATGTGCTCAAGATGAATCCAGCTTACCGAGTCCTAACCATTCAGAAGCGGAAATCCCTGAAACGGAAAGAGATGGATGTGTTCTGACTATCAAACTTTAAGCAAAAGGACTAACGTAGACAATTATACCTCAAGGGCAAGATGTCCTGGATTGTCTGCTAGGCAGCCAGTGGCTTTCATTCTTGAACTTGTAAAGTGAATACTACCAGGTTCCTATGTCTGAGGAAGACAAGGCTAACACTTTTCATCATTTAAAGGACTTACAAGTTAACCCATACAAGGTAACTGAGAGATAGACCACTTGTCTGTTTATAAAATAGCCCTTGAGAATGGAAGGAGCCCTAACAGGACTATATAGTTGTAACCAACTATAGCCCATGGGAGAGTTAGGTGGACTTTTTGATGAGCGGATAGAGAAAATTGATGACAGTTACCTAGGAAAAGACTGAGAAAAAGAGACTGTCCACTAGCTGCACAAAGACTTTCTGACCCATATATGGGCACTGAAAGTGATGTATCTAGGGAAGGAAACCATGTATATCATTACAGGACAGAAGAACTGAACCCAGAGACAACTGTTTTCATGCCCAAAACTGCTCAGAGGCTTGTAAGATACAGACTCAACCCATAGTGCTAGAAAATCCTAGTAGCCAACCTGGAAGGGGTGTGAGTCTGAGAGTAGACATATAAGACTACAGGGATCCTCATGTTCCGCCCACATCAATTATTAGCTCTGGTATAGGACAGAAAGATCAGTGATGAGAGAACTAGGTCTAGTAGGTCTATATATGGTCCCCAGGCTAAGAAATAATGTTATAGGTAAACCTAAAGGTATAGTTACACATGTCTCTAGGTGATAATGCCAGAGATTCCTCATGTGAAATATGCCTTGCATATAATTAATACTATTTATGTGGAAGTTTGATTATGCTTTTTTTGCTTCGTTGTTTTATGCATTTGACTGTTTCGTGTTATGTTCATTTAATAGTAATGTCTTTTTTTATTTTGCACATATGCTATTGCTTATAGTCAAATTGTATTTTACATATAGGTCTATTGTTATTGTTGTAGCTAGCTTTGCTTCGCTAGTTAGCTATGTTTATTGGTTTTGATTGATTGCTGTGTACTATGGATATGCATGTATTTTTGAAATGTGCATGTGTCATTTATCCAGTATATAGTAAGGCACTTTGTCACTGAGGTATCCTCACAAGTGATACTCTGTATAAATGTCATCCATGCTGCATGTTTTGTTAAGGCGCATATTTTATTTCAGTTTCAGTGGTAATGAAGGGTGATTGCCTATGACATCCTGGTTATTTTAAAGCACTGATATCTGTGTTTACATTGTAAAGTTACATGTTTTATACCTGCCCCAGCTGATCTTTGCAAGGGGAGGAATATAATCACCCATCCCAAAGCCAACTGGCACAGCACTCTCTTCTTGTGACTAGAGATGAAAGCCTCCCTTATGTGAAAAGCAAGGTGGAATTGGTGAGAGGTGAGAGAGCATCAGCCTTTGCCAGTCCCTTTTGAGATTCTCCAAGCAGAAGTCTTCTTTGATTCCTCCTTCAGGACTCTTCAAGGCCAGTCCCCTTTAGGGACTCCAAAAATGAGAGTCCTCACATTGGGAATTCATCAAGGTTTAAGACTTTTTAGAGCATAGAATCACTTTGGGCACTCCTGAGTTCCAGCTTTGAGAGAGAAGATGGAAGAAACCAACCCCACTTTCAGGTGCTAAAGGAAAAGACTCTGGGAAGATGAGAGGAGCAGACAATCCCCATCATAACCCTATTCCTAGCTTGTTACACTAGAGATTTAGGGGAGTTTCCCCTTGGATGAGATCCAATACCCTGTCTTTTCAGAGCTGAGTTGCTTTGCTTCCAATGGGAGAACTCTTTCATTCTCTATTGCCTTGTATACCTTCTCTTATGTGTACCTTCTCTGATTTCTATTTTGCTACAATTTGGACAAATGGGTTTCTTTGCTATTTTGCTATGTGTGCTCACTGTGGACTCAGTCTGAGGTGGGAAACAGGTCAAACCTTGAACTTAGAGCTTGGGGCCCTCCTTATCCCAAAAATGACAAAGTGATGAGAAGTTAGCTTGAACTCAATCATATCCCCTAGACTACCAATATTTAAGGAAGAAGTCTGGCACTCCCTCTTTCTCAGAAGAGCAGAGTGGTAGCTACCAGCCCCAACCTCCTGCTTCTCCTCCTAGCAGGAATGAAAGTCTCCCATGAACAAGAGTGGGGGGAGAAAAGAGGCTATTGATGTCTATTCTGTTCCCTTTGAGCCACACATGGAGCCTTACTACACAAGTGGGTCCATTCTCACTGCTACATGTATGAATATTCTACATACATACATTGTTTGCATGCTGTCTCTCCCATTAGAACTTGAGCACTTTGAGGGCAAGGTCTAATTTGCCTTTCTTTGTATCACTGGACCTTAGCACATAATAAATATCTAATAAATGTTTTTTGACCACTTGTACCTCTTAACCAGTCAGGACTCATGTCTCCCTCTGAGTTGACTGTGTCTGTGTAATGTCATAGGGCTGTTCCACAGAAAAACCAATTCAGGTTTGAGTGGAAGTGGGGTTACACTATTAAAAGTTTTGTTGATTGGTAGAAATATGCCACAGAACAGGATATTTGGTTGGACAATATTTGGCAATTAGAAAATCACTAAGGAAGCCCCTTATTTATATAAATCTATTGTCTCCAGGAGCCTTGTGGGGTAGGGAAGAGATTTGCCTCTCACTTAATCATTTAACCTCTTCCTGGAGTTTAAATTTAAACTTGCCCTTGAACCTATGCCAAATTCACTAACTTCTTGACCAAAGTTCCTATTTTTAAAAGAAGATTGAAGATTCTTGGGGATGCTGAGTTGTGAGCTAAACAGCAAAGGAACAAGATTGCTAAGATCCTAAAGAATCATGAAACATTGCTTACTGTGAGGGTGAGGAGATATCAAGAAACAGGACTAGAAACTTCCTTGGGAAGCTGAGAGTCTGATTGAGAAATTAGCAAGTATAACCCCCTAAATGTTGTCTGCAGGTACGTACAGTCTGCTCAGGTTCATCATCTTTTGATCATGAGCCCCCAATCCTTCCCAGAATTTCAACCAGCTAGAGTTACACATTCACACACAGAAAGATAAAGAGTTACAAAAAGACATTAAGAAACAGAGACAAAGAAAAAGAGAGAAACAAAGTGGGGAGGGAGGGACAGAGATAGAGAGATAGAGAGAACATGACAGTAATGGAAAAGACACTTATTTAAAACAAAATAATGTAAATAACAAAATATGAAGATAAGCACAGGCATTCTCAATAGTTATACCATGTGACTGTCCCCTTAAATGTCTCTCTAGGAGCACTGTTTGATCCCTGTTGAATTCCTTCTTCTCCTCTTTCCCCTCTGGAACCTAGCAGGAGCCGGACATGGCCAGTCAGCTCATGAAATAGGTTCTTCAAGTCAAATAGGGGCAGCAGACTCTTGCTGAGGCATTGTGAGGCTATCTGGGGAGAATGATCTCTTTGGCACCAGAATCCTTCCACTCTGCTCTCTGGGATGCACAGGCATTTCTGCTCTGCCCCTTGCCCCTCAACCTCTAATTTCCTTCTAGTCCATCACCACACCTCATGTCTCCTTCTATCACATCTGTATCTCCAGCCTTGTCTAAACATTGTCACTATTTCTTCCCATTTTTGTCTCTGCTCACTTCCTCCTTCCTCCAACCATTCTCTTCAAATCTCCCAGAGATGTTTCTGAGTACCCAAGTATATCCCCTTGGGACTCACAGTAAGCAAGGTTTTCTGAACCTCAGAACATTGTGGTAAACATGAAACAAGCTAGTATCTATTTGAGGGACTAGATTGTATATGGCAGAAAATTATTAATATGACAACAGAAAATTGTTAATATAACAAAAATTGTTAGCACCAAATGTAGAATGGACTGCCATTCCTTTAAATGATCCTTATAATGTTAGATTTCAGTAATGTCCTTACATTTCTACTCTTAAGATACTTACTCTTGGCAGTCTCTATGTTATTCTAAGATCCTAATCCCCTAAGGCAGACAACAGGGAGTGGTAACAACTGAAACACAGGATTGAGAAGTAACAGAAATTATATCAGAGGCTACTAGTCTAAACCTTACTTTACAAAAAACATCTTCTTACAACATCACTAACAGGTAGTCATCCATGCTTTCCTCAAAAGTCTCCAATGCATGGGAACCCACCACCTTCTCAGGCAGCCCAGCCCATTTTTGGATAGCTCTGATTCTTAGGTAGTGGTTTGCGTTTTTTCCCCATCAAGTCAAAATCTGCCTCTTTGCATCTTCCTCCCTGCTTCTAGTCTTGCTATCTGGATTCAAGCAGAACCAGTCTAACGCCTTTTCAAGACGACTGCTCTTTGATTATTTGATAATAATTAATATATCTCCTCTTTGTCTCTCCTCATGGCTAAATATCTCTAGTTCCATCAATGATCCTCACATTGTGTGATATCTAGTACTCTCATCATCAAGGTGGTCCTGTCCTGGAGATACTCTGGCTTGTCACTGTCTTAACTAAAAGGCAGATTTTAGAAGAAAACCACTAGTATCAAAAATGGGGTGTAAATCCATATGGCCATCCAAGGGATTTTAAGTCTAATGCCTTAATCATTTCCTCTAGCTGTAACAGTCGAGGAAGTTTTCACTGGATCTTAGATTTAGAGCTGGAAGAGATCATTGAGATAATCTAATCTAATCCTCTCATTTTATAGGTAAGAAACTAAGGTTCAGAGGTTAAGTGACTTCAACACAATACAAGTAGGAAAAGGCATAGCCATTATCAAATTCCTCCATTATATGATGTTACCTTTCTAGTAGCTGAAATCTGAGTTGAACCTTGAAAGACTGAGATAGATCCTTCTAGAATTTCTTAAAAAAGGAATCAACAACATGAGTATATACCCAATTCTGGGCAAGCCACTGTCAAAAAATATTTTAAAAGATGTTTTTAAAGCTTAGCGCATTGCCTTTCTAACTTGGGCATCTTTTGAGTCCCATGAATTCTGCTGAGCTACATGACACTGTGGGAAATGCAGTATTGCTTTTGTCCAATCACTCCCATGTCTAAGGATCCAAGACTCCATGGGAATTATAGTTATTTTTCCATTAGACATATTATATCATAACATCTTGAATAGTATAGATTGTGTCGAATAAATATGTTATATGAATGGAGCTCACTAAAATTGATACAAATTCTCATCAAGGTGACCTCTAAAGCATTTTGCCAAGCAAATATATTTGCAAGGTTTAATTCCCAATTTCAGAAAGTAGGATTGTGGCCTTTGTTTCAGTGATAATTTACTTCATCTGGTAAGTTATCTGTCTTGGTTCATTTGGTCACAACCTGGTTCAACTGTGGACTTCTTAAGTCAACTATATTTAGTTTTTCATCATGCTAAGGGACCAGAATAAGAAGCTGCATCCACCTTGTAAAGTATTTCATAAGGATAAAATTTCAAAGAAAAGCAGTAGAAAACATTCTTGGAATCCATTCTTAAATGAGCATAATCTTATTCCCATTTCTTCTAATACCTCAACCCTTCTGGTTACTCGGGACATAACTCATTCAAAACTTATAGCTCTGAAATGGGAATAATATAATAAAGTCCTTGGCCTACCTGGACTAAGAGTTAGGAAAGCTTGATCCAAGCAGTGTCTGGAGTTCCACTTGGCATCTCTACTGGTCTCCACATTTCATTCGTGACAGAAGGTTTCCTTTCTTTTCTCAATGTGTGCTTGACAGATTGCAAGAAGATTGTGCTTTTACTGCCCCTTCCCTACACACGGTACCATCATTACTCTCCATCTCTATCCCTGAAATCTCTCTCTTCTACTGAATCACACGACAATTTGGGACATAGAATATTGTCCTATCAATAAGTCCCATGCCTTGGGACCCAGGGCTTCATGAGATATAGATTTATCTTTCCACTGGATACTTCTTTGTTATACTTTGAACAGTACAAATTGAGTTCAGTAAATATCTGTTATATGAATGTAACTCACTAATATCAACACAAATCCTCATCAGGGGGACCTCTGAAACATTTTCCCAAACAGAACATTTTTGGGAGCTTTAGTTTCCAATTTCAAGAAGGTTGCCCCAAGATAACTAAAACTGTAAGTGCCCTGTGAACAGTGGTGATTTCTACTTCTATCTCCTCCCATAATACCTAGGCTAGAGTGCTACAAATAAGTAGTAGTAGATTTAAATCCAAAGCCTGGGGCAATCTGATGTGTCAACAATACTTGAAGATAGAAGAGCTTCAAACTGTCACTAAAAAGATTTTCAAATACTCTTCAAACCATCAGGTAAGAGTTGAAGATTTCAGGGAAGGCTTCATAAAAAACCTAATGATTCAGATGCTTTATTACTGTCTGAGACTATCTTCAGTAGATAACTAGATTTTCCCCCTCATCCTCCAGCAAACATAGTAAATACCATAAAACTTCCTAGGAGGATGAAGGAAAAGTGTCAGCTAGCTGTTTACTTGCTTTATGGGTCAGAGGAGGAAAATACAAGCTATATTGGCTTTTTCACACAAAACCTATAAATACTAATCAGAAAAGTTCTCCACCTTTATTGTGTTTATCTTCCAGATTTCACATTGCAAGAAGCAGAGACCTAGATAAATCAACAAACGCTGCAATGATAAAGCCCTGAATTATCCATCTTTATCATTCATGATCATGGGTTACTTTACTTTCTATATAAATGAGGGAGGAGGGCTGTGCAGGTCACCAGCCTCACTTCTCCTCCAAAGTCATCTGAATCCAGTGACCTGATATTCCTCAGGATGACCGGATTCTGTATAAATACACTACTCTCAAAAACCTAATTAAAATGCTAGAAAAAAATGACTCCCTCACCCCTCAACACATATGAACACCACCAAAAGACCAAGTAAATGAAAATAAGTACAGTCATAGTTTGGGGAAGATGGAACTATTCAGAAGAACAGTAGAAAATAGATGAAATGAGAACCTGTCAAACTATCCCTTGTGCTGAGGAGTAGACAAAAATCTTATAACCTAACTAGGCTATATTGTGGGACTTCTGTATTGCTTTAGTTGTACTGATGGCAAAAAAAATAATAATAGCTAACATTTAGCAAGTGCTTGTTAGTCATATTTTCAGTCCTATCCTTCATGACTCCATTCTTGGCAGAGATACTGGAGTAGCTTACCATTCCTTCTCTAGCTCATTTTATAGATGAGGAAACTGAGGCAAATAGGGTTAAGTGACTTGCTCAGGGTCACATAGCTAGTGTCTCAGATTTGAACTTAGGAAGATGAATCTAGATCCAGAACCCTTTCCACTGGGCCAACTAGTTGCCCTATTAAGTGAGGTAGGTGCTCTTATTATCCCTACTTTATAGATGAGGAAACTGCTAGCTTTCAGCCCATTCTCCTTCTGACAAGGACCTGACTAAACTCCTCTGATTATACTCCAAAAAACACTTGACAGCTGAATTCTGATGTATTTCAAACTATGTTGAAATATGCTTTTGATATAGGGAGGCATCCGGATAGATTACCAGGTCTAGAATCAGAAGACAAAATTCTAATCCAGACTCAGACATTACTCATGTGACACTAAGTAAGTCACTTAGCTTTTGTCTACCTCAGTTTTCTCCATGGCAAAATGGGAATTATAGTAACACCCACATTCCAGAGTCATTACGGGGATCAAATGGGAGATTTATAAAGCATTTAGTGCAGTGCCTGGAATATAGCAGGTGCTTAATAAACATTCATCCATCTTTATCATTCATGATCATGGGTTACTTTGCTTTCTACATAAATGAGGGAGGAGGGCAGGTCACCAGCCGCACATCTCCTCCAGAGCCATCTGAATCCAGTGACATGATATTCCTCAGGATGACTGGATTCTATACACTACTCTCAAAAACCTAATTAAAATGCTAGAAAAAAATTACTCTCTCACCCCTCAACACATTGGAATACCACCCAACAGACCAAATAAATGAAAATAAGTACAGTCATAGTTTGGGGAAAATGGAACTATTCAGAAGAACAGTAGAAAATAGATGAAATGAGAACCTTAATAACATTTCTTTCTGGATATTTACTAGATGTTAAATTTTTGTAACCTACAATGATATATGTACAATTTCTACCATTTTATCATACAATCTGTCAATAAACAAGAATGGTTTCTTCTGATGATAATGACTTGATTATAAATCACCAAGATAAACAAATATATTTCATTTTGTTTGATCCTTCTTCCTTGACAAATTGTTGGTTGAATTCATGCGGATGTCATTAAGGATAGCTTTCTGCTTCCACGCTATGAGATCCTGGATTTTCTCAAAAGCTCCATCTGGGGATAAACCACTTTCAGTTATATTCAACAGAGCTAGTTGTCAACCTTTACTTTCTGCTGTGAAATGAGATCTATCCCAAAAAGTGTATCTGTAAGTTTCAACCTTCTTATTATATTCTGACATCTATCAATCTTCTTCCCCTTTTTTAATGAGGAAATATCTTTCTACAGCTGCCTTGGGAAGATGATTCTTGTGTTTCATATATACTGTTAAGATTTTTGACTGGACACGTATTAGCTGTTAGGAATTAATGCATGAGTGTTAATTGCTCCAAATATGTTCTTTCCATTTAGTTTTTACTTCAGCATGCCAGTCAATCTTTTAATATATACAACCTCCGTTTTCTTCTTGGTAATGTTAAGCTCTTTTTCTTGCCTGCAGAAGACCAAGTTATTTGTAAGTATCATCTTCATTCAATTCTTGCCTGCAGAAGACCAAGTTATTTGTAAGTATCATCTTCATTCACTAGTTCTGTTTGATCTTTGACATCAAAGTCAAGGCCTCCAGTGTCTATTCTTTTTCCTTGGCATATATTAGGAGTTTCACATTTACTGAGAACAAACAAAATTTTGATGTTCTTGGAGTGAGTTTCTATGAGATGAAATAGCTCTTTAATGTGTTTTTCAGTGGAGTTATATAATTTGATATCCTCCATGTACATCAAATTATGATGCCATTCATGTATGTCAAGTTATGTATGATTAATATGATCACAGAATCATCGCTCTAGAGCTAGATATTTTATTATAACTCTCTCTTTGACTGATAATACTCATTTTGATTTAGGAGAGACAATAATAGATTAAAGGGAAGCAGAAATAGAGAACCTACATTATCTCTTTGGAAGATTACATTTTTGATGCAATTTTTCTTGACATTATTATGTTGGTGATATGTTTTAAATAGATAACAATTTTCTATGTGAATATCAAATATTCTAGTTTTGTCACAACATTTGGATTTATTTCGCAACTCTCCATTGTATGAATAAGCAATGAGTGCAGAACTGAGTGAAAGGCTTTGCAGTCATCAATAAACAGATGTTATGATACTTCTAGGTGACTTGCTTAATAATCATCAAACTGAAACTAAGCTCCTCTTTACACTACTTGGACATTGGGGCACATTCTTTTTCTTTAACAAAAATATTATTTTCTTATATGTTCATAAATAAACATGATGATTAACTGATTGATCTATTATCTCATAATTTCTCTTGTTGTTGTTGTGTTTGTCCATTCTCAAAGAGAACCATGATATCAAGAGGATGGCATGACTTGCAGTTGACTTGGATGACATGACTTGCAGTTGATTCGGATATGGGTGAGGGAGAGCTGTGCAAGATCACCAGCCTCACTTTCTTTTCCTGAGCCATCTGGATCCAATGGCTTGATGTTCATCAGGATGACTGGAGATGGCCCAGGATGCAATGGGAGACCCTGGTCCTTTCAGGCTATGGTCTTATAGCATTCTCACTTTGAGTGAGATACACCCATTTAATGAATAGGCTTCTTTAAGTAGTTCCTCAAGGGATGGCCCCTTTAATAAAAAAAGGGGGGTGGAAGAAGAGCCAAGATGGCAGAGTGAGAGCAACTACTCACCTAAATTATTAGACAAACTCTTTCAGATACCTCTAAAAAGAGAATCTGACCAAATTTTGGAGATGCAGAATGCAATAGGAGACAGAATGTGGCAAATTCACAGACCAGGATAGACTGGGAGGTCGATGGGAAGGAGCTATTCCATGGGGGTAAGTCCATAGCACACAGTGCAGGGTGTCCAGCCATGGCATGGCTGAGCAGAAAAGCCCTGGGATGGCCTCAGACAGCAACAGCACAGCAGAACAGTAGAGTGACAGCCCAGGGTGGGAAACCAGTGGGAGCTGAGCAAGTGACAGCTGGTGAGCCTCAGGTATCAGTCGTAGCTGCTCCTGAGACTTGCAGCCTGCAGATTAAACATCTGTAAGTCACCTACTTAAACTTCCGGGAGCCAAAACAGTGGAGTGATTGGGAAATGCTCTCTCCCCCTCCCCTTGTTGCCCTTGAAAGAATCAAAATATTTCCCCAGAAAAATCCTGGATCAGTGGGATCAACAGAAAGGGCAGTCTTGTAGCACCTGAAGCTAGGAAAATCACTAAAGCATATTCCTCTTACTGTGGCAGAGGCAAACTGGAAGGAGAGGAGCCCCAGGGGGGTGGAGCCTTGTACTAGGATCCAGACATGCCTCAGTGCTTCCAGGGGAAATGGGAAGACAATAGAGCAGCCAGGATCACCAAGCATTGAGCTTGCCTTTGCTCTAGTTCAGCTGAGGAGATCTCCTGTGAACAAATCACCCCTCCCCCCACACTTAACAAACTAGCCCCAGGGCTAAGCTGGGGAAGCATAAAACAAAAAGAAAAAAAGGCACCTGCCCTTTGCTTTCTCACACCAGCAACTCAACACCAAGTTTTCCAGCTTCTAGCTGAAAGAACCAGAGGCCCCAACACACAAAGCCTCACCATCATATGCAAGAAGCAGAGAAGAAAGGAAAAGATCATAGAATCTTTCTATGGGGACAAGGACCAAAACACTAATACCAAAGAGGTCAGTATTGAGACTGTACTTCCATCTGAAACTTCAGAAGGGACCATGAACTGCTTGCATACACAAAAAGCTCTCCTGGAACAACTGAAGAAGGAAATAGAAGAAAAAGTGACTAATGATTTTAAAGAAATGAAATTTAATGAAAAAGGAATTCTATAAAAAGAACAGCTCTTTAAAAAGGAAAATTTAACAAATGGAAAAGGAAGCACAAAACCCAACTGGGAAAATTGGACAAATGGAAAAGAAAGTACAAAAACTAACTGGAGAAAGTAATTCCTTAAAAAGAATAATTGGACAGATGGGAAAGGAGATGCAAAAGTTAACTGGAGAAAACAAAATTTGATAAAAATTAGAATTGAGCAAGTAGAAACTAATGATTCTATGAGACATCAAGAATCAGTCAAACAAAATCTAAAGAATGAAAAGATAGAAGAAAGTGTAAAATATTTAACTGGAAAAACAACTGACTTGGAAAATAGATCCAGGAGAGAAAATTTAAGAATTATTGACCTACCTGAAAGCCATGATGAAGAAAAGAGTCTGGACAATATCTTCCAAGAAATCATCAGGGAAAACTGCCCAGAAGTGCTAGATTCAGAGGGAAAAATAGTCATCGAAAGAATCCACCATTCGCCTCTCAAGAGGGATCCCAAACTAAAAACACCAAGAAATATTGTTGCCAAATTCCAGAACTATCAAGTGAAGGAGAAAATACTACAAGAAGCCAGAAAGAAACCATTCAAATATCTAGGAGCTACAGTCAGAATCATATAGGACTTTGCAGCTTCTACATTAAAAGACTGAAGGAATTGGAATATGATGTTCTGTAAGGCAAAGGAGCTGGGACTGTAACCAAATATCAATTACCCATCAAAGTTCAGCATAAAATTTCAGGCAAGGAGATGGATGTTCAACAAAATAGGGGATTTCCAGACCTTTCTGACAAAAAGACCAGAACTCAATAAAAAATTCGATCTTAAAACACAGGTCTCAAGAGAGGCATTAAAAGGTAAACTTGTTACTCAATTTGGGCAAATTGTTTACTTCCCTATAAGGGAAGATGATACTTGTTAGTCTTGAGAATTGCACATCTATTATGAAATATTAAAGAGATATATAGAGGTAGAGGGAACAGGTATAAAGTAAATGGTGTGATAATAAAAATGTGATTCAAGAATGCAAATGGATTGTAACAGGAGATGTGAAAAGGAGGAAGCAGAAAATGATGAATTACATCACAGGAAGAAATACAAAATTATATTGTAGTACAGGGAAAGAGGGGAGGGAGATGAGCATTGTTTGAGAGGTACTCTCACCTGATTAGGTTCAAGGAGGGAACAAGAAACTTAAGTATATAAATCTAACTAGCTCTGTAGGCAGTAGAAGGGGAAGAAGGAAGAAGGTGATGAAAGGTAAAAGGGAGGGAAGAAGTAGTAAGGGCAAAGGGGAGTAAAAGAGAGGGAGGCTGAAAGAAGGAAGGAAAGACTGCAGGAGGTGGTGGTCAAAAGTGAAAACTCTATTGAGGAGGGGAAGGGAGATGGGAGAACACAAATGGTGGGAAAGAAGATGGAGGTAAAGACACAGATTGTAATCATAACTGTGAATGTGAATGAAATGAACTCTCTCATAAAATGGTGACAGATAGCAGGATGGATTAAAAGTCATAATCCAACAATATGTTGTTTACAAGAAACATGTTTGAAATGGGGGGCACACACAGGGTAAAGGTAAAAGGTTAGAGCAGAATATATTGTGCTTCAGCTGTTGTAAGAAAGGCAGGGGTAGCAATCCTAATCTCAGACAAAGCAAAAGCAGAAATAGATCTAATCAAAAGAGATAAGGAAGGAAACTATATCCTGCTAAAAGGTACCATAGACAATGAAGCAATATCATTACTAAACATGTATGCTCCAAGTGGTATAACATTCAAATTCTTAGAGGAGAGGTTGGGGGAGTTGCAAGAAGAAATAGACAGCAAAACTATACTAGCGGGGGACCTCGACCTCCCCCTCTCTGAACTTGATAAATCTAACCTTAAAATAAACAAGAAAGAAGTTAAGGAAGTGAATAAAACTCTGGATAAGGTAGATATGATAGATCTCTGGAGAAAACTGAATGGGGATAGAAAGGAATATACCTTTCTCCCAGTGGTACATGGTCCATATACAAAAATTGACCATGTTCTAGGGCATAAAAACCTAACAATCCAGTGTAGAAAGGCAGAGATAGTCAATGCATCCTTCTCAGATCATAATGCAATAAAAATTATATGTAATAAAAGGCCATGGAAAGATAAACCAAAAATTAATTGGAAACTAAATAATCTAATCCTAAAGAAGGAGTGGCTTAAACAACAAATTATAGAAACAATCAACAACTTCATTCAAGAGAATGACAATAATCAGACAACCTACCAAATCTTATGGGATACTGCAAAAGCAGTTCTTAGGGGAAGTTTTATATCTTTGAATGCCTACATGAATAAAGTAGAGAAAGAGGACATCAGTGACTTGGGCATGCAGCTGAAAAAGCTAGAAAAGAACAAATTGAAAATTCCTGAGTAAATACCAAATTGCAAATACTGAAAACCAAAAGAGATATCAATAAAACTGAAATTAAGAAAACTATTGAACTAATAAATAAAACTAATAGTTGGTTTTATGAAAAAAACTAATAAAATTGATAACTCTTTGATCAATTTGATTAAAAAAAAGAAAAGCAAATTACCAATATCAAAAATGAAATGGATGAACTCACCTCCAACAAGGAGGAAATTAAAACAATAATCAGAAATTCCTTTGCCCAACTTTTGGCCATAAATTCGATAATCCAAATGAGATGCATGAGTATTTCAAAAAATATAAATTGTCCAAATTAACAGAAGAGGAATTTGAATACTTAAACAGCCTCATCTCAGAAAAAGAAATTGAACAAGCCACTAGGAAAGAATCTCCATGGCTGGACAGATTTACAAGTGAATTCTGTCAAAATTTAAAGAACAGCTAATTCCAATATTATATAGACTATTTGGGAAAATTGAGGAAGAAGGAGTACTCCCAAATTCTTTTTATGATGCAAATATGGTTTTGATAGTTAAACCAGGAAGAGACAAAACAGGGAAAGAAAACTGTAGACCAATTTAATGAATATAAATGCAAAAATTTTAAATAAGATTTTAGGAAAAAGAATATAGCAACTTATCATGAGAATAATACATTATGATCAGGTAAGATTCATACCAGGAATGTAGGGGTGGTTCAATATTAGGAAAACTATTAGCATTATTGGTCATATCAACAACAAAACTAACAGAAACCACATGATTATCTCGATAGATGCAGAAAAAGCTTTTGACAAAATATAACACCCATTCCTATTAAAAATGCTGGAGAGCATAGGAATAAAGGGAATGTTCCATAAAATAATAAGCAGTATCTACCTAAAACCTTTAGCATGCATTATATGTAGCAATGACAATAAGCTAGATGCATTTCCAATAAGATCAGGGGTGAAACAAGGATGTCCCTCTGGTACTAGAAATGTTAGCTGTAGCAATTATAGAAGATAAAGAAATTGAAGTAATTATAATAGGCAAAGAAGAAACTAAGTTATCACTCTTTGCAAATTATATGATGATATACTTAGAGAATTCCAAAGATTCAAGTAAAAAACTACTTGAAATAATAAACAACTTTGGCAAAGCTGCAGGTTGCAAAATTAACCCACACAAATCTTCTGCATGTCTATATATTTGTAACAAAGGTCAAAAGCAAGAGATAGAAAGAGAAATCCCATTTAAAGCTAGGGTAGACATTATAAAATATTTGGGAGTTTACCTGCCAAAACAAACCCAGGGACCATATGAGCACAATTACAAGACACAAATAAAGTTAGATCTAAGTAAATGAAAAAACATCAGTTGCTGATGGGCAGGCTCAGCAATATAATAAAAATAACAATTCTACCTAAATTATTTAATGCCATACCAATCAAACTATCAGATAATTATTTTCTAGAACTGGAAAAAATAGTATCAAAATTCATTTGAAAAAACAAGAGGTCCAGAATATCAAGGGGACTAGTGAAAAGAAATGCTAAGGAAGGTGGTCTAGTGCTACCAGATCTCAAATTGCATTATAAAGCAGCAATTATCAAAACCTCTTGGTATTGGCTAAAAAACAGAAGGGTAAACAGGTGGAATAAGTAGGTTACTCAAGACACAGTAGGCAATGAATATAGCAATCTAGTGTTTGATAAACCCAAGGATCCCAGCTTCTGGGATAAGAACTCATTGTTCCATAAAAATTGCTGGGAAAATTGGATATCAGTGTAGGAGAAACTAGGCATAGACCAATACCTGATAATGTGCACAAGAATAAAATCCAAATGGGTACACGACCTAGGTATAAAGATTGATACTATGGACAAATTGGTGGAGCAAGGTATTCCTTGCTCCACCAATACTGTGTATTTATCAGATTTATGCAGAAGGGAAGAATTTTTGACTAAAGAAGAGATAGAAAGCATTATGAAGTGTAAGATGAATAATTTGGGTTACATTAAACTGAAAAGTTTTTGCACAACCAAACTCAATGTAACCCATATTAGGAGGGAAGCAGAAAACTTGGAAAGAATTTTTGCAGCTAGTGTCTGTGATAAAGGCCTCATTTCTAGAATATATAGAGATGTGAGTCAAATGTACAAAAATACAAGTCATTCCCCAATTGATAAATGGTCAAAGTATATGAACAGGCAGTTTTCAGAGGAAGAAATGAAAGATTCTATAATCATATAAAAAAATGCTCTAAATCACTATTGATTAGAGAGATGCAAATCAAAACCACTCTAAGGCACCACATCACACCTCTCAGATTGGCTAACATGACAGAACAGGAAGATGATAAATGTTGGAGAGGGTGTGGGAGAGTTGGAATACTAATTCATTGTTGGTGGAGCTGTGAGCTGATCCAATCATTCTGGTGAGCAATTTGGAACTATGCCCAAAGAGCTACAAAAATATTCATACCCTTTGACCTAGTGATATTGCTTCTAGGACTGTATCCCCAAGATATCATAAAAATGGGAAAGGGTCCCACATGTACAAAAATATTTATAGCATCACTCTTTGTGGTGGTCAAAAACTGGAAATCAAGAGGATGCCCATCAATTGGGGAATGGCTGAATAAATTATGGTATATGAATGTAATGAAATACTATTGCACTATAAGAAATGATAAACAGTAAGACTTCAGAGAGGCCTGAAAAGACTTATATGATCTGATGCTGAGTGAAAGGAGCAGAACCAGGAGAACTTTGTGCACAGCAACAACCACAGTGGGTGAGAGTTTTTTCTGGTAGACTTGGAACTTCATTGCAATGCAAGGACTTAAAAATTTCCCAGTTGTCTTTTAAGGCAAAATGCCTTCCACATCCAGAGAAAGAACTATGGAATCCATCTGCAGAATGCAGCAGATCATTTTCTTTTGTATTACATTCTGGTTTGTTATATGACTTCTCCCATTCATTTTAATTCCTCTATACAGCACGACTGGTGAAAATGTATTTAATAGGAATGTATGTGTAGAACCTATATAAAATTGTATGCCATCTCAGGGAGGGAGAGGGAATGTAGCGGGGAGGGAGGGGAAATAAAATCTAAGTTATATGGTAGTGATTGTAGAACACTGAAAATAAATAAAATTAATAAATAAAAGAAAGAAAGAAAGAAATCAAACTGGGAGGAGAAGACCTTCAGGGTTCCTGGGTAAAGGAGAAACAATTACTATTTAGTATTTAAATCCACTCTGTGCTAGGTGAGTGGGACCTTGTAGTCCAGTCTGTGAGCTCCAGAGTGAATTGGATTTGAAGCTATTCTAACCATTAATGAATGTGTTCACTTTTTCCAGGTTATATTAAATGTCAGGATAATTAATTCACCAGTTTACTTCATACTAAGTGAAAATAAGGCTTTTTATAACCTAAAACCAGCTCTTTCATATATCAAATAAGTCCCCCTCTCACTCCACTGTTCTGAGATTTGGTGCACAACTCTTTGCTCTCCTTGTCTCTCTGTTTCTTTGTCCTACGTAGCTCCAAGACCCTGTACAGCCCTCGAGTTAAGTGAATTTGAGTTCCTTGAGACCAGTTCTTTTCATGTGTTATTTTTGATGAAGGGAGCACATTCTCCTACGGATCACAGAATGTATCACCTGTAAATGTAGTTATTGCCCAAACACCCACTCTAAGGTTTTAGAGGCCCAGAAGTTGAAGATATCCAAATGAATTGCCCCCCAGTCACAGGGTTGGTTCATCCCTATTCTTGCCTCTCACCTGAAAGTAGCAGGGAGTCTAAACTGCAATGAGGACTTGGGAACTGGCAATACTAGACTGAGATGGTTGCCTGCTCTTTAGGGTGGTAAGGAGAGAGCCAGGATAACAGAAGTTAAAATACAGATGAAACTAACCCTACAGAGTAAACCAAAGTGAAAACTGGAAATAATGAGGAAGATGTCAAGTCCGAAGAGTAACTCGAACAAAATTATCAGAATCCATCAAGCTGGATCCAAAGGTATGATTAGGCAAACAGGAACTGATCTAAAGAGGAGGTAAAATTTTACTGCAATTAGGTCAGCAGCATAGTTAAACTGTAGGGACAGGAATATTTAATGATAGTAACAAATGACATTTATACAACACTTTAATGCTGACAACGCACTTTGTAAGTGCGTTCATTTGATATTAACAACTCTGTAAGATCGATTTGGTAGGTACTAATACCCTCATTTCACACATGAGTAACCTGAATTGCAGAGAAATTAAATAATTTGCCCATGCTCACAAAGCTATTAGGTACCTGAGGAAAGATTTAAACCCAATCTCTTTTGGCTCAAAGTCCTTCCACTAAATTATGCTGCCTCAAAAAAGCCAGAAGCTAGACCTAATATTTCTCCCGAGAGCATCAGCCTCCTTCCCACTCTAAAGATGTTCAGCTGAGCTCTCTTGATGATATGCCTACAACCTCCATAAGGAAAAAAAAGTGAAAATTTCCAGCTGCTTGAGTTTAATAAATAATGAGAAAGCCTGGGAGGGGGCCTTAAGAGTCTAATTTTCATTTTTAAATGGTCCCAAATAATCTCAAAACTAATGAATCTTTCTTATTTTAATTGTTAGAAAGGTAGAATCTTTAGGCTGGTGTTTAAAAAATAACCTGACCTATTATATTGTGGTTTTACTTTTTTGGAGACAATCAGGAGTTAAGTGACTTGCCTAGGGTCACAAATCTGGTAAGGGTCTGAATCTGGATTTGAACTCCGATCTTCTTGACTCCAGAATCAATGCTCTTTCCACTGCACCACCTAGACACCCCCGGAACTGATAGGTATCTTGAAAGAAAGAAGAGTGGAGGGGCCATGTGAAACTCCGTTGTGGTAGACCAATGAGATTCTAAAGGTCTGTGACACCTAGCTTTCCACTTGTGGATATGTTTTTGTTGTGTATATCCTTGAGGAAATATTGTATGCCAATCTTGCCTGATATTTGGGACAGAGAGAGACCTGGGGAGTTTGGCTCCTTGTCAGAAGGTTAGCAATATAGATTTGTCCTTCAAAATACCCTTTGCATCTTTTCTATTCTTGTGAGTGTGCCTATAGTAGATATAGCACTCTGTTATGAGTCAGGAGAAAAATAACAGAGGTCCGATGGCTTAAGAACACAAAGGAATGAGACCGATTGTTTTAGAACACTAATGTGTGTTTCTTTCTTTTTCGTACAGCATTCGTAGAGTGGTATGGACAGCTAGGTGGTGCAGTGGATGGAGCTCTGGTCCTAGAGTCAGGAAGACCTGAGTTGAACTCTGAATTCAGACATTAACTAGCTGTGTGACTCTGGGCAAGTCACTTAACCCTGTTTATCTCAGTTTCTTCATCTGTAAAGTGAGCTGGAGAAGGAAATGGCAAACCACTCCAGTATCTCTACCAAGAACACCCCATGCTGGGTCTTGAAGAGTCAGACATGACTGAAGATAACATTTGCCTCTTGAGGAGCTGAGTTCGTCCTCAAATTTAGTTCCACTTGAGCTCACTGTCTCTCTAACTGCTGCCTTTTGAGAGTCACTCAAGGATACTGCTGATTATTTCTCAGCTGGTGGCGTTGCTTTCATTCTAATTCATTCAACAATCTTGATCTAAATCCTTAAATGAATCTCTGGGTGTTCTCAAAATTTTACAGTTACTTTCACACCTACTGATAAGGCCTTTTGTTTTCTGTGATTAGGTCTTGCTTGGACTTTCAGAGGCCAAATTCCTTATAGCAATGTTGGAGGCCTTTCAGATACATACCATTCCTACACAACGCTGTGGCATAGGTTACTTTTGTGTGTAGTCTGCCCCTGGCCACAACCCCTCCTCTACCCCAGGTATACTCTCTAGCCTTTCTAAGACTGCAGAAAGCTCAGGCACTTTCTCTGAAGATGTAGAATCAGTGATGGTAATTTTTTGTTGTGTTTGGTTGTGTGTATGTGTGTGTGTGTGTTTTTTTTGTAAAATATCCCTGCTCCATAATCCTGGGATTTCTTCTTTGTGCAACACTAGGAACACAATGGAATCCCCTGCCATCTATATTCACTCTCCCTCACCAAGTCTGTGCACACCATGTGGGCTGCTGCACACCTCATTTTTGCTCGCACCAAATCTCATCTGAGTTACCCAGTTCACCATCGCACCTCATTCCCTCTTCTTACCTAGGCATTTTCTAAAATTCTGAGTCACAATTTTTCCAAGACCACAGCATTCCACATTTGCTGAACTATTCATTCACTCTATAGTCTTCTTCTTTCCTTACGTTCTTACTCATTATTCTCTGTACAACTCTCAGCCCATACTCCTTTGTTTCTCTTGAAAGGCAACATTGTATAGCATATATTATATATCTACTATATATAGTATCTACTCCATATTGAAAATCTTCTCTATATAGAATCAGGAAAATGCATGCTCCAATTCCATATTAATTTATTAATGTGTGACCTTGAGAAAGACCTCTCTGTGCCCCAGTTTTCTTGGTTTGAAAAATGGGAATAACACCTATCTCATTAGAGTGCTTGTGAATGTCAAATGAGATAAAGTATACAGAATCCCTTTGCTATGTAATCACAAGCTGTTATTATTCAATACACCAAAAAGGCTGATTTATCCAACTATTCCTCTGATATCGGTAATGATGTCGCAACACTTTTTTTTAAAGCTTTTACAAAGGAACATTGACTTCCAAAGGTATAATCACAAATAGACAAACCTATTTCCCCCATACGTGGGAGGCATAATCTGCCCCTCCCCTTCCCCACCTCAGTGTCTGAGGAGAAGAAAGGTATTAGGTTTGCAGTTCAGCTCAGTTGCTATAGAGCACACTCCCAGTTCCAAATCTAAAACCCCCACCAGGTTTCAGTCAGGTTCCCTGACTTTTCAAAGCTCCCCTCCTAGGCTAACTGGCTGCACCACCCTGCTTGCCACACCAACTCCAAGGTCACTTTGACTGGACTCTTGAGTCCAGCATCATCCACCTGCACCTAATATTGAGAAAGTCAAAGGATACAGAACAAAAACAAAGACAACCCCCCTCCCCACCCGCCCATTTCTTCAAGCCTGGATAAAAGAGGGAGAATAGAGGAAGGACCTTCACCTTTCACCCAGTCAGTTCATACCCTCCACCCTCATCCCCCATTGTGGATGGATGATGATCTTTACTCTCTACACACATCAGAAAGGTGTGCACTGGAAAAACAACAAGACAGAAAGAATTACTCTACACTTCTTGAATAGGTCCGGGGCATGATTGGCATCTATAGGCAGTTAACTCTCCTCTGCAGCCTCAACAATCTCAGTTGTGCCCTTCACTGGCACCTAGAGATTCCACCAGCTAGCCACGCTCACTCACTCACTCCTGATTCTTAAAAGGATACATTTTTTTCAGAAAGAACCAGATCCTGTCACCTGGAAAGTTATATTTTAATTATCCAGGGACGTTTATGGAATATTATCAGGTCTTCTAAATATTGGTCATATACCGAATATACGTGAAGCACTGTTCTAGGCATAGTATAGTCTTGTCCTTAAGAAGCTTATATTTTATTGGGCAAACAACATGTGTATACATAGGGCTATATACAGATATAGGGGAGTTTGTGGGAGAGCACTAACAGCTGGGGGAATCAAGATGTGATTATACCCATTTTATAGAAGATGAAACTGAGGTAAACAAATGTTAAATGACTCCCAGGATCACTAGTATCTAAAGCTGTATTTCAACTTAGTTATTTCTGACTCTAGGGAAGCTAGGTGATACGTGGATAGAATACTGGCCCTAGAGTCAGGAAGACGCTGAGTCTAAATCCCACCTCAGATGCTTACTTTCTGTGTGACTCTGGGCAAGTCACTTAACTCTGTTTACCTCAGTTTCCTCATCTGTAAAATGAACTGTTGAAGAAAATGGCAAACTGCTCCAGCATCTTTGCCAAAAAAAACTCAAAATGGGGTCACAAAAAGGAGGACATAACTGAAAAGCAGCTAAACAATTTCTGACTCTAGGTTAAAAGCTCTACCCACAGCACCGTCTACTTGTCTCAATGTGGACAAACTGAAGCAACCCTATTACAATAGGATCATAGATTTAAAACTGAAAGAGATCTCCAAAGTTATCTACTTATACCAATTCTATTTTCACATGAGGAAATTGAGGTTCAGAGAGTGACTTTCCCAAGGTAATACATCCAGCTCCCTTCTAATTCTAAATCTATAATTCATATGATCATAAGGTCTTTGAATTAGACCTGAAAGGGACCTTAGTGGCCAACTAGACCAAATCCTCCATTTTATAGTTGAAGAAACTGAACCCTTAAAGGTTAAATGACTTGCTCAACCCCTCATTTTGTAGCTGAAGAAACTAAACCCCCGAAGGTTAATAGGCACATCAGAGGCAGAATCCTATGATGCTTATTTTAGAGATGAAGGAAAGAAGGAAGTCTCAATGCAAGGAAACCACTTGTCTCAAAGCCTCCCAGTTCTGCAGTGGCCAAGCTGAGATTAACATTCAGACCTCTGGACTACCAGATAACTGTGCCTTCTGGTTCCTGATTTATGTACTGATTCTGATTATAGTACAAAACCACAGCCTGGGTAGATGCTGAACTACAATGTACAGATAAGAGAGTGGGGGTGGAGGGCGTAATTCATCATTCAATATGTTGAAGACATGGCAGTGGTAGGAGAAGCCCAGTGATAACATGAAACTTCAGTTGAGTACTTAAGCTGAAAACTTTATAGGACTTCTCTATACTTCCTTAATTTAATTTAGTTTGGACCCTGAATAAGGCAAGGAATAAAAGGCCCTGCTTCTCTGACCATGCCCCCATGATCCAGAGAAGTGTACCATTGTCTAGCAACAAACAGCTATCCCTCGGAGAGGAAAGAGGAACCTCCTCTCTTTGACTTCCAGGGTCTTGAAATTCTCTCTTGTTCATTATGGAAAAGATCCTCCTTCAGGAGCAGGACTCCTTGAAGGAAGAAACCCAAAGAGAGAGAGAACAAATAAATGAAGGAAGGCAGGCAGTCCATTGGCCAAAAAGAAATTCCTTCTTTTCGTCCCTTCAATATTTTTTTATTACTTAATTTTTATCTGAATTTAGTATACAACAAAAAGAAAAAGAATACATTTCCATAACATTATATAGAATAGAAAATGTGGACCATTTATAAAAACCCAAATCACCCATTCTTCTTTAAAAGTAGGTAATAAATTCAATATATTACTCCTGAAGCTGTCCTGTTTATCTGTGTTTCCTTCTGAGCTTCCTTCAATATGTTACTTTCAAAACTCTCTTGCTTATCCGTGTTTCCTTCTGAATGTCCTTCAACATTGTGAGGTCCAGAATTCCGCTGACTGGGGAACCCTGTACCTCCCTCATAACCATGGGGTGAGTCTGATACCAAAGGAAATGGCCAAGGGGCTCCAGACTGATTATGGAAGTCTAATCAATTACTATGAATACTTATAAGGCATGGGTAATCTGGGGTGACTGCCAGACAATTCAATGCATCCTTGTTAAGACCGCACAAAATCCCTGTGGTAATAGAAGTTGGACAGAGAAAGGAGGAGCCATAGAGTGCTTCACCACAGATTGGTGGGTATTTTAGGTTTCTCCTTAGTAACGGGCTCATTTCTAAGCTTGGGCAGCAAGCTACTATTGATGCACAAGTGCCCAAACACAAGATTGTGTATTGGTCATGTACTGGATGTGAACTTGTCACTGCGTCCATATTATGGCTTTCTTCAGTCACAGTATCTAAGTTATGATTCAGTATCTAAATTACGATTTTTAACAGGTCACTATGTCCAGGCTTCCACTTTTCACAGAATTCAATTTAATGACTTTTCTCTTCTTACTTTGTATCATGACTTTTCCCTAATTGGGATCCCACAAATGTTTTACTTTCAATGTTATCTTGCTTATCTGTGTTTCCTTCTTCTCAATAAAAAAAAACAAAAAACTTCAATGATCCTATCTTCTTCTTCTTCTTCTACTTTTTCTTCTTCTCCTCCTTCTCTTTCTTCTTCTTCTTCTTCTTCTTCTTCTTCTTCTTCTTCTTCTTCTTCTTCTTCTTCTTCTTCTTCTTCTTCTTCTTCTTCTTCTTCTTCTTCTTCTTCTTCTTCTTCTTCTTCTTCTTCTTCTTCTTCTTCTTCTTCTTCTTCTTCTTCTTCTCGCTTTCTCTGTTTCTAGCAGCCCTCCATTCCCCACCAAATCTTCCCCAATACAAAAAGAAAAATACAGTCTTCTTTATATATAATCATATTCAAGCAAAACAAATCTAAACATTTTCCAGGTCCAAAAAAATTGTGTTTAATTCTGTACCTTGAGTCCATCATCCTTTTGCCAGAAAGTGGACAGGATGCTTCCTTATCTTCTTCAAAACTTCTATAGACATTTGTATATGTAATAGCTATAGGCATTCACCTGCTGTTGTAGTTCAGAGATGAGGAGCTCCCACACTGTAGGCTAAATTCAATCCTTGACGTAGTTCTGTTTAGTCTTCAAAATGATATTGCTCTGCAGCCCTGAAGTCATGATTAGGCTGGCATAATTTCTGATGACTTAAGGATGCTACTGAGCTATAAACAAGAGTTTATCTGTTATTTAACTCTGACTGAAAAAAAAAAAAAAACCCAAAACAGTGACAAGAGGGAAGCCAGTAGCCCAAGAGAGCAAGGAAATGACTTCAGAAGCAGCCTAATATAATGAAAAGAGAGATACTGGATCTAGTCCTGGCTATGCTTTTAGCTCTAGTTCTTCTTGACCTCATCTGTCAAATGAAGGCCATAGTGGAAAGGATAGTTAAAGATCATTTAGCCCAGGGATTCTCAGTGGATGATATGAGAAGTTAATCAAGGGTTACAGGAAATTTTTCATTACTTTTTTTTGAAAAATTGATTTCATATCAATGAAATTGCAAATGTTGGGGTATACCATTGACATTTTTGCTAAATATGCTCACAAGGCTTTAACTCTGTTCGTAACAACTTACCTGTGAATCAAGATACTCCACCCTATTCCCAACTGAACCTAAAACCAAATGTAATATTGTAGATCTTTCTTCTAAAAACTATACTGAGAATAAATGTTGGCCAACAAGTAACAAATCAAGGGTCTCGTTAATTTACTTGCTCTGTTCTGATAAACATTTGACAGCTTTGCAATCCTGAAAATATTATGTACTGAATCAAATTTTCTTTGTGGAAAAATTAATCTATTTATGTTCGTACACATGGTAAACTCCACAATTTGTTTCTTTTCATATTAAACAGGGGGTAGAACAAGATTTATTCAAAGTCAAGGGATATATTGCTGTTTAGTCACTTTTCAGTCATGTCCAATCCTTACTTGGGGTTTTCTTGGCAAAGATACTCGAATGGTTTGCCATTTCCTTCTCCAGTTCGTTTTACTGATAAGGAAGCTGAGGCAAATAGGGTTAAGTGACTTGCCCAGGGTCACATAGCTTGTATCTGGAGCCAGATTTGAACTCAGGAAGAGGATTCTTTTTGACTTCAGGCCCAAGGCCTTATCAACTGTGCAACCTAGTTGTTCCAAGAGATTGATAGGCCTCACCTATCCCCACAAAAAGATTAGAAATCACTGATCTCATGAAGATAAAGACATTGAAAGTCAAGGAAAATTATTGGCTTGCTCAAAGTCTCACAGAGTGGTAAAGCTATAATTTGAACCTAGGCTCTCTGATTCCAAAGCTAATATTCTCTCCATCATATCATGTTGCCTCTTATCCAGGACCATCTGGGTCTCTATCAGCTCTAACATTCTATACTTCTGTACACCTACTGAGTTTATCTCAAGGCTGGGGTTGTGGTGGGTCAGAGCATCTCCCAGTCTGTGACTCACACATTTCTCCCTTCCAGCCTGGGATATGACTCTGTCTGGTACACTGGCAGCCGCCCTCCGCCCTCGCAGACCTGCTTAAAGACATATCTGCTGATTCTTTTTATTTATTCTCCCTGTTTTCCTATTACTTCTCCCTCTCCCCCCACCAAAAAATACTCAAACCCTATGATTAATCTGCTCCCATCAGACTCAGGGTGGGTGTTTACTGAAGTTGCAATTATCTAGATAATTCAAGGGGGAAAGAAAAGTTCATTGAGCCCTCCCACAAGCACCTGGCTTTTTTCTTAAATTATCCATAGTTTAAGAGATCTATATGAACTTTCTACACTGCTAGAATTTACCAGATAATTCCCTACTTCTTAGCCTCACTCTGTCTTTGAAGAGCCAGGCATGCTGGCAGCAAACATTTATTAAATGCTTACTATGTGCCAAATGGGCTGCTAGGTGGAGCAGTGGATACAGTACAGGGCCTAGAATCAAGAAGACTTATCTTCCTGAGTTCAAATATGGCTTCAGACACTTACTTGTTATGGGACCCTGGGCAAGTCACTTAAGCCTGTTTGCCTCAGTATCTTCATTTGTAATATGAGCTAGAGAAGGAAATGACAAACCACTCCAGTATCTCTCCCAAGAAAACCCCAAATGGGGTCATGAAGAGTCAGACACAACTGAAAACAATGCAGCAACATCAACAATAGGGGCTAAGCATTGGAAACACAAAGACAAGCAGTAAGACAGTCCCTGACCTCAAGGAACTTACATTCTAATGGAGGACAATAACATATAAAGTTGAGAAGTTGAGAAGGTTGAGGGAGCCTTGAGGGAAGGCAGTCAATAGGGGCATGGTGGCAAAGTCCAGAGAGTCAGAAATATAGCCTGAGAGGAGTGAAGGATGATCAGCCTGGATCCATTCCCAAAGTGGAAGCCCTGGAACCCACCAATAGAAAAAGGGAACCTGCCACAGTGGGAGGATGCTTCAGAGTAAGAAGGTCCCAGACACTGAGGAAAGTTCTGGGATAAGAAGGTGGTTGAGTAATAATAGCAAAGTCTCGGTAGTTTCTATACAGTTTTCTCATCTATTCTTACGTAGTTCCTCATGGATTATAGAATAGGAAGCAAAAATCCCAGCCTGGCATTCATAACTTCCAACAATTTAGCTTCAAACTTTTCAGTTTTATCTTTCACTGTACCTTCTCCCCACCTTATGCTCCCAACCCCTGCCCTTGGATTCTTATTCTGCCTGGCATGACCTCTCATCCTCTATCTGGCCTCACGATGCTATTTCTATTCCAATTCATTCCTGTAGGGATGATTAGCAATTAATTGTTATGCTACTTGCTTTGTGCCTTCTCTGCAACTAGCTTGAGCTCTTCGAAAATGAGGATTGTTTTATAATAGCAATTGATTTATTTATTACATTTCAAATTGGGGGGGTATCTTCTAAAATATAATTTTTCTCCTCCACACAAACATGTCATCCCTTATAACATAAAAGAGAAAGAAAAAGAAAAAGAGGGGGAGAAAAAGGAAATCAGTTCAGCAAAGCTAACACAGCAACTGAGTCTGCCAGTATATACAGTGTTCCACACCTATATACTACCACCTCTCAGTGAAGGGAGTTTAGTGCAATTTTTCATCTTTTTTTAGGGATAAATTTGGCCATTGTAATTAAATAGCATGTAATTTTATGGGTTTTTTTTCCTTTTCATTTAAATTGTTATAGTCTTTGTGTATCAATTACAACTGTTTTATAATTGAAGGTCATGACCTATAACCTCAAGCTCTGAACTTACATGGACTGAATTTGATCTTACACTAATAAGCTAGGTGATGCAATGGATAGAGCACTGGACCTGAAGTCAGGAAAACATCTTCCTGTGTTCAAATCTGGCCCCAGACACTTATTAGCTATGTGGCCCTGGGCGAGTCACTTAACCCTGTTTGCCTCAGTTCCCTCATCTGTAAAATGGCAAAATACTCTGGAATCTTTACCAAGAAAACCCCAAATGAAATTACAAAGAGTCATACATGACTGAAATGAAATAATAATGAAAGTTTATTTTTATTAAACATTTTCATGTTTGCAAAACACTTTATCTTATCCTATTTGATCAGGCCTATGAGGTCAAGAAATGAAGAAACTGAGTTTCACAGAGGTTAAATGACTTACAGAGGGTCTCAGAGCTGGTGAGTGTCCCAGATCCTAAGTGTAGTATTCTACCCACTAAGCCTTGGAGGATGAGTAAAAGAATCACTGTTTCTTTCATTTATTTTGTCCCTACCCAGAGGTATCTTGGGGAATTAGACTGTAGTTATATTACAGCTCCTAATTAGGTCTCCACACATGTGGGCAAAAAGGTCACCAGATCCCATGCAGAGACTCAAGAAATCAATGCATATGTAGGTATAGACTAGTTTATTTCACCCTGCGGAAAATTCATGTTAAAAAAAAACACAGAAGACTCAGAGAAATCCATAAATAATAGAGAAAACTCACGAAAAGGACACAGGATGACTCAAGAAAATTCTCTTTCCACTTGGGCAACTCCCTAAAATGAATTACAGAATTCTGTAGTTTGGATTCCCATTCCCAACTTGTGCTTGCTAGAGATACAATCCCATTGCTGCCGGAATTGTACCATTTGAATAATTCATATTAGTAGGGGAAGGTAAATTCTAGCTCTTGTGCTCTCACATTTCATGGAGTGTGGTGGACTCCTATGCTGGGTCCTCAAGCTGCAAAAGCCTGGTTCTGCTTAGGAACTCTTTCTTTGGATAGAAGGCTAGGTTCTGGAACTCAAGCAGGGGCTTACTAGGCTGAAGGAATAAACACGGTGCTGACATTGCTCAGAAATTTCCTCCTCTTCTAAATAGGAAACTGAGGTTCAGGAATTTTTAATCCCAACTCACATGGTTCTTCTACCTACAACTTCCATACGTTCTTTGTAAAGAGAAGCAATTGAGACATCAGCCCTGAAGTCAGGAGGATCTGAGTTCATATACATCCTCAGGAGCTTACTAGTTTGTGTTACCCTGGGCAAGTCACTTAATTCCAATTGCTTCCCCACAAAAAAGAGGGAGAAAGGCAATCATAAAATCTAACCATTAATCAATGCTCAGGGGACTCCTCTAATAAACTTCCTCCATATTCACTAAATTTAAATAGCATTTTATAAAATTTGCAAAACATTTAATAAACATCATCTTACTTGAATCCATGAAATGGGGGCATGAAGATGTATTACCACCTCCATTTTCCAGATGAGGAAACTTAAGGTCAGAGAGGTTCAATAATTTGCCCATAGTCACACAGATAATTATAAGTATAAGAAATCAGACTTAAACCAAATTCTATCCTACTGCAGAGCCAGCAGCATGCTATCCATGACAGCACGCTGCTTCTCACTTGCTTTATAGAGCTTTACATCCCTGATTCATGTGATTTGCTGGACTATCTTTCACCAGGTCAAGCCAGGCCAGTTCTGCTTCTTCAAGCCTATGGGAAGAGGACTGACTACCTCTTCAAATTCGGAGGTTTTGAATAATCAAACCAGGGATTTTCTAGGGCACAAACTAACTTTTTATATAGACTTAGATTATTAAGAGACACAAAAGCCAACCCTGTTCTTTAAAAAGAATGTCAGGAATGAAGCCTGAGTAACCGCTATATACAAAGCCTTAAGCTAGATGACACCAGGAGAAGATGCGGAAGCAAAAGACCTCTGGCTAGTCCCAAGATTTTTTTTTTCCAATTTATTCATTTATTTTTAATTTTCGACAGTCATTTCCACAAGATTTTGAGTTTCAAATTTTCTCCATCTCTCCCCTCCTCCCATCCTAAAACACCATGCATTCTGATTACCCCTTCCCCCAATCTGCCCTCCCTTCTGTCATACCCCTCCCTTCCCTTATCCTTATCTTCTCTCTTTTTTTGTAGGGCAAGATAGATTTCTATACCCCATTACCTGTATTTCTTATTTCCCAGTTACATGCAAAAACAATTCTTAATATTCATTTCTAAAACTTTGAGTTCTAATTTCTCTCCCTTCCTCCCTCCCCACCCATTCCCACTGAGAAGGCAAGCAATTCAATATAGGTTATATATGTGTCATTTTGCTAAAGACTTCCATAATAGTCATGTTGTGAAGGACTCATTATATTTCCTTCCAACCTATCCTGCCCCCCTTTTATTCTATTGTCTCTTTTGACCTTATCCCTCATCAAAAGTATTTATTTCTAATTACCCTCTCCTCTCATTTGTCCTCCATTCTGTCATCCCCACCATACCCCACTCCTCCCCTTCTCCCCTACTTTCCTGTATTGTAAGATAGATTTTCATACCAAATTGACTGTGCATATTATTCCTTCCTTAAGCCAAATGTGATGAGTAAACTTCACTTTTTCCCTCTCACCTCCACCTTTTCCCCTCCATGAAAAAGTCTTTTCTTGCTTTTTTTATGAGAGTTAATTTGCCCCTATTCCATTTCTCTCTTTCTCTTCCCAATATATTTCTCTCACCCCTTAATTTTATTTTATTTATTTAGATATCATCCCTTCCTATTCAACTCACCCTGTGCCCTCTGTCTATATATATATAATATATATATATTATATATATACATATACATATATACATATATATATATATATATGTGTGTGTGTGCGTGTGTGTGTGTGTGTGTGTGTGTGTATGTGTATAATCCCTCCAACTACCCAAATACAGAGAAAAGTTTCAGGAGTTACAAATATTATCTTTCCATGTAGGAATGTAAATAATTCAGCTTTAGTAAATCCCTTATGATTTCTCTTTCCTGTTTACCTTTTCATGCTTCTCTTGATTCTTGTGTTTGAAAGTCAAATTTTCTATTCAGCTCTGGCCTTTTCATCAAGACCACCAGCTCCACCAAGTCAGAACTCCTCCTCACCCCCAGGCAGCCACTCAGGGCTGAGACCTAGATCAGCTGCTGAATTCCCCCAAGGGCTTTAGGCCAGAGCCCCAACAATGGAAGCTGCCACTGCCTGGGGCCAGGGCTAGATCAATGTGGTTCTTCTCTTATCCAAGTGAAGGAGCTTTCTCACTGATCTTTGAAGCTATCTTTGGAGTTTGTGAGTTGAGGAATCTGAGACCTGCAGCTGCTACCAGTGGCTCCTTGAAGCCTCCTCCAGTCTTGTCCTTGCTGTGGCATGGGCCACTCTGTGTTGTGCTCTGCTCTTTGCCTGATGTGACAGACCTTTCTTATCAGTCTTTCAGGTTGCCTTGGGCTGGAAATCTCTTTCCCTCGCTTGTTTTGTGGCTTCTACTGCTCTAGAATTTGTTTAGAGTAATTTTTACAGGTATTTTATGGATTGTGGGAGGAGAGCTTCTAGAGGTACATCCTTTTACTCTATCATCTTGGCTTTGCCCCCTAGTCCCAAGATTTTGATGGAGATGACTCTTAGATCAGCCCCAGAGTGGCCTTTTTGAGGTAGAAACCACACAGACACACAGAATACTTATAAAGAACTATGAAACAGATATTTTGTCAACTGCCTGGTAGCAATTAAACTTGAAATTTAAATGAGATGCAAAAAAAAAGCCAATGAAGAACACTGTTATCATCTTTTCCCTGTTTAATTTCCATTGGCCACAATTAGACTAGATGAACATACTCCTTTGGCCAAGGAAGGTGCTTTTGAGAGATGAGGATTTCTCCAAGGGGCTCTCCATCCCTTTGATGGCTAGTTTTCAAGGGTTCCAGAAACTCAGTATCTACTCTATTCAGAATGGATGGTTTGTCCCTGTTAAAGAAGTGAGGGAGCAATTATCTCTTTCTCATATCAAAGCTTGTTGTTGCTTATCTATCATTCTTGAAGAGGGCCTTGACAATAGGGAGGTGATGCCATGAATTGCAAGTGAATTAGATTTAAGTGAGGGAGGGCTGTTCAAAGTCACCAGCCTCACTCTCTCGTCCAGAGTCTTGAGTGGTGAGATACAGATCAGGACTACTGGATACCCTGGATACAGTGAGAAACCTTGATCTTTTAAACTAAGGTCTTTAATAGGTTTCAGTTTGAGACAATACCCATTCAGTGATTAAGGTTAGTTTGGAAATGAAGCAGAGAATGATTTCAACACAGATGATGGCAACCTGGATCAGTATACCCCAAATGAGGTTTACTAAAGAGCTGGTACTGAACTGAGTCTCAGGCTGTCTTAAGATTGTAGAGGCTTGTGTCAATTCATCCACTAATGTTTACTACCAAGAAAACCCTGGGGCACAAAAACAATTAGACCAGGGGATTATAGTCAAAAGAACCTTGAGGATGGGAGTCTGAAAAGCCAGGTTCTAATTCCAAATCTATTACTATTTTGTTGTGGGAATGTTCATGAGTCACTTAATTTCTTTAGACATCAGTATTCCCATCTGTAATTTCTGCCTTACCAAGCTATACCCATGAATTCTTAGTGCTCTCAGTCTAACCCACTTTATATAGGAATCCCCTATGATAATAACACCATTTGTCATTTGTAGAGCACTTTAAAAGGTTTCCAAAATGCTTTATATATGTAAGCCAGTTGGTCTTTTACAGACCTAATCACCAAAAAAGGGGATAAGAACAAAGTGAAAAATTAACGCTAAAAATGTAATAGGACTAAGTGACCCTTTTATGTGGTATAAATAAATTCTTTGAATGATTCAAAAGGGAAATGGATGAATAAACATGGGCCATACCCCCAGCTGACTCTTAAAAGAAAGAGTCAAGAAGTTGGACTCTGTGGAAATGCACACAGCTGGCGAAGGGGACCTCATGTAGCAGTAAGCACTCCAACATACACAGGAGAGCTTGCTATCCCAGGTTCTTAGATCTGCATTCATAAAAGGAAAGGTAACTTTTGAGGGGTTAAAAATCATTTTAATCAAGTACATGTGTCATTCAGTTAGTTCAGGGAGTCAACAGCCTGAATTTCAAAGAAAATACAGAGAAATCAAAAGATCAAAAGACATGTCTTCCTCTGCCTGAATTCAACAGACAATTAGACCCCAACTGTCTGACCATAGGTACCAGAGTGAGAAGCACAACATCTGGGTTCTCAAAGCTGTAGAGGGTTTCTTAGCAGCTTCCCAGAGTCCTCATCTGGCCAAACAAACACTTCCAGTCAGTAAGCCCCAAAGTACTCAACAGACATGGCTTCTTCTGCCTGAGCATAATTCAACAGAAAGGTGCAGCTGTCTGATCATAATTACCAGAGAGGTAAGCATGACATCTGGGTTCTCAAAGTTTGGGGGCGGGGCATTCCTTATCTGGCACTCAAACTTTCTTACCAAAACTAAGCCCCAAAATAAAACCTCACCCTCAGAGTATTTATACTCTTTTTAGAGCCAGAGGGCATAACCCTCCGATTCAGTGCCTCCACAGAAAAAAACAAAAGGTACTTAGGACCCTGGTACAAAACAACTCCCCTAATCAAGCTTCCCACAATGGGTAGTCCCATCAATGAGTGGGAAAGATCTTTAATCACATTAAAATAATTAACAATACAAATATGTACACTGTTTCTAATTAAAGGAACTCTTGTCTCTGTACTTTACTTCTTGTTAAGCTGTGCAAGTTCACCAGCCTCACTTCTGCCTCCAGAGCCATTACTCTTGATTGATAAAGGCAAGATTCAATCAGAGGCACTTGATTGTACTAAAACAAAAACAACAAAAGACGCTATTTGATTACCATCGCACCTCAAGAAATACATGTTCCATGAAGCTGATATAAAGGGGCAGAGAAAATAAATTTAGATGTGTGCTATTGACATCTACTCCATGAAGACATGGAATTCTGCCTAAACTAAGCATATCAGTTCTTATAATCTCTGCCCTGTACCATGATTCCTGGAGCTGCTAAGTAAACATCTCTACAGAAGACTTGAAGGCTGTCTCCTTTCCTAACCAGAAAAGACTAGATGGCAATGAACAGCCTCTGTTTTCAAGTGTTAGGACAGATGTGTTGCTGTGACCTCCTTCTAATTGTGGAACCCAAACAGTATTTCTGAATCTCTTTCCTCCCCCTTGGGTTTCCTCATGGAAGCCGGAAGCCTTTTGTTAGTTTACCTTCCTTCATTTTAAAATATTTACTTGTTTTTCATAAATCGTGTTAACCGTAGTCATTTGCTAGTCTGCATGTACTTGCTAGACTTCCTTTGGGGAGAGGCAACTGAGGAGAAGCTTCCCTAGGGAAGAGAGAAACAGATTTAACATTGAGGTGTTTTGTCAGAGTGCTTTCTATGTCTGGGGGCTCAGAGCTAAAAATAGAGAGAGTGAGAGATGCTTTTGTTGCAACTTCAGACTGTTTTTACTAGGAATTCCATGAGTCAGTAGTAGGGAGAGGGGCAACTAAGAATGGCTCCCTAACACTGCTTACCACACCACCTCACCTCTGCTACACAGATATTATCCCATTTCATCCTCACAACAGCCCTGTGAGGTAAGTGCTATAGGCATTATCATCCTCATTTTATGAATGAGGCTCAGGGAGATTACAACATCCCTGAAGGGAATCATTCAGTCTCTATTTGAAATTTCAAAAGACTTATGAAGATAAAGCCAATAATAGGTGTAAAAGTTCTTTAAAATGTATAAAATGCTACATAAAAACAAATTATTATTTTTATTATAAATTTGGATATGTGCTATTGATATCTACTCCATGAAGACATGGAATTCTGCCTAAACTAGGCTTATCAGTCCTTATAATCTCTGCCCTGTACCATGATCCCTGGGGATGCTAAGTAGACATCTATATAGAAGACTTGAAGCCTGTCTCCTTTCCTAACTAGCAAAGACTGGATGGCAATAAACAGCCTCTATTTTCAAGGTTTGGAGAATTTAAGAGCTTTCCTTTCCTGCTGAAAACCTTAGCCCTGGAATTACAAACCTACGTCAAGCCCCAACCTGGAGTTCATGAAACAACCAGTGAGCACTTCCTAATTTGTTAGGCCTTGTGGAGGAAGGATACGGAAATGAATATCAATAAAGAATGTGAGCTGGGAAAGATTACTTGGAGAAAGTAGGACTTGAGCTGGTTCTTAAAAGGATGGATAGGATTTGAGCAGACAAAGGAGGGGAAGAAGACCAGTCCAAATTTTATTATAGAAGATTTCTGGGTTGTGGGAATCTCTCTTAAAATGGTAAGTCACCATAGGGCAATCATATAGTATAAAGAATGAAGGGTATAGGTGAGGGAGAGTATGGGATTTGGAGCAGGATCAGGGGTTTGGATTGTGAAGATGAAAATCTTCCCTATGTAGTCACCTTGTAATTATTTTTCATTTATTCTCCCTATATTTATTTTGTATCAATTATCTCCCCTTTTATATATATATACATTTATATATATACATATATGTGCATATATATATGCACATATATAATGGGAGACTGTGTACGAAATAAATATAGAGAGTATATATGTATATCATAAGCAGGAAAGACAACATATGTGCAAAGTAAATAAAGAATGAATATATAACATACATATAATAAATATATGTATATGTGCATGCATGTTTGTAAATATACATATGTGTATAATACATATGTATATATAGGTATGTGTATGTATGTTTATGTATAAATACTCATGTATACAAGTATATATATATAAACATATTAATGAAGGTTATATTCTAACAGAGAAAAATAGATATATAAATATATACATACACACATATATATTTGAAATTTCAAACATAGACTATATATACATAATATGTATGAGTGTACATGCATATATGCATATATAGTATGGATGCATACTATGCATGCATATATAGTCTCCTCTGTTAGAATGTAACCTCCACTAGTACAAGAATTGTTATCTTTTAATTTTTTTGTCATTGCATCCTCTATGCCTGGCACATAATAGGTGCTTAATCGATGCTATTGATTGATTGGCCACTCATATCTTTAAGAATCCAGAAGTTGACAGATAACCTTGCCAAAAAGATCATTTCCTCTATCCTTTTTCTATCCTTCACTCCTCCATTTTTCTCCGAACAGGTCTCTGCCCAAGGCCTTCTTGCCTTGTAAAAGACAAAGTCTAATCTTTTGTGATCTGATAACTCAAACAAATATTTCTTTACAGCAGATTGAGCAGAGTGGTGTTCTGGGCTGGGATAGGGATGGGGGAAGAGTAACCAAAAAAGAATAAGACTTCCTTCTTTCCCCTCAAAGAGCTTATAATCTCTAGGGGGAAATGTAATCCCTTCTTAAAAATGTACTGAACTAAAAAGCACTGAGAATACAGAGACAAAATGAAAAATGGTCCCTGCCCTCCAGGAGTTTACATTGTTCTGGATAAGACACCTCTCCAAAATAATGTGCTATCTTCTCTGGCCTTGGATCATTAATTAAGTGCTAAATAAATGGCATAGGACATACTTCTGGACTAGGAAAAGGGTCTGTGGAAGAGGAAAGACTTGAGTTGGACTTTGAAAGATGAGTGGGATTCAAATAAGGGGAGAGAGACTTTTTATGTGAGAGAAGCCAAGAAGCATGTGGACAGTCTCAAATTTTTTGAGAAAAATTTTATGATGGGAAAGGATTAGGGAGAAAAATCAACTATCCTCATTTTCTGTATCTATATCTACCTCAATCAAAGTGAATACCTGAAAAGGTCTTAGCCTAAAAGAGCCAGGGTCTCCAGGGTCTCCTATTTTATCTTGGGCTATCTCCAGTCGTCTTGAAATCTGACCACTGGACCCAGATGGCTCTGGAGGAGAAAGTGAGGCCAGTGACCTTGCACAGACCTCCCTCACTCAAATCAAAGTCAATTGCAAGTCATGTCATCATTTCCCTGATGTCATGGTACTCTTCAAAAGTGAAGGAGAAACATAATCTTCTATTCCTAAAAATGGACCATTAAGTGACTCAGTGGTTAGAACACTGGTCTTGGAATCAGGAAGGATCATCTTCATGAATTCAAATCTGGCCTAACATCGGCTATGTGACCCTGGGTAAGTCACTTAACCTTCTTTGCCTAGGTTTTCTTATCTGTAAAATGATATGGAGAAAAAAAATAACTCAACAACAACATCTGTAAATGAGGAAGAAATAGTTGAAGATCCTAACAGTCCCTTTTCTGAGAAAACTTCATTTCATTTCATTATTTAGCACTTCAAGGAACAAGATGGAAATTGACAAGTGAGCTGGGGAACCACCCAATCCAAAGGGCCACAAACATCTCAGGAAGCCAAGGCAGATCCATTTGGCAGTTTCTTCCCTAGGGATAGAGGACGGTACCAGGCATTGCTTGGGTCACACACAAGATCCAGAGGAGCTTAAAATAAACCCAGAGCTGACACTTCATTTATTTTCCTCCTCTTTGATAGAAGGGGATAGGTGTGAAGGACATAGGGCAAGGATTTGCCTGCCCTAGTGCCTGAAATTCCCCCTGTCAATCATTCAGTCATTCAATAAACATTTACCTAGGGCCTATTATATGCAAGACACTGTGCTAGGTACTGTGGGAGATAATGAAATGAATGGGAGTCTCCTTCCTCTTTCCCAAGTCCAATGTGGCTGATTACAGGAACAGCATCCTAGTCCTGGGAGAGCTTTGTTTCCTCCTTAAAGAGTACCATGGAGCAAGGTGATTAGTGGCGTAATTCAAGGGAGGAAATGAAATTTTAACAGCAGAGTCTGAGACTGTCTGACTGCAGGGGGAAAAAAAATACTGCTTGATTTCAATAAAAGTAAAAATATTATAGAAATCCCCATTTGATTTTGAAGGGCTGCATTATTCTCTTGAGCTCCATAGTCAGGCAACAGTCAACAGGCATTGATTAAATCCTTTTTATGTGCCAGGCCCTGGGCCAAGAACTGGGGGATGTTTGCTGCTGTTCCATTGTGTCAGTTGTGTATCCTACCCTTCATAACCCCATTTGGGGTTTTCTTGGCAGGGATACTAAAATGGTTTGCCATTTCTTTCTCTAGATCATTTTACAGATGAGGAAACTGAGGCAAACAGGGTTAAAAGTGACTTGCCCAGGGTCATCCAGCTAATAAGTGTCAGAGGCTGGATCTGAATGAAGGTCTTCCTGACTCCAGGCTCAGCACTCTATCCACCATGCCACTTAGCTGTCTAGACAGTGTCAAAAGATTGGGGTGCATGTATAATTGTATTCAGTTGTTGCTGTGTTAATATAAATATACATATGTATATGTATATTACATGTTGCTATATATAAATTACTATATGTACATATATGTTGCTGTGTTTTATGTACATATATATGTATGTTATAGGAGCTTTTGAAGTTCAGTCATTTCACTTGTGTCCAACTCTTCATGACCTTATTTGGGGCTTTCTTGGTAATGATAGAGTGGTTTGCCCATTTCCTTCTCCAGCTCATTTTACTCAAGAGAAATTGAGGCAAAGAGGGTTAAGTGATTTAGGTAATCCAGTTAGCAAATATCTGAAGCCAGATTTGAACTCAGGTCTTCCTGACTCCAGGCCTGGCACTCTAGCCACTGTATCACTTAGCTATCCCCACTACAAACAAAAAAAAATGCCCTTACAAATACAAACAAAAAAATAGCCCTTTCCCTCAAGTCCTTCCCCCTTTAATGGGGGAAGACAAGATACAAAAGGGGACTGAAAAGTAGAAAGGAGGAGTTTAGAAGGGGGTAAGGGATGGTATCCGAGTGTGAACAGGGAGGTGGTGGTAAAATCACAAAGAGCCAAGAGGGGAAGGAGGAGTAACTCCACCTAACCTCAAAAAAGAAAGCCCAGGGAGAAGAAACTCACTAAGTGAAGAAGAGGGACACCGGAGCAGAGGAAAGGTTCAGGGTTAGAAGGTCCCAATCCCTGAGGAAACTGAATTTCAGAATGAAATATGAAACAACCACACCATCCTTCCCCATATTCCACTGAGGGAACAGATGTTGAACAGTATGGGCCAAGTAATTGCCAACAAGGATGCCTACATTGAGGGCTCAGGACCCCTGGAGTCTGTCTATACAAAAACAAAGTTTGGACCCTTAGCCTAGCTACACAGAGAAGCAGATAGTGTGAGAAATATAGACTATGACTTTGCTTCAGGACAGTTGACCACAAGAACTAAAGCAAGAAAGAGAAAGAACTGAAAGCTGAAGGTCTCATTTCTACCAAGTTTAGAGTATATCAAGAATTTTACAGGGCTCTACATGGTAAGTGAACAGACAAGGACTTTGTGCTCTTTATGTCTTGGAGGAGAAGGCAGTCTTTCCACTTGTCAAAGCTATCAGAAAGAAGGAGGTACTCCTTAGGAAAATGGAATAAATTTCCCCAGTTGGTAAATGGTCAAAAGATATAAACAGGCAGTGTTCAGAAGAAGAAATCAAAGCAATCGACAATCACTTGAGAAAATGCTCTAAATCACTCCTGATTAGAGAAATGAAAATTAAAACAACTCTGAGGTCCCACCTCATACCTATCAGATTGGCTAATATGACAAAATGAAAATGGTAAATTTGGGAGGAAATGTGAGAAAATCCATAATTGGTGGAACTGTGAACTGGTCCAACCATTCTGGAGAACAATTTGGGACTATGCCCATGTAATGTGAAACTGCATACCCTTTGACCCAACAATACCACTACTTGGTCTGTACCTCCAAAGAGATCAGTGAAAAGGGGGAGAGACCTATTTCTACAAAAATATTCATAGCAGCTCTTTTTGTGATGGCAAAGAACTGGAAATTGAGGAGCTGTCCATCAATTGAGGAATGTCTGAACAAGCTATGATATATGATTGTAATAGAACACTATTGTGCTATGAAAAATGAAAAGCTAGATAATTTCAGAAAAACCTAGGAAGGCTTAGATGAAACAATGAAAACTGAAGTGAGCAGAACCAGGAGGACATTGTATACAGTAACAATATGCTAACATCAACTGTGAAAGACTTAGCTGCTCTGATCAAGACAGTGATCTTAGACAATTCCAAAGGACCCATGATGAAAAGTGCTATCGACCTCCAGAGAGAGAAATGATGAACTCTGAGTGCAGAGTGAAATACTTTTTTTCACTGTCTTTATGTTCCTTACCTTTTATTGGGTTTTTTTTGCAACATGACTAATATGGAAATACTTTTGCATGACTTCACATGCATAATTGTTACCATATTCCTTACCTTCTCAATGGATGGGAGCTGGGGGAAAAGAGAGAATTTGGAACTAAAATTTTTTTAAATGAATGTTTTAACAAAGAGATAATTGGGAAAAAAAAGAAAATGAAATAAGAATTTTGACAGAGAAACAAAGAACAACACTCTGAAGGGGCAGAAGAAACTCCTGACTGAGGTGAGGATGTTAGAAAGGGAGCCTGTATCTATCACTCAAACAATCAATGCTGAATTATACTTCTTTTAAGGGATAGGTTGTCCAGCATAAGAGAGAGGATATTGTAGCCCGCCCAGGTCATTCCATCTCTGGAGTATTGTGTTGATTCCTGGGTACCACATTTTAGTAAAGATGCTGATAAGCTGGAAAAGTGTTCAGAGCAAGGCAGTCAGGATGGTGAAGAGTTTGGAGTAACTAACTCTTTCACAGTTGATATTGTTACAATGTTGCTATTACTGCATACAGCGTTCTGGTTCTGATCACTTCACATAAATCTTCCTAGGTTTTTCTGAAGTATCCTACTCTTTATTTCTTAGAGCACAATAGTATTCTATTGTAATCATATACCACATTTTGTTCAGTAAGGACATTCCCTCAATTTCCATTTCTTTGCCACCACAAAAAAGAACTGTGATAAATATTTTTGTGCAAAGAAATTTTCCCTCTTTCGTTGATCTCTTTGGGTAGTAGTGGTATTGTTGGGTCAAAGCATATGCGTAGTTTTATAGCTTTGGGGGTATAGTTCCAAATTGTTCTCCAGAAGGGTTGAACTAATGCACACAACTGTGCATTAGTGTCCCTATTTTCCTACATCCCCTCCAGTATTTATCATTTTTCTTTTCTGACAAAGAATATAGACATGCCTATATGGGTGGCCAAATGTATAGACATGACTTGGAGAAGGGAGGAGATGCATAGTCATGCTCTGAGACCTGGTCCTCCTCTGTGGAAAGAAGGACAAACACAGCACACCTGTATTACACAGCACAGCACACCTGTATTATAAACACAGTAGCTAGGGATGGGGATTGGGGAAGAGAAGGGAAAGGTAAAACCTAGGAAAACCATCAAAATTTGGTGATCTCTTCTACAGTCTCCAAGAGTAGTGTCAGATTAGAATTATACCTATCTGATTAAAAGTAACAAAAGGAAAAAAATGAACATTAATGAGTTCTCATGGTATGCTCTAGGCAAACTGCACCAATATTTTAGGGATATTAAAATCGATACTGCTTATAGCTTCCATATTCATAAATGTATGGTAATATAATACATAACAGTGCTGAAGTGCTAAAACAAATAAGGTTATTACAGAGAAAGTGGTTTGAATTTGTAAGAAAAAAACTGGAAAATAGATGGTCAAATTATAATTTAAAACAAAAGAGAAGAGATGCTAATTTTTCTTCAGTGAACTAGGGCATCCAAGAATGAGAGCCACAGATGGAAAAATCCAAGGGGCTCTTATAAATTAGAAGGTCCACAAACTTATCCAGGATAAGTCAGTCCCCAACTCCCAGTCTCCTTCCTATTGGAGAGTTGGGTGCCCTGGAGGCAGCTGATTCCGGCTCTCCTCAGGGCTCTAGGTGTAAACCTGTCATACATGAACATGGTGTGTGTTACCTATTGATTATCACTTAGATTAAATAAGCTTTTGGAAAATACATTTATAAACAAGTATGGCAAGGACAGTTGTTACAGAAATATACCCCCACCCCCTGCCTTAATCAGGAACACAGTCAACTTGCATGTACACACAAGGTCCCTAGGGAGAGTGCAATCAAACTTAGAAAGCACATGAGGCCAAAGGGAGCAAAAGAGCTTCCAGAAATTCTTTCCTCCCTTTGTGGAATCTTCATGAAGTTCATCTTAGGTATAACTCTCTACTGTCCTCCAAAGATTGGACTGAACTCAATTCTCCTTTGTCCCTGGTGCATCTAACTTGTCTCCTTTGTGTCTCTCAGCTCCTGTTGGAGCTGGGATCCTACTGATCTAGTCTCCCTAATGGGACGATCATTGGTGGGAGGTAGGGGGAAATACAAAACTCCCTCTGGGCTCTTTCCCTCTATTCGGTTGCCTGCTGGTCCAAGTACAAAGGGTCTGTATTCTCATCCTTCCCGAACCTCAGACTTTTCAGAGCTTAACTTGAATCTTTGCTAAACTGAGTAACTGCTGAAATTTCTCCACTATTTAAAGCCATAGAGAGTCCTAGTCAGCTTATTTGATTGGCTAATAACACTAGTCTCTTCTTGTCTCAATTAAAGGAGCACACATGCCATAAAGGACACAAGCTGTAAAACATTCCAGTCATACATTCAAAACTTCAGTGAGTCTTTACGTTGATTACAGTGTATCAACTGAGGCAGAGTGTAGAACCCCATCCCTTCCACTATCATTCTATTCTCCTATCTTTCTGACCATTTTTTCACAATTTCTTTTACTGGTTCATTATTTTCCCTTCATTCTTTAATTGTGGGGGATCTCCAAGGCTCTGTTCTAGATCTTCTCTATTATCTCACTCTCCCCCTCTGTCTCTCTCTGTCTGTCTCTGTCTCTCTTTCTCTCTCTGTGTCTCTCTCTCTCCCTCCCCCTTCCCCCACCCCACTTCTTCATTCCTCACCCACTCTTCTAATCATATTTGCTCGTACAAGTTCGGTGATCACTGCTACAGAAATGACTCTGAAATCTTTGTATTTGGTTCTGATTTCTTTCCTTGTCTTAGCCTGTCCATTGAGTTCCTCCATAATCTGGCTCTAACCTAATTTGTCTAGCCTTATTTCACTCCCTTTTGTGCAAGCTACATTTCTTCCAAACTAATCAGCTATTCCCCAAATTCAACATGCCACTTCCTAACTTGGTGTATCCAGGCCATTCTCATGCTAGGAACTTACTCCCTCTTTACTGTTTCTTTGCAGTATGTTTCTCTTCTTGAAAACTCCCTTCAGGTGTTGTCTCCTCCACAAAGTCTTCCCCGATCCTGCCAGATAGAAAGTGTTTTCTCTCCTCCAATTTTCCCAGAGCATTTGTTTGGATAACTCTTTAGCTCTGTGTCTCCCTGTAGAGCCTAGGACCTCCAATAAATGTAACTCCTTGATGGTATGAACTATTTTTTTAAAAATACTTTTATCCTTGGCACTTAGCAAAATGCAAGCATAATACTAATTACTTAATAAATGTTTATTGAGTTATTGAATTGAAATATTATGTGAGTTACAAAACAACATGCATTGTGAAGTCCTAGATAGGAGTTATTAATCTGTGGTTCACAGACTCCCAAGGGGTTGTGGATATATTTCAAAAGGTCCATGGGCTGGAATGGGAAAAATTACACCTTTATTTCACTATAATTGATTTCCTTTGTAATTAATCCCATGTATTTTGTTTTTTAAAAAACTTATCCTGAGAAGGAGTCCACAGGTTTTGCCAGACAGCCAAAGTGGTCCATGGGGAAAAATAGTTTAATACTCCTACTTTAGATGGAATATCTCAAATGGACAAGAGTCCAGGATAAATAGGGTCACAAGTTCTTGGAACCTGAGAAGATATCTGAGATCAGGTTGCCCAGAGCCTAACAATGTGCCTTCTCTATGGCAGTTGATTAATAATTTTTTGATAAGTTAATAAACAAAAGTTCTTTTCCTTGTGAGCAGGAAGAAGGAAAAAACGAGCCTCTGGCTTCCTTCTACCCTCTTCTCATAAATGACTCAGCATCATAATTTCTGGAATACACGGCTGGAGGGCCAGATTCTGAAGTGGGAAAGGAGCAAACATATATTAAGCATCCACAATATGCCAAGTACTTTACAGACATTATCAAATTTTATCCTCATTACAACCCTTGTTATGCCTTGGGAGGCAGGTACTATTATTGTCCCAATTTTACAACGAAAGAAACTGGGGCAGATCACAATTAAGTGACAAGCCCAAGGTCACACAATCTGAGGTCAAAGAAGAATCTGACGTCAAATTTGAACTCTGGTTTTCCTGGCCAAGCATTCCAGTCTCTATGACACATACCAGCTGAAGTGCTAAATTTACTCTCCCTAGAAAGACACACTACTACAGTTGGCCTGTCATGTGGGGTCTTGCAAAGTCCAGAAAGGGATTTCGAGCTCTGTCTCTGCCTTTAATTTCAGCTTCTGGTCAGACAGGAGGAGCGACTCCGGTGCTTCCTGATCTAACTTTTCAGACACATCAGAGGGAAAATGAGATGACATAGCATTTCATACATTTTCTTATAATAGTTTGAAGCCCTTAACAAAACAAATCCCATGGTCTGAATAAATTGGCTCCTAGACACTTCTCAAAGGACAGCCAGGTTTGATTGACTGTTCATGGAATAGTTGGGGAAAGAAAGAGAGTTAGTGAACAAAGAGGCTACTCCCCACATGGAGTCAGCATGAACCCAGTCTTCCTTCCAATTATACTTGAAGTTCTTCATGAGAATCCATTAGGCAACCTTGTTAGAGTAGAACAGAATAAATAGTATATTGAATTTGGAGTCACAAAGACCTAGGTTTACAGCCAGTCTCTGATTGAGTACTAATTATTTGATTACGGGTGATTCACTAGAACACATTTTGCTCAGTTTTCTCATCTGTGAAACAGTATAATAATACCTGTAGTACCTACCTTACGAGATTGCTGTAATCTCAAGTGAGATAACATACATAGAGTATTTTCTTTGCAAACTTTAGAGTGCTATGTAAACTTCAGTTACTGGTAACATTACTACCAGTATTCACACTTGTGATGTAACAGTTAAAATTAAGATAAATTAAGGCACAAAGTTCTGGGAATGATCAATTTATTAGTAAAACATAAATTTACCAGTAAGTAGGATCTCAGCTTCTTTAGCAAAGCTAAGATTCTGAATGAGGGGGCAGCTCTCTTTTATAGATCTGGAGCATATGTAACAGGTGGGGAATGAATTATGATTGGTTATAGACATACTTCTAGTCTGGTATCCCTTCTCTCTCCCAAGAGCAGAGTAACTAGCTTCTGGTCCCAACCTTCACTTCCTCTCCTTGCTTTTCCCTTCCCCCTTGGAGAAGGTAGGAGAGGAGATGACAGCAATGTCATTTCTTGCCTTCCTCCACACTGAGACAAACATGTTACATACATGCTCATACATACATAAGATACATACATGTGAGTTATTATTTCTAGTGTTATACTACACCAATAAAAATAAGACCATAGATTCTAGAGCTGGAAAGTGGCCTCAGAAGTAACAAAGTCTGACCTCCTTGTCTAGGGTCACACAGCTAAGATATATCCGAGGTGGGATTAGAACCCGGACTTTCCTCACTTTGAGTGTAACATCCTATCCATGACACCACAGTGACAACATGAAAATGCTCTATCCTCGTATCCTAAACCCAATTGCTTCCAGAATGTCATGGTCTGTCATTGGTCAAGATGAAAGTCAGAATTGAAAATTATCCATCAAGCTTCTATCTCTCTTCTTAGAATAGGGAGGAAGCACTAAATTCACTGGTTTCTTGTACTTCTCTCTGGCCAAAGGAAAGCCTGGCAGGAGTACAGTCAAAGGGACTTTGCGTCATTCTTCACCTTTCCAAATAGAAAGCCCAAGGCCTGTTTTGAGTCAGAAAGACACCTCTAAATGGCATGTGTGCTATTCTAAGTTGGGGCAGAGAGAAAGAATTGGGAAGGGCATGAAGCATGCCACTTCTCTGCCAACCCAATCCTGCTGGTTGGCAGGTTTCTCAAAACACACATGCACACACACATCCTTCACAGTTGTTTCCAACACAGTAACACTTTTGCTTCTATCAGTGGAGTTTTAAGAAATTTAGGGAATGAATTTTCAGTGTGTCTATAATCTGCATTTTGGGAAGGGATTTTCATGTCTTCCTTGGCTGTCCTGTACCTAGAATGTCAATGTTGATGGTCTGATTTTTTTTTTAACTGATTTCATGGAGTCCCTGGATTGTTTAGCTACTTCCTTTCCTTATAGCCCTGCTCTAAATCTACCTAAACTCACTATTCCAGGTTTGAAATGAGTGTTTCTGAGAAAGGATGTTTCCATGACGTAGGTCTTACCTGGTGTATAATTCTTAATTGGAGAGTTCCCAAAGTGTAATGTTCCCAGAAGATTTCTCCTGCATTCAAGAGTTAAGTACTAGCTTCCTGGAGGGAGAATCCTTTATCAGAAAGAGAATAGCCAATAGAGGATCCTTCTACAGTTGACATCCTGAAGCCACACTATGGCAGGGGCAAGAGATCTGGATCATAATAACCCTGTCTATTGCTATGAGTAGTTCAAATGGTGTAGGTCTATGGTGAATGGGAAACTTTGTTTGGTAATCTTCCTAGGTATCTTTATCCTACAAGGAGTTTTTAAGTGTTTAATAAATGCTTTGTTCGTTCAATGATGTTACAAATAAATCATATCATTCCAAAATCAGCAGCACCTCTATACAATAAATTCCCAAAATCGCAATGCAAAAAGAAAAATGACAAATTTCACACCAACATGAGACAGTTTCATAGACTTAAACATAAATGCAAAACTTATTGCCAGTCAGATAACATTAATCCGGTTGAATGTATCTCTAAATCATCTATATGGAAAAACTATTCCAGTGAGGGATGGTTTCTCATAGATTCTTTGAATACTTTATGTTTTTTTAATTTTTTTCCACAGGCTTTTGTGAGTCCTTTGTGTCTTATGCATTTTCTGAGGTGGAAGAAATAAAGGTAGTCCCATATTCACTATCTGTGTACTGATTACTGCTCACTGGATGCCCTGTGGGAGATGGGGAGCATTATATCATATCACAGATGATCAGTGTAATGACAGCCCAACCCTCAGAGCATTCTCAGATTTGCCTTTCCTGTTGGATTATACATATATGCATAGACATCTTCCTGCCTGGTTCTATTTCATTATGTAGAACTTTGGAAGTCTTTTTCCAGCCACTTGTGACTGAGGATTTGGCACTGTTATGAAAGTCTCTAAACCGTCTACAGAACCAGAAAATGATTGAGGAGGAGATACTTAGCAAGAACTGAGGTTTCATATAAAGATTCCTCCCTACCAATGTCTCAGTCTCTTTTCTTCCTCGAGACCAGTGAAGCAAGGACTGCTGTAAGCTGTTAAGTAGAAGGGTAGCTACCCTATCTCATGCCTGGCCATTACATCACATGTTACAGGGCGCAGAGCTCCCCTGTCTCTTTTGTGTTTACTCTTTCTTGATCTTAGTTGAATGAGTATTTCTAGCAGGAGCACCAAGGTGACCATGTAAATTCAGGAGATCTGTCACAGGTGTCAGAAGTTCCACAGGCAACTGGAATTGGTAGCAATGGCCTTCACCAAAATAATAATCAACCACAGAGGAAGCACCTGGGTCAGGCATGGAACAGTTTCTACTCACAAGCTTCCTGGTACTATAATTTCCTGACCTTTAGAAACTCATTAGGTTGTAGCCTCTAATCTCTTTTACCTAAAATGTTGAGGGAAAAAAGTGACACCTGAATTCATGGCTCATGTGTTGGCCTTGAATGGGGAAAGACCTGAGGCCTCTACTCCTAAAACTGAAATGAGGACTGTCCCCCAGAATATAACATGGGGGGTATTATTGTGTGGCTTGAAGGAGTCTTTCTAATCTTTAGCCGTTATTCTCTTTTCCCCCCACCCTTCTCCAAGAAAAGTTTAATTCCTTCCAGGAGGAGAAGCAGAAAGTTGGGAACTGAAGCTAACACTCTTCTCCCCTCAGAGACAGGGGGTACTGGACTGGAATTATATCTATATGTCCCCTGAAGTTGTTAGTCCAGGGAATGTGATTTTCAGGTTCAATCCAATATGATTACTGCTTCATTAATTATGGAAAAGCAGAATGTCCAAATCTTTATATCAAAATTTGATCCCCTTTCCTACTAATTACCAATTCCACAATGAACATATATATATATATATATATATATATATATATATATATAAATTATCAAAGAAACCCAATTTATCTAATCATAGCAAAAAAAACAGAGAAAGTATACAGAAGATAATACATACTAGACAATCCCATTGGGAGTAAGGTAACTCAGCTCAACCAAGAGAGAGGGTCTTATATCTCATCCAAGGGGAAGTTCCCCAAAGTCTCCACTGTAGCAAACTGGGAATAGGGACATGATGGAGACTGCTAGCTCCTCTCATGTCAGCTTTTGCCCAGTCTTTTCCTTCAGCAACCTCAAGTGGAATTGGCATTGTGAATCTTCTCTCTTGAATCTAGAAGTCCAATGAAGCCAGAGTAACTGCAGCACCTGAAGGGACTTGAAGAGACTTAAAGAAGATGACAACCTCTTCCACACCCCCACCTGAACAGGCACAGGGCATCAATCTCCACCTAAGTGGAGAGGGTCCCCTACCAATGGGCTTTGGGGCTTTCATTAAATAACATCATTTCTTTTCACTCATCAGAACACCATCAGGTCAGAAAAAGTCAAACCAAGAAAAGGATGAAGTTTCTAGTTAACGAATATCTTTTGATTCCTCCCATAGTTCCAGCTAGCTATGCTCCAGTCAAAATAGATCCCTTTCATGGTTCAGATGTAGGGTGTGTTCAGGGAGGACCAGTACCTTTGATGTGATGACTGCCTAGCCCTTTTTAGGGCTCTTTCCGCCTTTGGTGTGCACCTGTTCCACCCAACTCTCACTTGTGGCTCCAAGAAGCTACAATATGTGCAGTGACCACACCCCAGTATACTATTTTGGCAGATGGGCCAAACCTGGTAGAGGGAAACCAAGGGATCTCAACCCCATTGGTGAGTTAGGGAGGTGTCTACCCCAAGCATGTGAAGACTTCCCCTGGTAGAATGGGCAGATGAGAGCAATTTGTTCCAACGGCCATGAAGGTAGCTGAAGCAGGCCATGTGGAGTGCTTAGAGCTTGGTTAGACACCAAAGATGCCAAGGTCATCCACTGCATCCTGAGGCATCGCCAGTCGTCTTAACTCTGTCTTGCCACTGGACTGTGATGACTCTGGAAGAGAGAGTAAGGCTGACAACTTTGCAACTCTGCCTCACTTAAATCCAATCTACACATGAATCAAAAAACATCACCCATACCATTTTACTATTATACCTCAAATCCTGTGGTGATAGGCAAGTGATGAAACAGCAGGTGCAGATACCCTGAGAACTATAGTCACAACCCTGTACACAGGTAGCTCAGGCCATAGGGTCATTTCCCACTGGAAGCAGCAGTGGGATTAGGCAGCCCCCTGGGTGTCTGAGCAGCCTTTTAAAGATCTCACTGCTCACCTCCTGATGTGAGGAAGGTACCCTAAAAATTGTCTGCTCACCCAACCATGGCCTGATTATTGCAGCAGGCAGGAAATTGCACTCTGTGGTCAAAACACACAAAAAATGTACAAAATGTACCAAAAAATTTGCAAAGATGATTCCACTCACCATCAGTACATGGAACATATGCACATTTATAGACAACACAAAGTCCAGTAGACCTGAAAGATGAACTGCTCTTGTTGTAAGAGAACTCAACAGGTATCACACCCAAATAGCAGCCCTGAATGAAATAAGGCTGGCAAATGAAGGCTAACTAACTGAAGTCGGAGCTGGATACATATTTTTCTGGAGTGGTCACAGTGAAGGGAAGTGCCATGAAGTTGGCATAGGTTTTGCAATCAAAACTAATCTAGTCAGAAAGCTGGTATGCCTGCCAAAAGAAGTGAATGACAAGCTCATGACAATATGACTGCTACTTGCAGGAAAATATTATGCCACCATCATCAGTGCCTATGCTCCCACTATGATGAACCCTAATTAGGTCAAAGAAAAATTTTATGAAGACCTAGAGACTCTTATCATCAATGTGCCAAAAGAGGACAAGCTTATAATTCTGGGAGGCTTTAATTCTAGAGTAGGCTCAGACTACCAGACTTGGCAGGGAGTCCTAGGGAGTAATGGAGTTGGAAACAGCAACATCAATGGTCATTTACTTCTGATGACTTGTACATCACATGACCTTCTCATCACCAACACTGTTTTCCATTTACTTAAACATAATAAAACTTCATAGTTGCACCTTTGCTGCAAACATTGGCATCTAATAGCCTATGTGATTGTAAGGAGAAGAGACAGACCAGATGTGAGAGTGACAAAGCAATGTGTGGTGCAGAGTGCTGGACTGATCATAGATTTATCCTTTCCAAGCTAAATATTTGCATTCATCAAAAGTATTGACCCCAAGGCAAAATAACTACCAGAAGAATTAATGTCAACAAATTAGAGCTCTTCTCTGAGCTGACTTGGAGGGAAAGTTGAGGCAACACACAGTTGGCAACAATGGAGCAGAAAAGGAGTGGGCAGCTTTCAGAGATTTGGTGTATGGCACTGCCTTTGCTCATCTGGGTCAAACACTCACAAATACCAAGACGAGTTTGATGAAAATGATGGGGAAATTTAGAAGATGCTAAATGAAAAACAAGAACTCCACAGGGTTTACCAGCAGGATAGTTCATCCATCTCTAAGAAGGCAGCATTTAATTCCATCAAAAGTAAAGTACAAGCAAAACAGAGAGATGCAGGATTCCTACCTCAGTAAGAAGGCAGATGTAATTCAGTTTTATGCTGATAGTAACAATCCAAAGTGCTTTTATGATTTCCTGAAAGCTCTTTATGAAACAAAAACCTATGGTGCATCACAACTACTCAGTGCTGATGGAGCCATATTGATCATTGATAAGGACATGATCCTAGAGAGATGGGCTGAACACTTCCATAGTGTTCTCAACAGACCATCATCAATCAATGCTGAGGCCATTAACTGTTTACCTCAGGTTGAAGTCAATCCCTCCTTAGCTGAACTTCCAACTGAAGAAGAGATTTTGAGGATCATTATAGTCCTTTTGTGTGGCAAAGCACCTGGTGCTGATTCTATTTCAGCTGAGATTTGCAAGATAGGGGGACCATTGCTCATACAAAAGCTGACTGAAATTTTTCAGGTTATATGGCAAGAGGAGGTTATCTCCCAGGAGTTCACAGATGCCTCCATTGTCCATCTCTATAAAGGTAAAGGGAATAAGTTGTCCTGTGACAATCACAGGGGGGTCTCTCTTTTAGTCATTGCTATCAAGATTCTTGCAAGACTCCTCCTTAATAGACTGATCCTTCACCTGGAAGATGGTTATATACCTGAGAGTCAGTGTGGCTTCAGAAAGGGTTGAGGAACAATCGATATGGTGTTTGCTGCCTGACAAGTCCAGGAGAAATGCCAGGAGTAGAACAGAGGTCTATACACAACTTTTGTAGATCTGACCAAGGTCTTTGACACTGTTAGTCATGAAAGTTTATGGATAATTATGTCAAAATTTGGTTGCTCGGAGAATTTCATCAATATTGTATGCCAGTTTCATGATGGCATGTTTGCCTGGGTTCTAGATAATGGACAATGCTCTCGTGCCTTCCCAGTCACCAATGGAGTAAAACAGGATTGTGTGCTTGCTCCCATGTTTTTTAGCATGATGTTTTCAGCCATGTTGTCAAATGCTTTCAGTGAAAATGAACATGACATCAAGGTCAACTACCATACTGATGGTTAAGTTCTTCAATCTGAAAAGGATACAAGCCAAGACAAAAGTAGAGGGAGTGTTGGTGCATGATTTCCTGTTTGCAGATGATTGTGGACTCAATGCAGCCTCTGAAGCTGAGAAGCAACAAAATATGAATCAATTCTTTGCTGCCTGTGCTAATTTTAGCCTAATAATTAACACCAAGAAAACACAAATGCTCCATAAACCACCACCACACCATCCATATATGGACCCATCGGTTACAACAAATGGAGAAGTTTTCAATGCTGTGGATAAGTTTACTTACCTTGCTAGTGTACTTTCCAGGGATGTACACACTGTCAATGAGGTTGATGAACATTGCCAGAGCTAGCTCAGTGTTTGGGAGCCTCCAAAGAAAAGTATGGGAGAGAAGAGGTATTAGACTGACTACCATTGTACTGACCTCATTATTGTATGCCTGTGAAATATGGACAGCCTACCAGTGCCATGCCAGGAAACTGAATCACTTCCATTTGAACTGTCTTAGGAAGATTCTGAGGATCACCTGGCAGGATAAGGTGCCAGACACTGAGGTGCTTGCTTGAACTAAATTGCCAATCATTCAAACTACGCTTCAGAGAATGTAACTCTGATGAGCTGGCCATGTTGTTCAAATGCAAAATGTACACTTGCCAAAAAGTCAATCTTATGGAGAACTCCCATGGGGCAGGTGATCACATGGTGGTCAGAAGAAGTGGTACAAGAACACTCCCAAGGTCCCTCTCAAGAACTTTGGAATTGATTGTGTGTATAAAAGACACTGACACAGGACTGCTCGACATGTGGTGCCCACATGAGAAAGGATGCTGTGCTCTATGAGCAAAGCAGAATTGAAACAGCACAAAGGAAATATGATGTGCAAATTTGGAGTATCTACCCCAAATGTTCACACAGACTATCTGTACCCACTCTGTGGTAGAGCATTCTGTGCTTGTATTGATCTGATCAGCCACAGTAGGACACAGTGAAACTTGACTTTATCATGGTGATGTCATTTTGGTCCTTTTTGACAATGAAGGACAACCAGTCATTCATGGCTACTAGACCAGAACCATTTAGAAGAGTGCCTGCACATGCTCCAAAGAGTTGGGCTGGAATTCCATCAGAAGCATTCAGTGCATGCTCAAAAGGACTGAACTCCTTGGCTAGTCCCTCATTACAAATGCATTAAAATTGACTGGAGAATTGCAACAGCTTCTTTATAAGGTATAAACAAGTCTCCTGAGGAAAGTAGAAGGGAACACTTACTTGATTGGCAGAGCAAATTCTCCACAACCCAGGGGCTTTAAGTAGCTCAGACCTGCAGATATTGGAAGAGTGCAAGTTCTGAAGCATTTCATAGAAGAGACTCCTGTAGGAAGTGAATAAGAAATATTTCCCCCTCCTCCTCTAGCCATCTAGCAGTAGTTTGCCATGAAAGACTCCTGTGGAGCAACATAGTATCAGCATAAGCAACACGGTGCCAACTAGGAAGTGACAGAGGCAAGATCTGAACTCAGTTCTTCCTCAGTTCAACTGTAGCTTTCTATCCACTGTGTCACAACCAGTAGCCTATAATCTCCCAAGATTTGATTGTTTATCTTAGAGGAAATTTACTGGTCCTTCTCTGGCTCTTGCCACTGTGGCTCAAAGGAGTGTCTGGCAGATAACTCCACTCCCCAATAACACAATCATAAGTCTTCAGGAAGACAAAGAGCTACTCATGTAGAAAATAATAACAATAGTTCATATTTTTATTGCAATTTAGAGTTTACAAACTGCTTGTGAAGGAAGCAGTCAAAGAGTGATTATTTTACAGATCAGGAAACTGAGGCTTAGAGAAGTTAAAAGTACCCAGGGTCACACAGTTAGTAAAGGTCAGGTACTGAACATCCAGATCTTCTGATTCTAAGACCAGATCTCTTCCTACTATAACCTGTTACTTCCTTTGGGTCTCCTATAGATTTAATTTAAAAAAACCCCATTTATTAGATCTTGTGGGTGAGAGGGAAGAAGAAAGGGAGGAGAAATCCCTTCTTGAGGAGTCCTCATAATTCAAGACTGTTTGTGACTCTAGGGAGTGACATTAATCTTTGAGACTAATGGTTGTTCATTCAAGAGTGTCTGTTTTGTTTTCTTTTTAATAAGACTTTCTTCTGTAACATTGTGGACCAGTATGCCTAAAAATCAGTCTCATTATACAGTCGATACTGTGCAAATATGTTTTCTCTAGTTCCCTAGGGTCAAGAAGTTACGCTAAAGAAGCATGAAAATATATATCAAAATATACCTGTATCCTTTGAGTCGTAGGATTCTGTAACAGAGAGGTTGCAGCAAAAATAATAACACCAGAAGAGTGCTGGGCAGAGCCAAGATGGCAGAGTAGAAAGACACACATATGAAGGCTCTCCCCACACAGCCCATAAAATACTTGTAGAGAGGAACTCTCGACAAATTTGGGAGCAGCAGAAGTGTAGAACAAGAGAGTGGAGGAAATTTCCAGCAGTGGGTGGAAAGGTCCATGGGAAATGTCTGTTACATCTGATGTGGAGTGGAGCCTAGCCCCACCTTGGCTACATGGCAGGCTACTCGCAAACAGCCCTTGGGGGTGGAATCTCCAGTCACAGAATCCCCAGTCCCAGTAGCAGCGGGTTCGCAGATCCCTCAACCCACAGGCACCAAAGGTCATAGACAGGATTTTTTCAGCTGGCCAGGAAGGGAGAAGGGCCTTCCCATACCTCTGGCCTTAGGCAGCGGCCACAGAGGCCACATTGGGAAGGTAGCAGTAGTTCCAACCACAGACCCTACAGCAGCCCACATTCATTGTCGGATTGCAAAAACCCTGGAGGCACTGAGGAGCTGATTATTACCTCAGCCCTGTGTAGAGGCCCTGAGGGAGCTGATTTTATCTCACACTGAATGGTGGCCCTGCCCATGCAGCTTATCTGAAAATCAGCCCCCAGTGCTGGCTTGGCTGAACTGGAGGCCAGGTGACTGTGGATAGGAAACTGTTAAGATTCTGGGTACAAAAATCTCTCTCTTATCCCAGACCAGTGTACACACTGGATTGTGCCACCTTGGAGGAACTGAGATCTTACAGATTCCCATAGTATACCCTACTCTTGACAAAGGACCCAAAAGTCAAGTAAATGGTTGGGAAAATGACCCAAAAAGGGAAAAAATAAGACTATAGAAGGTTACTTTCTTGGTGAACAGATATCTTCTCCCAATCTTTCAGGTGAGCAAGAACAATGCTTACCATCAGGGAAAGATATAAAAGTCAAGACTTCTGTATCCCAAACATCCAAAATAAATATTCAGTGGTCTCAGGCCATGGAAGAACTCAAAAAAGATTTTAAAAATCAAGTAAGAGAGGTGGAAGAAAAACTGGGAAGAAAAATGAGAGAGATGCAAGAAAAGCATGAAAAGCAGGTCAACACCTTGCAAAGGAAACCCAAAAAAATACTGAATGAAATATCACCTTTAAAAATAGGCTAACTTAATTAGCAAAAGAGGTTCAAAAGCCAATGAGGAAAAGAATGCTTTAAAAAAGGAGAATTAGCCAAATGGAAAAGGATGTTCAAAAGCTCACTGAAGAAATTAATTCTTTCTTTTCTTTTAATAAAAATTTATTTATTTAACTTTTTACATTCATTTTCACAAAATTTTGGGTTCCAAATTTTATCCCCTTTTATCCCCTCCCCCCAACCCAATACACCAAGCATTCTAATTTTTCCTATCAACAATCTGCCCTCTCTTCTATCATCCCTCCCTTCTCTTGTCCCCATCTTCTCTTTTGTCCTGTAGGGCCAGATGACTTTCTATTCCCCATTAACTGTATGTCTTATTTCCTAGTAGCAACAACAACACTAAACAGTTGTTCCTAAAACTTTGCGTTCCAAATTCTCCCCATCACTCCCTCCCCACCCATTCCCTTTGGGAAGGCAGGCAATTCAATATAGGCCCTATCTGTGTAATTTTGCAAATGATTTCGATAATAGTCATGTTGTGTAAGACTAACTGTATTTCCCTCCATCCTATCTTGCCCCCCATTGTTTCTATTCTGTCTTTTGATCCTGTCCCTCCCCAAGAGTGTTGACTTCAAATTGCTCCCTCCTCCCATTGCCCTCCCTTCCATCATCCCCGCCCTCTTGCTTATCTCCTTCTCCCCCACTTTCCTGTATTGTAAGATAGGTTTTCATACCAAAATGAGTGTGCATTTTATTCCTTCCTTTAGTCGAATGTGATGAGGGTAAACTTCTTGTTTTTTTCTCAGCTCTCCTCTTTTTCCCTCCACTAAAAAGTCTCCTGCTTGTCTCTTGAATGAGATATAATTTACCCCATTCCATTTCACCCTCTTTCCTCCCACTACATTTCTCTCTCACCATTTACCTTAATTTCTTTTAAGATATGATCCCATCCTATTCAATTCACTCTGTGCTCTCTGTCTCTGTATGTGTGTGCATGTGTGTATGTGTGTGTGCGTGCATGCATGTACATCTGTGTGTGTATGTGTGTGTGTGATCCCACCAACTACCCAGATAAGTTTTAAGAGTTACAAATATTGTCTTTCCATGTAGGAATGTAAACAGTTCACCTTTGGTAAGTCCCTTATGACTTCTCTTTGCTGTTGACTTTTTCATGCTTCTTCTCATTCTTGTGTTTGAAAGTCAAATTTCCTTTTCAGCTCTGGTCTTTTCATCAAGAATGCTTGAAAGTCCTCTGTTTCATTGAAAGACTATATTTTCCCCTGAAGTAGTATACTCAGTTTTGCTGGGTAGGTGATTCTTGGTTTGAATCCTAGTTCCTTTGACTTCTGGAATATCCTATTCCACGCCCTTCGATCCCTTAATGTAGAAGCTGCTAGATCTTGTGTTATCCTGATTGTATTTCCACAATACTGGAATTGTTTCTTTCTAGCTGCTTGCAAGATTTTCTCCTTGACCTGGGAATTCTGGAATTTGGTCACAATGTTCCTAGGAGTTTCTCTTTTTGGATCTCTTTCAGGAGGTGATCAATGGATTCTTTCAATACTTATTTTGCCCTCTGGTTATAGAATATCAGGGCAGTTTTCCTCAATAATTTCATGAAAGATGATGTGTAGACTCTTTTTTTGATCATGGCCTTCAGGTAGTCGCATAATTTTAAAATTGTCTCTCCTGGATCTATTTTCCAGGTCAGTTGTTTTTCCCATGAGATATTCCACATTCTCTTCCATTTTTTCATTCTTTTGGTTTTGTTTGGTGATTTCTTGGTTTCTCATAAAGTCATTAGACTCCATCTGTTCCATTCTAATTTTGAGAGAACTATTCTCTTCAGTGAGCTTTTGAACCTCTTTTTCCATTTGGCCAATTCTGCTTTTTAAAGCATTCTTCTCCTCATTGGCTTTTTGAACCTCTTTTGCCAATTGAGTGAGCCTATTTTTCAAGGTGTTATTTTCTTCAGCATTTTTTTGGGTCTCCTTTACCAAGGTATTGACCCATTTTTCATGCTTTTCCTGCATCTCTCTCGCTTCTCTTCCCAGTTTTTCCTCCACCTGTCTAACTTGATTTTCAAAATCCTTTTTGAGCTCTTCCAAGGCCTGAGCCCACCGGACATCCCCCTGGGATGTCTGGGATTCAGAGACCCCGACCTCCACGTCTTTCCCTGATGGTAAGAATATTTCCTCATCATCAGAATTGAAAGGTGGGAACATTTGCACCTGCTCAAAGAAGCTCTCTATAGTCTTATTTTTCTTCCCTTTTCTGGGCATTTTCCCAGCCAGTTACTTGACTTCTGAGATTCCTGTCCACCCCTGCCTAGATCCGCCCAGCTAGTGCTTGGGATCTGAGATTCAAATGGGCTTTCCGCGGAAGGCGCAGCTGCTATTCAATGTGAGCTCAAGTTCTGGTGCTGGGGTGGGGGCAGGGCCGTCTCCCAGGCTCAGTTCCCTCAGGGGCTTTATGCAGAGACCTTCAGTAATGGAGGGGTGGGGGCAGAGCCGTCTCCTAGGCTCAGCTCCCTCAGGGGGTTTATGCAGAGACCTGAGCTTCTGCCTGCTGCTCGGGGAGACCCGGGGACCACCGCTGCTGCCTCTGCCTCTGCCTCCGCCACTTCCTGCCCCTGCCTCTGCCGCTTCCTTCCCCTGCCTCTGCCTCTGCTGCTGCCTCCCGAGGGGGTCTGGGTCACGGAGACACCCCACTCCCCTCTCAGCCAGCCCAGACATCTCTCTTACTGACCTGTAGCGTCTGTGGGCAGAGGGACCTTCCCGGCCACTGGAGATCCTGTCCCTGAAGCCTGCTCGGATCTGCTCCTCTGGGGCCACGGCCAGGGCAGTGCAGGGGTGGGCTCCACTTTCCAGGGTGCGATGGACCCTGGGGATGGCTCTCTGGAATGGAAATCTCTTCCACTGTGTTTCTGTGCACCTTGCAGTGATCCAGAATTCGTGGGGAGTTCTTCCCACAGGAAATATATGGGCTGTGGGTTCGGAGCTAGCATACATGAGTCTTTCTACTCTGCCATCTTGGCTCCACCCCCTGAAGAAATTAGTTCTTTAAAAATTAGAATGGCTAATGGACTTTAGGACATTAGGAGGAGTATAATAGGACATTAGGACTTTAGGACATTAGGAGGCTAATGACTTTATGAGAAACCAAGAAATCACAAAACAAGGCCAAAAGAATGAAAAAACGGAAGATATTCATTGGAAAAACAACTGACCTGGAAAATAGATCCAGGAGAGACAATTTAAAAATTATGGGACTACCTGAAAGCCATGATCAAAAAAAGAGCCTAGACATCATCTTTCATGAAATTATCAAGGAAAACTGCCCTGATATTCTAGAACCAGGGGGCAAAATAAATATTGAAAGAATCCACCAATCACCTCCTGAAAGAGATCCAAAAAGAGAAACTATTTTATAATATACATTATACTCATTTTGGTATGAAAGCCTATGTTACAATGCAGGAAAGTGGGGAAGAACGGGATAAGCAGGGTCGAGGGGATGGGGGGGATGATGGAAGGAAGGGCAGTGGGAGGAGGGAGCAATTAGAAGTCAATACTCTTGGGGAGGGATAGGATCAAAAGAGAGAATAGAAGAAATGGGGGGGGCAGGATAGGATGGAGGGAAATATAGATAGTCTTACATAACATGACTATTATGGAAGTCATTTGCAAAACTCCACAGATATGAGCTATATTAAATTGCTTCCCCAAGTGAATGGGTGGGGAGGGAGGGATGAAGAGAAGTTGGAACTCAAAGTTTTAGGAACAACTGTTTAGTATTGTTCTTGCATGCAACTAGGAAATAAGAAATACAGGTAATGAGGTATAGAAAGTTATCTTGCCCTACAAGACAAAAGAGAAGATGGGGATAAGGGAAGGGAGGGATGTTAGAAGGGAGGGCAGATTGGTGATAGAGGTAATTACAATGCTCAGGGTTTTGGGGTGGGGGAGGGGAGAAATGGGGAGAAAATTTGGAACCCAAAATTTTGTGGAAATGAATGTTAAAAACTTAAATAAATAAATTTAAATACAAAAAACATATAATAACACCAAAAACAATATCCTGCATTTGACACAACTTTCTCTTGGATCTATCATTCCTTGGAGTCCCTTCTTGGATCTTCATTCATGTCACACCCATTCAACAGAAGTGTACTTCAAGGCACTGTCTTGGGATCTCTTCTACACTCTCATTTGTTGATATCATCAGTACCCACTTGGCATCATCTCTATTCAGATGACTCCCAGAGTTATATATGCAGCTGTAGACTTTCTCCTGAGGTCCACCCTTATATTACAATTGCCTATTAGACATTTCAAACAGGATACGTCATAGGCATCTCAAACTCAAAATGCCCAAAATAGAACTCATTATTTTCCCCCAAACCCATCCCTCTCCCAAACTTTCCTATTACTGGTCAAGGGCACCATCATCTTTCTAGTCATCTAGACCAGAGACCCCTGGTGCCATCCTTGACTCCTCACCCAACTTATCAATCAGTTCCACAACATCTCTCATATGCGTCCACTTCTCAATATTCCTACAACGATCACCCTTATCCAGTTCCTCATCATCTCTTGCCTTAATTATTTCAATATCTTTTTGATCTTCTTGCTTCAAGTCTCTCTCCACTCCATTCTATCTTCTACACAGCTGCCAAAGTGATTTTCCCAGAGCACAAGTCTCCTCAAGTCACTCCCTGCACTATAAACTCCAGTGGTTTCCTGTTACCTATTACCTATTCCTCTGGTAAACATATAAGGCTATTCACAACTTGGCCCCTTTCTCCTTTTCCACCGTTCTTATACCTTACTCTTCTCCACACACTCTTACAGGACAGCCATATAAGTCTCCTTGCTGCTCCCTCTCCCATGTCCTTGTCCATTTGCACTGGCTGTCCGCTCATGCCTGAAATGCTCTCCCTCTTAACTTCCACCTCGTAAAATCTCTGACTTCCTTCAAGATTGAGCTCAAATATTTCTTTCAGCAGAAGGCCTTTCTCAGTTTGCTCAACTGTTAAAGAGACCTGGAGATTCTACTATGTGGCTTCTACCCTGAAGGAAGTCACTGATACAAGTCCCCATATGCACAAAATATTTTGAACAGCACTTTTTGATAGCAAATAGAATGGAAGAAGAGATAGTATTGAAAGGTAGAAGACAAACCTAGATAATGGGCTTTGGGGAGACATAGGACACTCTATACTGTGCCCTTGGGTACATAATTCCCCAGGATTCAGTTTCTGTATTGTAAAAAAAAAGGGGGGGTATACTAGATGCTCTCTTTCTGATTCTAATATTTATTAATTCCGAGACAGAGATATCGAAGAAAAGATTCCAACAAACACTGTTCTAAACAATTCCTCTGCAGCCTGGGTGATGGTCCTGAGTCCAATAAATCACAGAGCAGTGCTGTGTCTTTCCTCAATCCTTTCTCCTCTTTCCTGTTCCTGCGTCCGAAAAGGAAGCCAAGTCTTCCCGGCTGTCGCTATAAATAGCATTCCAAGGTAAGAGGACTGGTTGTTAGAGACCCACAGGTGCAGTCACCAGGTGGTGGGATCAGTGTCTTTAACTCTTCCTGGCAATCTTGAGCAGGGAGCAGCTGTCTTTTGCAAGAAGGCATCTACTAAATATTGGATTGATTTCCTGGATGGGGTTGGTAAATCCCTGCTGTTTGCCATAGATGGTAACTACAGGCAAAGACAGACAGCTGCTCTGAGAGCCCCACGTCCCCACTACCTGGGTCAGAACACTTTTCCTTATCCAAAATCCAGCCCTTTCCTGTCTTTGATCTTTATTCTAGCTGCTAATCTACAACAAGTTCTGGAATATTTGCTCTTTCCCTTTGCCTTTTTAAATTCTATTAACCAGGGGAAATAATGTGACTGCTAACTGAGACCATTCACTGAAACAACTGGAATGAAGATTCTGTAAGTTTAGGAAAGTGAAGAGCATTGGTCAGTTCTCCTGCACCTTTCACTTCCTTAATTTGGCTGCAAATACCTCTCCAAATGAGAGGTCATGTGATCATCCAAGTGTCTGCATGAGGGAGGGGAAAAAGAATCCCACCCATGAGACAGGCATCTGTGTGGTATAGCAGACAGAGCCCTGGACTTAGAGTCAGAAAGACTTGGGTTCAAATCCTGTCCCAGATGCTTACTAGCTGTGTGACCAATGGAAGAGTCACTTAACTGCTATCTGCCTCAGTTCCATTATCTGTAAAATGGGAGCAATAACAGCACTTCCCAGATATAAAGCAGTTTGTAAAACTTAAATTTGTGTGTTTATTATTTTTATGTCCAAAAGAGATTCTTTGGAGCCAGATGGAGGTAAGGAATAGAAGAGATACTGTAGGTCTTCAAATCTGCATCTAGACCAGTGTACTGATGTAGTAGTTGCCTGGATTGATTGCCTGTAATTTAGCTTCCAAGATTTTCTTTTTGTCATAGAAAATTATGCTTTCTATTTATGAAGTCTTCCAAAATGGCGACAGGTGGGAACCAAGGTGGTATCTACTATTCCTACTTCTAGGTTTGTTTTTTTGAAATCTTTAAGCATAGTAATTGGCTAAGGGAGATGAGAATATGGGACGTGAATAGTCCCCTGATTTAGTTAAAGTTACAAGGAGGATATGGTTGGTCTGTCTGTGATGCCAGGTGCTTGGTGCTCTCTGGGTAGAGCTTGACACAATCTAGGAGGTCATTATTGGACAAAGTTTTTAGGAGTGAATGCAAGGGACAATTAACCCTTAGAGTTAATTGTTAATTGTCCCTTAGAGAATACTAGCCAACTTTGGGGGAGTTCAAGGTAAGAGTCAGGAAAATGACTGGATTATTCTCTTAAGAGAAGATGAAAAGGTACTATGGTGCTTATACAATTTTTTTCTTCTAGAATACTATATGTGAAATTCTCACTGAAATCCCAAAGCAGAGAGGAAATAAACTTCCAATACATGAAGGGGAAAGAATTTACTTATTATATAACTTTATATTAACATATGCTTATAGGTAGCACAATGGATAGAGTGTAAGGCCTGAAGTTGGGAGGACCTGAGTTCAAATCTGACCTCAGATACAAGTCATTTAACTTTTCCTCAGTTTTCTCAACTACAAAATGAGCTGGAAAAGGAGATGGCAATCTACTTGAATATCATTGTCAAGAGAACGTGAAATAGAATCATGCAGAGTTGGACATTACTAAAATGACTGAACAGCAGCTACGCAATACGTCCATATTTTATAGCAAGGAACACAAAATTCTAAGAAGCAAAATCCTAGCCTTAGATTTATTATAATAAAGAGAGACCTTAGGAAAAGCACTCCAGCAGTTAACTATTTATTGGCCCTGCTATAGTCCACCAGGATATATAAGATGATGGGTGGGTCTAGCAGGTAAGCCAAAGGAGGCCAAGAAGGGGGACCTTTTGAAAAAATGTTGATGCCTAAAGGAGGAGAAAGAAACAGAAGGTGGTGGTGGTGGTGGTGGTGGTGTGTGTGTGTGTGTGTGTGTGTTTATACCTTACCTTACACTGGCAGGGTGGGATAAAAAGAGGATGCCATATAGACTCCTCTTAGTTTTATCTGAGACTGAGGGATGGAATAGTACAACCAAGCCAAGAGTAGCAGTGAAAAATAGAGACAAAGCCTGGCAGGGAGCAGTGTGGTGGGGAGGGACTCTTGGCCAGGGAAGCCTCATGCTCAAGACTTTAAGTGCCTGTGGGCATTGACAGACATCTTTGGGCCATTGTTGCTTATTCCAGTCCACCAGAGCGGTTTGTCAGATACTGCTAGACTGAGGACGCTGACTGGCAACCTCCACCGGTCCCTGCCCTTTATTTACCCTTGTGCTTTGCCCTTGGTTCATTGCTTTGGGGTTGCCAGACTAATCAATAGGAGTCTCCCTAGTGGTCCCATTAACCTCCTACCTCAGATTCTTGAGTAAAAATTCTATATTTGGCTCTAATGATGAGGTTCACCATAGCCAGATTGGGAGGCAGGGGAGGAAGAAGTTGGAAAAAGGTCCTCAGAGTGCAAACCTGAGTCAGTCACCATATAGGAAATTTTAATTCCATGTAAGAAAGGAAATACTTACTAAGCAATAAAGAATCACAGAATGATTACAATCTCTTGGGAGAATTTTTAAGTCTTTTTGGGATCTCTGTAGCAGGGCTTCTCATTGACTACTCATAATTTACCTACACTGGGCTGTCCAATCAATGACAAGTGCTCTCTTTTCTCCTTGGTGCTTTCTTTCTCTGTGGGATCACTGGGGATCCATGCTGTGCTGAATGGACTAGGAATGGTCCTCCTATCTGCCATCTGCTACACCGAGATTCCCCAGAGATCTGTTCAAAGGCAAGTTACAACCAATAATGATAGAATCAACTTTTTAGACAGTGAGACTGCTCTGAATTGCTGTTTCTTTTCCTGACAAACTGAACAAAGCAATTTTGAAGGAAATCTGAAGGTCTCTCTGAACTCAAAGCCAGCCTGGAGCAGACCCTGAGCAGCCAGGTGCCTTCCTGCTCTCTTTTGGTCCCCAACACTGACCACGGTCCCCAGTTTTGATTGTGAAAATATGGTTGCTGTGAAATACACTATTCATTGGTCACACTCTGCACCCCTACCAGCACAGGTACTAGAGAAGATAACTCTCTAGTGGTGAATTTTCAGACATCACATGGTCTAATAAGGAAGATCCTATGAATTAAGGGGGACTTTCTCAGCCTCTCAGAATAGACCATGTAGGTGTATATTTCACCTTTGCATAAGACTATCCCTAACCCAGAACAGTTCACAAAATATAAGATAGAGCACTTTAGAGTTCAAAACTTCCATATATAATAATAATTATTATAAAACATCCATATCCATATTTTACAGATGAGGAAAGTGAGGTTCAGAGAAGTTAAATGACAATGGAGAAAGTTCCATCTACCAATGAAAATACCAATGTGAAACAAAAATAAGTCTTCTGCAAGTTAAACAGCTCCAGTTTCTTAAATATATCCTCATATGGCATGATATCCCATCCCCTCACCACTTCGATAGAGGTTCGGTTTGTTAAAATCCTCCATAAAGCGTGGCACCCAGAAATGTACCCCATGGCCCAGAGATAGTTTGAGAAAGGTGGAGTGCAGCCGGATGACCATTCCACTTGTTCAGGATATATGCCTTTCCTAATACAGCTTTCCATCACATTAGAATTTTTGGCTACTGAATCAAACTATAGATTCATATTGTGTTTGTATTTCACTAAAACCTGAGTCTAAAGAGATGCACCTCCTCCATCTTGTAACTGGGAGTTTAGTCTTTTTTTTTAATGCAAGTATCCATTAATTATTGTTAAACACAATCTTGTGCCCTTTTGTTCCACCATATTCAATAAGTCATCACCAAGCATTTATTAAGCAACTATTATATATCAGATGCTATACTAAGCACTAGGTACTCAAAGAAAGGCCAAAGAAATCTCTCCCTGAGTTCAAGGATTTCATAGTCTAACAATCTAACAAAGATGGGTGGGTCTAGTAGCTAACTTGAAGGAGGCAGAGGAGAAGTGCTTTCTGGAAAAGTGTTGGCATCTAAAGGAGGAGAAAGAAAGAGGTTGTTGTTGCTGGTGGTGATGGTGGTGGTGGTGGTAGTGGTGGTGGTGGTGGTGGTGTGTGTGTGTGTGTGTGTGTGTGTGTGTGTGTGTGTATGTGTCCCTTACCTTGCACTGACAAGGTGGGCTCAAAAGAAGATGCCATATAGACTCCTCTTGGTTTTTTCTGACAGATGGAGGGATGGAATATCAACATGCATTTATTATACACCTCTCATATTCTAACACCAGGCACTGAGAAGGTATGATGTATTTGAATACTGATTGTGTCCTCCTACACTTGAGCCATCTCTCCCAGCTTCATGACATCTGCAAATCTGATGAACGTACCTTCTGAATCTTCATTTGGGCTATTGATTAACATGATTCAATAGTACTTTCAGTCTCTGTTTCCTCATTTGTAAAATAGAGATAATAATAGCATCTACCTCTCAATGGTTTTCTGAAGACTGAATGAAATAATAAATATGAAACATTTTGTAAACCTTAAGACTTAATATAAATGATAATGTAAGGTGGATAGAACACTGGGCCTGGAGTCAGGAAGATCTGAGTTCATATCCAGCCTCAGACACATTCTAGATGTGTGACCCTGGGTAAGTCACTTAACTTTTGTTTGTCTTAATCCACTGGAGAAGGAAATAGTAAATCACTACAACATCATTTCCAAGAAAACCCCATGGATCATAAAAGTTGGATGTGATCACACAAGTGAATAACAGTAACCAGGTGTGTATAATTAATTTAAGACATCTCTCCAAGGAATATCTAAACATAAAGACAAGCAGCTCAAGGGGAGGCAGGAGTAAATATATCTCTGGAAACTTGCTCACTCCGTTCCAAGGGAGACTGTGGTTCCTACTTTGAGTAGGCAGGAGAAGTGGCTGTGAGACTGGTTGGCTACTCTGTTCTCTTCTGAGAGGAGTATCAGACTAGAATTATATCTGTCTGCCCTTCCTAAATATTGCTGATCTGAGGGGATGATTTTTTTAAGTTTAAAAAGCTACTTTTCTAGCTATTACCCCTTAAAAGGGAAGGGTACCTCCAAGCTTACACTTCATGACTTGACTCCTTCCCACCAAAAAGGGGAATTAATGACAAAAAAGTTTACCACAGTGAATAAAATCATTTATTCAAGCAGATAACAAACAGAAATCTTGGAAAGTTCTATAGATTTAAATATATCAGAAAATACACAAGAATAAATTAGCTTTTTAGATGGGAGTACAATGCCTACTTTCTCAGCTGAGAGAGCCCCTGATCTCACCTATGGGGAAATTCTCTAAAATCTCCAAACAGAAAAGCTGGACATCTGAGTCATGTTGAATCTCTGCCTTTACCTGTCTGCCTCTGTTTCTGTCTCTGTCTCTCTGCTTCTGTCTTTGTCTCTGTGTGTGTGTCTGTATGTCTCCATCTCTGTCTGTCTCTCTCTCATTGTGTCTGAATCTGATCCCCAAGACCATCTGGAGCCATGCATTTCCTCTCTGAAAACAGAAATGAAGAATGTTTCTCTTCTCCAAAACTTTCCCATCAACTCTGCCCCCCACAAAGGCATGTCACGCAAAATTCTTCAGGTTCAGCTGAAACCTGGGTTATACAAGCTATCATTATTATTTATATTCAATCATTAAACTGATTCCAAGTCCACTTAAATATGCTATCATCTACTCCAAAATTCTCTATCTTATCCCAAAGCATAGCAAAACATCCTTTTGTCATGCTCTGTTGGAAACCTGGCATTCTATGTCTGCAGGATTCCCTTAACCCACCAGTTTAGTAGTGCACACGCACACACACATACACACACACACACACACACACACACATGAAGTCAAGATGGCTCAGATTGCTCAGAAAGTATCCTTCCAGTAATACTTTTTAGAATTTTACTATGAAATTAAACTCATAAGCCCATAGTCTGAAGATTTCACTTATTTCTTTTTTTTTTTGAAAATCAAGGCATTTGTCCATTTCTCATCTATTTTTCACAAATCTTAAAATAAAAGTTCCTCTCCATCTCAGAATAGGATTTCTCCTTAAAGCTCTTCTCTTTTCTCTTTAGTTGGTGGGTGTGGGAGGGGGGTCTGAACCAGAGTGGGGGTAATTCTAGGACAAGAAGTGAAATCCTATAGACTTCCCTTATGGTCTGAGGGTTTGTCACCTGCTTGATACAGTCACTGAGTCAGCTGAGGACGCTGGTGTAAACAATTCCTCTATATATAACTGGCTCTCTCCAAGTTGAAGTTAGTCATAATTAGTCAGACTTAGGATCCAAGGGTGGTGATTTTCACTTAGAAGGCATGAAACTGAGAAAGGGAGCCATGAAGATTGCTAGTGTAAATCACAGACTACGAGAACGATCCCTTCAGACACTTGAAAAGTGACACATCCCCAAGCAAGAAAGGTTATAACCTTCATCACAGTCACGCAGCTTGGGAAGGAATTTCTAACTCAAATGTCAAAATTGGGAATCAAGAAGACTGAGTAATCCTGCAGTTGTGACACTTATGACCAGAATTAAAACTGATCTTACTAAAACAACCACCATCCTTCCATTCAAGCCAATTGGCATTCACTGAGCACCTACTGGGTGCCCAGCCCTGTGACAGATATCATGTGGGGATATGGGAAAAGAATGAGGCCCCTAACCTCAGTGAGTTTGTAGTCAATCTAGCTCATGATTGATTAAGTCAGCTAACTGATTAAGTATTTATTTATATTTATGCTGTAACTGAGACCAAAGATATGAAAAAAAGACCCAACACCCAAATATAACCAAAAAACCCAACTGCACACAGTCTCTTCTTTCCATGACTGTACATTCTGATGGGACAGATAGCATGTAAACATCTAGACACATAGAAGAAGTAGACATGCAGAGTAAATGAAGGTAAACTGAAAAGGCACTAGCAGTTGGAGAACCAGGAGGTAACGCTCAGATCCTTTGAGGTTCACAAGGTAGTGAAGGCTCTCCTCTACTCCCTTGACCTAGAATGGAAAAGAGCAAACAGAGGTCAGGCAAGAAGGTGCGTTTCTTAGACCACGTGACCTCTGAGGGGAAATGAGGAAGGCTTCTCCCCTTACAGCATGGCTTTTTACCAGATGCCAGGGGTAAAAGAGTCACAAGACTAGGAACAGAGAAGTAAGAGGGACTGATGCCAGTGAGAGATGGCAGAAGCGACCTAGGCTCCCTGAATGTTTCCGCAGTCGGTCAGAGAGCCCCCTCTCCACCATCCATCACTGATTAGATAATGGGAACAGGTTACAGGACACCTATGCATGTTTCTCAGTCTCTCTGAGGTACTTCCTTTTATGTCATCATTACTGCGGGAAGCAGTCTTCTGCCATCTCCACGTGGAGAGATGTCCTCTGAGTCACTCTGTACATGTGCCAGTCAAAGGAAGGAGGGAAGGAAGGAAGGAAGGAAGGAAGGAAGGAAGGAAGGAAGGAAGGAAGGAAGGGAGGGAGGGAGGGAGGAAGGAAGGAACAGAGAAAGGAAGGAAGGAAGGAAGGAAGGAAGGAAGGAAGGAAGGAAGGAAGGAAGGAAGGAAGGAACAGAGAAAGGAAGGAAGGAAGGAAGGAAGGGAGGGAGGAAGGAAGGAAGGAACAGAGAAAGAAAGGAAGGAAGGAAGGAAGGAAGGAAGGAAGGAAGGAAGGAAGGAGGAAGGAAGGAGGAAAGAAGGAAGGAAGGAAGGGAAGGAAGGAAGGAAGGAAGGAAGAGAGGAACAGAGGGAAGAATGAAAGAAGGAGGGAGGGAGTAAAGGAGGAAGGGAGGGAGGGAGGGAGGAGGAATGAAGGAAAGGAGAGAAGAAGGAAGGGAGTAAGAGAGAGAGAGAAGAAGGTTGGAAAGAAGGGAAGGAGGGAGAAAGGAAGAAGGAAGGAACAGAGAAAGGAAGGAAGGAAGGAAGGAAGGAAGGAAGGAAGGAAGGAAGGAAGGAAGGAAGGAAGGAAGGAAGGAAGGAAGGAAGGAAGGAAGAATCCTATCCTTTCCCCCTGGATTCAGTTCTCAGAATGATACCAAGATTGGAGAAAATGAGTTAAATGGCCTTGGGGTTCTCTTCCTAATGGACTGTGTTCTTTGCCAAACTGGGTATTGTGGCTAAGACTCAAGAATATCAAGACAACACACAATTCTGTGCCAAAACATATGCTACTGTAATCAAGTCAACCTAAATTGTCTGAGCTAGACCAGCCATGAACAGAAATCACAGCCCAACCTCTCATTTTACAAAGGAATAAACTAAGTCTCTGAGAGGTCAAGGAAATCGCCCCTGGTTGCCCGTGCTGAGAAGCAAGTGTCCTTGCCTATTACCCTACAACTTAATGGTTTGGGTTACTCAGTCGTTGACTCATAGATCTGCAGGGACTTTGGAGATCAGGTCATGCAACCCCACCATTTAATAAATGAGGAAGCAGGAGGAGGTCATGGGGGTGGGCATGAAACGACTGGCCGAAGGTCAGAGAGTGCGCAGAAGCATAGCCAGGATTCAGACCAGATCTAACTCCAAATCCAGCACTCTGTACTGACCCATTTTCACGTGTAAAATGGAGTCAGAGAAGACAAGGGCAGACAGATAGGCAGGAGTAAGCCATGTGTACGCTGAGGCGAGTGGCAGTAATAATAGAGAGGAACAGGCAAATTCGGAATTTCTAGAGTGACAGAATTTCACGTGACATCAATAATTTGGGGGTTTTTTTAAGCACAAGAGCAGCAATCATCCTCTTTTCATTTGCAATTCTTTTCCTGGGTGAAATGAGATAAGAAGTTTAAGAAATCATGGGTAAATGGGAATGAGCTTTCGTTATTTAATGGATATACCCAAAAATGTGAGAAAGTAGAATCCGCATTCTTGATTTCCTTAGATGGCAGGCTCATGGCTGGGGATGATTTCCAAACAGGAATGATGTTGCCCTGTTGGATGCTTGCTGTGGACATGTGACCACGGTGGTCATTATTCCTTCTGTGGCATTCACCAGGCAGAATGAGTGAAGTTGTTTAGATTTTTACCTACCACTATCCTGTAACCCTGGTCTCTTTGTGCTTTGTTCTGTCAAGCTGTCTGAGCCAATAACTCTAACAGGCTCTGGGGCCATCACATAATTACTTCTGAGGGTTAGGATTCAGTTTGGGCTCATACACACTCCTAGTGTCTGGATATCATACTGACAGCATCATGACCCTTCCTCTTGATAGCTCCATCACTATTTTAAATCAACCTATGATTCCCCATAGCCCAAGGTGCAGGTTTAAGTAATAACAGAGAGCAAGGATGATTTGATTATGTGACTTCGGAGGAAGCTCCAGTTTCTCCCATTATTCCAAGACCTGTGACAAGATTCATTTTTCTTCTTCTCTGAAGCTCATGTGAGACACACATTCTACCAGCTTTACCTTATATCACAGGGATGGGAGAGTTTAAATGACCTTCCTTCAGATAGACAAGTCACACAGATTGCAATGTTTCCTGAAAATTAGAAACCAAAGCACTTTAAATTTGGCAGTCACTGGGCAGCGACAAGTAGAGCCAACCCAGGGCAGCGGGAGGAGGTGGTCAGCTGCCTCTTGCCCAACACCTTTCTTGCCTATCCCCTATGATTGGAAAACATCATTCAATATTATTGATATTACCTCATCACAGCCTAGTCCTAGCATTAGGGTGGATTCTAGGATCCTCTTCTGGGGAAAATTAAGGTCAGAGCAGGGGCAGAGACTGAGTCAATTCAATGTTGTAAACCATAGTTTTCCTTTTAGCAGAATTATGATACTAAATTCAGGAACTGGTGGATAATTACTGACACCAAGAACTAAATATTGGCTCTAACTGGTAGGTATGTTCCAGCCCTCTAATGCTTGCTCATACATGCTTTTTCATCAATAAAATAGTAATAGTAATACCTGAAGTCAGGAATTTTTTTTTCCTTTATATCCCAGTACCTGCTACAGTACTTGACGTGTAGTAGGAGTTTAATAAATGTTGATTAATAGATTGCTCTGCAGAATTCAGGGCTAGGTTCAAGAAAGACCTCTCCCATGGGAGGAAACATGCCCATAGTTCTTCCAGAAGGGTGATATAGAAACCTGTGGCCTGGTCCAGATAAGAAGACCTTATTGGACGGAGACTGAGAGACCTTGAGAACAATGTCTCTTGGTTGCTTTTAGTTTATTACGTGTGTTGGGAGGCAGGGAGGGAGAAGGTGATGGGGAAGGTAGTGAGAGATGGTAATAGATGGTAATAGTTATTTTCACAGGGTTTTGTTCTGAAAATCTGGATTAGAGTCAGCACTGAGATAGACTTGGAAGGAAACAAAGCTCTCAGCATTTATGCAGAGCTGACAAATTCCTACCAAGCTTAGATGGTCTGTATTTATGCAGAGTTTTCACTCTCATCAGCAGCCTTTGCATAGGTTCCCCCCAGCCTGGAAATTACTCCTTTCTCACCTCTGCTTCCGGGAATCTCTCCTTTTTTTTTCCCTCAAGGCTCAGCTCAAATTCACCTTCTCTACCTTTCACCTCACCTTCTCACTTTTCCTGAACCCCACAGCTGCCAGCTTCTCCCTTTCCCATCCCAACTACCTTTTATGTATTTCATATAAGTGTACGTATTTTCTTTCCCAATAGAATGGAAACATCATATTTTTGTTTCTATTTTCTAATACCTGACAGGGCCTGGCCCATAGCAGACTAGCCACTTGATAAAGGCTTCTTGGTTCAAGAAAAGTTTTTGGTTTTTTTTGTTTGGGGCAGGGGTGGGGGGTTGGGGGGAGGGGGTATGTGGACTCTGACCTGTGATTTAGTCAGTGTGAGGAACTCACAGTGTGGAAAATTCCTTCACCTGAAGATCAACAAGTTACTTGCCACTGGTATTCTTAAAGAATAAGGAGGGTGGGGGGAACAGAAAGGTTAAGTTACTTGCCCATGGTCACAGAGCTAGTATGCATCAGAAGGAGGATTTGAGAACAGATTTTCCTGATTTCAAAGCTTTATTCACCAATGTTAGTTACCTCTCAGGAGAAGCCTTGAGACTGTTCATTTGTTTCAGTTGTGTCTGACTCTTCATGAGCCCTTTTGGAGTTTTCTTGGGAAAGATAATGGAGTGGTTTCCATTTCCTCCCCCAGCTCAGTTTTCAGAGGAGGAAACTGAGGCAAACAGGGTAAGTGATTTTGCCCAGGGTCACATAGCTAATAAGTAGCTGAGGCCTTGTTTGAACTCCAGACCCAGCTTTATAACCACTGCATCACCTAGAAACCCGACTTTCTCTCATAAAATAGTTCCTATTTCATTAGAACTTTAGAGTTTACACCATGAAGTAGATAGTGAAAATAATATTGTCCTCATTTTATAAATGAGGGAACACAGAACTCTTTAAATCACACCCCTCCCCAAGAAAGAGTTAATTAGGAAAATTAGTTGCAGCAAGTTCCTCTGAGGAAGGGATCATATCCAAGATACTTAAGGAATTGAGTCAAATTTAAAAGAACAAGAGCTTTCCTCAACATGAGTGGTCAAAAGATACAAACAGGCAGTTTTCAAAGGAATAAATACAAGTTATCAATATCCAAATCACTAATAATAAGAGAAATACAAATCAAAATAATGATGAGATGATACGTCACACTTATCAAATTGGCAAAGATGACAAAAAAGGAAAATGATGATTGTTAGAAGGGCTATAGGAAACCACGTACACTCATACATTCCTGATGGAGTTGTGGATTGGTCAAGCCATTCTAGAAAGCAGTTTGGAAATATGCCCCTCACATAAAATTGTGCATTCCTTGACTTAGTGATACCATTACTGTGCCTATAAACATTAGAGAAAGAGGAAAAGGCTTATATCATAAAAAATATTGTTAGCAGTTCTTTTTGTAGAATCCTCAAACTGGAAACCAAGACTGCCTGTCAACTGGAGAATGGATGAACAAATCATTGTATGTGAATGTAGTGGATTATTATGGCGACATAAGAAATGGCAAAAAGCATGGTTTCAGAGAAACCTGGGAAAACTTGTATGAACTAATTCAGAGGGAAGTGAGCAGAACCTAGAGAATTATTTATACAATGACAACATTGTAAGGACAAACGACTTTGAAAGACTGAAAAACTCCGGTCAATGAAGAGATCAACCATGATCCCAGAGGACTGAGGACGAAACGTGCTACCCACCCCCTGAAGGAGAGGAAATGGACTCAGAGTGCAGAATGAGACATACATTTTCTGACATATTCGTGTGGTAATTAGTTTTGCTGGAAAATGTGTGTTTGTTACTAGATTTGGAGGGATTTTTCTGGTTCTTTTCCTAGTCAGTTGGGGGAGTTGAAAGGGAGAGCTCTGGAGGGTAGAGAAAGAATTGCCAGAAGAAAGGAGGAAGGGAAGGAAGGGAAGGGAAGGGAAGGGAAGGGAAGGGAAGGGAAGGGAAGGGAAGGGAAGGGAAGGGAAGGGAAGGGAAGGGAAGGGAAGGGAAGGGAAGGGAAGGGAAGGGAAGGGAAGGGAAGGGAAGGGATCCTTTATAATTAGAGCAGTTTTAAAATATTCATGTTAAATTTATTACCTACTTAAAGAGCATAGCAAGTCTCATATAACAGAGATGTACAGTTTCACATACAATTCTCTTTTTCTATTCTTATTCTATTTCTATTCATTTTAATGGATGTTAGTTAGCCTAGGAATAAAAAAATAAAAACCTTGAGAAAAAATCAAATCCCATCTCAGAGGTGGATGCCTATTTCAACTGTTCCTAGGACTAGTTCCCATTTTGAATGACTGGAGAAAAAGAGGCCCACAGCATCAATGAAATTGTCATGGTCACACGCTTGTCCATAAAGGAACATGTAAGACATTATTTCCAGAAGCATAATAGCAAGCTCTGAAAACAAAGCTAGTCGCTAAGTGGACCTGGGGAAACGAGCCCTGGATTTCAGTGGGTTGGTCTTTCTAGTATCTCAATACAAACTCGATATTGTACCTAACACCATGATTTCCCCAAATGCCTTCTATTTATAAACCAATACTTCTCCCCAGAGAGTACTGTGTTTTTCCAACATTGATTCAGTAAGCCAGCCAAACAGAACTGAACTGAGACTGTCAGCAGCAGTCCCAGCCAGCAGGTCACACCAGATCTTCGTTTTCTTGTCTTTCCTTCCCTCCTTCTGCTTTCTGAGAGAATGAGTGGCACCCAAAAGCCCAGCTGGAAGCAAGAACTGTGAAGTAAATGAAATCTGTCTTCTGTACAAAGGTTTCCCAGATATTCACCCTTCCGTTTTGGGGTGCTGAACCAATCCTCTCCAAATGCCCAGGGACTTCATTATGGCCCAGGTTTCTCCTGTGTCGGGAACAAGTCAGCCTGATCATTTGATTAGTAGCTCTGCAACACAGTCAGTCCATAAGCATTTATGAAGTACCTACTATGTTCCAGGCACTGTTCTAAGCACGGGGCAAGCAAAGAAAGGCAAAATACAGTTCCTGCTCTGCTCCTTGAAGTGTTCACAATCTAAAAAGGGAGACCACAAGCAAACTAATAGTAACAAACAATCTGGATAAATAGGAAATAGTTAAGAGAGGAAAGGAACTAGAATTAAAAGGGATTGGGAAAGACTTCCTGTATTAGAAAGTCGGAATTTAGTTGGCACCTGAAGGAAACCAGGAAAATTAGGAGGTGGAGATGAAGAGGAAGAGCTTCCCAGGCAAGGGGAGCAGCCAGAGAAAAGGTCTGAAGCCAAGAGATGCAATGTCATGCTTGTGGAATTTCAAGGAAATGGTGTCACTGGATCAGAGTATGTGAGGGAGGAGGTTAGATGGGGAGAAAGTGTAAGAAGATTGGAAAAGTAAGAGAAGGCAGGTTATGAGTGTCAAAATGCCAACTAGAGAGTTTTGTATTTGGTGCCAGAGGTGATAAGAAGTCACTGAAGTCTAATGAGGGGGGAGAAAGGACGTGACACATCAGACTTGGGCTTTGGAAAAATCAATATGATAGCTGAATGGAGGATGGATGATGCAGGGAGGGACTTGATGCTGACAAATCCACCCACAGGCTATCGCAATTATCCTGGCAGAGGTGATGAGGAGAGTGGCAATGTCAGAGGAGAAATATTGTAAAGGTTAAATGGATAAGCCTCGGCAATAGCTTGGATAGAGAGGGTGAGATACAGTGAGGAGCAAAGGATTGTGCCAAGTCTGGGGGAGTAGGAGGATGGAAGTGCCCTTGAATGTAACAGGGAAGCCTGGAAGGATCAATATACCTTTCCTTTCTTAGCCTTAGTTCTCTCATTGGTAGAATCAAAAGTTTGGACTAAATACCCTATCTCCAAAGGCCCTTTAAGCTCTGAAATTCTATGAAGCTATGAATGTATAATGAAAGCTCTTTGAGGACAGGGATTCTCTTTGGATTCCCAATGCCCTTTGAGAGAACAGCAATAACTACCAGTCCTTATACCTTCTTTCCCATCTCTAGAACATCCCTACTACACCACCCTAATGCATGCCTTTTTGTGTCTTCTGACACATATCTTTAGGAGAATGATCTGCACACAAGATCACAGAACCATAGCTTTCTAGTTAGCACACACCTGAGAGATTATCTTTCTATCCTTACTGTCAATCAATCAGTAAGTATATATTAAGTGCCTACCCTCTACCAGACACTGTGGTACATACTAAGGATACAAATACAAAAGTGATACAGCCTATGCCCTCAAGGAGCTCACCTTCCATTGGGAGGACTCTGCAGGATAGAGACAAATAAATGCAAAGTGCTTGGAACTAGACGTATCTAACAACTGGTGGTAGCTAGGTGGTGTAGTAGATAGAGTGCCAGGCCTGAAGTCTGGAAGATTCATCTTCCTGAGTTCAAATCTGGCCTCAGACATTTACTAGCTGTGTGACCCTGGACAAGTCAATCAACCCTCTTTGCCTCAATTTCCTTGTCTATAAAATGAACTGGAGAAGGAAATGACCAACCACTTCAGTATCTTTGCCAAGATACTGTCACAAAGAGACAGATACGACTGAAAAATGACTAAACAACAGCTTAAAACAACAACTGGGGAAATCAAGAAAGGCCTCTTGAAAGATAAAGCACTTAAGCTAAGCGTTGAACAACAGTTTCGAAAGACAGAGGAGTCTAACTTGCTCAAGGTTACACAGAGTGGCAGCACCCAGATTCAAACCTAGAACTTCTAACTCTAAATTCAGTGCTCTTCCCACTAAACCCATGCTGACTCCCACCACTTGGTCCTTACCAACACTCTAAGGAATGAATGGTAACTGTTGACATTGTCTCCATTTTATATATGGTGGTAGAGTTGGCCCCTGACAATTTCTCATCCCATAATATAATTACAGAAAGTAGAGACAGATAAATTAAGTGCTGCCAAGCAATCCTACTATACCTCCCTCATTAACTCTCCTCATCATCCCTCTTCAATCTTCCCATAGCTTTTCTTTCCTTCTGCCCTCTCAGCTGAGAATTGTGTCTCATATTTTATAGAAAACACCGAGCCCATTTGCCAGGGGCTCCCTCTTCGTCCTTCTTCTCATCTCATATTGCTCAGAAGCCTTCTGCTACTGTCTCTCCTCACCCCTATCTCGCATGATGAAGTGACCTTTCTCCTTACCAAGGCTGCCTCCTTTGCCTGCTTAAACAAGCCCACTCCATCCCATCTCCTCTCACAAAGTGCTTCCTCTCTTATCCCCACTCCATCATTTATTTTCTATTTCTCCCTGTCTACTGGCTTGTTCCCTAATGTCTACAGATATGTCCAGGTCTCCTTTATTCTCAAAACTCCTCACTTGACCCTTACATCAGTGCTATCTCTCATCCTATATTTCTTCTACCCTTTGTAACTAAATTCCTTGAAAAGGCCATCTGCAATAATTGCTTCCCCTTTCTCTCCTCTCATTCTCTTCTTAACCTCTTATAATCCATCTTCTGACCTTGTCTTTTCACTGACACTGCTCTCTTCAAAGTTACCCATGATGTTTTGTGTTTTATTTTTAATAAGGCTTATTGATCTTTTCAGTTTCTTGCATCACCATAATATCCTATGTATTCCTCCTCTTTGTCCCTCCCACAGAGTCATCCCACATGACAAACAGTATTTTTAGAGTATTTTTTTAAAAAAATAGCACAACTGAAAGATACATTGAAAGGAAGGTGCAATGTGTAGCCCCTGTGAACCTCCTACTCATGTGAAGGGGTAGGTTGGAGGTGTCTTTTCATATCTCTCATTTGAATCTCACTTGATCTTTATTATTTTGCTACATTTACATTTTTTTTGGTATGTCATTCTTTGATTTATGTTGTTAGAGTTACTATACCCATGCATTTGGTTATTTTCTTGGTTCTGCTCTCTTTTCTGCTTCACCTCATGATGATCTTTCCATGCTGCTCTGTATTCATTATACATAATTTCTTATAGCACAATAATATTCCATTACATTCGTGTACCACAATTTGTTTATCCATTCTCCAATTGATGGGCATTTACTTTGTTTCCAATTCTTAGCTATCATTAAAAGTGTTACTATAAATAATTTGTAGTATATGGTAACTTTTTTCTTATCAATGACTTCCTTGGGGTATAAGTCTTGTAATGGAGTCTCTGCTTCAACAGGTATGGACATTTTATATTTCCAAATTGCTTTCCAAAATAGTTGTACCATTTCCCAGTTCCACCAACAATGTATTAGTGTGCCTATCCTTCCACGGTTCCTCCAACATCATTGACTATTGTCTTTTTTTAAAAGTTTTGCCAGTGTGCAGGATGTGAAGTGAAACTCAAGGTTGTTTTGATTTGTGTTTCTCTTGTTGTTTGTGACTTGGACTTTTTTTCATGCAATTGTGACTACTTTGCAATTCTTTCGAGAAGTGTCTGTTCAAATCCTTTGACACTTATCTGTTAGGGAGTGGTTATTAGTTCCTGAGTCCCACAACCTTCCTTTACCTCTCACTATCTCTCACACCCCATATCCAATCTGTTACCAAAACTTGTAGATTTCATCTTTCTAACATCTCTTGAATATGTCCCCTTCTATCATCTGATCCTGACACCGGTATAGACTCGCCTCATCTCATGCCTGCATTATTGTAATAGCCTGCTGGTGGATCTGCCTGTCTCAAATGTCTTCCTACTCCAATCCATCCTCCATTCAGCCACCAGTGTGCTTTTCCTGAAGCATGGATCTAACCATATCACCCTGCTAGGACTCAAGAAACTCTATTAGCTCCCTATCACCTCCAGAAGCAGACACAAAATGCTTCATTTGACATTCAAAGCCCCCTCTTTCCTTTCAAGTCTTCCTATACTTTCTTCCTGACATATACACTTCGCTCCAGTGACGTTGGCCTCCTGGCTGTTCCATGAACAAGACATCCATCTCTCAGCTCTGGGCACCTTCTATGTTCTTCCTCCTCATCTTTACCTCCTGATTTCCCTGGCTTCCTTGAAGTCCCAACACAAATCTCATCTACAAGAAGGCTTTCCCAAGTCCTCATGATTCTAGTGTCTTCCTCCTCTAATTTCCTGTTTATCCTGTCTATAGCTGACTTGTACCTATTTGTTTCCTCCATTAGATTGTGAGCTCCTTGAGGGCATGAATTGTCTTTTGCTTCTTGCATCCCTAGCATTTAGCACAGTGCATGGCACACAGTAAATGCCTAATGAATGTTTATTGACTAAGTATAAAAGTAGAGCATCACTTGAGAATTACAGAACTCTGCTTGCATTAGAAGGGGAGCTTGATCATTTTTCTGGGGAATGATTGGCCATGCACCCTAGTGGCCCTTAAAGTGAGCTTTCTAGCTCTGTGATCAGCCTGGCCAAAGAAGAATCTAACACCTGAAGAAGGAATTGCTCTTCACCTCTTGAGGCATAGGGAAGCTGTTGATCTCTTCTCTATCCCCATGGTGCCTTTTATTGGAACTATCTACCTAGTAAGAAGTACTTCATATTGGAGGAAATTATTCAGGGTTTGAGACAGTTGAGACACATCTCTCTCACTAACCAAGAGGAAACTCTCACTCTAGAAATTACATTGTATAGGTTTCTCTATATTCTCTTTTCTATGCTGTGTTCCTCTAGTAGAATCTAAGCTTCCTGAGGGCAAGGAGTATTTAGTTTTTGTCTTTGGATCCCTACTGATTAGCATGATGCTTTGAATATAGCCAGTACTTAATAAATGTTTGTTGAATTGTCCAGTTTATGCTCCCTCTCATTTCCCAATCCAGAGATTTCAGAGTAGCAATCTAGGAGACTCTATTCTCACTGCTTCTCATATCACCCCTGACTTTAGACATAAATTGACCCCCAGCCTCAGAAAATATGCCCCATATGTTCTTCCAGATCTAATACACTGAGCATGTTGCCTCTCTATAAAAAAAAAAATCTATCCAGTTTTCCATTGCCTACTGAGTAAAGTGTATAATTCTTATCCTGACATTCAAGGCTTTCCACAAACTGTCTCCACCTTACCCTTCCAATGTAATCTCATACTACCTCACTTCTTCCTTCAAATATTTGGCATTGTCAAACTGTACAACTCTCCATATAAATCCTTCCCCTTCTCATCTCTGTCTTTGCTTATGCTCTCTCCATATTTAGAACAGACTGCCTCTGCATCTCTATCGAAATTCTTCCTTTCCTTTAAGGTACAATTCAAGATCCATCCAATGCAACTTTCTCTGATCCCCTCAAGAGAAAACCTTATCTTCCTCCTCAAATTTCTCATAGCATTTTGGACTCTTGCTCCCTTTTTTTCCTCTCACTTATCACATTCTGCCTTCTGTTGTCATCATTATATATAGAATTTTCTTCTCCCTTCTATTAGATTATGCTTTCTTTGAAAATCAAGTCTTTGACAGATCTACTTTTCATCCCCAGTGTCTAATAAAGCACCTTTCTTTTTTAAAATTATATTTAATCTTTTTCCAGATTACATGTAAAAAACAATTTTTAATATTCATTTTTAAAATTTTGAATTCTGAATTTTTCCCTCCCACTTTTACTTCCCCCCTCCCTGAGATAGCAAGCAATTTGATATGTTATACATATAACATGGCATCTTTCACAGAGTAGATGTTTAATAAATGTGTGGTGACTTTAACTGATTTATCCTAGGATGAGAAGAAAATAGATACATTTAATCTCATGGTTTTCACATGTATTAGTTTGCTGTCCTTGATTAAACCTTAAACTCCTTAGGGGCAGGGACATGTCTTACTGCCTTTTGTTCCCTGCTATACCCTTCATAAGACTGGCATGCAAAAGGTATATAATAAGTACAGTATTTGTAGATTGACTGAAGGAGGCCTAGATGACAAAGAGCAATGGATAAGACGTTCCAGAGAAGGAGAAGAAAGAGAAGACGTGGATACCTGATATTGAGCACTTATGATCTAGCTGCAAAGAGAAACAGATATGCTGGAAACAATGAGAGAAAGGTACAAGGTAGCATCTAGTGTTGTGTTAATTCTTTCACATGCTAATGAGAAGGGAGTAAGAGAAACAAGGAGAGCCTTGCAAGAAATAATGAAGAACTAAATGTATACAGTAATAGCAATTGTAAAAGCAACTAAATCATTTTGACTATTCTAAATGCCCAAATTAACTGCAAAGGACATATAAGGGAAGATATTAACTACATCCAAAGAAAGAGTTGATAACTAGAAATATGTATAGAATGATTTTACATATGTGTGTGTGTGTGTCTAATGATAGCCATGAGGAGGGGGGAGAGGGAAGAAAAAAGGAAAAAAAATCACATGATAATTTTATTTTATATTTAAAAGGAATAACAAATTGTGCATAATAGATTTGCAGTTTCATGTGCAATCATCTTTTTTTATTCTACTGTGTTATGAAAATGCTTCTTTATTTCATAATTTTAAAATAAAATAAATTTTTTTTTAAAAAAAAAAAAAAGAAGGGAATCCCTATAGTTTTGCTCAGACTAACTCAAAATAATTCTAAGCATCTTTAAGGTGCCCTCTTGGGTTTCCAGGGCATTTGAGCAGTATCTGGTTTTGGCTGTGTGTCACAGAGAACCATCATGAAAATTTAGCTGCTGATGACTCCAGCATAACTCAGTGTCCATGAATGAATGCAGCTTCCACAACACAATTCCTTGACTGTTGGTGTATGTTTGGGGATTTTCAGAGCTCAGTGATAGTGACAGGGAGAGGATGGCTCTGTTGGCTTCTGATGCAGAAGATGAAAAGGTGCACCAATAAGCTACAGTTGTAAGGGGCATCCATCTTCCCTCAACCCTTAATAATGCTGCTCTCTCTGCCCTGCAGGTGACTGAAGAATGATAGCCCCGAAAAGATGCTGGCATTAATAATCAATGTCTTCAAGCTGGCTCTGCATTCAGAAGGTAGATAAAGGTGATTCATACATGCATAAACACCTAGAGAAACAGAGGTTAGACTCCGCCAGATTCACTTTTTTACATATATTTATATCATATATATATAAGTGATATAGTGCTTATTAGATTAAACTAGGATACAAATCTCAACACAGTACAAAATATGTTATTAAAGTTGCATTTGTAACCAAGTACCTGTGTGTAGAAATATATACACATATACATATATATTGTTGCTCTTCAGTCATTTTTCAGTATGTCCAACTCTTCATGACCCCATTTGGGGTTTTCTTGGCAAAGATACTGAAGTGGTTTGCCATTTCCCTTTCCAGTTCATTTTATAGATGAGGAAACTAAGGCAAACAGGGTTAAGTGATGTGCCCAAGAGTCACACAGCTAGTAAGTGTCTGAGGCCAGATTTGAACTCAGGAAGAAGAGTCTTCCTGACTCTATTAACTGTGTAGTCAGAGATTCTTAAACTTTTTTGTGTTTGGACCCCCTTTGGTGAGAGTCTAGTGAAGCTTATGAACTGTATAATATTTTTAAATACAAAAAATATATAGGATTGCAAAGGAAACCAATTATATTGAAATGTAGCTATAAAAATAATTAAGTGCGCAGATCCCAGCTTAAGTACCCCTAGACTAGATAATCTTCCGGTGCCCTTTTAACTCGGAGGTTCTATCACTCTGTGAAGAAAAAATTCAGGAGTGAGACAAAGAAGAAAGAAGAGAAAATGGCAGAAGGGGAACAAGGAAGTGAGCTAGCCCAATTCTTTCTAGGAGGCTCTGAAGGCACCTCATTCTACTTTAGTGAATTGTAGACAAATCAGTCTTGGTATGAGGGAACTTGCCTTATGTCTTCACATGAAATAATGCACAAACCCATGGTTTTTTCTTCTCTAACTTTCAGCCCTGTTTGGGGATAGGGGAGGTGATGTGGTCCAGGGAGAAAAACTGGCAAGCACAGATAAGATTCTCCCTTTAGTTACAGCTGGAGAACCTGTATGTCATGACTTAGTGCTTAGAAAGAGGAAGAGATAGAACTCTTGTCACTCATTTCATGATACAGATTCTGAATGGTCCTGTTGCAGTCTAGCTAGAGAAAGACTTCTGAATTCAAGTCAACCTTCCTGCCCTTGAGATCCCACTAACCAACAAGAGATCACAAAATTTGGACTTTGGTACCTCTCCCCATTTATCCAAGGATCATAGATTGAGAGCTGGAAAGAATCTCAGAGGCCATGTAATCCAATTCTCTCATTTTACACATGGGGAAACTGAGGCCAAGTCAATACTTGTTTTAAGTATTGAAAGAGGCAGTATTTTAACTTAGATGCTTTTCAAAATCCAATGATTCTTCCACCATGTTCTTACCTGTCTTCTAAACCCCTGTTACATTGGAGACATTTATTGAGTCTTGGGAAATTTCACTCATTCTGAGTGAAATAAAGCTAAGACACCGCTGTCCTCCTAGGCCATTCCCTTGAACTAGTGCCCTCTAAGCATCTAATTTCTTGTGCCATGCCCAGAAGAAGAATTATAGGATTTTATCTGAGATCTTTAAAGGACTCTTATGAATTAGGGCAGGGAGGTCAGTGGGGGACCATATAGGGTATGAAATGGTAAGAAGAAAGGTAAGAATACTCCTTCCTTTCTCCTGATCTGAATATCCTCTACCCTCAGAACTATACCTCTGTGCCTGCTGGTCACTGCCCCCTCAGGGCCCTTTCTTCCAAAGAAGCCTGTCTTGATCAGTCCAGCCCCCAATTACTTCCCTCCTTCACTTGTGCTAATTCACCCTCGATTATGCTATGTCTGACAAAAACATATGCAAAGTACAGCACAAACCTTAGGGTACTTTTAAAATGCTGTTCTCATTCTCCTTTTCATTATCATTATACTCTCCAATTGCTTTATGTACATGAGCTCTTCAAGGGCAGGACTGTGATTTTCTTCTAAGTCCCACACTTCCCAGAGCAGAGATGGGCACAGAGCATCTGCTCAATGCTTAGCTGTTGGTTGATCAAACAGAAAGAAACATATTGGAAGCCATATTGTACTTTTTACCCATAACCCATAATAGGAGTAATGGAAGGAATTAATTGACTGTGTGACTTTGGACGAATCCTTTCCCCTCTCTGGGTCCAATTTTCCTCATTTGTAAAATGGGAGCTTTAGATTGGATGATTTCTCTAGCACTGGCTTTGGAGCCAGAGGATCTGAGTGCAAATCCCTCATTCTTCTTCTTATTACCTGTTTGAACTTGGATGGCTATTTCATCTTTCCGGGTCTTAATTTCCTCTTCTGGAAAAAGGGGGAGAGTTGAATGATAGGTGATAGATGTGTCAGAAAACAAATCATGAAACACGTTTTCCTCCTCACAGTAGAGTCAGGAGACTACTAAAGATAGCTTGGTGGCCCTGTAGATATAACACTGGACCTAGAATCAGTTGAGACATGACCTTGGCCAAGTCACTTAACTTTGGTCTGCCTCCGGTTCTGTAACTATGAAGTGGGGATAACAATAGCACCTACCTCCTAGAGTTGTAGTGAGGATAAAAGAGATGATATTTATAAAGTGCTTAGCATAACATAGGCTCTATATAAATATTACTCATCATTATTATAGCACAATATTTATATGTTGTTAGATGGAGTCACAGTTATGAGTGGTTTGGCTTAATGTTTTTCTTTGTGTGTTTCAATTGATTAATTACCTTCTCCTCCCCCTCCCTTGCTGAGGAAATAAAAGTAGATGATGGAGGTAATGAGGCATTAGGGATAGGGACAGGGACTGGGCCTGTGATTTCACTGATTCAGGGAATTTCCCGGTAAGGAAAATCCCTCCACCAATGCAAGCTGGCACCTTCTCTGTAATTTATAATCTTAGGTAACTGCCTAAAACCCTGAGAGAGTCAGTGTCTTGCCCAGGGCAACACTTGAACTCTGGTCTTCCTGACTCTGAGACCAGTCCTCTAGCCACAGTAGTTACTCAATATCTATATCTTAACAAAGTGCAAAGACTGGTTAATACTCTTGTCATCCCTTTACTACATGTGAGAAAGTTTTACTGGAATGAATTAGAAATGGCAAGCCATTGACCTACTAAAGAATGCTCCAGCCCATGATGGCCCTTAAAAAGCTGAGCTCACCAGCTCTGGAATCAGTCCAGGCAGGAGCCAGCCGTTGAAGAAATTTGCAAGAAAAATCCCTCTTCATTTCTTAGAGAAAACAAAGGAATTTCTCTCTTCCCCTTTCCTTAAAATTGGCCATAGTGTTTTCCTGGACACCAAATAGGGGATAAGGGGAAAGCAGAGAAAAGGTACTCTCTAGACAGACATTAACACAGAAAGTCACTGACAGAAAGGCAAGAAGCAGATTTTAAGAGCTGACTAGGAATTTCAGAGAAAGCTAACCATGGTGGCCAAAAGTTGAGCTGCAGAGACGAACTAAGGATCCTAGCAGGGGCCTTGCACCCAACAGGCAGCTGAAGAGAGCCTCTTCAAGGAGAGAAAAGACATCAGAGCCCTCCAGTATCACAGGCATGAGTTGCTTTGATCACATATGATTCCCACATTTATGCCTTACCAATACTGTACTCTAAATTTGTGTCTACTTTCCCCAGAATGCTTGATGAAGAGAACGTTTTATAACTACTTTTCTTACTATGCCATTTAAGTAAATACCTTTACTTTGAGCTAATAGTGTCTACCGGCTGACTGTTACTGAGAAGTTTACTAATGGGGGTATTGCGAGCTATAGTTTTAGGAGTGTGGATCCAAGGAAACCCTGAAAAACTGGGCCTAGCAGCCATGCTCAGGGGGCTCAAATCATGTTCATGAGTACAAATTGGAATGGTAGCCCAGAAAGGGAGCTACATTTGTTACAAGTGAGAGTTTGGTTGGAACTAATTGTATTCTAGATATGATATAACAACAAAAGATACCAATAAAACATATTTTAAAATACAAAATAAAATGACAGTGTTGGACCAGGTGGACCTTTAAGGTCATTCCTGCTCTACAGCTATGTTCTTCTGAACTCAATGATTCTACAATTCTGTAGTTGTAGGAAAGCTATCCAAAGCCTGGAATTATGGTTTCCTCTCTGCCTGTCACCAGAGGGAAAAGTCACTAGTCATTAATTTTCTAAAAATCTAGGGAAATCAGAGAGAATGAAAAGGTCCTGGGCAGTGGAGGTGCTCAAGTGAAGACAGCAGATAGTTATGCCAACCTGTCAATGGCTCTCAAGGCCCCAGGCTGAAGGGCACCTTGAATTACATCAAGCCTATCCAGAGACTCTTTGTAAGGATGTGAATCTGATCCCCCATCAGAAGACTAGGAAATATCACTTACTGAAAAATTAATTAACCTTCATCGTCTTATCTCTTTACTTTACTTAAGAGAAACAATGTACATTACCTTGCAGTACATTGAAAATGATTGCACTTGTCCTTCAAAATGTAAGTGGAATACAAACGTTGAGCTCCCATAGTAGAGAGATGAGAGGCAAATTAAACATAAATGAATCTCAGGAGTGCTTAGCAGGGTTGAGCATAGTTCTGAGTAGACTGAAGTAGCTCCTTTGAAGCTGCATGGAACAGAATCCTGTTTCCTGGCCACAAATTGACCCCTGAACCCAGCTGTAGACACACACACACACACACACACACACACACACACACACACACACACACACACACACACACACACACACCAAGCTAGCCATGGACTGACCCTTAAAGTTGACCACATGCAGAACTTTTTAATTCCAGACACAAACTTCCCACTTCAAGAGATCATAGAATCAATCAGCAAGCATTTATTAAGTACTTACTGTATGCTAGACATTCTGCTAAATACTGGAGATACAGTGAAAGGCAAAAACATCCCTGCCCTAAGGGAGCTTACTTTGGAATAGGGTAAGACAATATGCAAATGACTAGGTATGTACACATTGCATACAAAGTAGATGGAAGGAAATCTCAGAGGGGAAGACACTAAGAGATGAGGGGAAGGGGAAGGACTGGAAATCCCAGTCATACATTGACTCTCTTACCTTAGTCACAATTGAACTTTAAACAATGGCTACAGACTGACCTCTCACTCTTGGCCACAGGATGTACCTATAATCCAATCATAGACCAAGACCTCAACCCCAGCTAAAGACTGATTCCCTAGTTTACCATAGATTGACTCCTCATCTTGGCTGTTAGAGGTTGACCTCTAAATGTGACCACAGACTAACCTCTAAGTCCAGGCATTTAGCGTAGTGTCTGGACTATAGTAGGTACTCAATAAATATTTATTGACTAACTCTAATCATAGATTTCTATCCGTAACAATAGGCTGAACTGGTCACGAAATGACCCTGAATGATCCTAAATGTTGGCACACATTGAACCATAATCACAGGCAGACTGACCCCTAATCCTCCAGACACAGAATGACCCCTAATCCCACCTACACACTAGCCAGCTAGCCTGATCACAAATTAACCCTCTAACTTGAGCCACGGACTGATTTCTAACTCTTACTGATCATCTCATAAATCCAAAATATTCAATCAATCACGAAGACAGTGCAAAGTGTCATACAAGATACTAAGGGACACAAAAATGAATTAATGAAGTAATATGACTTATGATCATGTAACCACTGTCTCAAAGCCCATTGGTTTAGTACTCTTTTCTTATTGGTTGAGATGGAGGTCCTTTCCTGGGTGAAGTGAAGGGTGAACTTGGAAAGGCAGAAGAACTCCAGCCACCACCAATCCCTTTAGGGACTTTTCAAGCGGGAGTCACCCCCTTTCCCCAGCCTTTCAGGATTCACTATGATTCAAGTCTTCAGGTATTGAGACACTTTGGACACTTCTAGCTTTCAACTCCAAGAGAGAAGATGGAAAAGACCAATTCCACTTCAGGATACTGAAGGAAAAAATTCTGGGAAGACATGAAGGAAGTTGACAGTCTCTGTCATATTCCTACTCCTAGTTTACCACTCTATAGAGACTACAGAAAATTTCCTCTTAGGTGAAATCCAAGACCCTCTCTCTTGGTTGAACTAAGTTACCTCACTCCCAGCAGTAGAGCTCCATCACTCTGTATTGTCTAATATTTATTCTCTTCTTTATACTGTCTCTGTTTTCTGTTTTGCTACAATTTAGATGAATGGATTTCTTTTCTATCTGACATATGTATATGTGAAACTGGTAATTGGTGAGGAAGGGGTCAGTCCTTGGATATACCTTGGAGTACTTCTTCTACCCAGAAATGACAAGGTGATCAAAAATTACCTCAACCCAATCATATCCCCTAGATTAACTATATTTAAGGGATCAGATAGATATAATTCTAGTCCAGTACTCCTTCTCTCTGAGAACAGTGGCCTCTGTTCTCTAGAGTGGCCTCTAGACCCTAACCTCTGGCTTCCTCTCCTGGCAGGAATGAAAGCTTCCTTTGGAGAAATATGGGGGAGAAGAGGCTGGGGATGTCTGTTCTGACTCCATTCAAGCCATGCAAAAGGCTCAAACACCTACAGCCGTATATGGGGCTTCTTTCTATATGTAGGCTCTCTCTAGGTTCTTACCTAACTTTAATTACTTAATGGGCATTGCCTCAGACAAACTGAGACATGGAAAAGACCTACAAAAGGTCAAGGTCTCCCGCTGCATCCAGGGCCATCTCCAGTCATGCTGATCTATGTACTCTCACTGGACCCAGATCACTCTGGAGGAGAGAGTGAGACTGGTGACTTTGCACAGCCTTCCCTCACTGAAATCCAGTTCCCTTGCAAGTAAAGACATCAACTTCCTGATGTCATCAGTCCTCCTTGAGAACAAAGGAGAAACAACAAGGCACCCTCTATGCATGTGAGTCCTAGTCCTCTGCTACATACAAATGAGGGGAAGAACAGTCTCTGGAGTCAAAGCACCTAGGTTTAAATGCTGCCCCTGACAGTTATCAGCTGTGTGACCTTGACCAAGATACTATATCTCCCTGGGCCTAAGTTTTCTCCTCTGCAAAATAATGGGATTGTACTAGGGACTCTGAGGTTTCTTTCAGCCTTAGATCTAGGATCCTAAAGAAGACATGAGATAAAATATAATAGGAGCAAAAGAAAGCCACCCAAAGCATAATGAGAAACTTGAGAGATCATTTTTGCATTGGAGAGGAAGGGAGAGTCAAGGAACGTCTCCTGGAGGAGGTGACCATAGAGTTAGGCCTTGAAGGGATTTCAACTTAAGAGATTGTTGAAGACTGGGGTAATCCAACACAAATCTAGGGAACAACATGAGCAAAGACAAGGAAATGGGAGAAAGCAAGCTAGAGATGAGAATTAAGAAGTCAAGTGGGAAAATAAAGTACACAAAGAACAATTGTATGAAATAAGGCTACATGGGTAAATTTTAGCTAATTTATGGGGAGCCTTGAATCACAGACTAGTCTCAAAATTGGAATGCACTTTAGAGACCATCTGGTCCCAGAGTTCTTAACCTTTTAAGTCTGTTGTATTTTGACAATATGGTCAAAGGGGACCCTTTCTCCAAATAATGTTTTTAAATGTAGAAATAAAACAAATAGGGATACCAAATTAATTATACTGAAATATAGTTAACAAAGTATTAAAAAAATAAATCCATGGACCTCAGACTAAAACTTCGCAATCTGACCCAACCCCAAAAGACCTGGCTTGAAGTCCCACCAATTAACTTCTCAGTGTTCTAGACAATCCTCTAAGATTTCAAGTCAAAAAGAATGTGTTGACCTGAACTGGTGAGTTTCCTCCCCTGGGAGTTCTCTGAACCAATAAAATTGCAGGTCCAATACCCTATGTCCATCAATAAAAATGTGGAAAAATAAAATAGTATCAACAGTGGTTCACCCATCATATCCACCATTTTTTCTAATTTCTATGAATGTGATTCACATGGGCCAAGTGACTTGAATTCTTCAAGAACTGCTAAGTGCTATCATGATCTCCTTACTTACCATGGGCATGAACTCACTATTAGTCATTTGGCATTCGTTCTTTCCAGTCAGGGGCTCGTTCTCTTTTTGTTTTCATTTCTCCCCTTCTTCTCCCAATATAGCTTAAAAAAAATGAAAACAACTTTTTTGTTGCTCTTAGCTTTCCTTACTAACTGTAGTTCATCATGACCCTTCTAAGCCTTTTCTTCTCCAGATAAAACATTCTCAGTCCCTTTCGACTAATCTTCATTTGGAAGGAACACAAAGCCCTGTACCGTCTCTTTCTCTAGATGATCTCAGGCTAATCAAATGTTATGACTAAAACGTAGACTCCCAATGCTAAAAACAATACTCCAAATGTAGTCTGATCAGGATAATATAAAAGCAGAACTATTATTTCTCTAACTCTGGATACCATGCTTCTTTGTAGAAAAAATATTTAATTTTATCATTCAATATATTATTGCACCATTATGAATTATTGCATTATTATCAATTGATAACTATTTTTATTATTTTAAATATATCCTTTGGATTTTTTTGCCTTACCAAATTTTTCTCCAGTATCACATCCCCTCTCCTCCCAAATGACCATCCAGCCTCTCCTTTTTTAAACCCCATAAAATAAGATTCTATTGGAGTAGGAAAGGTGAGTTTCTATTTTTTTTAACAAAACAATATTTACTGAGAAAATATGACAAGAACAGAAGCACAAACATCACCCCTGGGCCAGGGAGCACATTCTCCCTGCTATTACCTTGATCCCTAAGGAAGGTAGGCTCCAATTTAAAGCAGTTGCTACAAAATATTTACTCCCCCAAGCAAATCACCACCACCAAGTTTATTTCCAAATGTAGTAGCATAGCTAAAAGATGAAGTTACTGCAGAAAACTGAGGTCAGTCCTCACTGGGCTTGCTTGGCTGCCAGTCAACTCCAATGTGGCTTCCATTTTCTGGACCTCTGGCAGTTCCTTCTCCCTGTGTTTTAAAGCTCACGAGGTCACAGCCTAAGCTGTAACATCTCCATACTCCTTCCACTAAAGTAGGAAAGAGCAGGCACAAGAGGGACAGAGCCAGTTAGCAGGGTCATGTACTCATGGCTTCATGTTGACCTAAATGGAGAGGTAGTCCTCTTGTGCTGGCATTGCCTCTCAGCAGCAAGGCCATGCTCTGCTCGAAGCCTCTCCTCTGCTTCCTGGAGGCCCGTAGCTACTCATTCTGAGTCATTCTCAAGTCTAAGATACTCTGATATTCCCTCTCTCTCTCTGTCTCTCTTTGTCTCTGCCTGTCTGTCTGTCTCTCTGTCTGTGTCTCTCCATCTCCATTTCTCTCCTCCATCTCTCTTTCCATCTCTCATCTCTATCCTCTCTCTCATCTCTGTCCTCTCTCTTTCTTTTTCTCTTTCTCCCTCTCCTCAATCTCTCTACCTCTCCCCTCTCTCTGCCTGTCTCTCTTTCTCTCAGTCCCTCTCCCTGTCTCTATCCTTTCTCCTCTTTCTTCTCTTTTTTCTTTCTCAACCTCTTTTTCTCTCTCTCTGTCTCCTCCCTCTCCCTGTGTCCATCTTTATATCTTTCTGTGTCATTCTCCCTCTCTCTCTCTACTTCTGGGCCATCCCCAGATCTCAGAGGACACAATGCCATACATTCCCAGCCTTCCAGGTTCTTCTAGAAAATAGACACTCTTCACCCCAGCCGTCTCATCTCACTAGACTTCTGGTATCTCAGTCCTTGTCTCCCAGAGAGAGAGTTTAGCTTCAGCCAATGGAAAGTTTAGCCCTTGGTCTTGGTACACTTAGTTCTAGGAAGCTATGCATCCACAATTTATGGTTTTTAGCTGGATCTTCATTAGTGTGTAAAAAGAAGTTTTTTGTAGAGCCTAGAGCCCCTGCTTGGATAAATATTGAAGTGATCCCAGGGTCAAGCAGAGCCTATTCTGTCATTTACTGCTATTCCAGGTCTGTGGAGACCAAAAAAAAAGTAGAAATACTTATGAAGAATATATAATCATTAAATTCATATCTACAAAGAACCTTAGAATTTATACAGTCCAACTTCTTTATGGTGACAGGTTAGGAAATTGCAACCCAAAGGTTAACCAATGATACATGTATATAATACTTTAAGATTTACAAGGAATTTTACAAATATCATCTCATTTGGGCTTTATAACAACTTTTCGAGGTAGGTACTTGTTATTATCCCTATTTTACAGATACGAGAATTGAGGTTCAGAAAAGTTAAATGACTTTCTTATGATCACAAGTGTCTCAGGAAGGATTCAAAATGAGATCTCCCTGACTCCGGGCCTACCACTCTATTATGATGGCAGGGGTGTGCTGATAAATGTTTAATGACCAACTGTCCAGAAAGAAATAGAGCTAAGTTTAATTTCCATTATTAACATTTTCTCTACTGCTTTCTTAAGTCTAGACAATCAACAAAACAATCATAAATTAAGCCCTGGTTTCTGATGAGTAAATGCTCACACTGAAAATTTAACAACTGGTTCTCAAGAGTCTGTTTGAGCTGGCTCCAGTATAAACCTTACTCTTGAAACACAGTGACTTGGCTTATGGCTTGCCCAATTCACTTAAAGAGTAGCAGAAGCAGGATTCCAACTCATACTTTCTGATGTCATATCCAGCCCCCTTTCCATTCCACATTGTACACAGATGTACTAAAAAAGGGAATACCAGAGGAAAGAAAAGCAACTGTTCTCCCTCTCCAGTCTAGAATCAAGATCTTACTATGGCACAGCGGAAAGAGCACTGGTCTAGGAGAGAGGGAAGCACTGGCCATCACCTCCTGGGCTGTTCCTGTGGATGAGATAGAAAAAAGCTGTGAGCTTGACAATAAAACTGCTAGATTTCTAGTAGAATGCTCCATGGAGCAATCCTCAGCTCAGTTTCACTACATTTTTATCAACAACTTAAATGAAGTTATAGAAGGTTTGCTTGTCAAAATCACAGTTGATGAGAAACTGGGATAAATCCAGTTATAAGGTTAGGATCCCAAAAGATCTCAAAAAGATAAAACAGTGGGCTGAACTTAATAAGATGAAATTTAATAGGAATTAATGTACATTCTACCTTCAGGTTTACAAAAAAAAATCAGGAGCAGAGGATGTATGTAAGGGTATGCTGGAGCCAGATCAAACCATCCCAAGTGCTGATGGTTAAATTTTCAGCAGGAGCATTTACACCTTAGAAATCAACAAATGGTACAAATCAAAGTTTTGTTTATTGTTCTGTTGATTGTCTAGACTTGAGAAAGTGATGGAGAAAATATTAATAACAGATTAAATTTAGAATTAAGTTGTATATACATTTTTTTCTGGAAAACCAGTTGTTAAACGTTTACCAGCACATCTCTGGATGTGAGTTTAATCACATTAATGTAAAAAAAAAACTGGGACTCTTAATGAACAAAAAGTTCAATATGAATTAACATTTTGATATGACAGCTGAAAAATGCTCATGTCACCTTAGACTGAAGAAAAAAAGAGAGGTAGGAGTTCTAGGGAACCTTGTCCTTGTCAGTTTGCTTTCGTTCTAGGCACCATATACATAAAAAACATTTTTTAAACAAAATTTTAGGAAGGATAAAGAAAAGAAAGAGTTTGAATAGAATAGGCCAGAATGGGGAAAGAGTATGCTACTTAAAAACCAATTGAAAGAACTAGGGTTATCTAGAAGAGACAACTCAGAAGAGACCTGCTAGTTCTTGACCTGTAGTATTTGCTAGTACATGCTAGTATTTGACCTGTTTGATTCCACAAGGGAAAATTAGGTGCAAAGGGAGGAAGCTGAAAAGAGGTAAATATAGATTTGATATAAGAAAACAAATTCTTAACAATAAGACTGTCCAAAAATGGAATAAGTGGCCTCAGAAGGTACGTTTTGGAGATTTTCAAGCAAAAGCTGGATGATCACTTGTCAATGATATTGTAAAAAGGATTTTTGGTCAGGTTTAGATTGGATGAGATAGCCTTGAGTCTCTGATTCCATGACAGCAGAAACATATTGAACTTTCTGTCTTACATTAACGAGCTTTGGGATCTTGGACCCAGTAATATTTAGACTCTCCAGCCATGTAACATTTTCAAATATAACATTCTATTATCAAGTTTACCTCTGGGTTCTTAACTTCCCCACAGTCACATTGTGTGTCTGCTCCATACCATTCCTGAAAAATCATACTATGGAGGGCCTTCCCCAGCACTACAGGCAAAATCTGCTCATGAGGAATATGAAGGGCAGATGTAGCCTGTCATTCCTCTATTACTTATAAATAAAATGTAGTCACACACTATCTTACAGGTATGGATATGTGCTTCTACAGATACATATATAATATTTATATAATTAAAAAGGTCATCAATCTTAATTGAATGTCCATTCATTCAGAATTTTCCATATTAATCTTCACAATGGTAATGATTAACCGAACACTTGAAATAAATGAGTATAATGTAGATTGCTTGAAAGCAGGGGCAGGTTCATTTTGGTTTTTATATCTCAAGCACCTAGCACATTGCCTGGCACAAAACAGGCCTTTAATACATGTGTGTTATATTGTATTGAACCTCAAAATTTCCCAGCAAAATGTCCAGGCTCTAATAGATTTCTCCCTTTCTCTGCAATGGAACTTCATTTCCTCCATCAGTTTCTGTCCCTACTAGTGCTTGCTGAGTTCTGTAGTTCAAAAGATCTAGGAATTCATCAGTTTGAGTACTACCTCCTCTGAAATGGGGCAGCTAGATGGTGCAGTACATAAAGTACTGGAATCAGGAAGACCTCAGTTCAAATCTGACCTCAGATACTTACTAGCTGTGTGATCCTGGGCAAGTCACTTGCCCTGTTTGCCTCAGTTTTCTCTTCTGTATGAGCTAGAGAAATAAGTGGCAAACCATTCCAATATCTCTCCCACAAAAATACCAAAAAGAATCAGACACAATTGAAATGACTAAACTAAAACTTTCCTCTGACACAGATCCCAGCCCCTTCAGAGGTGAAGGTCTTCATGAGGTTCTAGAGCAAATACTTATCCGGTGAACCTTCCCAATGACCATAGAGCTACCTGCTCCTTAGGTAATTAAAACATGACTTCTAAACTAAGCTAAACATGAAAGGTCACTTCCTACTTTGACAGCATCCTCCCTGCCTTCTATTTCTGTCCAGAAGAATATAAGCTTCTTAGGGGTAAGTGTGGCTTTTGTATTGCCAAAATCTTACATGCTGTCATAGACATAGTATTTGCTTAATATGTCCCATGGGTGTGTGGTTTCTTGCAAAGATGTGCTGTGCTAGAGCAGGACTGTTTGGCTTGCACTAAGTGATGATGTTTTGTTGACCAGGGTTCTGAGAGTTGGTAAGAACTTAGTAAAGGCAGCTAGGTGTTGGAGTGAATAGAGCTCTTGGCCTGGAGGTAGACCTGAATTCAAATTAGCATCAAATGTTTACTAGCTGTGTAGCCCTGGGAAAGTCTGTCACCTGTCTCCATTTCTTCAACTGTAAAACAGGAATAATAATGGGTTGTTATGCGGATCACATGAGATATTATTTGTAAAGCATTTAAGATAGTCCCTCTCTCCCTTCCTCCCTTCTTCCTTTCTTCTCTCCCTCATTTATTTCTTCCCTCCCTCCTTTCCTTCCTTCTTTCCTTGCTTCTTTTCTTCTTAATGAATTCCACAGGCAAATAAGGTATCTCAAGTTGAGAAGGAATTCTCCATCTATCCACCCACAGAAATCTAGGTTGCACCAGTTCCTTCATCTGTAACATAAAGGGTTGAACCACATCATCTCCAAGGTCCCTCCCAGGTCTAAGATTCTCTGCTCCTCTGATCTCTTTATGTCGATGTAGGTGAGCAGTAATTTGAGTGCCACTATAGGAAGGCAGGTCAAAGGTTACTCCTAGCCTGGGGTCTCGGAAGAAAAAAAGAAGATGAAGAAGTCCAAAATGAAGACATGTTTGGGGATTCACAGTGGCAGAAAGCCCTTACTCACACTCATCCATCCACCTCATCTCTCATCCCTCTCCCTTTTTCCTTAGCCCATCACATGCTACCCCCACAATCTCCCAGTTTCCTGCCCTCTCTGACATTACCACTGACTTTGATCTGAGTAAGTTCCCATTCCTACTGCTTGGCAGATGTGGCGAAAGACATTCCTGGAATTCCAAGTTGGGGCAAATCTCATGGCACCTCGTCCTTATCCTTTTATTCATTGCTTACATTCTTCTCATTTGTAATAGAACTCTTTGGACAGAATCACATAAATTCAGGGATGGAAGGGACCCAGAGACCAGTGAATACAACCAGAAACTGAACAAGATTCCTTCTACAGCATGTCCAACATGTGACCACTCAGACTTTGGTTGGGGACTTTCCAGTGAAGGATTTCTGTGACTCTACTTCATTTCTACTCCATTTTTCCACTTGTTGGATTTTCTTCACATCAAAGCAAAACTACCTAGGCAACTACTACCTGCTGTTCCTAGGTGTGTCCTTGGGGACCAAACAAAATGAGTTAATCCCATTTGCTGATGATAGACCTTCAAAAATTTGAAAACAGCTACCAAGTCCTCCAATCGATACCAAGTTTTCTCCAAGCTAAACATCACCAGTTTCTTTACCCAGTTCTTGAATGGCCTATTCTCAAGTCCCTTTACTATTCTGGCTGCCTTCCTCTGGATGCTATCTACTAGATACGATTTCAGTTGCTAGAAAGGGAAGGAGAAGAGCATCCCTGGATTGCAGCATGAACAAAGGAGTAAAGCATGGGGCAGGTACAGGGAGTTGTGAGTGAATACCAGTTTGACTGGCCTGTAGAGCATCCACAAAGGAATAATATGAACAATCTGGCAAGATAGGGCAATATCACATAGTAGAAGGTTTTGAGTATGAACCTAACAGGTTTGAACTTCATGGAGAACAAAATACCAGACGAAATTCCTCTGAGCAGAGGAGTGATAGCTATGAACAGGGACATCATGAGCCAAAAAGCTCTTGCCCATCCTTTAAGGCCAGCCTCAAGTACTTTCTCTATCAAGAAAGGAAAGAAGTCTGCTCAAAGCACCCCAGCCTCCTTTTGCATCCATCCCTCTCCTTCTGCATCCATGGATGGGGAATGAAGTCTGATGGGAAGATTCAATCGGGCAAATCCCAGCCAGTCAGCCTGGTAGTTTCCAAATGCCACATATTATCCATTCTACATCCATAACATTTCTTTCATTCTCCTTTCCCTTCTCTCCAATGAAGAGGCCACCAACCCCGTTCAGGCACTAATTACCTTTCACCTGTACTATTCTAATAACCTCCTCCATCTTCCTTTTTCTCCTTTCCTTAACTACTGTGGACTGATTTTCTTGTGACACTAGCTGGTTTGGGCAGCAAGATAGATAGAACACTGTACTTATGCTTAGGAAGTCTTGAGTGCAAATCCTGCCTTTGACACTTGCTAACTGTGTGACCCTATGATTAAAATCTTTACCTCTTGACTTCAGTTTTGTCATCAGAAAAATGGAAATAATAATAGCACTCACATCCCAGGGTTGTAAAGATCATATTGACAAAGTGCTTCACAAACTGCAAAGTACTATAGAAATCTTAGGTGATATCATCATGGACCACAATCTCTAAAAAGAGCAACGGAGAGCTGCATAGTGAGCATAAGCTGCAACATATTGCTGACAATGATTTGCACAAAAGAAATGACATAAAAGATAGCTAGAAAATGTATTGTCAGAAAAGGCAGTAGACAGAATAGATGGTCTAAATGCTATAAGGGTACTTACAGAAGATTTAAAGACCCAGATTAGAGGTTCTTAACCTAGGATCCATGGATACATTTCAAGGGATCTGTGAACTTGGGTGCTTATTTCACTAACCTCACATAAAATTAGCATTTCCTTTAAGCATCTAAAAAAAGGAACATTATTCTGAGAAGGGGTCCATTAAGTTTCGCCACACTGGCAATGCAGTCCACAACATAAGGGAAGTAGAAACAAATTTAAAAAACGGAAATCAACAACAAGTTGGCCCAGAGGAAGCCTTCTGGACCTAGAGGAAGTGCTCTGGTGTGTTGGGTAAGCCCTCTATGGAAAACGTATGGAAGGATGAGCGCACAATTGCAATACCTGAGAACGGCTGGGTTTTTAGTGGCACCATTGAAGACACTACCCATGAGATCACATGGGTACCAAAGTACAGAAATATCCCCGCTCCAAAAGACCCTCGGTGTTCCATTAAGTTCCTTCACTCCTACTGATCTCTATGATTTGGTCTAAGCTAGAGCTGTTTGTCCTGAAAACAAACTAGGAAGAAATCTCAGCTCACAAAAGCTTCAGAAGTTTTCACATAAATTACCCCCATCCAGTTGTCATATCTCAAACAAACTTCCAGGCTAGCCATGAAAAGAGGGAATGGCATCCAATTCTACCTGCTCTGTCTCCTTTAAGAAGTAGAAGGGAAAGGCGAAGAATGAGAAACTCTGCATAAAAGTTTGGGATTGTCAACTGTCAATCAACCAATCAGGCAACCCATTACTGTGTCTGGATTTTGGTAAGACATTAGACAAAGTGTGTCACAGTATCTTAATGGACAAGCTAGGGAAATGTTGGGTAAATGCTACCATGCTTAGGTGAGTTTATAAGCTAATTGAAGACTGGTAACAAAAGAATAATAATGCACCATAATAAGGGTTTCATAATTACAAAGCACTTTCTTCCCATTTAACTGTGAGTTTCTTGAGGGCTGGGACTATCGTTTGCCTTTCTTTGTATCTCCAAGGCTTCACATAGTGCTTGGCACATAGTAGGTGCTAAAAATGTTTATTGGCTAACCAACTGACTTCACATGTGATATGTCATTTGATTCTCACAACAACTCTACAAGGTAGTTAGCCAAAATATGATTTATTCTCTGTTTAGAGATGAGGAAACTGAGGTGAAGAAAAGCTGAGGGATTTGCCCAAATGTACACATCTAGTTAGGGCAGCTAGGTGGTACAGTGGATAGATGCCAGGCCTAGAGTCAGGAAGACTCATCTTTCTGAGTTCAAATCTAACCTCAGACACTTACTAGCTGTGTGACCCTGGGCAAGTCACTTAACCTTGTTTGCCTCAGTTTCCCCATTGGTAAAAATGACATGAAGAAGGAAATGGCAAACCACTCCAGTATCTTCACAAATGGGGTCAATGAGGAGCCAGACGCAAATGAAAAATGACTAAATAGCACAGCTAATTCATGGCAGAAGACTCAGGTCTTCAGACTTACAGATTTGGTGTTCTTTTCACTATATCATGTTGTTACTTAGAGGATCAGAGTCAACCTATGACCCTAGACCCATGTCCTCAGTGATTTATCACTTAGTTGTATCCTTGGCCCTGTCCAATTGAACATATTTATCATTGACTTGGATGAAAACATTAGAAGGCAATCCTTATCAAATGCAAAAGACATGAAACTAGGAGGGAGAGCTAATTTAATTGAGGAGAGAATCCAGTTGCCACAGACTGGAATAATGATAGGTTGACTCTAACAAGATAAAACATTAAATCTTACACTAAAATTTAAAAAAACATATTTAAACAGTAGTTCATGTGAAACTGCCCCCTGCAATGGGCCCTCTAGTTCCTGGTGGGCTCTGAGCTGCAGGAAGGTCAGGGAGATGAAAATCAACAACTGCTCTGTAACTTACTGTCTTAACAAGTCACCCAGGGCACTGAGAGATTGTGTAAAGTGCCCATGATCATGCAGTTAGTGAAGTATATGTCAGAAATCCAATCTTCCTGACTCCAAGGCCAGTCCTCTCTGGCATGCCACACTGCCTCTCTAATGTGGTCTTTGGCTCCATTAATAGTACATTAACTAAATTAAGGAAGGTGATAATCAGGTCTCTTCCATCATGTTCACTACAGTTAATAATAATAGCTAATATTTATATAGTGTCTACCATGTGTTAGTCACTGCGCCCAGTACTTTACATCTATTATCTCATTTGATCCCCACCAACAAGCTTGGGAGATGAGTGCTGTTATATGCTCCATTTTACACATGATGAAAACTGAGACCAAGAGAGGTTAAGTAATTTTCTCAGGGTCAAATAGCTAGTAAGTGTTTGAGTTTAAATAATGATAATAGCTAACATATATATATATATATATATATATATATATATATATATGTGTGTGTGTGTGTGTGTGTGTGTGTGTGTGTGTATGTGTATGTATATATACATATGGAGAGAGAGAAACAGCACCTACTATGAGCCTATGAAAGTATCAATACAGTGAGAAGGTCTCAGAATCCTGTGTAGTACACATAACACTCTGGCATCTTTATCCCAACTCCCATTCCCACTGACAAGTCAGAGCCGCAGATGTCAGGTCATTACTGCTGTTATGTTCTTCATTTTCAAAGAGGACCATGACGTCAGGAAAGTGAGTTATGACCATCCAAGGTCATCTCTAGTCTTCCTGATCCATATCTTGCCACTGGACCCAGATGGCTCCAGAGGAGAGAGTAAGACTGGCTAACTTTGCACAGCTAGAAGGCAGATACTTCTTGAGCTTCTAGGGGCACTACTGAGACACTGGAATATCTTTCTAATGCTATTGGCCATGTCCCCATTCTTGTGTTTTCTCCCAGTATCAACTGTTATTTACTACTGATCCAAAGCCAATTAACTTTTTGGACCAATTGGCTTTTGCAAAATGATATTTACTGAGAAGATCCAGCAAGAACAGAATTACGAACACATCCCCTCAATTGAGGGTACAACATGCCCTCTACCACTTCAGCCTCTGGAAAGAGTAGGCTCAAACTTAGTATAACTACTACAAAAATCCACAAATTTATTTCAGAAGGTGACCTATGGATGGGCAGAGTAGCTCTTTTCCAGGCCAGACACAGCTGTGAGATGGGTCCATTGCTAGGGTAGGTCAAACAAGTCTTCTCAAGTTTATGCTAGCTCCCTGGGATTGGCTATTGGCAAACTCTGCTATGGTCTCTTATTCTTGGGCTTTTGGTGACTCTATCTTAACCTTTCAGAGTTCACAACATCATAGCCTAATGATTTGTTCCATCTCTACCACTCATTCATCTAAGATTACAAAAGAATGAAATGAAACAGACATAGCACAACAACCTCACAATGCCCTCATGGATTCACGTCATCTCAGATGGGGAAAGCAGCCTGACTCACCACCCTTTGGAAAAGGGGATCAAGAGGTCCAGTCACTAGAGAGTTTGGATGTACACTTAGCAGCCAATTAAGAGATTTTCCCTTGACAGTAAATAGACAGGAAAAAGTCACCTGTGCCCTGAAACAGAGATTTCCTCCATTATATATCAGCACACACTTCAGAAGCAGACCTACCAAACTCTCAATATGGGTTGGCAGCAGGCAGGGTCTATTGTACATGCCCCCAGAACTGGGTCCTCATTGGTCAGTTCCCTCATTCTCTTGTCATATGCAGATGAGGACACTTCAAGAATATCATGTTCACCATACTTTTGGGGATATGTTCAAAGGAGGGTAAACAGTGATAACATAGGGATAATAGTGAGAAGACCCAAACCCTTTCATATACAGAAAAATTGAAGGAACTGTGATTGTTTAATTTGGAAAAAGAAAAGAATTGATGAGTCTGGGGAAGGGGAGATAAGAGTGATGGCTTCAAAAGTTTGAAGGGTAGTTGATTAAAATATGGATTCTGTGTGGTTCCATAGAGCTCCTAGAACCATGATGAGGGAACAGAGAGAAGAGGTGACTTGCCCACAATCCCACAAAGTTGGGACAGAGTTGAGATTCAAACTGAGGTCTCCTGACTACCAGGCCATCACTCTTTCCTCTATCTAATTGGACCTCTCCTAAACATTGAAGATGGGGTCATGCCATCAAGAACACAGCTTCCAAAATCCCACTATGAATAAGGAAGTGAGATGGCTACTATTATGCTTTCCTAAGGTGTGGAATCCCTGGGATTGGCAACATCACTTGGTATTCGTAGATCTATGAAATCTCCATAGCAGGTTCTTAAACCTGGAATGCCTTTACCTTTCCCCTGTTACCCTGCATGATCTCAGCTGCCTTCCAAGCTACCTTGCCAATGATGTATTCAGAGAATAGAAAGTTATTTCATATTACCTCTGCACACAGCAAACACCCCAAGAATGCCATTGAAGGATGGAAAAACAAATCTGCTCTTTTAAAAAGCCCTAACATTTTTCTAAATGAAATACCTGGGGGTGTCTAAATCTTCTCTTTGGAATCATCCATGCCACTTTTCCCCTGCATCCTGTAGCTAAATCAAGAGGATTTCCATATGGAAGAGAGCCTAAAATATCAGCCCATGGAAAATAGATGAGGACCATTTCACTAGCTAATTCATAGCTTAAAGAAAGACAGGAATTTAAGAATACTCCAAAGGACCGAGCAAATTTTGTGTCAATTGATGTACCTAGTTCTTCTTTAAATGATAGAGATTCCACACTTCTTTTTTTTTAAGTAATTTTTTTTCCTCAAAGAATGAGTCACTACTAGGCTGTTGTCTTTAGAGCAGCTGATGACATCTCTTAGAATTGAGGCTAATTCTAGAAAGAAGCAGATCATAGTGCTCTTTTCACAAGTATTGTGTGCTAACATTTCCCATCCTGCTGTCAAAACGATAACAGCTCACATTGTTTTTAGTTCTATCAGGTTTACAAGGTATTTTCCTCAAACATTTTTGTGAGGTGGGTAGAACAATATGTCAAGCTCTTTATTCATACAGCTAGTGAATAGGTCCATTTTAACCCCATTTTACAGAAAAGGAAAGTAAAAGAGAGTCACATAGTAAATAAATGGCAGAAGCAGGACTGGAACTAGAATTACAGAAACTCAGAGCTGAATTTGATCTTAGAGGCTACCTAGTCCAATCTATACTGCACCTGTATAGGATTCCCTTTCGCAACATATTTGACCAGTGGTCATCCATCTTTTCTTGAAACCCTCCAGTGAGGAAGAATCCATCAACTCCCAAAGCAGTTTATTTTATTTATGGAAATCTCTAGTTGTTAGGAAATTTATCTTCATATCAGAGCTAAATTTGTCTCGCTATACCCATAGCTCATAGTTCTGCCCTCTGAGGCCAAGCAGATCAAATCTGATCTGTCCAGACATCCCCTGTTCTCCCCCAGCCTTCTCATCCTAGAAATGCCTGGAAAGGTCCTAAAGCTTGCTCTGGTAATTGATGAGTTGCTAGCCTAAGCCTTCATTTCCTGAGGGGTTTTAGTCATGCTCACTTCATTCTGGGTTTTACTCACTCTCCTGACTTCATCTCCACCCTAAAAGTCCTATTCTTGCCCAGAAACCCATTCCTCCCTACCCTACCTCCCATCTCCCTTTTACATGTCATCTTTCTTTCTCTATTAAAAAGTAAGTTCTTTACGCCCAAAGGGCTATAAATCTATGCATCCCCTTTGATCCAGCAATATCACTGCTAGATTTTAAAAAGGGGTGGGTGAGGTAGAAGGGAAGAACCTATTTGTACAAAAATATTTATACCAACTCTTTTCATGGTGGCTAAGAATTGGAAATTGAAGGGAGGCCCATCAATTGGAGAATGGCTGAACAAGTTGTGGTATATCATTGTAATGGAATATTATTGTGCTATAAGAAATGCTGAGAAGGATGATTTTAGAAAAACTTGGAAAGAACTGATGCAGAGTGAAGTGAGTAGAAACAGGAAAATACTTTACACAGTAACAGTAATAATGTACAATAAACCACTATGAGTGACTTAGCTATTCTCAGCAATGCAATGATCCAAGACAATCCAAAGGACTCATGAAGAAAAATGCTATCAGCCTTAAAGAAGCAATTGATGGCATCTGAATAAGCACTGAAGCATACTATTTTTCTCTCTCTTTCTTTTCTATGTCAAGTTTTCTTCCACAAAATGATTAATGTGGAAATATGTTTTACATGATTGTACATGTATATTCTATATTTTGCTTATCTCAGAGAGTGAGGAGGGAAGGGAGGAAGGTATAGAATTTGGAACTCAAAACTTTAAAAAACATTAAAAATGTTTTTACATGTAATTTGGGGGAAAATCATTTTTTTGAAGTTAAGTTCCTTGAGGATAGAGATTATCTTGCTTGGGTTTTTTTTTTGTATCCTAAACATACAGTAAGTGCTAAATAAATGCTTTCTCCAGTTTTCACATGTCTTTCAAATACTAAAAGACAGCTATCATATGCCAATTAAGTCTTTATATAATCATAGTATCATAGATTTAGACCTGAAAGGAATGTCTGAGACCATCAAGTATAACCACTTCATTTTACAGTGAAGATATTGAAACAGTCAGTCAATAAGCATTTTTAACAAAAAGAGGCAAAAGACAGCCCTGCCTTCAAGGAGCTCACCATCTAATAGAGCAGAGAAGTAACCAAATATGTGCAAAAGCACAGAGAAGGAAACTTGCTAATGTCTAAAATAGGTAGGATTTAAACCCAGATCTTCCTGACTTAAAGATGCCTCATCCTTCAGTCAAGCTCTATGTGGCATGATCTTATGGTTCTTCAACGTGCCTGGACTTTCTCCAGTTCATCAATGCTATTTCTAAAATGGGTCACTTAGAACTAAACACAATACTCCTGGGCTCTAGAATTTTTTTTTAAAAAAAAAACTGTAAATGTGAATTCACCTTTGCAGATTAGTACTTTTTCTGAAGCTTAAAGCCTGAGAAAGTTGCCAGGGGCAGAGAGAGGTTAAGTAACTTGGCCAAGGTTGCACAGCCAGTAGGTGTCAGAGGCAAGGATTCAACCTAGATCTTTCTAGGTAAATCCACTCCAAGAAAGGCTCTCTAACCACTATACCATGCTGGCTTTCTATGCACTATGTTTCTTTGATGTAGCCTATGATTGTGTAATAGGGTTTGTAACCCACAGAGCATGTCCTTTTTGCTTCTAGCTATTTGTTCTTTCTCAGCCCCAGAAGATTTAGACATTTTAGGCTGATGAAACAGTTCCCTTTTTTTGTCTTGTAGGTGAGGGGCTACATCAATTCACAAAGACAGCTTCCTGTCACTGTCCTCTTTCTGTGGCTTTCCCTTCTGAGAAGTAGTGCTTCCTCACTAGACCTGTGAGTGGGTGGGAAAAAGGTAGTAGTATTCTTTCTCCTCAACTCTGACAGCATGACATCTGCTAGCACATAGCAGTTAAAGCTAGGGCTTGCTTAGCCTGGACCTTGGAACATTTGATTCCCTGATTATAAGTGACTGAACAGTGATCCAGAGATGAGTCTGTCCAGACTTTGAGGCAACTTTGTGAGTCTAAGAACTTGGCATTCCTGAGTTTCTCAGTCTAGATGGAACTATATCCTATAAACACTACTATATCCTCTCTACATCCACTGTCATACCTCTGGGAGAAGATAACCACCAGCCAGAGAATAAGTTTGACTTCTTACTTGGCTTGACAGAAGACATGGATTTTTAAGAAATTATTTGTACAAAGAATTGGAAATTAAGGGGATACCCATCAACTGGGGAATGATTGAACAAGTTGCTGTAAATGAATTGATGGAACAATATTGTGCTATAAGAAATGATGAGCAGGCAAATTTCAGAAAAACCTGATACATAAACTGATGCTAAGTGAAGTGAGCAGAACCAGGAGAATATTGTACATAGTAACAGTAACACTGTGCAATGATCAGCTATGATTGACTTAGATCTTCTCAGCAGTACAGTGATCCAAGACAATTCCAAAGGACTCTTGATGGGAAATGCTTCCACATTCAGAGAAAGAACTATGGAGTATGAATGCAGAGTGAAGTATACCATTTTCACTTTTATTTTCTTTCTTGTGGTTTTTCCTTTTTATTCTGATTCTTATTTCACATGACTAATGTGGAAATATGTATATTGTAAAAAATATATATGTATTAGGTACATAGATACAATATGTATCAAATATATGTATAGTCTATATCGGATTGCTTGGTGTCTTGGAGAGGGGAGTGGGAAGGGAGGGAGGGATATAAAAGTGAATGTTGAAAACTACACATAATTGGTAAAAAATAAAATGCTATTAAGGGGGGAATTTTTTTTTAAAGAAATTATTTGCACAGTGCAAAGTGGAGGTGGAAGGTAAAACATCTATTCAGCAGTTCTACAAAATGCTCTGTTTTGATGGTGTTAGGTCTCAACCCCTCAGGAGAATGGAACAGTAGTTATACTATTAAGTGCTACTTCTTTTTTTTCTGTAAATGGAAGGTTTTTTCCCCTGTCTTTTATACTTAATATTTCTTTAATGTAGAAGAAATAGATTTGACCTGCATTGCACATTGAGTGCCTTTCTATATTCCCTTTCGGAAGATCTTAGACATGAGCCAAAACCTGTTTTAAGCAATTTTTCTCCACATCTCCTGGGTAGAGACACAGAGCCAGAGACAATGAGAGCAAGAACATCCCAGGCTCAGGTTTCCTCAGGATTGAACTCAGTCTATGTGTGTGAAGTTCTAGAGCTAAGAGGCTTCGCTAAGTGAAGAGGGACAGGGTACAACATATTAACTCCTTGTGCATAGCACCACTTTCGATGATTAGAATTGTATTCTCTTTTTGATTGCCATGTCATACTACTGACTCATATAAGACTCCTTGATTTCTAAGACTCCCAAGAATCTAAATCCTGAGTTTCCACTATGTCCCAAATGCCTCTCTCACTGCTGCCATCTAAAAGTTGCGTGTTCATTCTGAACTCTTCACAGAATCAACTGTCCCCTTCAATGCCAGTTCACATTAGAACTGGAAAAATTAGAAGACGATGAGGGGAAGGGTGTCCAAAAATTGGATTTCATCCCAGGTTCACCTACTAATGCTTCTGTGGCTGAATCTAGGCCAGGAAATTAAGACAGTTTGATGCTATGGAAAGAATCTTAAATTTAGAATTAGAAAAGACCTGATTTTGAAGTCTGTCTTTGATACTTACTACCTATTTAACCATGGTCTAGTCACATAATAGTTCTGAATCTCTTTCCTTATCTCTTAAATGGAGATACTTGTATCATTTATTCTTACTATGTTGTTTGGAGGAACAAATGCCATAATATGTGTAAAGCACATTGTAAACTTTAAAACACTATATAAATATCAGATATTATTGTATAAGGTTTCAGTTTTCATGCTTCTAAAACAGAACTAACAATGTTCCTTGTTCTAGAAAACATATAGCCTTCTTAATGAAAGGGCAAAGTACTGCGGTAGAACTGCCACAGCATGATGCAATATAACTCCTGGATTCAACTCAGCATTAATTGAGCCTCTGCCATAGATACAGCTAGTACCAGATACTTTTTGTCATTATCCAAAAGAGATCCAATCACAGAATTCATTTAAAGGGCAACTGTTCCACGGCAGAAATCCTTTCCAAAACAATATCCTCTCTCCAGAAGGGGACTGCATCCAGTGGGGCTTTTTTAATCTTCATTCTATGTTTATTCACTGGCACCTAGGCTGGGTGCCAGGGGTGATGGCTGCTGAGGTGCCAACACATTCATCTCTCCAGCAAGATGCAGCAGAAAATGAGAATGGTGACATGGTGGGAAGCACAGTAGAAGATGAGGCTGAGCTAGACTGGGGAAGAAAGGGAGAGCCCTCAGCTATGGTTTGAGGTGTAACTCTTGTGCCAGGGCAGCCTGTGGCAGGACTATCATCTGAGTGTTTATCATTCTTTTTGAAGTCTGAACCCAAACTCAGAAACCTGGGAAATAGAGCTGACTAGTCTCCCCTGGAACGAACATCTTCCCCCTTTGTAAGCAAAATGGGAACCTCTTGTTGAGAGACATTCACTTTGTTGGGATGACACAGCAGCTCTTGACTGGTACCCTGTGACTTGAGGGGTGGGGGAAGAGTTATGGTGAAGATGATTGGCCACTGAGTCAGGAATTGCTGCCTATTCTATGATCCATAAAAGGAAAGGGAAGAAAAGTTCTACCTCTCTTTTTAAGTCCTTCTCAGTTATGTCATTCTTGCCAGCACTTAAGTCGCTAAACAACTTCTAGTTTTAATTGTACATTTCTGTACTTCAAAGATTCATGATTTCCTTAGTATAGGGGTATTCCTTCCACAAACACAGATCAAGATGTCTCTCTGATGTGAGAAATGATATTCATGAATTTCTGGGACCACAAATTACATCACCCTGCAATTAATCTGAAACTCTGAATTTAGCTGACAATTTAGCTGAATTTGGACAACAGGTGTTGTTTGTCCTTCATTTTCAAAGAGGACCAATGACATCAGAGGGTGATGCCTTGACTTGCTTGTGAATCGGATTTAAGTGAGGCAGAATAGCACAAGGTCATCAGCCTCACTCCCTCCATGAGTCATTGAAGTCCAGTGACAAGACAAAGATCAAGATGACTGGTGATGGCCCAGGATGCAGTGGATGACCTTGGCATCTTCCATGTCTAACTAAGCTCTAAGGGCTTCAGCCACCTTCCTGGGCCACTGGAAAAGTGTTCTTATCCAGCTATTCTGCTGAGGAAGTCTTCAAATGCTTGGGGTAGACATCCCCCAATCATATGAAGACTTTAACTCATCAATGGGCTTGAGGCTCCTAAGTTACCCTCAACTTGATCAACCCATCTGCTGAGACAGTTTAGTGGCCACTGAACAAGCTACAAACTCTTGGAGCCACAGGTGACAGTTGGATGAATCAGGTAGATAGCAAAGGTAGATAAGTAACCCTGAAAAGCCCTTGACAAATCCTCACACTAGAGGTGCTAGTCTTCCTGAACACCTTCCATATTATGATGAAGCCCTCAGGGAGACCTTTAGGGAAGAAGACAATTTAACAATTATACAATACTATATTAATATTTTGCTATAGTGCCTTAACATCTGCAAATCACTTTCCTCCCAACACCTCTGTACGATAAGTGGTACAAGTATTACTCCCCATTTTATAGATGAGGAAATTGAGACTTAGAAGAGCTAAGTGCCTTTCTCAGGATCATTCATTGTCAGAACTTGAACCAAGTCTTTGGACTCCAACTCTGGTGTTCTTTCAACCTAGAACCCATTACCTCTCAGTATGTGGCCCTGCCAACCAAAGTCTACCTATTCTCTCGACCCCTTATTATGGATTCCCCTAAAGTCCAACTAATCTTTAGGATCAAGATCTCTTTCCCAGCATTCTTTCTTTTTCAGGACATGTTATGTTGCCACACATAGTGTACTGGCTTATTTGATCTTCTCCCACATAGTCTCCTGGATGATTCCAATGGTGTTGATAGTATATAGATCTATGTACTATCTTTCTGTGTTCAGGGAGGTTAGACATGAGTCTTGTCCAAAATGTCCTGGATTTCCTCTTAAAACAGCTTTCTTCACCATTGCCCATCTCCCTGATCTCACCATTTGGTTCCGAATGAGTAGTTAGCTTCCTTTAAATCTCATGTCAAGCACTACATTGTGACTTTCCCGATTCATACCCTCTACCTCACCCCTCACTAGTATTTCCTTCTTTCTCCAAATTATCTTGAATGCAATCTCCTTGAAGGTAGGTACTGTTTTATTTTTCATTTTGTATTCCTGGGATCTAGCTATGTACCTAGTTCCTGATACATTGTAGATATTTAATAAACCCTTGCTAGCTGATTCCCAAATACTTACCAAGCAGCTGCTATATATAAGATGTTAAGTACTAAAGGCACGAAATGAGACACAAAATCTATTAAATAAATTTCTACATTTGGGTAGCTCACAATCTAGTTGAAAAGGTAACCTATGTACACATAAAACTTTTAAGTAACAATAAAAGGAAATATATAATTGACAAATAATTGATACCCACAGGAAGTATTATAGGAATTCTAAGAAAATAAAGGCCAATAGGGATCAAATGAAAAAGAAAGGATTCATGGGCAAGACGAAACTTGAGATGGGCCTAGGTGAATGGGCAGCATTTGAATGGTGGAGGGAAAAGGAAACTATTCAAGAAAAGGGGCGCCAAATGAGTAAAACTTGAAATTGAATTTGAGCAAAAGTATTTGTATGATGGCAGATGGTATGGCACAGTGGATAGAGTTCTCTACTTGGAGTCAGGAGACTTACTCTCTTTAAGCTTCATGCAACTGTCTAAGAATATAAGTTGTAAAAAGTTTGTTATCTACTTGAAAGGATGGAATTCCTATATGAAAACTTTTCAACTGACAAATGGCAGGCCATATTTAGGTGATAATGAGGCCCCAAGAGCAAAAGATTCTCTTACTGGAGTAACAAAAGGTAATATGTTTAGACTTTATCCTGTAGTTACTAGAAATTTTGTGGCCAGAGAATGTCCACCATGAAAGCCAAGTTTTAAGAACATTAATCTGGTGGCAGCATGTAGGAGAGAGAGACCTGGGGATGGTGCTTTTCTAATAAGCCAGGCATGAAGTAAATAAACATTGAGTTTAACTGGCTGGAAAGTTCAATATTTCAATACTATTTCAGTAGGCAAAAACAACATTTATCATGGTGTTAGTTTTTTAAATTTCTTGCACATTCAAAGAGAACTAATCATTTCCCTATTACATAAATTGATTAGATCATCCATAGGAAAGATTTATAGCAGGCATTTGTTGCTAATCAAGCTAGGACAGCAAGTTGGAGGACAAAGCAGCTAACTCTGCCAAGTGGAGAAAGGGTTGCGCCAATAGCTACAGAAACACTGGGCAATTTCACTTCCTTCCTGACCTTTCTCAGGTGTCTTTATAATGGGACTAAAACTCCATATGAATAGTTTGTTTTTTATCCTTTGGTTTATTTCTATGACATCCTGAGTACAGTGCCCAGTGAAAACCCATCCTGGCTGTAAACATTTGGACAATCAGAAATGGAGCCAAATGAATATTATTTTCTTTAGGCTGGATCAAATCAATATCAACTAGCAGGGGCTGAATATTTTAAGGGGTGGCCAGTTGCAAAGAACAGAAGCATATGTGAGAAATAGCACTGAGATAAGGGGAGTTGAAAGATAAAGGATTAATGTCTGGGCAGGGGCAGATTTAAATAAACATGATAATTAATAAACAATATATCAATTTAAGTAAACTAACAACACATTTGTTTTTAATGAACAGTGGGAGCTCCTGGCCAGACCCCACATCCAGCCAGAGAATCAGTTTACTGAGTGAGGCATTTTCATATTTTAAATGAGTCCTATCCTGGTTGATGAATCGTGATCAATAACAGAAGTCCGGGCAAGGACATCTTGACTTTGGTCATTCCTAGCAGGCATTCAAAACTACACTGAGTTGGGGAGGGAGGGTAGTGGGGAAAAGAGAATGCCTCCTAGTAAAAGCCCTGATAAAAGCCTAGATCTTGATACTTGGGACCTTTGAACATTTTTGCCTGGGCAAGGGAACCAAGAGCCTTGACCAAGTTTCCTATGTGTAAAATGGAAATGAGTTGAATTGGTTTTTTTCAAGATTAAGGCAGTTATAACTGGGTTAGTTGAATTATGGTCATGTAGGATGCATATGATCTGAAAAAGGACCATGCCCCACCTCCAGTGATCTAGAGGGGTAAAACAACGCCATGAAGTTTGAAATCAAAGGAGCTGGAAAGGATACAGGAGCTGTTCATCAGGAGACCAGAGGTCTAAAACCAGATTTGTTAGCTTAGACAAGTTCCAAATTTTCTGAGCCCGAGTTTCCCTATATATGAAATAGACATAAGGATACTTGTTCTACCAAGCACTAAGAAAAAGTTAGGTGCACTAAACCAATGAAGGGGGTTATCGCTGTTATTGAGAGGAGAGAGAAAATGCAGTAATGTTCAAATTTTGATGAGGCATGGGCCCTAACCTATAGAGAGTATCTGGAGTGGAACTTGGGAAGAGTTGTAAGAGTAAGAGGAATGTGTCTCTTCAGTACAACATATTATAATCCTCCTGCAGTACAAAAATACCTACACCCGACCCAATACTGAATCTCTAAAAGGAAGTCCACATAGAGTTAATTAGCTTCTCCAACCTAGATTAAGGAGCTTCACTCTAAGGGAATATTGCTCTAAATCTCGGTGTATCCGATGAGGATCTTTCTATAAATACTGGATGCAGCTCGAAAAAGCCAGATTTGAGTTGGAGGGTAGAAGCAGGAAAGAAAGGGGGGGAGGGGGGCGGTGGGAAGGGAGAATGTTGCCTGTGACTTCAACTGACCTTGGGGTTGCAACTCTTTCCCTCTAGCCGTCAAACAGACCCTGTTCTAGGGCAAAGGTGTTGTCTCAGAACTGGGTTTTTTGTATTTTTATCCTTCTGGAGGGCTGGAGGGAAAGGTAAAGGAAAGGAGCAAGGAGTAGAATTTTCGGGGTGGGGTGGGGGTGGGGAGGGGCATTTCGCTTCTGTCCCGGTAACTAAATCCATTCAGAATATAACTTTATTACCAGAGGTTGCTCTATATTCCCCACTCCTGACCCTGACCCCGGATGATTCAGGATGAAGAAAGAGTGGGGAACTGGGGAGCCGATAGAAGACTGCCTTTCCGGACACTGAACACTGAGGTTCAGGGTACACTGAAGGTGAACAGCCGGAGGAGAAGGGAGGGGCTATAACTGTCCTATCGCCGCTCTAGAGCTCACCCGACTTTTTCTCCTCCTTTGCTTTCCAACCTCCCCATCAGTATACACACACCCCGGAACCCCCGCCTCCAAGAACCGGCTCTGCGGCTGGGAACCTGGGCTTCCTTCTCCTTGCCGCCGTGGCTGATTCTAGACTCCCATTCCCAATCTGACGGGAAGGGAAAGGGGGCTTCCTCTTGGGTGTCTGCAGTTTGGGCAGGGTGGTGTCCAACCGCCCTTACCTCCCCACTCCCTACTCTGTAGCCATCTCACTTCCTCGTTTCCCTTTCTTTCCCCACAGCCAGGCCCTAAATCCTAGCCTGCCTTGGCCACACACATTACCTCCTGCTGAGCTCCTATTTTCCCCTCCTATGCTCTAGCCAGCTCCCACATCCTAGGGCAGTAGGGACACCTAGGTGAACGAGTGGAGTTAGGCAGGGCGGAGTCTGGGGAGGGACTAGCCTAGATTCAGCCTGAGACTGGTGCCCCAACGGCTGCGCTGTCCGCGGTACTGAAGCTAGGCGGGACTCAGGAAAAGGAAGAACTGGAGAAGCTTGGGTTTGGGGTACAGGAATGGGAAGGAAGGGTGAAAGGCAAAGCACTAGCACCTGACAGGACTTTGGGTATCCTTGTATTACTCGGCCCGCAAGTGCCCTCGAGCTCTCAGAGGGGTGTTTGCTTCTGGAGGAAGGGTGCCCTATCATCAGTAGACCAAACCAGGAGAGAGGTCACCCCAGGCTATGGGACAAAAAATTTTGGCTTGGCAGTCTCTCTGCACCATCACTCGGGTTAGAAATTGGAAGAAGGGAGGGAGAAGATAAATTGAACTTTGGACCTTGCCTCTGAATGCAAGAAGTCTGCGGGATACCAGCTCCCACCCCCGTCGGCCCAGTTCCATCTCCAAAGTCCGCAAGGGGCCCGCAAGGCGTGTAAAGTTCGAAGTTATCTCTAAGACCACCGTTACTGCTCAGTGGAAGGACCAAAGAGGAGGTGGAGAGAGTCGCTCTCCGGAGGGTTGGACGGCCAGAGGTGCCAGACACCTGTTCTAATACTCAGGTACTCAGTGTGGAGCGGACACGAGGACAGGGAGGCGTCACTGCAGCTTAGTTCTCTCCCCCCTCCTCCTCCCCCACACACCCCGCCCCAGGCGCGGTGACTCCGCCTCTCTACACCAAGCAGTTTCCAGCCAGGAGCTAAGGTAGAGGACGCTTTTCCCCGGACCTTGATAGGCTGCTGGCTCTAAACCCGCTGCTGAGCAGAGAAGAGAAAGGGCCCGGAATACAGAGCCAAGGAACCTCCGAAGGCTGCATCTGGCTTGTTGGGTTGCTTTCATGGGACGTGACTGGGGGTTCTCTCCTACACCTGCCGCCTCCCAATCCTAGGCGCCTGGAGTCGGGTCCCGGAGTAGGGAGCTCCTCCCTGCCCCCAGGTCTGTGGCTTCCCCAGAGAGGAGTATGAGGGACAGAGGTCAGCGGGTCCCGGCCACGGGGCGGCAGGGAGCCAGCTGGATAGTCCTGAGCCGAAAGGAGGAAGAGAGTGGTGAGTGGATCAGGCGTCGGGGAGCTGAGACGAGGATCCTGGCCCCGCAGCGCTCAAAGCAAACCACAGCCCCTGTGCCAGAGCAGAAGGGGCAGTCGCCTCCGTTCCGTGCCTAGAGGCTCCGGGGAGACGGCGGGAGCCGCCCTTCCGGCAGCAGCCTACTGGCCCTTTGGGGGTGGCGTTTAGGGGCTCTGCGGGAGGCTGGAAAGACGGGGTGAGGTTGGGGTCTCCCCAACCCTACCGTAACCATCCTTGCTCTCCTACTTCCTTGGGCGGGATTCCTTCCGTGCGACCCGCTGGGGGGATGTATCGCCTCCGGCCGAGCATGCTACCCCCGAGGGGCTGAGGTCCGGACCATGTCAGCCCGGAGTCCCCGGCCCCAGTCCCGCCGCTGCCGCCGCCTCCTGCTCTGTTGCTGCTGCTGCGGCCGCCGCTCTCACCTCAACGAGGACACCGGGCGCTTCGTCCTGCTGGCCGCGCTCATCGGCCTCTACCTGGTGGCTGGTGCCACTGTCTTCTCTGCCCTGGAGAGTCCCTCTGAGGCAGCGGCGCGGGAGCGCTGGGGCGCGACGCTGCGCAACTTCAGCGCGGCGCACGGCGTGGGCGAGGAGGAGCTGCTCGCTTTCCTTCGAGACTATGAGGCTGCCCTGGCTGCAGGCATCCGGGCCGACGCTCTCCGTCCGCGCTGGGACTTCACCGGAGCCTTCTACTTCGTGGGCACAGTGGTGTCAACTATAGGTAAGGAACGCACGCGGTCATCCTTTCCCTCTTTTGCTTTTCCCCACGTCATTCCCTCTCGTCTTTCCTCTTTTTTCTTTCTTCCTCTTTTATTTTTCTTTCCCCTCTAGGTTGCCCCCTTTCTCCTCCATGTTATTTCCTCTCCCTTTCCCTTCTTTCTTCCACTCTTTTTACTCCTTCCCTTATCCTTTCCTTCCCTTTCCTTTTCTCATCTTTTCCACTCTTCCTGCATGGTGCAGAGCTCTAACATGGAAGTCGGGAGTCAGGGCCTGCAAAAAAGTTACTTTGTCTCTCTGGGCCTTAGTTTCCTCATTTGTAAAATGAATTTAAAAAAAAATAAATAGAGCTAAAGTTCCTTTGAGCTTAAGGATTCCTTGATCCCTCCCTCACCTCTTCTTATTTTTCCTCTTCTATCTCCTTTCTCTTCTCCTTTCTCACTTTCTTTTCCAGTCCTTTACCTCAAATCCCTTCTACTAGACTGATTTTTCCTTCTTTCCATTCATTAGATATGAAAGTTCTAAATTTGTAAGATCACTAATGTTGATCGGCCACATTTTTTATGCTCTGCTTTTGTTCCTTAAGTTCCCTCATTTTTTTTCCATCACCCACTTTCCCTTTTCTGTACCTTTTTCCATTCCCCTGGCCTTTGCTTTCTCTAACTTTCTTGACAAATTCTTTCCCTCTTTTTGCTTGCCTTCTATTTTTACTCTAAACTCCTTCAGCACCTATCCTTCACCTCTCTTCCATTCTTCCCCCATAGTTTTCCCATTGCTTTCCCATACACCCTGTGTTCAATTGTTACATGGTAGTGTAGTTGGCAGCAGCTGCATTTTTTCATCACTCACCTCTTTGAAGAGTTTTGAAGAAACAGCTCTACTTCAGTGGAACTTCAGATCAGTCCTATAGGTTCTAGAGAAGGGTGGCATTTTGATGTTGCATAGTGACCAATGAGAAGGATCCCATTGCAATGAAGAGAAATGTGATCAACCATCATGAGTTTCTCATTTGCTGCCCTTTGCTGTTTCCGAAGGGTGGGATACACTGGTATGTGTAGGCAAAGGAACTTGTGGCATCTCTGTCTCTGGGGAAGATTGGGGATGGGCCAGTGACTTCCAGCTGGGAGGCAGGGGAATGAACTTGTGAATTGTACAGTTGTATGATTCTCCATGAAGGATATGAACAAAGCAAAAAGTTTCTTTTGAGGCTAAGAAGATGGATGGCTCTGGTTGTGTGTATGTATGTATTTTTATATATGTATAGGTACAGATATATTGATGTGCACCAGCTATAAATGGCTCCTTTTCCTACAATGATTTTTCATGTGTCATGCTTTATATGTGTTTTTCTTTAAGGGAAGAGACAAATGCAGACTGTCTAAGACAAACACAAATTGGATAAAAATACACTTTAAAAGCTATATTATGTTGTTATGGTGATTAAAGATACAAAATAACCAAAAAAAAGTTCCTTTTAAGAGCTTCATCAAGTTGCCATAGTAACTAGAGTTTTAAAGTGCTTTGAAAGCGCTGGCACTGCCAGCTGAAAGATGACATCATGGGCACACTCACACTGACTCTGCCCTTAATGTTATAAATGCACTGTTATCCTTTATACCCTCATTATCCCATTCAAAAGAACACCTGTGCACACAAGCAATAGACATGTCATTCTGCTCCTAATGACATGCTTCAGCTCCCTGATGAATCCTCTTGTCTGAAGATGAGGTTGTTGGCAGTCACCTTTTTTCTTCTGGCCTAGGTGTTCCCATGAGAGGGCAATTGTGTTTGCGTTCTGTGGATGACCCACAGACCTCAGTGAGCCCTCCTTCTATTGCCACCTCAGAGGCGGCACAGTATATCATGAACAGGACATCCAAAGTGTGCCTCAGCTGTTTAAAACGGATCAAGATCTCATGTTTGAAGATTGTTCTGTACTTTGTCTTTTTGTACCTTCTCCAGTTTTGGGTTGCTCCCCAGTCAAGCCAAAAGGGACTACATTATCTTTTTGGCATTTGGGAGTGTTCCGGTTTTTTTCAGGAAAGTGATACATTTGTACAATGAAGGGTATGGCTATACTTTCATATTATCCAGATGAGTATTATGGGATTTAAAACTGGAAGGGACTTTAGGAATAGACTAATCTGATCCCCTAGCAAATAGATGCTACAATAGATAAACTGCTGGACCTAATGATAGGAAGACCTGCATTTAAATCCAGCCTGAAACATTTATCAGCTCTGCAATCTTGGGCAAGTCACACTTTAACCTTTATCTGCCTTGGTTTCCTCAACTGTAAAATGGGTACCATAATAACACCTACCAGGATTGTTGTAAGGATCAAATGAAATAATACTTGTAAAGTGCTTAGCACAGTTCCTACCACATAGTAGGCACTTGATTGATGCTCATTTCCTTTCTCTCCCCCTTCATTTACCAGAAAGGAAATTGCATCCCAGAGAGGTTGATGACTTACCTAAGGTCATACAAGTAGTAAACACTAGATCTGGGATTCAAACCCAGATTCCGTGGCTCCAAATCCGGTACACTTTCTACTTCCTCCCACACATCACCTCTAAAATGTGCTACAGGAAAATTTTAGCTTTAGAATGAATCTATATTCATGGCCACAGAACCAACCCACAGGAAACTTGGTGGAATGATTTCTTACGGTTTGCTCAGACGACCATATGAACAGCAGGGACTAGTCTTCCAGGGTCCCTGCCAATGTTGGTGTGAGGCCACCATTTAAAATGATCTACTCTTTTAATGAGACCCTTCTTCCCTACAGAAAGATCCAGTCCAAGTACCCAAATAAAGAGAGTTTCTCTTTGTGAGAATGGACTTGCATTAAGGCAGGAACCTAAACATGTCAGTTTCCTTAATATATGGTACTAATATCATCTACTCCTTTCTCATCATAGTTCCTTGCCCTGAAGTCCCCTTTGTCTTGAGTCATGATTATTATCACTGCTGCTTTTGTCTGCCCAGCAGTTCAGAGGGCCCAGGGGTATGTCTCAAATCAGCAATCAGGGCTTTGTCACCTCAGGACTAAGTGGAGTAGAAAATCAACAACTAGCCATTTTCTTAGGCAACTTACTTAATTCATTTACAAATATGGAATTTGTTAGACTTAAATGATCTGGTTTGGTTGGACTAATTAAATTTTTTTTCCTTCTTTATGCTATGTTGACTCAGTTTAATGATTCCTTTGAATCTCTAGAATACAGTATTCTTAATCAAGAGATCAAACCTTATCTTCCACATGGGAAGACTTGCATTATGTCTAGATGCTATAGTCAGTCTGGATCTCAGCCTTTTGTTACAAGTCACCAAACCCCTATCAGTTTCAGTTTCGTTATCTACAAAATGGTGATAATGATAATTCCTACCTCAGAGAGTTTTTGTGAGGATCAAATCAAATCATCTGTGTAATATACTTTGTAACCTTAAAGCACTATAGGTGTTTAGTAATTATTTTTCATCTTAACATATAATCAGTACTGATTATTGCCTGTCAGTCAATTACATGGTCATTTGTTAATATAGTTCAAATGACTTATCAATCCATTTTAGATATACAGATAGGTGCATCTTTAGAATAAATTTTGTTTTGTCTTGTTCAGAAGATTGTGTCTGCAGGATACCAGATGAAAATAGAAAGAGGCAAAACAATGGGTAGCACCAGAGTAGGTGTAGCAAAGATGGTGAGAATCTAGAGTCCCACCAGGCAAAGCAGGTTTAACAGTTTGCTTCCACCACTTTGGGCTGCAATAAGCCAAGCGGTAAGAGGAAGTAATGTGGCATAATGATCAGGGGGTTGTATGTGAAGTCAGTCTTGGTTCAGATCTTACCTGGGGTACTTACTAGCTTTGTAACCCTATACAAGCCACTTAAATTCTTTAGCCTCATTTTCCCTTTCCGTAAAAAGAGGGAGTTCCTCTTGATGGCGTCTAAGGTCCCTATGATCTAGGTTGGAAGGATGAGGAAGATATCACAGGCCAACCAGGCAATAAACTAAAACAAATCTAGACAAAAGACTCAGAGATAGGGATCAGTGGGTATGGGAAACCATAGTGAGCTATGGTCCTAGAGCAGAGAGAAGCAGCTATATGCTTCTTGATCATTGTGGGTAGACAGGGATTTACAGATTTGTGCTTGAAGTCCAGATGAAGAAACTGTGTCCTAAAGACACTTCCTCTGATAAAGTTAAGGGGACTGGTGTTAGACCTATCAGGGGAAGTTCTAATGGGAGTAAGGCATAAAATGAGACCTTTGACAGACAGGATGATACTATCATCATCCCAGAAGAAAGGACACAAGAGATCAATTTCAGGAAGGACTGAGATGCTCTTTCAGGAAAACTGTATGGACACAATTCTAGAAGACTCAAATGAAAATGGAAATGGTCAGTCACCTCAATATTTGCTCTATAAAGTGTCCAACATCTGCGTGTTTGGAAATATCTGGAAATTGACCATTTTTGCAGACAAAGTTCTTATCTAACATGGCATAAAAAAAAAGACTTGGCAAATTACTGATTTGACATGCTATGTAAATAGTCAAAATGTATAATGCATGCAAAAAAAAATCTGGCTTATACACTTAATAAAGTTACACTGGTTCAGAAAACTATGTAACTGTCAATTCTCTGCTTCCTTTTGCATTGAGTGAACAGAGATACAGAGAGAACATCAGATATGCTGAATATTTTTTTTTACTGTGAGTCTGAAACAAAGAGATGAGTAGGGGAACCTGAGTGAAAATCCCAGCTACGATACATACTGCCTGTGTGACTAGGCAAATGACTTAACCTCTCTGAGCTTCAGTTTCCTTATCTGTAAAAGGAAAGGTTTACAGTCTCTGATGTCTAAATGTAGCCCTAGCCACATTGTTCAGAGTTGTTTCAAGGAGGTTGATAAGAGTAGCTTTGTTCTCAGCATCTTGGAGAGAGGAATCCTGTGCATTTTATTCACTTACATATGTTTGAAATAATCTAGCATGACTTAAACAATTCATCATTTTACTTCCTAAAGGATTTTTCACTGATTTACTTGAATGGATTAAAAGAAACTGCCTGTTGGGACTTTAATTATGCAACTCCTGTCAGATTTGTGTGTGTGGAAGAGGAACATATTTTAAAATCTTCTTCAAATGGCAGCTTGTTATAAACAGAAATATTTTTGCCTCCTGTTATTCAGTTCTCGGCAAGTGTATTTTAGCTGCAGAACTTCTAATCATGCCGCTATCCTAGACTCGGAGAAGAAGGTGTGAGAGGTGTCACGCTAGGCACAGAATAATTGAGTTTGCTGCTTTCAGAATTAGAGATGCTTAATTATCCAACCATCAGATTCATAACAAAGACTAACTTTTCCCTCTCATCGTATAAATGTGAATTTTTAAAAATAAATGTTTCTGCCACAAAGGAAACTGAGATGTTAAAAGACCTAAATGTCAAGGCAATATTAAAACATCAGTTCTCCTCTGACACATATGTTCTCCAACTCGGAAGCCCTTGTGTATCTAAGCACATTGGTGATCTTTAAGAAAGATGGTTTTTACCTGTAATGGAATACGTTTTTGAAGAAAGAGAAAAATCTCCCTTGTTTATTTTTTTAGCGTTGAAGAGGGAGCTTATTGTTTTAGGTTAGGAGTTCTTAACCTGGCACCCATAAACATGTTTTTAAATTTATAATCATGTTTCAGTATAATTGGTTTCCTCTGTAATTCTCCATATTTTATTTCATGCATTCTTAAGAAGGGGTCCTTAGGCATTACCAGACTGCCAAAAGGATCCATGACGCATGAAAATGGTTAAGAATCCTTGTAAAATATTCTGTCGATACCACAAACACACACACGTGAGATTTGGTAAATTCAGTATATTAGGTCCCTGAGGCTGAGCTACAAATTCTGTTGTGGTAGATTGACTGTGGTCTACATTAAACCTCTTGCCAGGGGCAGAAATTCCTGAAAGCAAGGATCTAGATAGGCCTATTGGTACCTGTCAAGGCTCTGGTGAATACATATTAGTTCCCTCTCCTTATTAATAGCTGTCCATTCAGAGAAGTGCTGTATGTGAATAGAGAGGAGCATTGTTATGATGTGTTTAAATAAAATAACTGCTAGAGAATTATGGGATGGGGTACAAAGAGAGAATTTTCTCTCCTCAATCAACCAAGGAGAATTAATTAAGCATCTACTACATGCCAGGTACTGTGCCTTTCCCCACCATCCATACATACTTGGGGATGAACTGGCTTGGGACTTGGACTCTCCTGGTTTACTGAAGGTCAGCCTGGCCTTATAACTTCTATAATAATAATACCATTGGTGGGGTGCAAAAAAGATCCTAGTGATTGAAAACCATCTTCCTAAGTGGAAAGAAAGATTCAGAGATGAAAATGCTTTCTTAAAAGGGACCTTAGAAAAATCATGTAGTCTAACTTCCTTACGTTATAACCAGTGAATCAATAAACTCTTATGAAGCACCTACTTCCTATGTGCCAGGCACTATACTAAGGGCTGGAGGTACAAAAGAAACAAATGATAGTGCCTGCCCTAAGAAGCTTCCAGTTTAATGGTGGAGACAACATGCAAGCACACATATACAAAACAAGCTTTCTGCAGAATAAATAGGAAGTAGTTAACAGAGGGAAGAGGGATAGGGAAGACTTCCAGTAAAAGAAGGGATTTTAATTGGGACTGAGAGAAAACTGAGATTTAGTGACATTAAGTGATTTCCTAAAGTCACTCAACTAGTTAGTGGAAAAGCTGGAACTAGAATAGAGGTCTCCAAGTCCCTGTCTTTGTTGGAGACCTCTTCAACTAAGCAGAACCCATGGATTGAAAAGAGCACGAACGGTGCAGGACACAAGCACTGTGAAACAAGCTGAGGACACGGATGCGAACAAAATAGGTAAACAAATGTGCTACTAATTAATTATAGCGGTCCTTCATAAGATACTTAGTGTGACAGGGATGCAGGGGTGAGTGGAGCAGTCGGGACCCAGTGATATTTTACTAAGAATGGTTTCCTGGGAGAAATGAGTTTAAGCAGAATTTTAGAGATTGGAAGGTCATGACTTGGTAGAGAAGGAAAAGGTATTGGAGATTTCTAAATGAGAAGCACTGTCTCCTAGGCAAATGTGAGGTCAAATTTATGAAAATTACCAAAGGAAGTATGAAAGGAATTATGATTTTTATATTAATCAATATGCTATATATAATGAATACACTAATAATTTAAAAATCATAATTCCCTTCACAGAAGGAATAAGCATTTTTAAAGTCCCTACTATATGCTAAATACTTTCTACAAATGTGATCTCATTTGATGCTCACAATAATCCTGCAAGTGTTGTTAATTATCCACATTTATAGCTCAGAAAACTCAGGCAAATAGAGTTTAAGTGACATGCCTAGGGTCACACAGCTAGCAAGTATCTAAGGTCAAATTTGAACTCGGGCATTCCTAACTAGAGGCCCAGTCCTCTATTTACTGTACTACCGGCTTCCTCTTCTTTACCAAGGTAAAATCTGCTTGACCTTGATGCTGGTTGGTGAGTCTGCTTACTTGGTATAAGGCAACCCTGGAGAACATATGGGGAGGCATCTGTATGGATGAAAGGGACTTCTTGGAGGAAGGTAGCTGTTCCTTTGTGAAGATCAGGCTTTGAGGAGCTGGGTCAGGAAGCAGAATAGGAGATGCATCCATCCCTGAGGCATCCTTTTGTCTTCCTTTGTATCTCCAGGGCTTACCACTGTGCCTGGCAAATAGGTGAATAATAAATGGTTCTTGATTGACTGACTGTAAATGACATCATTTTTATTGGAAGTTTGGCTCTTACATTTAGCAGGACCACAGAAACATGGAAACCTAGCCTTAGGATCTGGCTCATCTTTAAAGCAATAGAGTACAGTAGAAATCATATCAGATTTAGAGCTTAGTACCAGATGTGGGTTTGAATTCCAACTCTACCATTTTACTACCTTACGACATCCTTGGGTGAGTTATTTAACTTCTCTGGGCCTCACTTTTCTCATCTTTAAAATAGAACTATTGGATTATATGGCCTCTAAGAGCCCTTCCAGTTTGATATCTATGACAGTACAATTCTAGGACTCCTTCCATTACTACATACTATATCAATATCTGACCACTTTTATAGCACTAAGAGGGGAGAAGCAACGGACAAAAGAAATATAAAATAGTAGAGAAATATAAATTCTTAATGAATTCAGCCATCAGTGTATTGTGACTTTCCCCAACAAAGTTCAACAAAGGTATAATCCAAACCAGGAAGGAAAACCTTACGTGGAAATATGTTGGCGGCACCCACACTTGTCCACAGCTCTCTCCCGACGTCTCAGCTCTATCAGCTCTTCCCAGCATCTGTAATCAAAAACAAGCCAGACCTGGCCTTTCAGGATATTTCAAGATACTATCTTTACCAAAATATGCAACAAAAAATAATAAATCTCCTTTTCCCCTTAAATAAAGAACAAGGTTAGAGTTCTTAAAAGGAATATTTACTAACGAATGAAGGAAAACAACAAAGCAATAAAAATAAAATATAAAAGCATGAGGACAAGTAAGGTTACAAGTCTTTTCCTGCATCTAGATACAGTTTGCCTTGGCTGACACATAGTTCCTCTGCAATGTATGCTATCCATATCCAATTTCCTTATTTCAGCCCTTTCTAGAAAGTGTCTTTGGCTCTAGTTCTTAGAAACCCTACCTGTCTTTCAGTCTTTCCGATTCAATTTGTCTGAAGCATATTCACCAGCCAGTGGCTTATCCTCTTTATTATTCTCTTGTTATAGTCCTAAGGAAATATACTTTAGGATTATAGAATTTAAAGCTGGAAAGAATCTTAGAAATAATACCAACAGCTAACATTTAGATGCTCCTCCAAAGTTTACAAAGAATTTTTCACAAAAAAACCCTATGAGGTAGATAGCACAAATCTTATCCTGCCCTTTTTACAGATAAGAAAACTTGGGCTCAGAAAGGGTCTAAACTGGAATCGGAGCCTAGTTTCACAAGCAGCCGCCATGTGGTCTTTTCTGCCTTTCTTCTGCAGTCAATCATCTTTATGTCAGTGGCTTCCAAATCCCAGAAACAGACTGACTTGGCTCTTTTACATGTCAAATTCCAGGCTCCCCATTGTACTGCTCACTAAGTATCTTGTTGGAGTTGGGGAGGTAACTAGTTCTTGGTTTATTTACAGAGCAAATATTTAACAGGTGCTGAGCTCAACAAATGAGAAAGCATGTATTAGACCTTTACTCTGGGACAGGAACTATGATAAGCAATGGGAATAAAAAAAAGTCAGTCTTTCAGTTATTCAGTTAACATTGATACTATGTGCCAGGCGCTGTGCTAAACGTTGGAATGACAAAGAATGGTGAGACAATTCCTGACCTCAAGGAACTTACTTTCTCATAAGGAGAGTGTGGACAGGGACATATTATTTGCTCCCTTTTACAATTAAGTAAACCAAGGCAGATATCACTGAAGTGACTTGCCCAGAGTCATAGAACTGGTAAGTGACTGAAGCTGGATTTAAGGACAGCTTTACTGCTAGTGAAACCCTACTTGACCTTAGCTAAAAATAGTTAAAACAAGTCAAGCACTAATTAGGCCCAAGTTTAAACCCTGACTTAGTGAGCTCTTCGTCCTTCCTTCAGGACAGCAGGGGTACCCAAGAACCTTCCCCTGATTTTCTCAGAGTCTTCACTGTATTTGTCAACATCATGTTCCTTTTCTTCAGCCTCCTGAGGACTCAGTGATTTCCTGCAGGGCTGTCATCTTTAGTTCTCTGGTCAATCAATCAAACACCAATTCTTGTGACATACCTTATATTTCTGTCTGGTGTTGTTATGTAATAATAACTGGATTGTAATTGAACTTTTTAGTCTGTATGTCTTATCTTCCCAAGAAAAATCTTCTCTTTTTCATAATACCACCTCACATCCATCGTCGGAGTGCTTTACCTTGTTCAATAAATTTCCATTTATTACATTATCTTATTAAATATTCAAAGCAAATCCACAAGGTGGGTTAGTTCAGGTGCCCCATACAAGTCCAGATTCAGAGCTAGAGAGCCCCTGAGAGAGCATCTGGTCTAACACTCTTTTTACAGAAGAGAAAATGAAAAGAGGTTAAGTGAATTTGTCCAGGACACAGGGCTAAGTATTGTCAGAACTAACACTTGAACCAAGGGCCTCTCACTCTAAAACTGGTGATCTTTTCAATTTACTTCTCTGCCTCCACTTTACAGAATTCAGGACAGATATGTTTCATGAAGTAAGCAATTAATGTGTGTCCAGCCTTGTGCCAGGCACTTTAGGAGAAAAAGACAGTCCCTGCCCATCCTTATTTTCCCTTCAGTTTCAATTCAATTCTTGAAATATTTATTAAACATCTACTGTGGACAGAATATTGTGCTATGTTGGATGACCCACTGTTGGGCCTAGAGGTTCTGGGGGTATAGCACTATTGTGTCCAGCTAGGGCCTTTCAGCTGTGGACTCAGGCATATGGTCTTAGCAGAGACTGGCCTCTAATGGGGGAGCAGAGAAATGCCAGATTTCTTTTCTTTCATCTTTAGTTTATTAAAACTCCATTGTAGTATCTCAGGGTCTATTTATTTATAGGTTAAGTTATAGCTCACATTTAGGAATTCCTCCCCAAAATAATAAGGTACTTATTATGCAATATAGATCAGATAAAGGAGAGGTATTCCTTTCCTTTGCATGAAAGAGATGTTAAAACACACCAAGAAACTCAGACATTGACAGTAAGACAAAAATGGGATTCAAGAACTTATAAATAACTATAGTTGTTTTTGTAGAGTGGAATATGTGGCAGAGAGACCTCCCTGTTCTTTTAAGATGGCAGTGGCTGCTACCTAAAATCAAGCTTTGAATGTCATTAGAAATTCTGTAGAATTTTAAAGGTGAGAAGCAAGGAGCCAGTTGGAGCCAGAACTCCAGGACACATTCTTCTGATATCCGCTGATTTGGGACTGGAGCCTGAAAGGGCTGATCCAGAGAGCTGGGCAGAGTTCTCTGAAGAGCACTGCATTGCTGTGTGACTACAGCAACCAGCAGACAGCAGGGACTGATTGCAGCTTTGCTGCAGCGCTGAAGCCTATGAGAAATTCCAGGATGACTCAGTCTCCAGTCCACCTGCCTGACAGCAAAGAGGCAGAGACCTCAGATCACCAGGCAGGTGGGGAAACATCAAGGGCACTCTCCCACTCTCCAGAGACCCCACTCTGAGGGACTGACTGTACAAAGCCCTATTCCCCAATTGATGTAAAGGATCTCAGGCTGACTTTCCTTGTCTTTAGATTTCCCTCTTTCTTCTATTGTCACGTAGGACCTCAAGCAAGGAATGTGTCAGGAAATACTAACAGTAATTGTTTACGCTTTTGTATTGTTTGGGGTCCCTTCGTCACAACAGTCTTGTGAAGTAGGTAGTGGAAATACTGTTGTCCATACTCTATAGAGGTCGCAGGGTATAAAGTGAGGAGGAACTGGGTTCAGGTCATACTTTTAATATATATCAGATGTGTGACCGTAAGCAAGTCATGTCTCCCCTGAATGCTTTGAGCAAGTCTTTAAGCTTACAGAGGTGATAACCTATATTGACAGAGGGATTTCCTCACCAAAAACTCCCTACATCATTGAAAACAAAGGGGGCAGCTAGGTGGTACAGTAAATAGAGCACTGGTCCTAGAATCAAGAAGATCTAAGTTCAAGTCTAGCTTCAGACACTTATTAGCTGGGTGACCCTGGACAAGTCACTTAACCCTAATTGCCTCAAAAGAAAACGAACCAAAAACATCAGTCTAGTCCGTCTCCTTATTTTGTAGAGGAGGAAACAATTTGAAAGAGTCTAAGTCCATGGTCACACAGCTAAGTAGTATCAGAGTCAGCACTCAGATCCAAAACCCGGACATTTTCAACTGAGCCAGATTGCCTCAAGGAAGCAGAAATTCAGATCAAGACAAAAGGCTCCTTGACAGGAGTTTTTGTGAGAAAATAGGTGAGGGGAAAGAGACTAAGATGGCTAACAAGTGACTGAGCTCTCGTTTCCAGAAAACTCAGAGCTGGTTTTCAGTAAGCACTTAATAATATGCTTATGGATTGATTGACTTGTTTCTCATCCTTCATAGTATGATTCCTCCCAGGAGGTATTCAGAATTGTATTATTTGTACTTGTTTGGAGTCAGTTCAACTCAACAAGCATTTATTAAAGCTGGGCATTGGGCGTGTGCTTGTAATCTCTACTCCTGGGGAGGAGGAGGCTGGTGCATGCCTTGAGCTCCAGTGTTTTGAGCTGCAGGAAAATGACGATAGGCAATCTGGTGTCCTGACTAGGTTTGGCACCAGCATGGGGAGCTTTTCAATGAGAGGAGGGCACCAGGCCACTTTTGTTGCTATGTATTCATTTTTCAGCCATGTCTAACTCTTTGTGACCCCATTTGGGATTTTCTTGGCAAAGATACTGGAGTGGCCTACCATTTCCTTCTCTAGCTCATTTTACAGATGAGGAAACTAAGGCAAAGAGGATGAAATGACCTGCCCAGGGTCACACAGTTGGTAAGTATCTGACACTGGATTTGAACTCAGGAAAATGAGTGTTCCTGACTCCAGGTCAGCACTCTCCACAATGCCTGACTGCAGGGCTAATGCTCTATCCACTTCATCGCCTAGCTGACTGTACCAGGCAAAAGTGATACACGTCAAAAATGGAGCAGATCAAAGTTTTGGTGCGCTTCAGGAGTAGGATCGGGCCCATGAGTAGCTACTATATTTTGCAGCCTGGGCAAAATAGGGAGACTCATTCTCAAAAAAAAAAAAAAAATCAAAGGAAAAACCAAGAATTTGTTAAGTGTCTATATTGTGTAAGTACTGTGCTAGGCCAAAGACAAAATGAAACAGTTCCCTTCCCCAAGGAAGAGTATCTACTGATACTCTATACCTTGCATGTTAATACTTGATTTGTGCAGAGGGGAGAGGGGCCTGAGACATGATTCCTGATGGAGTCAGATGAAATGTCAGACAGTCCTCGTTCTTTCTGGGAAAGCCTTGAGATCATTCCATTGTCTTTTGCACCAATCCCTAAGAAAATTTTAGAATAAAATTTTAAATGGATTTTTTTATCTCTTAGAAATGGAAATGAGGATCCATGGGTTCACTAAGAGCAAGTCATACCATATGGACCAATTTTTCTTTTTTTATTTTTAATGAGGTTATTAGACTTATAGATCATTAGCATAGTGCAGATATAGTCAGCACTATGCTAATATCAGGATTTCAGCAAGGCACGTGATACAGTCTCTTATTACACCATTGGGGAGAAAAGGGAAAGATGTTTACTAGATAGTAGTAAAGTGAGGTCAGTTCACAACTAATTTAATTATTATATCCCAAAAATACTTGTTAAGTGATCAGTGCCAAGCTGGCTACATTTAAATTTTTAGTAGTTGGTTGCAAGTCTAGTGGGCAGCTAAGTGGCACAATAGAAAGAATGTCCAGGCTGAAGTTAGGAGAAGTCATTTTCCTGAGTTGACATCTTATCTTATTAGCTGTGTGACCCTGGGCAAGTCACTTAATTGTCTGCCTCAGTTTCCTCATCTGGAAAATGAGCTAGAGAAGTAAATAGCAAACCACTCCAGGATCTTTGCCAAAAAAAAAAAACCCTCATGGGGTCATGAAGAATTAGACATGACTGAACAAATAGGGCTTCATTTTTTGTTTTGTTATGTCTCACATCTTTATCTGTGTCTTGGATAAAGATATAGGTTTTATATATATACATTTATCACATTTGCAGATGATAATTAAGCTTGGAGGAATAGCTAATTCATTTTATGAATAAATGAATTAATGAGGAAAATCTATTAAGGTCTTAGTGGGAATTCAAAAAGATCTTGACGTGCTGGAATATTGGGTTGACTCTTACTAAGATGGAATTTGATGATGATAAATATACATTTCTGTTCATAGCTTTCTAAAAAAAAATCAACTGTACAAATAAAAGATGAGGAAAATGTGGCCAAATAACAATAATAATAGCTAAAATTTACATAGGGCTTTAAGGCTTATAAAGTACTGTGCACATATTATCTTAGTTGATATTCATAGCCTTCTGAATTAGGTCTATTATTATTCACATTTTAAATATGAGGAAACTCAGGCTGACGGAGGTCAAGTAACTTACCCAGGGTGATGGAGTTAGTAAATCTCTGAGACTATATTTAAACCTCAACAAGTCTTCCGGTCTTAAAGTTGAGAGCTGTTGCTCATTTAGCTACTCCTTGGCAAATCACTTAAGAGTTCATGGACTATAAGCTTAATATGAAACAACAGTATAATGTAATTGCTAGGAAACCTAATGCAACTTTGGACTACAGTAGCAGAAATATAGTATCCAAATCAAGGAAGGTGTCATGTTGGTTAAACCATAATTAGAGTACGATGTTCAGTTCTGGATGCCTCATTGTAAGAAGGATATTTGCAAGCTGGAACATGTCCAGGGGAAGGAAGACTAGGAAGCTAAGGGGGCCCAAGATAACATGATATGAAAGAAATAGGGATATTTTAGCCTAGGGAAGAGAAATCTTAAGAATCATATGGTCCCTATGCTTAAATGCAGGGTGTCCCAAAAGTCTTAGTACAATTTTCAACTATTCAACTTTAAGACTTGTTGGACACTCTGTATTTGAAAGACTTTCTTGTAGAAGAGTATTAAGCTTAAATTATTATTCCAGAACTAGAAACAATGGTGATAGTTATAAAAAGGTATATTTCAAGTCAACATAAGGGAGAATTTCCCCAACAACTTGAACTATCTGAAAAGAGAATGGGTTGCTTCATAAGGTAATGAACTCCCTGTCACAAGAGGTGTTCAAATAGAAAGTTGATAACAATTTGCAAAAAATTAATATATACAGAAAATTGAACTTTATTACCTCTGGGCTCCCTTAAGTTCTAATTCCATGATTATGTGATTAGACTTGCTTAAAAAGAATTATGCCTGTGGACAAATTCTTATACTCTATTACTTGAAAAGGGAAAAAAAAGCTTTGGATGTCTTTATTTTTATGTCAACTATTTCATCTTTTTTTTAAAAAATTTTCCACTATTCTTTATACACTTCCTTTCCCCAAGGACCCTTCCTTCTTTATGGCAAAGAATAGTTGAGCAAAATCAGACAGTACAGTAACTGATAGTATAGGTAATACTCTTTTAGGATCTCAGATCTACATCTTAAAGAGTCTTCAGGGACCATCTAATCTAACTCTCCCTTTATAAATTAGGAGACTGAGACTCAGGGAGGTAGTATGATTTACTTTAAGTCACACAGGTAGTCAATATCAGAGGCAGGATTTGAACCTGTAGTCCCCTCCCTCTTTGCTGAGAAAAAGTGTCTTTATCATCTATTCTCATTTATTACTCTGAGTTCAGCTGCCATCTCTTGCTTTTATTTACATTGTTGAAGTCGTGTATATTATTTTCTTGGTTCTTTGGCCAACATCATTTCATGTAAGTCTTTCTAAATTTCTCTGAACTTCTTCTATTCATTGCTTATTATGGTGCAATAATAATCTATGACATTCTTATATCATCATTTAGCCAGCCATTCCATAATGGTTTGACATATAGTTGGGTTTTTTCCAGTTTTTTGCTACCACCAAGAGTCTTCTGCCTTTTCTCTTCACTGAAATAATACAGAGAATCAATCCACTAACATTTCTCCTAATGAAAGGATATATTCAAACCATCCTATTGACTTCTTTTTCTCCCTGCTTTGAGCAGAGCCAATGTTTCCCAACAACTTGAATGTTGTAGTTGAAGGACTTTGTATCCTAGAGCCAAAGACCAGTTTCTAGCAGTCTGCCGCCCCAAGGCAATATTTCAAGCCAGTATGGAGAATGTAATACTTTGAACCTCTTCCTGTGACAATTTGCTTCTAGATAAAAATCAATTATCAAATGTTAACTGACATCTATTCATCCTTGTGCTGAGACCAGCAGGTGGGATATGGAGACTTGTAAGATACGGCTCCTTTCCTCAAGAAACGTATATTCTCATTGGGGAAATAAGACTTATCCACATGAAAAGGTAACTAACGATATGAGGCTGCCAGTATATGATGGAGTCAGATGAGTAAAGGAGATGTTAAATGGTATAGGTGTTCAGAAAAGAGAGAATGATACAACTGTTGGCTAGAGTGGTCTAAGAAGGTTTCATAGAGGAAGGGGCACTTAATTTGGATCTTGAAGGATTTAGGTGGGGGAGGGCATTCCAGATATGGGGACCACATAAGCAAAGATTGCCAAATGGAGAATACAGGACTTCATTCTGGAAACAAAATTAACCAATCTAATAGGAACAGAGGTTTTATGTAGAAGAACAGTGGAGGATAAGATTGGATTGGTAGAGTGGAACCAGATTTAGGGAGAGGGAGCTTTGAATGGAAGTCTAGGGAGTTTGGGCATTATCATGCAAAGAGTTGAAAATCATTGAAGATTTTTGAGTTGAGGGATGATATTATCAAATAAATATTTTAGGAAGAATCCTCTGGTAATATGAAGAGAGATAGCATGGTACATTAAAAAATAGTGATACTGTTGGTGGAGTTGTGAACTGATCCAATTTGGAGCTATGCTTAAAGGGCTATAAAACTGTGCCTACCCTTTGATCCAGCAATATCACTGCTGGATCTATATCCCAAAGACATCCCCAAAAAGGGGGAGGGGGAAGAACCTATTTGTATAAAAATATTTATAGCAGCTCTTTTGTGGTGGCTAAGAATCGGAAATCAAAGAGTTGCCCATTAATTGGGCAATAGCTAAACAGGCTGTGGTATATGATTGTAATGGAATATTTTTGTGCTATAAGAAATGGTAAGCAGGATGATTTCAGAAAAACCTGGAAAGATTTATATGAACTGATGCATAGGGAAGTGAACAGAATCAGGAGAAAGTTGTACACAGTAGCTTCAATATTGTTTAATGAAGAACTAATTAATGACTTAGCTATTCTCAGCAATACAATCCCAAAGGATGAATGATGATGCATACTATCAGCCTCTACAGAAAATACTGATAATATTTGAATGAAGACTGAAACATGCTATTTTTCACTCTTTCATTTTTCTCTTTTATTCAAGTCTCTGTACAAAATGTCTAATATGGAAATTTTGGAAATGTTATATATATGAAAGTATTATATATAATTGGACATGCATAACCTATATCTGATTGCTTACTCTCTTGGGGTGGGGGAGAGAAGAAGGAAGGATAGAATTTGGAACTCAAAAGTTTAAATAAAAATATTTTTAAAATAAATAAATAAAATATTAAAAGAGCACCCAAGAAAGAGTCATAGCTTTGGAGTTAGAGAATCCAGGTTCTGTCACCTGTGTTACCTTGAATAAGTCATTTCATTTCTCTTTGCCTCAGTTTCCTCATCTGTAAAATTAGAGGATTGGGCTCAGTAATCTTAGGTGGCATGTATACAGCACTCTAAGGTTTATAATGTTCTTTATATATGTTATCTCATTTGCTCATAATGACCATGTCGAGGTAGGCACTATTATTATACTAATTTACAGATGAAGAAATTGAGAGATTAAAAGATTTATCCAATATCACACAGTAAGTGTGTGAGACAGAATTCAAACTCAAGTCTTCCTAACTCTAGGTCCAGGACTCTAAGCCACTACCCTACCTAACTGCCTTTAAATCCTTTCTATGGTCCCATAAACTATGAAGGATGACTTGGAGAGGTTAGACTGAGTTTAGGAAAACCATTATGGAAGCTTTTACAAAAGTCCAGGAGACATCATGAGGGTTTGGTACTATGGTGTCCATAGTGGGAATGACAAAGAATCCAATACAACACAGTGTGCCAAGCACTGTGTTAGGTATGGTGACATATAGTGGAATAAGAAACTATTTCTGCCTTCATGGAATATTACGATCTAGTGAGGGAGATGGGACATTTATACAAACAGAAAATAGAATGTGGTGAATAGGAAAGGTCTACAGGGTGCTATGAGAAATAGTCGAAGGAGAAATCATCCAAGAAATCAGAGCTAGAAGAGACTTTAAAGTACCATCTAATCCAAGCCCTTTGTTTTATAGATGAGGCAAGTAAGGTCAAGTGGCGTTCCAAGGTCACCCAAGAAGCACATAGGAAAACCAGGATTCAGATGTTGGTCTTCTGACTCTTAAACCCAGTATTCATCCCCTGTTCCACACTGGTTGTGGAATCATGTAGAATCAGGAAGGGTTTGTGGAGGAAGGGACCTGACAAACCAAACAAAACCAACTGGGAATCCCAAGGGAAAACCAAGCCCAAGATCAGGTCTTTCAAAAGGCTGTTTCCTTGAAGACACAGTCTGCCCTTCACATCAGATCCTAGGAGCCAACAAACACTCCTTAGTCATTGGGAGGAGGGAAGTGATGATAATAAAACCACAATCCCTGCCATGAAACCTGGAGCTGCTGTAATAGAGAAATGGGAGAAATGGGGCCTGGGATGACTCCAGTCACATCCCAGTGGTTGCCCCCTGCTGTACTCTAAGAGCTGGTTGTGTCTCTTTGGGCCATTGGTTTAAGGATCATTTTATCAGCAGGCTAGTGGGTGTGTGAAGTGGGAAGTCTCTTACTGGATCTGGGGTTTCCCTTAAAAATAACACTGCCAGTGTGGCTTACTGGCTCTCTGGGTCATGAGCCTACATGATTGTGTCTGAGTATATCGAAGGGAGAAATCTGGATGCAGCACTGTTAGACTGCAGGAGGAATAACTGGAAATTTTTTCACCCTTTGTCTATTACAGGAGTTGTACTACCATGGGACAGTGGGGTGGGCACTGAGTTGGCTATCCAGGGATCTATGTTCCAGACCCAACTTGGGAAAATCATAAAACATTTCCGTGCCTTGGTGCTTTATCTATAAAATGAGCATAGCAATAGTTTCCCTGCCAACGTCACAGAGCTGTTGTGAGGAGCAAGTGAAATTTTATATACATATACCTATATGGACTATACATAAGTATACTCACTTAAATACACACATATATGAAAATTCTTTGAAAGGAAATTATACAAATGGAAAATACTGACCTTATTCATTCTCTCAGAAATATTTATTGTATGCTTACTTTTCTAAAGAATACAAAGAAGTCTGAGATAGGACTCCTGACTTCATGAACCTTACAGGCCAGGTGGGGAAATAAAAGATGTATATGTGTTAAGATTTTCTGGGCCAGGGAATGTAATGTTAATGAGAGTGAAAGATCTTCCCTACCTGTTAATAGGCCACAGGTGGAGCCCTTTAAGGAAAGTTTGATTAGGGCAGGCTTGTTGTGTAGGAAGGCCCACACCTTTTGTTAATTTGTAATGAGGCACAAGGGTTGTGATGCCCTCCTGCTCTGAAAAGTGTATATATACTCTGAAGTGAGGTTTTGCTTTGGGGGCTTGCTCTTTGGAAGAAGGTTCCTGTGCAGATGAGACTCTGAATAGAGTCTCATTAAGGAACCCTCCCCAAACCCAGAAGTTGGTGCTTCTCTCTCTGGTAACTGTGTATAAATGTAATGGTCTGTCAAGTTGAATCTGTCTGTTGATCTCTGATTTCTGTATTGCTTATGATCAGACAGAAGCTCTATCTGTTGGTCTTTATTTCTCTGCTTGTATTTTGTCTGTTGGTGTATGTGATTAAAGAAGACTGTTGACCCCTCAAAAGTTACTTGCCTTTTAGAAAAGCAGACCTAAAAACCTGTGCTAATAGGCCATCCTGGATGTGTCAGGATACTTGCTGCTACAGGAAACTAGAGTACCTTCTCCCACTAAGCAGTCCCAGCAGTGGACCTGTGGACTAGGTCTAGTCATAGGGGAACCTGGTCTTCAAAGAAGGGGAAAGTCATTTAAAGTTTAGGTATGATTCATGTCTGGGGTCTCTTGAAAAAGGATTAGAGAGGTACCTAATGTATAAGGTAGATCATGTATAAAACAACTATTTATTTCCTATACATACACACACACACAATGAGACACAAAGAGACTCATAAGTAAGAGTTAACAAAGACTTAAAACATGAAAGGATAAACAATAACTCCCCTTATACTCACCCAGGAGGTTAATTCTTAAAACTGGAATATGAGATATTTTGTGGGACTATCCAAGTACCATTTCCCCATCTCCTCAGCTCTGTACTATCTGAATTCTTCCCTCATGCATTGGCTTGGGTTCATCTTCTTGGAAAAGCACAGAATTGCAAAAACAAAAACAAAAAACCTTCTGTTGCCAATCACACCGACTGAGGAACCCAAGAGCTCCCAAACTCCATTTACTCCTTAAAAGTCCATCTCTAATGATCACCATTCAGTCACTTGTGCTTGGAGAAACACCAAGCAGATGGGGCCACTGGGTCTCAGGCTTCCCTAGCCAGCAATTCCTCACTCCTTACTGTCTCCTCACCTTGCAATTTGGCTTTTGCCCTCATTATTCCACTGAGGTGGTGCTCTCTGAAGTCACCAAAAATATCCTAATTACAATACTGTTGGCCATTTTTTATTGAACTCCCCCCCCCCTCTCTTTTCTGAGTTTCAGAGATAATCATTCCTGCTCTGTCCCCATCACTGCCTCTTCATCCTCCTCCTAGTCCCTTAATGTGGAGGGAGGGTCCTCTCAAGGGTCCTGCCCCTTGTCTCTCTTTTTTCTCTCTTGACAATCATATTGAGTCTCACGACTCCAATCACCACCTCTTTGCAGATAAATCCTAAATCTCCAACCCAACCTTTCTTCTAAGAGTTACACCCACATCTTCCACTGTAGGGCATCTTTACTTGGATGTCCTGTTAGCACCTCAAACTCAACATGTCCAAAACCAAGCTTGTTATACTTCTCCCCTAAACCTCCTCCTCCTTCTGATCTCTCTATTTTTGGTAGCAACAGCAGCATCGTTCACTGTGCCTCCCATGTTTTATCTTTAATTCTTCCTTCTCCCTGACTCCTTATATTCAACCAGTTACCAAGCCCTATCCAGTTCACCTTTGTAACATCTCTCCTTTTCATCTCTTCCTCTTAATTCCCACTGCTAGTACCCTACTACAGGTCGTCATTGCTATCTACCTGCTTGAACCATCATAAAATCCTCCCAATAGAGTTTCTCACTCCATTCTCTCTGCCCTCTGCCCTTCATACCAACACCAGAATTGCCTTTGTGATACGTAAATCTGGTATCCCACTTCTCTGCTCCAAAGTTTTCATTGGCTCCATTGGCCAAAGAGTCTAAACCCCTTAGCCTTATTCAAAGTCACAATCTGGTGCCAGCCTACCTTTCCAGCCTTGTCCTATATCTCATACTCATCTTTGCTGATCCTGCCCTATCCCATGCTCTTTTATCTCTGGGTCTTTTGCTTTCTTATGCCTGGAATGTCCTCCCTTCCCCTCTTCACTTACTGAAGTCATATCCATCCTTTAAAACACAGATAAAATGCCACCTTCTTGTATTAAAAATAATAATAGTAAATGCCACCTCCTCCATGAAACCTGTCTTGATACTCCTTGTCAGTTACTTTACCCTTCCCACTTAACCTTATTTTGCACCTGATGTACCTATTTAGTAATATTGTATTAATATTCAATAATATATAAAAATAAATGAACATAAATATATAATAGCTGTGTGGAAAGTTACCGTTTGGAATAAACTGAGCACACTGTGTGATCTTTAGCCAATGCTTTTCAAAGGACTATGGTGGTGTTTCCTCCTGCCAAGCCACTCTTGACTTTCCCAAGCCATTAATTTGATTTGCCTGTGATGCCAGAACCTGCCAGAAAGACAGACGACTAAAAAGATCATCCCCTCAGACTGACAGAAATAGAAAAGCACCACGGACTGATAATGCGTGTGCGTGTGTGTGTGTGTGTGTGTGTGTATGGAGAATGATCAGGAACAAATGGTATAAACTCCTTCCCATTTGGCAAATAGCCTTCCCTCTCTGAATTCACCTAGTATCTTGTGTACCTCTTCCAATATACTTATGTCATAATATCATATATTATGATTTGCTGTGGATAGAATACTGAGCCAGGAGTCAGGAATAGCTGATTTGAAATCTGGCCTCAGACACTTGTACCCTGGGCAAGTCACTTAAACCACTGTTTGCTTTAGTTTCCTCACCTGTGAAATGGACCATTTACCGCCCAAGGTTGTTGTGAAGATCAACTGAGATAATATTTATAAAAGTGCCTGGCACATAGTAGGAACTTGGTAAATGCTGATTTCCTTCTTTTGTCCCATCTAGACTATAACCCAATAGTCTGGTTCATCCAGGTTAGGGAACTGTAGCACTCTCACCTCCTTCATTTCCTCCTACTGCCTAGGACTGTGTTAACTACTCCAGCTGTCTTGTCCCACAATTGGCTCATAATGAGATTATAGTCCTCCAAGAGCCATAGAAATGACTGTCCAGCTGTGTCTCTCTTATTTTGTACTTATGACATTGATTTTTTGAACCTAATTGTAAGACTTTACATTTGTCACTATTAATTATCATTTTATCAGATCCAGCTCATCCTTCTAGGTTGTTTAGAAGTTTTCAGTCATGATGCTGTCATCAAACATGTGAGCCATCCTTCCTGTCTTTGCATTGTTTGCATATTCAGCAACCTTGCCATCTCTGTCTTTAGCCAGTTCAGTGATGAAAGTGTACAACACCAAGACGCCAGGCACAGAGCCCTCAAACACTCCCCACAGGTGTCCTTATATGAAGCTATCAGTCCCTTGATCACTTTCTGTGGGTTCATTCATTATTCAATTAGTTCTAAATCAACCTAAGTGTATTGCCCTCTAGGTCACAACTTTCCACCTTGAACCCAAGAATTTCATAAGAAAACTGGTAAAAATACTTTGCTCAAATTCAGACCGGCTATGTCTATGACATTCTTTTATGTATAAGTCAAATAACTCAGTCAAAAAAGGAAATTGAATAAGTCTACCATAAACTGTTCTTGAGTAAGCTACTCTGGCTCTTTGTAAACATCTCTTTTTCTAATGTACATAAAACCATCTCTTTAATGATGTGCTTTAGAATTTTGCCAAAAAAATGAAAGTCAAGCTTACCAATAGGTAGCATATGAAACACTCACCTTGTTTCTTTCTTTCATTTTTTTTTTGAAAATCAGGACATCAATTCATCTCCAGTCCTATATATGACACCTCTCATCTTTAACACATTCTTGCATAGATTATTAACCACATCTCCAGCAATCACATCTGCCCAAGACTGCATTATGCAAGCCAAAGATCTTGAATTCACTGAGATCAGTTGATTACTCTGTTGGCTTTCAAATAACTATTTTTGTTCTAACCTCAGTCCAAATATTATTCTCTTGGCAGAGAAATCAGAAGCAAAGTGAAAAATGAAAAACAGTTCTACTTTCCCTCCATTGTCCTATTTATCCTAAGCAGTTTCCTGTCCCTCTCTCATGTCATCTCTGGCCCCCCATAAAACTTGTTACTTTCTGTTGATTCCTTGCTTAGTTGCTCATGGCCCTGCTATTATAAGGTCGCACCCCATTTTTGAAACTACCTTCAATTTTTTTGCCCTTACTTCCATCTTCTATACAAGTCTTTAAAATCAAATTTAATTGTTATCTTTAGACAACTTCCACTTTTCTTCCTTAAGAAACTAGTGTTCAAACATTGTGCAGTGACCAACTTTGATAGACTTAGCTGTTCTCACCAATACAATGACCTAAGACAACTCCAAAAGATTCATAATAGAAAATGTTGTCCACGTCCAGAGAAGTAACTTTGGATTCTGATTATAGATCAAAGCATTCTATTTTCTCTTTTTCATTTGTTTGTTTTTTTTCTTTTGTTCTGATTTGTCTTTCACAACATGACTAATGTGGAAATATGTTTAACATGATTGTACATGTATAGTCTATATCAGATTGCTTGCCATCTTGGGGAGGAGGGAGGGAGAAAACAATTTGGAACTCAAAATCTTATAAAAGTGAATGTTGAAAATGATCATCACATGTACTTGGAAAAAATACTATTAAGTGGGGAAAATGACATTGATAAAAAAAGTGAGTGTTCATCAGACTCATTTGTTAATGTTCATCAAACTCATTTGTTTGTGTAATTAAGATTTCATTTTTGAGAGCTTCCTGTCTCATTGGGCTGACTCCCTATAGAATTTTGGCCAAGGAATCCCTCCTATTCATTCTCCAAACTCTTTGCAATATTATCCCAAAATGCATATCAGACAAAGCCTCTCTGACAAATTCTGAAGTAGAATGTTTATTTTCTCCCTATGGCACATTATTTCTACTTCAAGAACTATTTACTCCTTGTTGGTTAAAATCAGAACTTTCTATGCCTTCTAAAGGGTAGGGAAGAGAAGGGAAGGAGAAGAAAATGAGCCTTCATTAAGCACTTACTGTGTACCAGGCACTATGCTGAGTGCTTTACAAATATTGTCTCATTTGATACAAAAACCTGGAGAAGGTAGATATTATTATTCTCCTCATTTTACAGCAGAGGAATCCAAGACAGAAAAGAATTAAGTGACTTGCCTTGGGTCACACAACTAATAAGTATACAAGGCCACATTTGAACTCAGATCTTCCTGACTTTTCGCCCAGGGCCTATCCACTGGGCCACTCAGTTGCCTAGAATTAAAATTAACTATTAATAATAATATAAAATTGTATAAAATAATTTTACAAATATACACCTATTTGTGTCTAACGGTAACCATCTCTAAGGTGGTGTGGGGGGAGGGAAGAAAAAACGGAAATTAACATGATAACTTTATTATATATTTAAAATGACTAACAAGTTATACATAATTGGGAGTTTCACATGCAATAATCTTTATTATTATACTATGTTATGGAAATGTTTATTTTATTCCATAAATTAAAAATAAAATAATTTTTATAAAGCCCATATAGAACCTAGAAATAGTTACAATTTCATGGTTAAAGCATTCACTTTTCTTTCCCAGTGCTCTTCTCAGGACTGATGCGACCCTCTTTAATAAAGCCCAAAATTGGAAAATTCAGACTTACTAAACAAATAAATTGTAGGGTATTTACTTAATAAATACTTCTTGGACTGATTGATATTTTTAAAATTATATTATAAAATTGTTATTAAGGCTAGTCAAGAATTTATAGCTGCTTTGCTTTTGGCCGAGAGGGAGAATTCTAACAGGCATCTAGATAGATGAACACCCCCATCATTTCTATATTATGCCTCTGTATCAAGTTTGTGATGTTTCACAATCTCTGTTTCTGTTTCTGCCTTCTGAGTAGATGGTTTATTACATATTCTTCTCCCTCCACTGAATTTCATCTAAATGCAGTCCATCATGCTCTTGTTCGTGGATTTACTCACATAAACATACCTTCTGAAGTATAATGCTTCTTCACTTCTTTTTATGTTCTAGTCATGAGTATATGTCACCAAGTCTCATTGATACTTATGAGGTTAATTTTTGTCCTATTGCATTAGGATCTCTTGTTCACCTTGTTTATTGTCCACGTTCTGGATGTGTATATGTATCTGAAGCTGTGCTTGTCACCAGGCTCTTTCTTGAATATTATATTCTATGAAGTACTTGTTTCTGTGTTCCTACTACTTTCTGTGGAAGTATATGGCATATGTATGTGGTCAGCTTCTCTGTCCTCCCCACATATTCAGTATAAAGCCCTTTCATTGAGATTTGCAACATTTCTGACAAATATATTCTTACCTGTTCGCTCCTGCCAGGAGCAATCATTCCAATATTACAAGTGGTAGTCAGGAAATCCAACTCCCTCTTACAGGATGAGAAAATTGGGGGACCACCATCCTAGAGAAAAGAGATTTAAGAAGTTTGGAAATTAAACATCATCTAATTCTCCCATTTCATGGATAAGGAAATTGAGATAAGAAAAGTTAAGTACCTTCCTCCGAGTCACACAAATATTGTTGACTGTGTTTGACAAACACAGAAAGCAGATATTTATTAAGTACCTACTATGTGCCTATCACTGTGCTAACTGCTTTACAAATCTTATCTTACTTGATCCTTATAACCACCCTGTGAGATAGTCCTTGGAATGTAAATGCATTGAACTTCCTTATGTCCATACATTTCACCTGCCTCTACCTGGAATACCTCTCCCCTTCTCCTCTCCTAGCCCTTATCCTGCTATCAGGGTCTAGCCTATGTTCCATTTACTTCATAAAGACTTCCCTGACTACCCTCAATTCATCATGTTCTCTCCTCCTCTGGATTCCTCTATCATGTGGTGGCTGTGTCTTTCATAGCCCTTATCACCCACTGATATATAAAGGTTACCTTTTCATCAGGTGCATTTCTTATCTTCCCAGAAGAACTGTAAGTTCCTTGAGGACAGGGGCACACCTTCCTGTATCTTCCATAGCCCCAAGGATGGTATGTGCATGTGTAGATGAGATAAGAGGTACTTATCTTTTTCTGCATGTCAGCTTAAATATGCCTTTTCATTTTTTACAAAATCCCTGGGGTAAGTTGGATGTGGTTCAGGATGAAGAGAAATATAATTTTGGTGATGACATTTAAAATGGTGTCTGGCCTTTCATTTTACACAAATAACTACTCAAGGGCAGAGGATGAGGACTCAGGATGGATAGAGCTTGATTTTTTTTCCTTTCTCAAAAAAACAGTGTGAATTTTTTGAGGGTGGAATGCCCTTGGACAGGGGCTCTAACCACCCCCTCAGCATTTTAGGAGTGTTTGCCAAGTGCTAGAAATGGAAAATCAGACTTTTCTGAGTAGAAAATGAAAGGAGACTGGAGAGCAAGGACCCTGAGGAAGGAGAGACTCCTCGCAGTCTGAGCAACTGGTGACAACAACAAGGACGATGGCATTTAGGGAATGCTTCGAAGTGTGCCAAATGCTTCACATCCCTCATCTCATTCTAGCCTCACAGCAACCCTGTGGGCTAAAGGCATTGTCATCCCTATGTTGTAGATAAACTGATATTCGAAAAGGTTAATTAACTTGCTCCAGGTCACATAGATGATAGGTGTCAAAACAGGATTTAAGGTCAGGTTTTCTTGAGTCCTTACACACACACACACACACACACACACACACACACACACACACACACACACACCGCCCCCACCAAGTCTATTCTTCTACAAGTTAAACAATCAATAAACCACTCTTGATATGGCATTAACTCAAGGACCTTCATCATCCTGGTTGCCATAACCTAGATTCTTTCCAGCTTGTCAGTGTCCTTCATAAAATGTGGTACCCAGAAATTGACACAATACCCTAGGCGTTTTCCAACTAAGGCAACAGAGACATAAGGACCATCATGTCCCAAATGTAGCCCAAGAAGTCTTAAGGTTTCTTGGCTACCATGTCATCCTGTTGACGCACACTGAAATTGCACCCCATTAAATAAAACTCCCAAACATTTTTGAGACAATCTGCTACTTAATCATGACTTCCTCATCTTGTACTTGCAAAGTCAGGTTTTGAATGCAAAAATAAGAATTTATATTTATTCCTGTTAGATTCCTATCTAATTTCATTTTATTAGATTCAGTCCATACAGGGATAAGAAACCTGGAACCTTTAGGTCCTCAAGTGTGACCTTTTGACTGAATCCAAACTTCACAGAACAAATGCTTAAGGGATTTGGATTTTGTTTGGATTCAGTCAAAGGACTGCACTTGAGGACCTAGAAGGACACATGTTCCCCACCTCTGGTAACCTATCAAAATCTCTTTTGATCCAGAGTTACTAATCCACAGATAGGGGTCCTTTCTTTCTTTGTGTCATCTGCAAATTGGATGAGTGTGGCATTATCCAAGTCATCTATAAAAATAGTGAACAGTACAGGGCCACTCATGGATCTCTGGGATAGTCCACTAAAGGCTTCCTTCCAAGTTCCATTAATGACTGCACAATAGGTCTAACCATTCAACCACTTTAAATCTATCTAATTGTACAATTGTTAAGCTAATACCCCTCCAGCATAAGAAACTCCGATTAGGAAACTGAGGGACAATTAGGGGAAGTGATTTGCTGGTAATCATATACAGGGAGTTGAATCCTGGCCTGTCTGGCCCCAGATCCACGACCCTGGCAGATATGCTAAGTTATTACTATTCTGTGCCATCTTCCCATAAAGCAAACCTGCTAGCATAAGAGAAGACAATCATATTAATAGGACTGCGGTGAGATTGTTCATGGAGAAACATGCATACTGGAGGAGCTATGTAGCCAAAGCCAAATTTAGCCCCCATTTTAGTGAAGGATAAGGGAACAGAAAGAAGAGAAAGAAAGGGGAAAGGAAAAGGAGAGATAAGGAAAAGAAGAGAAAGAAAGGGGAAAGGAAAGAAGAGAAAGAAAGGGGAAAGGAAAAGGAGAGATAAAGGAGAGATAGCCCCCATTTTAGTGAAGGATAAGGGAACAGAAAGAAGAGAAAGAAAGGGGAAAGGAAAAGGAGAGACAAGAATAATTAGTGAAAATGGGGAAACTATTGGATTACGGACTTCTTCCCCCCATCCAACTTTCACCCTAGACCATACCTTAGGTGAGCATCAGCCTACTTGGCACTGCCCTGCTCCCTCCCTTAGCATCAGTCTCATGGCATCAGGGAACTTTAGTGAGATTTGAGGTCTCTCCCTGAGGCCTTAAAGCTTTACCCAACTGACCTCCTCTTACAAACTTGATTTAAGGGTCCTTTTCCTGATCCTTCCCCCAAGAAAACAAGGGTAAGGAATGGGGGGGTGGGAGGCAGGGATGCCAGATGATGAACCCTGATGAACCAACAGCATGTTAGGAGTCCTTTGGGGCAGAGGTGGATTTCTCAGTCTCACTACCCAAGACCCTTATTATTACAGCCGCCACCAACCTTTCTTCTATTTCCTTCCTCTGCTTCCTACTCACTTCCCTCTGTTCAGCTTCTGTGAGGCTTTGGGGTGGGAGGGAATAGGAGACCTATCTGCTGATTTAATTGCTTGCAGTGCCTGGCCCCTTTCCTCTGTCTTCCAAATGTCCCTGATGCCTTGCCTGCTCTGGGAATACAGAGCCCAGGTCTTAATGGGGTCAGGTGGGCTTTCTTCCCCCAGGCCCAGAAGACTCTGCTCCAACCCTTGTACCCCCAGAGCAGCTGGATCACAGAAAAATCAACTGAATATTTTTCCCCCTTTACCCCTCTGGGCATCGTGTTTCTTGGGACTCAGCCAATATATATGACCCTAGAGATATGGATGGTAACTGCCAAGGAAGGCAGAAAGGTAAATGTTTCCATTTAGAAGGATGCACCTATGGTCCCCAGACCTTGAATTCCACCACTAGTCAGTCCTTCAGGGCAAACTGTGAGGCTGGGGATGAGGGTATATTTGGACCTCCTAAGATAAGGCAAGACTGAAAACATTGTTCTGCCTTTCAGAGGAATAGAAAGGGTTTATTAGAAGGAGCCCTTTGTATAATTTGCATTTTTGAAATAAAGTTTAATTATTTTTAATTAGCTAAGATTTGGTTTCTTTAGTTTGGTAAACAAAAATATTATCTTTTCTGATTGACCATTCAATAAATGTTTGCCTTAAAAAAAAAGAAACTATCATGGTCCTATGATCTTATCAGTTCGGGAGCTCTCTCCAAAGATGGTTCAAAACCCATCACTGTTTTCCCATCCAAGAGGCCTTGTGTCTTCCCATAAGTTTGATGTAATCCATCCACTCGGCATTCTAGAAGTATTCCCTGCTTTTTCCAGACATTAGGCTGCAAGTGGAGGACTTGGGCTGTCTACCTGAAGTCAGGAAAAACTGAAGTACAAATCCTGTCTCCAAGACTTGCCTCTCTTATCACTGAATTTCTCTCGTAAAACATTATCTGTAACTTCCATATCTATAAATTGGAGATAGTAGTAACACCTAACTCCCAAGGTTGTTGTGATGATAAAATGAAACAATATTTGTAAAGCACCTTGCAAAGTGCTATATAAATGCAAGTTTATTATTCTTATTAAACACATGACCATCCCATTTTCTGTTCCCATTATACAATTCCTTGATAACCTCTTTTACTCCCTTCTTGTCTCTGATGCCTGCCTGCTCAAGCCTACCTTGGATCTCTCCATTACCCTCTGTGTGATAGCCATTTCTAATTCTTATTTTCCACATCAGCAATAAGTAGCTTATGGTCATTAGAGGAACTTTATAATTTCTCATCAACCGACTAACATTGATTAAGTTCCTACTGTGTTCGAGATGCTGTGCTAAGCAAATGCAAATATAGTCCATTTCAAGTCTGGGTCCAGCTAACTTTCCCAAACATATAGACTTAAAGAAAAGCTCTATAGGTTTTTCCATCCAAATGTATGTATCATAATCTGCCCAACAGACAATCTTCATCCACTGGTAAGAGTCTAAGACACCAAAAGTCTTAGGGGTAATCTTAGAGTCTAAGAGTACCTTCTGGTCTTTTTTGTATGAGTGGAAAGGCTAAATGCTTTGGAGTGGCTGCCAGAGACTCTGAATTGTTCTACAGTTTGGTGCAGTCAGCACAATGTCATTTATAAACAAGAGCATGTACAGTACCTTTTTACCCACAGAGAATACCTCTTTCTCTTGGACTCGTGCATGATCTTACATCTAATACCCAGCTTTCCTAGCTTCTTTCAAAACTCAGCTCAGATCTTACCTTTAGAAGAAGACTTCCTCCTCCTCTCCCCCAATTTCTTCCCTCAGGATGAAGGATGAGAGGTAGACAGCCAGAGTCCTCCACTGGTATCCTCGCAATATCCAGAAAAAGCAGAGAGTGCTTCTGGAATGCCAGGTGGATGGTCTATCTCAAACTTATGGGAGGACAGTGATAGGTTTTGAACTGTCTTGTTGGAGAGAACTCCCAAACTGGTAAGAGTCTAAGACACCAAAAATCTTAGGGGTAATCTTAGGGTCTAAGAGTACCTTCTGTCTACACTGTCTATACTTGTATGTACATAATCATATAGATACTGTCTCTCCCATTAGCATATAAGCTCTTTGACGGTGGGAAATGTCTTTTTTGCCGTTCTTTGCTACCCTACTGCTCAGCAAAGTGTCTGGTACATAGTAAGCTTCAATAAATGTTTATTGACCAAATGACTGATGAGATCTTCACCATCACAATGGTGGACACCCTTACAACTTCACAATTAACTGAAAGCTAGAAAAAATAATAAGATCCCATTGTGTCCGTCGCTTGCTGGTCATAAAAAGCTATTTTATTTAGTACAGCAAAAGTCACCTTCCAGCAGGCCTCTGTTCCAACCAGGCATCTTTCAGCCATAGCTCAAAAACATATAAGATTCCTTGAAAGACATAACAACAGAAATAATTGTATGAAAAATCATCAGACAAGGCATAAAGCAGAACTGTATACTTGCCAAAAACATTTTAAAATTAATGAATTAAATTCTCCAAGAGCACCCATTAGGGAAAAAATGTAGCCCACCAGCCTATTGGCCCAGGGACATTTTGTGGTGCTTGCTTGCTTTGGGTGCTGGGATTGCTTACTTCTTATCCCTTTGATGAAACGTGGCTTTCTGGAGTTTTTGCATTTTGGGTATCTTGACCCCTTTGACAACAGTTTGGTGAACTCATGCTTCATTCTCAAAATAATGTTTTTAAATGCATAAAATATTTATGATTACAAAGAAAGCTAATTATGTTGAAAAAGATATAAAAATATTTTTAAAATTTTTAAATTTAATTACTTCATGTTAAGAGCACCTGCTTAATATAACTGACTATAATGCACTCTCTCTGTTTCTATCTTCTCCTCCTCACCCCTTACTTTGTCTCTGTTTTTAACCAAACACATCAGAACTTTGATGATGAAGTTTTTCCTCCCAGAGGGTTTACTTCTTGCCAGAACAAACCTGATTAGCATGCAAACCTGCCCACTCTGCCACTTTTCAGAGAGAGAGAAAATGCTGACTGAAATGCAGTTTAGGGATTATCAATCAACAGGTTGTGTGTGTGTGTATGTGTGTGTGTGTCCGTGTGTGTGTGTCCAGTATATGTTCAGCATTATTCTAAGCACCATGGAGAGTATGAGTCACTGTAAAGGAAACTATTTTGAAGAGGACAGATGGGCCAGTCTTCCCCATGGGTATCTGGAGGTATTGCCCTATTTGGGGACATTTTGGATGGAACTGGACGCCAGCCTCCCCCAGATGGGGTTATTTACACTTGAATTTGTGCCATAGCTGTTTGTGGGAGCTTGTTAGCATAGAAACCCTCTTCTGGGGACTGGAGACAATTCATTTGCATGGATAAGTTGTAATAGGTTTGCTTAAAAATCAATCACACTAGGCAGACGTAAGTGAAACTACTCAACAGCATCAAATTTTTTTAATGTTACACCTCCATGGAGAGAATAATCCTTGGCCAGGGAATAATCCCTGAGCCTTGGCTCAGGTCAGGATGGCGTGAGGGCAGACCTGAGCGTGCCACGGGAGGCCACGTTCAGGAGAAATGCAAGGGGTAGCTATGTCAGGATCTCCTGGGGAGCAGCTCTGGCCCGGAAGAGCCCAGCTTGCCTCCCAGAAGCAGCTGATTCCTTGGCAGCTCACTCATCTTGCCTGTAAGGTTATTTCTCCGAGTATAAACAGGCTCCCGCAGTTAACAGGATAAATATAAACACTGCCGCAAGATCAGGGCTAGAGAATTCAGCTTCCCATCCTGTTCTCCCTGCTGCCGCTGTATGGCACAGAGAAAAGCAGCAAGGAATGACGCCAGATCCTACGGTCACACTAGAAGAGCTCCTGAAAGGTCTTTTAGAACACTCTCCTGTCTCTACGCAGAGACTCAACAAAGCCATCCCAGACAAATGAACGCCTTTCTAGATATTAAAGGGGCAAAGTATAGAGCATTGGACCTAAAGTCAAGGAAGGAGACCAGAGTTCAAATCCTGCCTCAGACACTCACTAGAGATTTGACCCTACCCAAGTCACTTGATCTCTGTCTGCTGTCTATAAAATGGATTTAATAAATGCACCTATTTCCCAGGAGTGTTATGACACTAAAATGAGATAATATTTGTTAGGTGCCTTACAAACCTTAGGGCGGTATATAGAGGTTAGCTATAATTAGAGGAAGTCTAGAAATTAATCTAACCAAATGAAGTGATGGAGGCCAGGTAATTTTTGGAGCTCACACGTGTGTGGCAGGTAGGACGCTAGACTTGGAATCAGGAGGTCCAGGGTTCAAATCCTGCTTTAGACATTGCCTATCTGTGTAATCTGAGGCAAATTACTTTATGCCTCAGTTTCCTTATCTGAAAAATGAAAGAGTTGGAGTCAGTGACCTCTCAGATAACTCCCCACTCTAAATCTATGATCCTGTGTTACTTTGTCCCTTGCTTCCACCTGAGTTTTAGAGCTGAAGCCAGTGAAATGCTGGTAAATGTTCAACAATCCGTTCTCTGGGGGTGCAGGGGCTGGAATTCATGGGACACACTTTTAAGTTTAATCTGCCTCATCAACATCATGTTCATCACTTTCTTAAGCTCTTTTGTTCAGTCACTTCTGCCCTGTCCAACTCTTTGTGGTCCCATTTGGGGTTTTCTTGGCAAAGATACTGGAGGGGTTTGCCATTTCCTTCTCTAGCTCACTTTACAGATAGGGAAACTGAGGCAAACAGGGTTAAGTGAGTTGCCCAGGGTCACACAGTTAGTAAGTATCTGAGACCAGATTTGAACTGAGGTCTTCCTCACACCAGGGCTAGGCACTCTGCCCACTGTGCCACCTCACTGACCTTCTTAAGCTTACACAATCGATAAACAGTTCAAATGCTGGTTTATAGGGTTTGCCGATTTTCTAAGTTGTAGACACTCAATCAAGATGCCTGCAGCACACCCCTGACTGAAAGAGACCACCAGGGTGATCTAGTGCCTGAAATTCGAGTGTAGCTCATTTTCTAGTCCAGCAGAACTAAAAGGCCGTGATTAAGTTAGTCTTGGCCAATTAATCTGTCTTTTCATTCATACACCTAACAGATATTTATCGAAGGCTTGCTATGTGTTCAGCACTATCCTAGAAGCTGTGAGGGAACACTAACTAGAAAACTACTGGCTTCAAAATTCTCTATGAATGACAGCTATGAAGAGAGGAATCCTTTTGCCATGCCAAGAGCCCTCCCCTGATTTGATCCCATTTGATTCACACAACCCCTTGGGAGGTAGGTATTGCCATCGTCATCAGCATTTCACTGCTGAGGAAACAGACAGGTCAAGAGACTTGTCTGTTGTCATAGAACTGGTAAATGTCTGAATCTGTAGTTGAACTCAAACCCTCCTGAGTCCAGGGCCAGCGTTCTATCCACTGCACCACCTGGCTGCCTCTCAACGGAAGGATATTTATTCAAAAGGTGTAGCAAACACCAATGTAGAATAACATGCCTCCAAGTCAGGAGAACATAGTTCCCTCTATGTACTCATTTGGTTCCTGGGGAAAGTAGACTCAAACTTTAAGTGATTGCTAGAAACCATCCACCTTACAACCTGGGGGGTGAGACAGGAGCAGTTTTGGAAGTCCTTTTCACCCTTCACAAATTCTGCATCAAATTCACTTCTGGGCATGTCAACGGCAGGTCAGTTCACTGCTGGACTGTGGTCCAAGCACCTCAGAAGCAGTTCTTCACCAACTCAGCTATGGCTCCTACCAGCTCCACATTGCTACTGGAACCTTTAATGGTTCCTCTGACTTTTTGAAGCTCACATTTTCATAGCCTGGTTCATTTAGTCCACAATATTCATTTGCTAAGATCAGGAAAGAACAAATACAAAAGATAAAAAAAGAAACAATGGTAGCATGAATTCATAGCCAAATAGCAGTCAGTTGGAGAGATTACATTAACTCTCCCCCAACCTAGAAACCCACAGCAATTCTTCTTCCTTGATTAAAATAAGGTAGAGCAACAGGTACTATTTTCTGCACTTCATAAATGAGGAAACTGAAGCACACATCTCTAAGGTTGGGTTTGAACTCAAGTCTTCTTGACTCCAGCACCAGTGATGTCAAACTCCAAACCAAAAGAGGGCAGCTAATCCATGTATAAGGATTCCTGTGAACTGCATATTGATTTTGTTTTTAAAATGTAATGTTATTATGTTTTATTGAATTTTATTAAATATTTATCAATTACATTTTAATCTGGTTTCTTCTCATTCTTAAGTGTATCACTCTAACAGGGAGATCATGCATTCATTAACTATGTACTTGGTGCTCAGCATTATTCTAGGGCTAGAATACAAAGATGAAAACTAAAGAGTTTTCATAAACTCTTGTAAGGAGTTTATATTGTACTGCAAAAAAAAAGCAACATTCCACAGATAACAGAAGCATAAAATATATGAATAGTAAATCTAAAATGGCTTCCATGGGTGGGGGGCATGAACAACTGGGAGGGTGAGGGAAGGTCTTTGCGTAGGAGGCGTTTGAGATGAGCCATGAAGGGGGCTGGAGATTCCAGATGACAAAGGAGTATTTCAGGCATGCAAATCTCGCCACTACTTTTCTTCTCTCTAGGTTTTTGAGATGCTACTTTCTCCTGGCTCTCCTCCAACCCTACCCAACTGCTCCTTTTCAGTTCCCCTGCTGGATCTTCATCAAAGCCATTCATGGTAGCTATCATTTTTCCATAGGGCTCTGCTTTCAGCCCTCTTTTCTTCTCCTCGGATCCTATTTTACTCAGTGATCCCAATAGCTCCCACAGATTCAATTATCAGCTCTATACTGATGATTCTCAACTCTACTTGACCAGCCATAATCTCTCGGACTGACCTTCAGTCTCACAAGACTAACGGCTTCTTGGACATCTTGAACCGAATGTCCCATACACATCTTAAAGTCAACAGGTCCACAACTGAACCCATTATCTCCCTCCCCAGACCCTCTGTTCTTCCTCAATTCTTTACCACTGTTGGGTGCACCACTGTCTTCCCAGCTACCCAGTCTCGCACCTAAGAGTATTCTTGACTCCTCGGCCTCTCTCTCATGCCCTCTATTCATTCTGTTGCCAAGGACAATCGGTTCTATTTTTGTAACATATCTTGGATATGCCCTTTTCTCCCCTCTGACACTGCCAATACCCTGGTGCAAACCCTCATCACTTCACACCCAGACTCTTGTATTTGTTCTTTTCTGTTCTTAGCAAATGATTATTGTAGACAAAATAAATCTGACTATGAAAATGCGAGCTTCAAAAAGTCAGAAGAACCATTAGAGGCTCCATTAGTGATTTGGAGCTGGTAGGAACAGTAGTTGAGGTGGTGAGGAAGTATTTCTAAGGTGCTTGACCAGGATCCAGCAGTGAACTGACCTGCCGCTTGAGAAGCCCAGAAGTGAATTTGATGCAGAATCTGTGAAAGGTCAAAAGGACTTCCAAAATTGCTCCTGCCCCTCCCCCAGGTTGTGGGGTGGATGTTTTCTCGCAATCATTTAAATAACCTGTTAGCTGGTATCTACAAGTCTTTCCCCACTCCAATCCATCTTTCATTCAGCTGCCAAAGTGATCCAGGTCTGACTATGTCCTCCCCTTACTCAGTTAACTCCAGTAGCTTCCTATCAAGGTCAAATGTAAAAACCTATTATATTGAAAAATATATGAAAAATATGAAAATCTTTCATAACCTGCTTTCAAGTCTTCTTGCACCTTACCACCCCCCTCACCAAAATAATCTATGATAAGGTAACATTGACCCCCTTGCTGGGTTTTTAATGACCCTCTCTCTCCAGACTTCATGCATTTTCACAGGCTGTCCTCCATGCCTGGAATGCTCCCCTACTCCTTATTTCCACCTCCTGATTTCTTTGGTGGCCCAGTTAAAAATAATACCTACAGGAAGCCTTCCCTGTGATTCCCCTTCTTAATGCTAGTACTTTTCCTCTGTCTATCAACTAAATCCAGTCAATTCTAGATATATCTTGTTTGCACACGATTATTTGCATGTTGTCTCTCCCATCATATGGGAGCTCCTTGAGGGCAGGGACTCTCTTTTGCCTTTCTTTGTATCCCCAGCACTTAGCACAGGGCCTGGCACATAGTAAGTGCTTAATAAATGTTTACTGACCAGCTGACAGGAGCTGAAGACACAGTGTTCTCTCTGGGAAAAAGCAAGAAAATCAATCTAGGAAAATAACTTGGAACCAGACTATGATGAACTGTAAGATGCTGGGTCAAGGTGATGGTGTTTTGTCTTAAAGGCAATGGGAGAGCTACTGATGGTTTTTCAGCAGACAAATAACATGCTCAGACCTCACTTTAGGAAGATTAGATTGGAGAAGGAAAAGCCTGGAAGCAAAGAGACCAGTTGGGAGACCACCATGTGGACCACAAATGGAGTGGTAGCCCTAGGAGTGGAGAAAATAAATGAGAATATGATCACAACCTCCTTGATTAATTGGTGCGGAAACTGAAAATAAAAGAGATTAAATGACTTGGGCAGCATCATGTGGCAAATCCCTGACTAGGGTTCTGGTCTTCTGACCTGACACTACATTGCTTTGTCGGTGATTGTATTGCTTTTTATTTTAGCACACTCTGATCAGTTTAGCCCCCAACCCTACCTGTTCCTTCCAATTAATTTTAACCTCTAACCTAGAAGACAAAGTCTGAGTCTTGCAAATAATACTTGTTAATTATTAAATTGGTTGGTTTCCCTAAAAGGGGATCCGGTCCCTAAAACCATAAGGATGCACAACCTGGGGGAGTTTCTTCACTATTCCCAGGGTTTAATAAATAAAGCTGTCCAGAATGGTAAGCTTCAGCACAGCCAGACTCCATAAGAGATGTTGGGTATGGTTACATAATAAATCCCCAAAGATGCCTAACAACTCTTTGGCTCCCTAAGTGTTGAGTGTTGATTTCAGTTCCACACTACACTCTGGACACAACCAGTCTCTGCTACTGTTGTTACAACTACATTTACCAGATGTTCTTCGAGGTTTTCCTTACATGTACCCAAAATACCCTAGTTGTCAATAAACTTGACTTCTCACTCTTATTTCAATATTCCTCATCTTTTCCAGATTGTACACTTTCTCTTTCTATTTCTTCTTTGAGGAGCATCCTCCTGTCCATCTCTCCCAGATTAAAAGTCAGCCACTACGTGAAGCCTTCCTGTATTGCTCCATTCATAGTGTCTCTGCCTCCTCTGAGTACTTTGTACCTTTCATAGAACATATCACATTCCCCTTTGGGAACTTACAACCCTGTTGAAAGTCCTTTGATTAAGGCTCTTGTCTTAATTTTTTTTCACAGAAGCTGATTAGGAAGAGATTTCAGAACCCATATAATGCAACTTATGTTTGAACTAGAATCCTTTTTACAGCATATGTAATAGTTATCCAATCTCTGCTTAAAAATCTCTAGTAAGAAAGAGTCTTCTACTTCCCAAAACAGTATAATTCATTTTTGGATAGGTCTAATTGGAAGTTTTTCCTGACGTCAAACGTAATTATTTTGAACAGCTTCCATCCTAGTTGGATGGATGGATGGATGGAGGGATAGATATTTTCTGACCCTCCCTGTAGTCTTTCTTTCTGCTACTTGCATCATACTTGGATAGAGGGATGAATGGATAGATGTTTTCTGACTCTCTCTGCAGTCTCTCTTTCTGCAACTTACATTATATTTTGATGGATGGATAAAAGGATGGATGGATGGATAGATATTTTCTGACTCTGCCATCTCTCTTTCTCCCATTTCCATCACACTTGGGTAGAGGAATGAATAATATATGTTCCCTGACCCTCTCTGCCACCTCTCTTTCTGCCATTTCCGTCATACTTAGATAGAGGGGTGAATGGATAGATGTTTTCTGACTCTCCCTGCAGTCTGTCTTTCTGCACCTTCCATTATATTTTGATGGATGGATGAAAGGATGGATTGATAGATAGATATTTTCTGACTCTGCCATCTCTCTTTCTGCCATTTCCATCACACTTGGACAGAGAGATGAATGATAGATATCCTCTGACCCTCCCTGCCATCTCTCTTTCTGCCATTTCCATCATCCTTGGATAGAGAGATGAATGGATAGACGTTCTCTGACCCTCCCTGCAATCTTAAGGCCTTGTCTTTGAGGGCTCTCTCTGTAGAGTTTCTTTCTTTCAGTTTGCTAAAGGTTACAGCAAGAAAGCTCACATCCCTGGAGGGAAATATGTCATTAAGGTTGGTTTCTTATGTTCCAGAGCCAAATTAGACAACAGGATCTAATTCTAGCATCTCTGACTTGTGCAATTGAAGCTCAGGATCCGAATGTTTGCCAACAAGCTCCCAGCAAGCCTCTGAACTCTCTGTTGAAGTATTACAGAACAGTAATCACAGTATTAGCTATAGTGCTACAGGTGCTTCCCTGTTTGAGAAGGCAACACCAGGAAAATCATGGAAAGGTGTTTCACAGCTTTTGTCAAAGCAGCAAATTAAATCTGCTTTCTGCAAAACTTGGATGGCAGCTAAATCACTTTATAAATAAAACATCCTGCTCTTGGGTGTGAACCCCTTGTTCCTGGCACACCAAAGAATTGAAAGAAAAAGATTTTCACAGGGAAGGGTAGCATTTTCTAATTGCCTTTTGGAAACTTTATGAACTCCCTATTTCAGGAGTCCACCCTGCCCAGAGATAGCCAGATTCCTCCCCAGAAAACCGGGCCTAAGATCCTGTCCAAGGGTTCAAATGACAACTGCTCCCTCCCAGTCTCCCCACAGACAGCTGGATGGTGCAGTGGATAGATTACTGACCTGGAATCAGGAAGACTTAAGCTTCAATCCACCCTCCATATTTAGTAGCTGTGTGAGCCTGAGTACTGGCTCAATCTCTGTCAGCCTTAGTTTCCTCCATTGTAATGTGGGGATAATAAAAGGCCCTACCTCACAGAGATGTTGTACAGATTGAATGAGATGATATCTGTAAAAAGCTTAACACAATGCCTGATACATAGTAGGCCCTTAATAAATGCTTATTCATTCCTCCCTCCCCACATTTGGCAAATTGGATAAAAAGAAGCAGAATAGCATTCTTGGCCTTGAAGTTCACTCTAGCCCTGGGATCCCTTCTTCTGAGTGGCCAGTTCCTCCCAGAACCTCCATTTTAAGGGAAGGGTTCCATCCACCCATGTCTTCATTCCTCTGCAGATTCTCTCCACCATGACCTCTCATGGGTACCCTCTCACTCCCCACCCTTTCCAACCTCTTTACATGTATTACCTTCCCCCATTTAGGTTGGTTTTTTGAGAAAGGACATTTATCTTTCTTTGAGCTTATGTTTGTATTCTCAGGTCTTAGCACAGTGCCTGGAATTGATTTCACTTGACAATAAACCACCTGTCCTTCTTGTAGTTGGTAAGGATAGCATAGCAATGTGTATATTAACTCTTAAAGAGCTTGCTCTAATTCAAAAACATGGTGCTGAGAGTTTGCCCAAGTAATCTGAAGAGTCTTCAGGATAGATAGACAGTAAGGATGTTACATTTGAAAATTAAGGTAAACTGAGACACAGCATTCTGAGCATGAGCAGTTTATTAGTTAAGCTAGCAGTAACCAATAAATTGAGTCAATGGCCTTTCTCAACAAAGACCTTGAGTAAGAACTGACAGAGTCTTTTATAATAATTAGTAAGATGGCAGCAGAACAAAATCTCAAACAGTATAGGTGTATCTTCTTTTGATTGGCTATCAGTGATGTAGTCAGCATTGAGATTATATCATTTGGACCTCCACTTCTGAAATCCCCTTAACCACAGCCAAGACATGAAGAAAGAGATTCCCAGGTAAGGACAGGAATCTTAAGGCAATGGGAATTGATGAGATTTGACCTTTAGGTTTACCAAATTTCTTTGGAAAGTGGGTGATGGGTGGGGTTACAAAGGAGGAGGTAATTATAAGACAAAAGTTTGACATTTAAGCAAGTTTCTCTGAGATGTGGGTGATGAGTGAAGTTTACAAGGGGAAGGAACAGAAAAGTGAATATTAAATCTAGCTTGATTGTCTTAGCAAAATGGGATTAAAATAAAAATTTAATTTTACAGGACTTTTGAAGTGGGGGGAGGGGAGAATGAGAGCAGGAGCAGAAATGGCAATCAAAACCGGGCCATAGCCCCATGTGATCCAACTGTCTATCCTTTGCCAATATTTTAATGACAATGTCAAGCACTCTTTCCGGCATTAGTAAGATCTGGGTTTGCATGGTATTTCATTAGGTTTGCATTATATCCAGAAGATGGAGCAGGGATCAAAGGGGACCTGGGATAGGAGAAGAATTCCTAAAATAATGCACAGACTATATAGATGCCACATATTTTGTAGTGACAGGACCAGTGAGTCTTCTAAATCCCAACTATGTTCTGACTTCCTCCCACTGTTTGCACTCCATCTATGGGTAAAACAAGTTAGCTTTGAGTTATCTAAACTAGCAGTTATGAATGGGTGAATGAGAGTTGATATTACTCTCATTGACACATATTTTAATTACATTCATTCTAAAATTATATTGAAGATTGAGTAATTAGGAAACACAGGAATCAAGATAAGAGAAGGCTTTTTTCTAGAGCAGAATGGAAGTGATGCATGAAATTTTACCGGATAATTCATATACATCAATGAGAGTAATGTCATTCCACTCACAAAGAATAGTGCTAAGGAAAACGTTATAGCCAGCTCTTGGCTGGCCACAGTTAGAGGTGCTGGCTTGGAAGCAAGAAGATTCATCTTCCTGAGTTCCACTCCAGCCTCAGACACTTAGTAGCTGTGTGATCACGGGCAAGTCATTTAACCCTATTTGCCTCAGTTTCTGCATCTGTAAAATGATCTGGAGAAGGAAAGAGCAAACCATTCTAGTATCTTTGCCAAGAAAATCCAAATGAGGTCAATGAAGAGTCAGACATGACTGAAAATGACTGAAAAACAACTCTTCAGAAAAAATACCTCTGGTAATGGCACCCATCACTGCTAAATATTTAAATATACAAAAGATAGTTTGAGTCATCTATCCTGTTAAATCAAAATAGTTGACTAAGGAGTTCTCAAATATAGGAAGCAGGGGAGCCTGTGATTTCGTTGAATCACTTTTTGGGCGGCAGGCTGGCTGCTTTAGCTTTAAATGGGTATGGGAACAGACCTTGTTCTCGGTTGTCTTGATCGAAGACCCTACTGCTTTCAAAAAAACAATTTGTTTCTTTTCCCATGCTCTGAAATTTTACATTAACACCTCGTTCAGACTAGATTTCTACATATTAACTTCAACAGATTTCTTTTGCCTGGCTGAGCTGCTTTGCCTGCTAGAAACCAAAGGACAGGAAACTCAGGGTCAGCATATTGTCACACATCTAGTAAGTGGATGAGGCCAGATTTGAACTCAGGAAAATGAGTCCTCCTGACGCCGGGCTCGGTTCTCTATCCACTACACCACCTAGCTGCGCGGAAAGAGTAATTTTGCATATTGAAAAGTCAACTATTTTATATTTATTCAGAACTTGTTTCTTTAAAGAAATTTTATTGATATCTTTTTTCTTTTTATTAAATTTTGATGTTAATTTATGTAATAAAACAAATATTTCCACAGAAAAGATGATTATACATGAAATTGCAAATCTACTATGCATGACTAATTATTCCTTTCAAATATACAACAAAATTATCCTGTAAATTTTTTCTCTTCTTCCTTTTTTCTTTTCTTCTCTCCCCCCTTCCCCCTGTCCTAGAGACAGCTATCATTAGATACAAATAAGTAGACAGATAGATATGTGTATGTATGTATGTGTATATATATATATATAGTATATATACAATATAAAATATATGCGAAATTATTCTATTTATTCTATTCTCTTCTCTGGATGCAGATAAAGTCTTTTTTCATATGCCTTTCATACTTAATTTGCATATTTATAATAGTCAAAATAACTTACTCATTCAAAGTTGTTCTTAAAACAATATTGCAATTACTGTATACAGTGTTCTCTTGGTTCTGCTTATTTTACTCATCATTTCATGTCGTTCCATGTTTTTTAAAATCATTGAGTTCACTTGATATTAATATCTTTTAACATCACTTTCATTTCCAAATGTGTCCCTCCCCTCCCCTCTCAAAACATCCGTCCCTTGTTATGTAGTAAAAAAGAGAGGGAAACATTTTCAGTAAACTAAGCAAGAAAACAACAATATGGCAGTACTCCATACCAAGAGGCTACCACTTCTGAAAAGAGGGAGGAAAGAGGTATTTCTTCATCTCTTCTCCAGGGCTCAGGTTGCTCATCGCTCGTCATTATTATTACATAGTTCAGAATGAACTGATCTTTTCTGTTCCTTTTCTGATATTCAGTGAATACCAGTGATTTTATTCTTACAATCCTGGTAAACATGAATCCTAGTGGTCACAAGGAGGTACCAGTCAGATGACACTGGATGGTAAACCAAGGGCAGGTCATTCCAACGATGATACAGCAAGATATGAAGTCCAGATCCAAACACAAAAGCAGCATTATGTACCTGGGAGTCCCTCAAGAGGGTTAGGTCTCAGAAGGCAGGTAATACCAGTCTTAATCTACTTCTTCAGCAAAGAGAACAGCAAAACACTTTCTGGAGATGAGCCTCTCTGAACTCTAAGCAAGTGCTAGAACAACAGCCAGCATTCATTAAGCACCTACTGTGTGCTACAAGCACTGTATTAGGCACTGGGGACACAATGACAAGTAATAAAACAATCCCTACCCTCAAAGTTCTTCATTCTAAGAGGAGAAATATAGGCATATTGTCCATCAACAGGCCCCATTCAAAACCTTTCTAGCTTGGTAGGACAAGGATACTTCCATACTACAGTATGAGACGTTAGAGTAGGACTTCGGAGTGACATCATAGCAGCTTATATTTCTGTTGTACTTTGTAGTTTATAATAAGAAGAGTACACATTTTTATAGTATGGCATAATTTCCAAGTAAAAGAGATCCAGAACATCCCTCACCTGCTGCCACTATAGCTTAGAACACACATCCCAAATGGTACAGGTGCCCCTACTCAGCAGTCCTCCCAGATTTAAGGCTACCATGCTGCAGCCCAGTCTCATTTAATTCCAGTTCACTTGCAAATCAAGACATCACCTTCCTGATGTCATTGGCCCTCTTCCAGGATGAAGGACAAACAGCACCTGTTGCTTGGTTCTGCAATGAGGAAAGACAGGGCAAGAAGAGGGATGTGACAGTGTTGGAGCCCTCAGACAGTGGCATCCAAAAACTAGGGACTCCCTCTAGACACCCCCAATGGATGCAATTCCCAGAGCTCACCATTTAATTAGCCCTCTTTTCACTGATGTCTGCTCTGTCTTCACAGGTTTTGGCATGACTACACCCTCAACCGTGGCTGGGAAAGCCTTCCTCATTGCATATGGCCTGTTTGGGTGTGCAGGGACCATTCTTTTCTTTAACCTCTTTTTGGAGCGCATCATCTCTCTGCTGGCATTCATCATGAGGGCCTGCCATGAGCGGCAATTACGTAGGAGTGGCCTGCTGCCCCCCAACTTCCGCCGTGGCTCAGCGCTGTCCGAGGCAGACAGTCTGGTGGGCTGGAAGCCCTCTGTCTACCACGTGATGCTTATCCTGGGCATCTTTGCCATCCTCCTCTCCTGCTGTGCCTCTGCTATGTACACCAGCGTGGAAGGCTGGGACTACATGGACTCTCTCTACTACTGTTTTGTAACTTTCAGCACCATTGGCTTTGGGGACCTGGTCAGCAGCCAGCAGGAGGCCTATCGAAACCAAGGGCTGTACAGGCTGGGCAATTTCCTCTTCATTCTCATGGGCGTATGCTGTATCTATTCCCTCTTCAATGTCATCTCCATCATCATCAAGCAGGTTCTAAACTGGATGCTGAAGAAACTCAGCTGCCAATGTTGCAACCGATGCCGGAGGCCCAGTTCCCGCCTGGGAAGACGCAATGCCATTACCCCTGGCTCCCGCTTCCGCCACCACCTCACTGCAATGGAGGCCGATGGGCACTATGATAGTGATGCGGAAGGCCGGAGGTTATCAGGAGAGATGATCTCTATGAGGGACCTGATTGCCTCCAACAAGGTCTCCCTGGCCCTCTTGCAGAAGCAGCTGTCAGAGACAGCCAATGGCTATCCCCGAAATGTGTGTGTTAACACACGGCAGAATGGCTTCTCGGGGGGTGTGGGGGCTCTTGGGATCATGAACAATCGACTGGCAGAAACAAGTGATTCCAGGTAGATAGGGTGTTGGGGGTGGGGGGTGGGGTGGGAAGGACAGATGATGCAGCCTTTTGGTTTCCTTTTTAAATTTGCCCTATGAATGTGGCACTGTCTAATTCTTTGTCTAATGAGATGAAATAAGATACCAAATACCAGGTGATTCTACCAGGGTTATTAGGATCACCAGATGTCAGAAGATCCTAAGCTACCTGCTAACTCCTGAGTCTCTTTGTAAATGTGTTGGAAATCTTTGCCTCTACCTAGCAGGTGCTAAGGATGACACCTCAGCTCTTTGCAGAAGAAAGATGGTCCAGGATTTCTCTCTGCTGGTAGAAGCACAGAGAGTATTTCCCTGCCATAGGACCACCGGCGAGGACTACCCTGAGTCCCTGCTGAAAATAGCATTTCTCCTAAATCCTGAAATGTATGGTGCATTTTCTCATGGCTTGCAATTAATTCCCCAGGATTTACAATTTGGACCAAAAATAGCAATTTCTTTGTGGTTTTCTGAAATGACAGTTACAGTTATGACAGGTTGGGGGTGGAGAGAGCCATGTGTGTTGCATATATATGTATATGTGTGTATATGGATATGTGTATATTATGTATGTATGTATACAGTACACCTATTATACACACATTATGATACTATAATATTATGCAATGAGATGAAACATATCACTTAGTCAAAGGCTGTTGCTCCCCCCAACACTGAACTTGCACCAAATAAGGAGAATTGTTTTATCCTTTTCTCAGCCTGGAAGCAATTCCATTAGCAGTCTCTAGCCACAAGGGGGCCAAGTTCCCACTCTGATATTAAGGCAGAACCCCACATCCTAGGAACACTAAAGAGGGGCAGATGAAGTCAAAGGGGAGGGTAAATTCAGGGTGTGGCCAGCCACTCCCCAACCCCAGCCACCACCCCACAAGCCCACGTGGCCTCAGAAAAATTTAACACCTACTAGAGCACTGGTTCAACCACTCAATTTGATATTCAAGTCACCAAGAATAGCTCTGAGGCTGCCCCTATCCCTTCTGTGATGAGGGATGCCCATGGTTCTTGGGGATGTTTTTCAGTGTTACCTGAGAATTTCTGACTCTCCCATAGAAAGTGTGTAAGTTAACATTTCAAATCTTTTTTATTCTGATCAGTTTAGAAACAATGAGTCTTGTAGATATCCAGATGGCTCTCTCCTCTGCTCAACCTCTCACCTTCTCACTAAGCTCAACAATCAAAGCTCCATTAGCCATTCTAATAGAACTGAACCATAGCAGAGAAGCAACAGATAAACCAAACATCAATCTCATTTGCCTTTAGAATGAATAATATTATTTGGAGGGGGAGGAGCATCAGAATTTCCTTCTTAATTCTCATGTAGTCAGGCTAAGGTTAAAATTAGTTTGCATTCCTTACCTATATAAATCAGCTAAGCACATTCATTTGTAGTCAAGGGAGAGACCAGCCTGGCATTAAAATTTCAGCTTGGGGAATCCATAGACAGAGATGATAGGATTCACTATCTCTCCTAGGCTGGTTTGCCCTCTCACCCTTCACACTAGCTAGTTCACTCATCAACAGGGAGACAAAAATGAAAATCTAATGGCAAAGATTGCCCTGTTCACTGTGAGAGCAAAAGTGGCCCTGATTGAGTAAAGGGAGCCACTTTCCATTCCTGTTGATCTTTAGGATCAGAAGCCTTGGATTAAGTATATTTAATGATAGAGTCAGAGAACTGGAAGGGACCTCTGAGACCATCATTCTTTCAGATGAGGATGCCAGGGCTCAGAAACCTCTTCATATGGACACATGCCAGAACTATCACTAGAGATAGTTCCTGGTATGTAGTAAAGCACCAGGAAATTACAAAGAGATATGGCTCATGAGATCACAGATTTAGAGCTACTTTTTTACAGATTGGGAAACTGATGCCCAAATTGATTAAGTGATATGGCCATTGTCACACAGGGACAGAGCCAAAATTCAAATATGGATCCTCTGACTCCAAATATACATGCTGTTTTCATTGCATTATACTGCTGGGAAATTTCCCTAAAAGTTAAGTAAGCATCTGTATCAGATTTGTGTGTGTATGTGATGTATCTATATATAGGTACCACACACACACACACACACACACACACACACACACACGTTTTCTGTGTAACCATGAGGAAGTACCCACAATGGTAAGATCACAGATATATCCAAGTACATAGATATATATACATACATATGCATATTATATAAAAAGATTGAATGATAAATTTCTTTTCTCCCTCTTGCATACTGAGCCAGATCCTAGCAAGAAAGACAGAACAACCTACGAGACAGTAACTTGATTCAGTCACTGGAAAGGGGACATGAGTCAGAGAATTCCTATGGGAGAAGGAACAGAGCTTTGAAGCCCAAGGGGCTTTATAGGTCATCCTCATTCTACAGATAGAGAGAGAGGTAAATTGACTTGCCCCATGTACCACAGAAAGTATGAAGAAGTAGCATGGCATAGTGGATACAGTGCTGGATTTGGAATCACAAAGACCTCAGCTTGAATTCTACCTCTGACACTTACTACCTGGGTAACCATCTGCAAATCGTTTCTCTTCTCTGAGATTCCATTTCCTCACCTGTAGGATACCTGCAGTGCTTACCTCACAGGGATGTTGTGAGGCTTGAACACAGTAATATTCAGGAATCCCCTATATCAATGAAACTCCAGATCCAGGAAAAAAAACATAAGATCATTGGTGCACTCTAAAGTGAAATATCAATGTCATTATTAGTGGTAGTTGTAGTAAGTGGCAGAGCTGGGATTTGAACTCAGACCCATCGTACTCCAAATCCAACATTAGATGTTCTGTATCAGTTGAGAAGGATGTTGGGGAGTAAACTGTGTCTGGCCATGCCATATAATGTATTAAACAAAATGAGGGAGGAGCATCTTCCAAAGGATCCAGAAGTTATTATTAAGCATGAATTCTGAAGGTAAAGTTCTGAGACAGAACCTTCTGAGGGCTAACATCTTAAGAGTCGCTTTCCTGAGTGCTGAAGTTCAGGAAGCGTTGGCATTGCCACAGGCTAACCAGGACTTCTTACCAAAATGCCTGCCTCCTCCTATGTCTCCCACCTCAGTTAGATGGATGGATTAAGGTCACCTCTTGAGACTCTCTCAGTAGAATTATTCCCTGTTACTTCATCACTTTCATCACCTGTAACTAAACTACTCAGTGGCTATTGAAGTGTTTTATTTGAGACTTTCTTACTTTCAAAAGGGCAATCCTCCCAAATATCCAGGGTACCTTATTCCCCAAGTGATATTTAGAATGGTAAATACAAGAAGAATCAAAAAGTGATGATCATAACTGACACCCAAGGAAGCAACTTCCAGAAGGATGGACAGAAACAGACAAGGAGATAAAGACAGAGATGGACAGAGAAAGGAAAGAGTGAGAGAGAGACAGAAAGAAAGAGAAAGAGAGAGAGAGAGAGAGAGAATCTTCCCAGGGCCAAACCAAGTGACATAATCTAAAAATAAAGTTTAAAGTTTATCCCTTTAAAGAACAAAAGATTACAAGGCATCCAATTAGAGGTGTCACCCAGGCAACATGAAATAATGTCAGGAATTTTCTGAGAAATTTGGAGCAGGAACTATATAGATCTTATTGTCACATATAGACTTTGAAACTCTACACATTGCCTATTAATGCAAAATAGCTTCCTTCCCAAAAGCAAGCAAGTCCATAAAGTACCCTGAAACCAGGAAGGTGGCTTAGTCACCCATGATCAAAGTAGAAAAGTAGATGCAAGTAGAACCTCAATAGTCAACCCCGTTTCTCCATTTGCCTACAGACAGGACTACATTTGATCCCATCCCAGGAAGAGGAGAACTGATCTTATCTCCTGCAAAAGAGAGCCCCAGATATACCTCAGCAAACCTATTTCCAGCTATCAGGAAATACTCCCTGAAGTCAAACCCAGATCCCCCAGATCTCACAGGAACCTTAGCACAATTTTTGCTTGCTGCCATCTGCACCAGCTTCCGCATGACCTGAGCTGAGCTGGTGAAGAGTATATCTCTCATCTCAGGGCATTGCACCTCAGAACCTAGGAGGTTTCAGCTAAAAATCATGGGACTCCAAGTGCCAGCAACAGCTTCCAAAAAACCTGTCTCTAAGTACACAGTGTGATTAAAGTTGGCTTATTAGTACAGACTTGACACCCTAATTGCTGTTTCATTTGTCACTCTGATCCCTGAGGGAGTGTACTAAGAACACAGGAGCTGTTTGGGAAACACTGAACCTGGAAACTTGCCTGAGCTCTTTCTATCTCCCTCCACCTCCTCCTCCAAGGAGCCAGTCGCTAAGCCCTCTATCCATAACTCCAGGAATCCAGTCTGCTCTTTGCCCTTTTCCTACAGTTATACTAGCTGTCTTGCCCAGGGCAGTCTGAGCAGAGCCACTCCACCAAGACTTCCCTAGACTGACAGAAAATTCAGAGAGAGGGGTCCACACTGGTAAAAGGATGATGACTCATACCCAGCTAGTTCTTTTAAAGTCCCACGCAACCACTTTCCCCCTTCCTACCCTCCAACTTTGTCTCATCCAATTTCAGTACTTAGCCCTCCCAACCTTAGGATAGCAAGGCATTTAAAACAGCTGTCAACTGAACTTTGTCTTCGAAGAAGCTTGGACTAACAATTTCAGAAGCTCTCAGTTTGGGGGAGTTACATTTAGCCCATGCCTATGGCCCATTAGCCATTGTCTTATCAGGGACCTGGGACAGCAGTTCGTTCCAGCTGGACAGTTTTAGTGGGCTCTTCTGTCTTTGCCCAGACCTGAGCCTCATAGTACAAGCTCATCCCTCAGACCTGAGAGCTTATAGTCTTTAAGTGGCTGCAGCTTACAGGAAAGAGGAACTCCAGCTGGGAGTGAGGGGGAGGAACAAGCAATTATCGGCTCCCCTCTATAATCACCAAAGGCTTCCACGCTTCTCTCCTCAAGTTACCAGGCTGGCAAGGAAGCTTTACCAAATCTTCAGAGAGGGAGTGTCATCAGAGCACCGCAGCCTTCTGATTTATACAGAAAGCTGATGGGAGCTGCATGCCATTCCTCTACTCCAATGCAGAGGGTTAAACAGGACTAATTCCTGAGAACCCATCACAGAAGATGACTAAACACTATAGGACATGTGTGCATGTGTACATAGGACTCAGCCTTACAAAGGACCACCACTGACCACTTACCCAGGAAGAATCAAGGTTTAGGTCAGGCAGGGAGAAAACACTGCAATCTCATCTCTTCAACTATCTCAGCATCTCCCAGAATCAAGGAAAGTAGCAGTCCGGTCTGGAAATTTTGATGCACTTAATTCTTTGCAAGGACTATAAACATCGTAAACCATGGCAATCTTCAAAAAGAAAATCCCTGGAAAGTGTTCCCACTAAGTCTCCCCCTTACAGTCCCGGGGTCAATCTCATGCCCCTGATGTGATCAGAGCAAAATCTGTCTGGGAACCTGAGGCAGGCAGGCAGGCATGAGGGCAGGCTGCAGAAGCAATATAAACCCTCGCTCAGTTCAATCTTACTGTAACTTTCTACCTTCAAAAAGCACAAGCGACGATCTGGATGCCTGGGAAACATTCAGACAAACAGCTGCTTGCTGCAGCTCAGGACTGCAGGGGAAGAGCTGTTGGGGTTTTCTTTGTTATTATTGTTTTTGAACCTGCCTTCCCCTGTTGGTAACTTCCTGCCTGCAGGGATAGAGGCTGGTGAAGACGAGGAGGAGGAGAAATTGTCATTTGCTTCCATTAGGAAATGATTTAACTTTCTGAAGTGAATAAAACTCCCGGCACTACCCTGGCAAACAGGTATACATCCATCTGCGTATTTTTGGAGAAGTGATAGGAATTATGCACTACACTGGCATATCTCCTTTCTCCCCCACCCCCACCCCCATGCAAAAAAAAAGGCTAACCTTGCTTTATGAACTCTTTTTGTATGCAATGTGTACACTTTAGAAGGGGATGGAAGCATGTCTAGCCCGACTGTCAAAGGGCTTTCTTAACTGATACATTTATTTTTCTGAGTAGCACTCCAAAGGGATGATCAAATTAATGATAAATAAAAAGGAACCTGACATAATTTAAGCCTTTCTCAGTCTGTCTTTCAGAATTCTGTATTCTTTCAACTTACTGTCTGCTTCCCCCAGCGTCTGCAATGGAAGCTTTCTTGACTGGTTTTCCTAGATCTAGATTCTAGAACACAGACCTCCCTTCCCACAAAGGGGGAATAGATTACAGGGGGTCTATGAAATTGGATGGGGGGAGATTACATCTATTTCAGTATCGTCGGTTTCCTATATAATTCCATCTATTTCACTTTATATATTTTAAAACATTCTGAGAAGACTGTCACCAAAGGAATCCATGACATACAAAAAGGTTAAGAATCTATCAAAAGCACCCCCTTTATCTGAGGCTGGGAACACTGAGAAGAATCTGGATTAGAGCCTTCTCCAGGCTAAGCTGAAGTCAGCCTGGGGGTAGTGTTGAGGAGAAATGAAGGGCTTGGGAACGGGAAAGGAAAGGGAGATGCAATATTATTTTTTAACTTTAAAAGTTCTGTTTAGTGACAAAAACAGAAGCATTCACAGAATATTTCTCCCAACTCTGGTCACAGCCATAAGGACCAGTTTAATCTGTCTTCTTGAGTTGTCATATATTCCAAAAACACTGGACCCAGAGTATGCAGGAGGCCCTGAACCTGTTCAGAGGCTAATCATTTGGTTACTGGGGCATGAAATTGTGGCATGGCTTTAAAGGGTTGTGCTTTGAAGTTGGAGGAGGTGGCTTTCTATCTCCTCTTTCCTCCTACTGCCACTTGGTACAGGTTCATAGATTTGTGCGTGGAAAGGACTTTAAATGTCACCCAATCCAAACCCTTTACTTTAGAAGTGAAGATCACATGGTCCACGGTCGCAAAAATAATAAGTGGCAGAACCCAAATTTGAATGCAAGTTCTTTAATTCCAAATGCAACACTCTTTGCACTGCACTTCTCTCTACAGAAGATCCAAGGATACACACTGTCCACTCCTTTCACGAAAAGAACAGTAGCCACTTGTGGTCTATCCCTCACCACTAAACCCTCAGAGTGTGGCCTAATGTTTCCCTTTCCTTCTCCTAGATAAGTGTGAGAGAAATCTCTGGGGAAGGAGATTTTCACTGCAAGCAACCCCACATGTGTTGGTATTCCTAAGTTTGCCCTGTTACAGCTATGACCCTGGTTGGGAGAAGTGTTATTCCATGGACATTTCTGTTTTTGTCATTAAACAGGACATTTAAAGTGAATAATATATATATGCAAATTCTGAAGGTATCTGGCAGAAAAACAATAATAACAAAATACCAACAAATCAGGTGCCTACTACGTGCTTGAGGAATAGTCCAAGACCCATATTTTTTAAAATAATTTTTTAGCTCTGTATAGTACTTTTGTGATAAGGTACTGTTCAAGTATTGCATTGAATTCTTCTAATTAAAAAATCTTTGAAACCTTTGATGAATTGCATCATGGGATGGTAGAAAGCTGTTCTAGTTCAGTATTCTCCACCTATGGGTTCTGACCACCAGGAAGTCACTTATCCTCACTGAACCTCAGTTTTTCCATCTGTAAAATGGTTATAGTGTTATCTTCCCTCGCCTGTAACATAGGACTATTGAGAAGATAAAATGTGCGCTCAAATGAATTGAAATATGTACCACCCTTTGCAAACCTTAAAGCACTATTTAAATACTGGCTATTATTACATGTTGAAATGTACAATGCCTTTATACAAACCTATGATACTATTAAGAAATTTTAAAATAACAGCAAAATAGCCACAATTAATTTTGAAATAGGACATTTCTGTGGCACAGAAGAAAGATGGTTACTCCAGGTCATGATTCCATTACAAATGTCTTTTCTTTTCAGCAGCACCTTAATCACCATGCTCAGTAGTACAGACTCCACAAAGACAAGCTTCCCGCCCTCTCTCCCCTCCACCTCTTCCTTCCCTGCTTTAGAGACTCCTAGTACTGAGAATTGCCAGGATAATGGAGAGAGAGTGACGATGTGTCCTCACAAAGCAACAGCTTTCAAACCAAGGAGATTGGGCAGCCACCTCCCACTCCCCATTACTCACTCACACACACACACTCACTCACACACACTCATATACACATACACTCAGCTGTGCCTTCCCCAACTGCAACCAACTAGATCATTGTCACACACATCTCATGGCCCCTTTCACACCCACCATGTTTCTGCTTCTTGGCACAAACTGGTTATGTACAATGAGTACCAGTTATCTTTCCCATGCTAGCTGGAAATTGGGAGGTATCCCAGGCCTGGGTTTCTAGTCCTTCTACCACTAACTCTTAGTAGCTATGAAACCTCAGGCTAGCTACAAACTCTCTAGGCCTTAGTTGCTTTATTTATAAATTAGAGAATAATAAATACAGAAACATAAAAAGGATGCATTTATCTGGCACATTAATATTTGCATGTATTATCTCATTCGAATCTCACAACAACCCTGTAAGGTAGATCCTACTATTATTCCTATTTTTATGTACAAGGAAACTGAGACTGAGAGATTAGATGACTTGCTGTAGATTCATATTAATAATTGAGCTAATTAATTGTCTAAGGCAAAATTTAAACTCCTGTCTGACTCCAAGGTCATCACTCTATCTTCAAGGTCATCTTAACTGCCAAATATTTTATTTGCTTGCTATAGGCAGGGAGGTGGAGCCCGTGCAACAATAAAATCTACGGTTCCTATAGCTTTCTGAAATCTACACCCACATAGGCTCTAACAGTAGGAATCACTCATCTTCCAGAACAAACTACCAACCACTGCTGGTTCCATCCATCAATTTTTTGGCCCCTTCAGAACTTCTGGTTTTCTAGATCTGTTCTAGATCAAACTCCTTGGTTTGATCTAGTTGACCTGGTTTTCTAGATCTAGATTCACCAAGAGCAAGGAATAGGCTAGAAACATTCTACTCTCTTTTTACACACACACACACACACACACACACACCTCTCCAGGAACCTGGAATATCCCCCAGACAGAAGGCTTCCTGGTGTGTTTTGTCACATTCTTCCAAGAAACAAAGGAGTCAAAGTCAACCACCGGGCTGCCACAGTGCCGCCTGCAGACTGAGTCAGCCTCTGGTGATTTGGAAACCTCCCAGGGGAGAGAGCTGGGCTTTATAAACAGAGTATGTGTCTGTAAGCTGATGCTGAAGAACATTATCTCTCAGGGAATAAAGAAAATTTGATGACAAAGATAATGATGCTGTTGTGCAGTCATGTCCAAATCTCCATGACCCTATTTGGGATTTTCTTAGCAAAGGTTCTGAGGTGGTTTTCCATTTCCTTCTCCAGCCCATTTTACAGATGAGGAAACTAAGGCAAACAAGGTTAGGTGACTTGCCCAGGGTCACACAGCTGGTAAGTGTCTGAGGCCGGATTTGGATTTGGGTCCTCCTGACTCTAGGACCAGCCCTCTGTTCACTATGCCACCTAAAGATAATAATAATTCACACTTAAGCAGAGATTTAGTCCTTACTAAATATTTTCTTCAAATTAATTCAATAAACATCTGCCATATGCAAAGTATTGTGCTAGGTACAGGAGATATAAAGAAAAAAATGAAGTGGTCAAAGAATCACCAAGTTGGAAGTCGCATAATCCAACCTCTTTTTATAGAAAAGCAAACTGAGGCCCAGTGTAGTTAAGTGACTTGCCCAAGGTCAGATGCTAAGTAACAGAGTCATGACTTAAATGCAGGTCCTTTGACACCCGCTTCTGCATCATACAGACTCCCTGACCTCAGGGAGTCTGTATTCTTTTCAAGGGATGCATCATGTACACAGGACAAGCAACAGTGATTTCACTGAGATCAGAAATTCCCAGCTGATCATTTTAGAGAGTTACTTAGAGACCTGAGTGGCTAATAAGTGTCTCACACAGCCAGTATGTGCCACATAGGAAGGGAGGAAGGAAGGAAGGAAGAATTTACTAAGTACCTATGTGGCAGGCACATATATTAAACATTATTAGACATATATTAAACACTTTACAAATGTATCATTTGATCCTCACAACAGACCTGGAAGGTGGGTGCTATTATCATCCCCATATTACAGTTAAGTGTAAGGAAATTTAAGTAAACAGAATTTATATGACTCTTCTAGGACTACACAGATAGTGAGATTGGATTTGAACTCAGGTCTTTCTGCCTCCAGGTCTAGCGCTCTATCTCCTGTGCCGTCTAGCTGCCACTAGGAAACTATGGGAGAAGAGGCATGAGCTCTGGGATTCAGGGAACCAAATGTCCTTCCTCTTTGGGGCAGCCATTGCCATATGCAGAGAACAGTTGACAAGCCAGTTGGACCAGAAGAAAAGAGAAACATGACGATATCAGATAGGAAAGGTAGATTGAGCAGGAACTTCATATGTCCTAGAGAGGTAAGTGGCACAGATATTCTCATGGGGAAGCTGAGTGAGACTCAGAGACTTGTGTAGACTCACCTAGCTATTAAGTATTGGAGCTGGGGTCCAAAGCCATGTCTCATCTAGTGCTGATACCATACTATCTATCTAAAGGATATGGGAAACGGTCAAGGAGGGGAACAATTGGAACAAGCTAAAAGTCAAACACCCAGAAAGTAAATCAGGTGTGCACAAAGCTAGGCCAGATGAGGAGAAATCAGACACAGTCTCCAAGCAATGGCCTTTACTTCCAGGGAGCTTTATTCCAGAGCACGGGGATGTTATGAGGCTCAAATGAGATGATGGATGTAAAACACTTTGCAAACCTTAAAGTTTGCAAATGCTAATTATTATTACTTGTATTGGCTTCCAGTCTGGTAATGCCATCAGTCATTCCCTGAACCTTCTACAACACTCTTCCTGAGCTCCTGCAGTGTTACAGAGCAGCACACTGGTGTGCTGATAAATATTTGACCACTAGGCTGGGGGATGGGGGAAAGGCAGGAAATGTATGCAAACACACTTGTAGATTGCATTTGCACTACAGCTGTTGGTGTTTAGTTGTGCCCGGCTCCTCCTGATGCCATTTGGGTCTTCTTGGTAAAGATACTGGAGTGGATTGCCATTTCCTTCTCCAATTCATTTTACAAACTGAGGCAAACAGGGTAAAGTGACTTGCTCAGGGTTCCACAGCTAGTATCTGATGTCAAATTTTAACTCAGGTCCTCCTGACTCCACAGCTAGCACTCTGTTGACTGTGCCACCTACCTGTGCCCATCTGTATTAACACTTACTTATGTCCTGACAAAACTGTAAATCAAGTCTTGATTTGGAATGATTGCTCGCTTTTGAGTTGCAAATGTTCACATTGTAATTTTAAACACTGGACTGTCTATGCTGGTTAAAACTGATTCCCCAGTGCTCAACCTCAAGACTATCTTCCCTCAAGTTCCATTTGTGACCAGTTATGTGTCATAACATAATAACTTGCAGAGAAAGTGCCTTGATAAAGGGAATTTGCTCACCTGGGAGTTCCTTATACCAATGAAATTGATCCCTATCCCTCCCTAACTTCTTCTAAGGCTGAGTGGGAGCATATTCACCTTGCTACCTCCTGCCTCTTAAAGCAACTAGCCTGCTGGAATCTGGGAACCCGGCAGGTTTTGTAGTTTGGGCAACTTTCCACAGCTATCACCTAGGGGATCAGGACCTTCTCTTCCTATGCCCATGCTCCTGGAATTCACAATCTCTTTTTCCTCTCACTTCCATTTCTCCAGGGATTACCACAGCCTAGCACATTCTTAAAGTATTATTTAAAGTATACAAACTACTTTCCTACCCTGCAAGGCAATCTCCAGGTACTAATTTTTATACACAGGGGCTCAGGGCAGCTATTCAGTCCAGTTTGTTACAGGATCAAAGAGAGTTCAGACTTTTCTATTCATTGCTAAATCCCTTTACTAACTGATTAATTCCAGCCCAAGGACTCAGCTAATTCTGTCCATTCTAGTGTTCCCCAAGAATCTCATTTAGAAACTTTCCTGGATGCGGCTCACCAAGTTTCCCCAGCATTAAATCCTACCTTTCTTGAGTAGTCAACCCTCCTGGTCAGTTCCTGTGAGGATACTGGCCACCTGTCTTAAAATTTCTTAACTGGCAGACCTATGTAGCACAATAAACAATATTAATCATTCATGCTTTCTGACCTCAATCTTTTTATTTGTGTTAACTTTTATTGATATTTTTTTGTTTGTATTACTTTCATTTCCATATACGTTGTTCTCAGTGAACCTTCCCGTGCAACAAATGGAGGGTAAATGAGGGGAGAAAGAGGAGGAAAAATCAGTTCAGCGATACTAACCAATATATCAAGCAAGTCTTCTTGCCATAGTCCTTCACCTCTGCATAATCAATCAGTTAATAAACATTTATTAAGTACCTACCATGTGCCAAGCACCGAGCTAAGCCCTGGGGATACAGAAAGAGGCAAAAGACTGTCCCTACCCTCAAGGAGCTTACAGTATAATGGGGGAGATAACGTGTAAACAAATATATACGAAGAAAGCTATATACAGGATAAATAAGAAATAATTAACAGAATGAATTAAGAGGTATTAAGAGGTGGCACAGTGGATAGAGTGCTACTCCTGAGTCAGGAGGACTCATCTTCTTGAGTTCTTATCTGACCTCAGATGTTCACTGGCTGTGTGCTCTTGGGCAAGTCATTTAACCCTGCTTGCCTCTGTTTATTCATCTGTCAAATGAACCAGAGAAGGAAATGGCAAACCACTCCATTATCTTTGCCAAATGACATACCAGAGAATCAGAATGATTTCAATTGAGGCTTAAAGGAATCCTGGGAGGTCAATCGTTGGAGCAGAGGAGGGAGAGCATTCCAGGCATGGGACACAACCAAAAGAATGCCCAAAGCTGAAAGATAGAGTGTCATAGAAGAGAAGGAAATGCATTTTCTCCTCTCTTCTCACAGGCCAAGCTTGGTCATTATAGCATCACAGAATTCAGTATCACTTTTTTATTATTTAAACTTTTGTAGTTATTGTGTATACTAATTTCTTACTTATTTTACTCTGCATTATATAGCTTCCCATGCTTCACTATGTTATCCATATTCATAATTTCTTATGGCACAATCAACTTCTATTGGACTCTTCATAGTTGTCTTTTTATGATGTATAAATTTCCCTTTATTTTTATACATCATAATTTATTCTGTAGGTTACTCTTCCTTGTTTATGTCAACCTTGTCTCAAAACTTTCAGCATCTCCCCATTCTTTCTCTAACAGGATAAAGTTCAAATTTCTTTACCTGGCATCCAAAGCTCTTTGCAGTTTGGCCCCAACCTATCTTTTCAGCTGTATGCTCCACTGTCTTTGACTCTATCCTTTTGCCCCAGCCATGCAGATCTGGTCATTGCACCCTTGGCTTACCCTTTAACCTTCCTTTAAATGACCTCTTTGCCTTTACTCACACTGATTCTTGCGTAGAATGTCTTCACTTCTCCTCTCCAGGTATTTAAACTTTGTATTTCCTTCTGTACCAATGAGGTTTTTTCATTTAGTTTGATGGATCACTCAGATCCCCTAAGTTCAAGCAAATAGTCCTTTTACTATGACATATTCCAGTCCAGTGCCAGGCCTGGGATCAGGAAAACTTCCTGAGTTCAGATCTGGCTGTGTGACCCTGGGCAGGTCACTTCACTGTATTTGCCTCAGTTTCCTGTAAAATAAGCTGGAGAAGGAAATGACGATCCATTCTAGTATTTTTGCTAGGAAAACTCCAAATAGGGTCAGGAAAAGTCAGATACAACTGAAACAACTGAATAACAAATTCCAATGGCCCCAGATAGAAACAGTTCCCAAGACAGATAAAGATATTTCAAGAAGTTAAAAGTCACCTCAAGATAGTTCCCTGTAGTTTCTGGAGCTCCTGGTCAAAATCTTAAAATTTCATTTTATATTTTTCTTGTCCAAAGACCTCCCAGTTGAGTCCCAAGTCAAGCTATCTAGGGACATAGTCAATCAAAACTATGCCCACCCCACAATGTCCTTGCTTACAACAGTCTTCGCTGGAGTTGTGGGCCTGTGGAGGATTGAGGACTTCAACTCCCACAACTTCAAAACCAAGTTGGAATCCCACCTCTTCCCGAAAGCCTTCCATGACCATCCCAACCCACAGTCTCACCTTTAAACTTCTACAGACCTTGCAGCCCTTTCACTCATTTGACAATTAAATAACTGTTCAATTCCACAGACTTTTTACGGATTTAATTTGCAAAATTACCATAGTTTCTAAACTGAGACAGATGCAAGCATTGGATAATGCTGTTTTGAGTTTGTTGTATCCCCAGTGTCTAGCACATAGTGGAAACTTAATAAATTCTTGTTGATTGACTAACCAATCAATCTTGGACTGCTTTGTACTATTAGTTATCTTTGTATGGGCTTATGCGTATGTATATGTGTATATATATATATATGTATGTATGTATGTATATCATAGCAAAACCAATATACCACCTTTGGGTTTTGAAAGATGATCATTCATGTAATTTTGTATAATGTGTGCTCCCTTGTTCAAGCTGCTTTTCCTCAAAGGCTCCTGCCTAGTCATCCCTAACTTCAACTTGCCTGTCTCTGGGAATATGGTCAGCTTTGAATCAGCTGGGATCCACTATCAGGTACCACACAGGCCAGTAATAACTGACTAAAAGGTTCCACCAGGCCACCACGAAGCTTAGTTTGGTTTTCCTGGGAGCTATGACAAAATTCAATTGGTTCTTTCAAACATTGCCAATTATCCATTTGTTAACCCACTTCAACCTGCCATTTATGAATGGATATTTATTAAGCACTTACTATGCCTGTAGGCACTGTGCTGATCCTTATCATTAGGGTAATACTGTATCAGTCAGCTTAAACTCGTCAGTCCTGCGGAGAAGAGATGGAAAACATCTGTTTGGAATGCCCCCAGTGGTCAAATTAAATATTAAAATGTTACAAGAACTGCAGCAACTGAATGACAAAGATGAGTATTGAGAGTATTTCAGACCTGCCGTTTTACTAATCCAATCCACTCTCCAACCCACTTGTAAGAAGCTTGAGGACAGGGACATGTCTTAGACCAGTTTGCACACATACCATTTTCCTTCCCCTTTCCCGATCTCTACTTAGCACAAGGTTAGGTGCACAGCTGGCTCAAAATAAATGTTTACTCTGGATGCAGATGTCCTCCTCCTTGCCTCGTTACCATACACTGGCCATCACTGAAACCCTAAAAATAAGCATCCATTGGCCAGATGCCCTTTTGTGAGTTGTGCAGCCCACTCTGTGGCTGTCATACCACCTTAAAGTCAAAGTAATTTCATTCTTAGATTTATTTTTCTTCTACACCTGAAAGTAAAGAGATCACACAGATAGCTGAACTCTCAGGATTTGAGAGAATCATCAGAAAGGGGCCTTAATGAAAACTTATTGGCCTGGCAATCAAGAAATCTTGATTCTTTCTAGTGCTGGCTCTGCCATCGATTAACTGTATGACCTTAGATAAGTCACTTTATTTTCTTGTGTCTTCTGTCACCTATAAAACAAGAGAGTCCAACTAAATTATCTCAGAGGTCCTTCCCACTCCTAATATTTCATTATTCTATGAAAATATTCGGAGTAGGGGTTCCCATTGAAGAATCATTCTCCTGAGTCATTCATGCAGTCATTTATCCAACAAATATTTAATCTCTGACTTGGACCTTTTGTTCCCTCTTTCTGAGTGTGTAGATTAAAAATGCCCAACTTTCTGGCTACAGGACTAAAGGAAATGTTTTGAGCTAAGGACTATGTGTGCCATTCCTCCACCAAAAGACTCAGTCTAAAAGACAAACACACAGAACCCCTAGGGTTTGGAGATTCTATTTCTTTAATGACCTCTACTCACTGGTTGGCAGGTGGACAGAAAAATAGATAGATAGATAGACAGACAGGTAGGTAGATAGATAGATAGATAGATAGATAGATAGATAGATAGATAGATAGATAGATAGATAGATGATAGAGAGACAGAGAGACATGTCTATGACAATATTCTAGGAATTCATAGGGATATGAAAAACAAAATGAAAGAGAACCTGCCTTCTATCAAGTCACTTAACCATTCTAGGCCTCCATTTCCTCATCAGTTCAATGACATATCCAGTTTCTTCATTGGAGAAATAAGGAGACTGAGGTTCAGAATGGTTAAGTGACTTGATAGGAAAGTAGCTTAGATGACCCCTGTGGTCACTTTCAGTTTCAATGATCTCAAAATGCATTCTTTCCTTATTTCTACCTGTCAAACTCCTAATCAAACTTCAAGGGTCAACTCAGATCCCCCATTCTTGTAGGATGTTCCCTGGTCCTCCCAAAAATTAGTGCTCCCTAATCCTCAAATAACTTTGTATGTACTTATATGTGTATTCTCACAAGAGACTATAAGCTCCTAGAAAGTACAAATATTTTAATTTCTGTCTTTGTGTTTCACAGTGTATAGCACATACTAGGTGCTTAATATATGTGGAATTGAGTAGCATGGAAAGAAATGATCCTAATTCCTCCCATGCTATTTTTCCATCTATAGATCTGAAAGAGAATTCAATATGAACCTATGAATGCCTACATATTTTTATGTTAATAGGAAACTAGGGATGAATGCTAATTCAGGATATATATGCACATTTACATATGTATTCACATGAATTTGTACATATTACCCTCCATTAAAATTTAATTCTAATTCCTCATCACATTTTAGAGGGCTTATCAAAGGCTATACCAATAGACTGTAATCTTTGGCATGTCTTATCAAGCTGGAAAGCCTTCAAAAACAAGCCCAATGATGGGCTTGTATATCTGTCACTGTAGACAAACCTAGGTGAGTTTGGAGAGACATCATCAAAAGGTTAGAAACCCGTGGTAATTTTTTGGCCATAGTAGTTCATAAAGTCTTTCTGCTGAGATGTACATCTGTGTTGGTAGAAGGAATACCCATACCAATGAAATAAAGGACCTTTTAGAGAACTGGAGTACATACATATATTGTATGTGTTATGCGCTCTAATTCCATCAGTGTGGGGACTCTCTTTGCTGATGCAGCTTATAAGCATTGCCAGACTACGAAATTCAAAATCAGCAGGACTCATACGATATTAATGGATTATGAAACTATACATGTGTAAATAGATGAGAGAGAAGGGAAGGGAAAGCAAGGGAAAGAGAAAGGGAAAAGAGAAGGGAAGGGAAGGGAAGGGAACGGAAGGGAAGGGAAGGGAAGGGAAAGGGAAAGGGAAAGGAAAAGGAGAAGGGAGGGGAGGGTTGAGGAGGAAAGAGAGGAAGAAGGGAAGGGGAAGCGAAGGGGAGGGGGGTAAGAGAGAAAAAGAGAGGGAAGATGGGAGACAGGTTGTGAAAATTAGAAAGAGTACTGAATCTGAAGTCTACACATCCAGATTATTAGCTAAGTATATAACTATGAGCAAGTCACATCTTCTCTTGGCCTCAGTTGCCTCATCTGTACAAACAGGGATAACAAATTGTACCATCAAACTAATGGGATGGTTATGAGGAAAATGTCTTGTATACCTGAAAGCACCTTACAGAGCTGAGTTGCTGTTATATTATTTCCTAGACTTGCCATGAATAAGGTGAAGTCAAGTCATTTTCAAAGGGGTCTCCACTCATACTTAGGCATCTATCCTGGATATTCCTCAGGAAAGGGCTGTTTATTTTTTTTAGTTACTCTCAAATTGGTAAAGTAAGTTGTCTGATATCACATAGCACAGTCAGTAGAAAAACTAGGAATGAAACCCAAGTTCCTTGGCATCCATGTCTGAATTTTGTTTCAGAAGAATTGAGTTGGGAATTGGTACCTGACAGGCACTGAGAAGACCCTGAAGCGAGGGTTGAGAGTGGCAACCTTCTCACTCTTGTATTGCTCTAATTTAATTTCTTTCATTTTTTCTTTCATTTTCCATCTGTCAGGGGACACACCATGAAGTGTTGGGTAGAATTTCAGATACTAATATGAGACCTATATTGAATTATACCATTGACAGTGTGCCATAGTAGGAAGAACACTCAATCTGGAGTCAAGAGACCTGGCTTTGAATCACTGACCTCAAATTAAGTCGCCTAATTTTTTCGAGTCTAAGTTTCCTCAACTGCAAAATAGGGATAATTATACTTTTACTATTTCTTTACTAAGATTGTTCTGTGTGTAAGGATGTGGATTTCCACCCTCTTATCCCAATGAATATAATCACAGAAGGTCAAGATAGATCAATTGAATCAATGGATTACCAACTATTAACCAGGTATAAACAAATCCTTAATCTACACAAGAGAAATAAAGAGCTCTGATCATTGGATAAATACAGATGAAAAAATACAGGAAATATCTTGTGATTGACTGAAAGGATCAAACACAGCCCTGGGGCTTTGTATGAAAAAGTAGATCTGTTTGGAGTCATGCAGTTCAACAGTAAATACAGTCTTTCACCAAATGAAACAACCAAATAGGAGAAGACTCCAAACCCAGGAAAACCTTAAACACTTGTGCCTGTACCACAGGGCAATGGGGTGGGGAGAGAGAAGCATAATATCAGAGGGAATGACATACTCCCCTTCCTTACCTTCTCCATTGACCATATTAACAGTAGGAAAGAGACACATCAAGGACAAACATGGACAGAAGTAGATACAGAAAGATAGCCACTTGAGGGAAGAAATTGTTTGATGGTACTAACACAAAAATAGAGTCTGTGATGGACTCTCAAAAAGGCACCAGTTCTCTCAGTCCAACACAAGGTTATGTTTAGGAGGAACCTCATAATGCCACAAATGGAGAAAAGAACCTGCCCTCTATACATGTACTTCCCCACAATTTTATTATCACCATGAGCCCACTTCCCCAGACACATTGCATATATGAAGAGAGGGTACCCTACAAGAGTGGAGGAAATGTTTTATGCCAACTGTTCTAACAATAACAGTTCAGTAAATTACTTTCTTAAAAACTAACTATAGGAAGCACGCTGGTGGGGGCTCTTAGTAATAAAAACCCAGACTCTCAGGGTTACCACTAGAATCCTAAGAGAACAGCAGCAGTTGCCCCCAGAGACACAGACTGCCATTTTGAAGCGTTGTATAAGAGAAAATGTTTCCCTACACCAATGTGTTATTTTTTTCTCAACATACAGAGTTTCAAAAACAATTAGAGTTCATTTACTTTACATGAAAATCTCAAAGAAAGAGAGACTATCAGGACTGACTTGATGCCTATATGGAGTATGAAACCAATGGTTGGTATGATTTCAGGGATGCCAGGAATGCTCTTTTCTTCTCCCTGTTCTCCTCCCATCCCCCTGCAAAAACTACTGCCACCTGCTTGCTGAGGCCTGAAAAGAGGCTTAAGGTTTTTATTCCATGAGGAGAAATCCTTCCGAAAATGCAAATCAGTAATAGAACCATTAAATTCCTAGGATAGAGCATTCCAGGAACGGGGACAGCCCTTAACAATGCCTAGAGTTGGAAAATAGAGTAGGTAGATGGAAGGGGAAGGCAGGTTATGAAAGGCTTTGAATAGCAAACTGGGGATTTTATAGTTGATCTAAGAGGTGATAGAGAGCCATTGGAGTTTACTAAGCAGGGCAACAACGTGGTCAGACCTGTACATTAGGAAGATCACTTTGGCATGTGAGCCAAGGATGGACCAGAATGGAGAGAGATTTGAGGTGGGCTGACCTTGCAGCAGGTGTGAGGTGATGAGGGCCTGCACCAGAGTAGTAGCAGGATTGGACCAGCTTTCACATGATCAAATCATCCTCCCCTGTTCCCAGTGTAAGCAATCCAACAAATAATAGCCCTGAGTAGCTCATATCTTTGTATTCTCATCTGTAAAATGGAAGTGTCAGACTGCTCCTAGTTTATAAGATTTAGATCTAGCTAGAGGTTTCCATAGAGAGATCTTTCAGGGCTAAGAGATGATGAAATGCCCCTCTATCTAATGTAGTGAAGAGGAAAGCATTCTAGATTAGGAGTCTCAGGATTTGGGTTCAAATCTCAACTCTTCCATTTACCATGTGTCAAATCACTTCAGCTCTCAGAGTATGAGATTCCTTATCTACTTGAGGATTCCTCATCAATACTTGAAAAAGCAAGTATTAGCTTCAGGCACCTCTAAGGTCTCTTGAAGCTTTAAATCTGTGATCTCATGAAAAATGCTGACTAGATTGTTTTTTTTAAAAAAAAAAGAGCTCTTTACTTTCCTGATCATTTTTTTTTTATACCTAAGACAACAAGTTAAAATTGCTCAGTGGTCGAAGAAGGGCTAACTCTTTCAGGTCTGGAAGGGATTTAGCAAATAGATGCTTTGGGGTATTAAATAATCCCCTTCCATTCCCCCAAAGAGTTAATATCCCTGACAAAGGGAAACAATGCCCTCCCTCCTCCTCTGCTGTTCAGCAGGCTCAGACCCAGGGAGATTTTCCCTGTTCTCTGCACCAAGACTGCAGTGCCAGCCCGCAGATTTCTGGCCAGGCTGTCAGCTTGGCATCTCTACCAATGGATGCCATTTGGACACATTCCCCCTGCTGGAGACACTTCAAAGAGATCTGTTGCCGAATTACATGTCACTTTTTTAAAAAGGCAATAGGGAAGAAAAAAAAATCTAACCACGTGAATAAAGAGAGCAGCCCCAGCCTTTAATTTGGTTCTCCAGTTCACCCACAGAAAAGACAGGGAAGCTTTTTAGATTCACAATAGGAAACCAGGCTGCATATCATGCTGAATTCTCCCCTGACTTTCTTTCACTGACTTGGGGGGTGAGAAGGGAAATGGTAGGGGAGGAGTGAGGATAGAAAATTTAAGAAGACTTCTCCAGGGGAATCCTGGGATTTTTAAGCAGGAATGGGTCTTAGAAGTCATCTGATCCAACTTCCACCCCATTTTACAAATGAAGAGACTGATGACTAAAGAGGAGACAAAGCAACACAGCAAATTAGTGGCAGAGACTAGAATCCAGATTTCCTGACTCAAAGAATCTGGGTCCTTTTGATTTCATCTCACTGCAAACCATGGAGTCTGTCGAATAAGCTTGGAAAGAGTCATTACAAATTTTCCCTGCCTAGAATACCCTCCTCTTTCCTCTCTGACCATTCCTCTCCATCAATTCCTACAAGACCTAATTCTAAGCCACTCTCCCCTCCTCGCTCCTCCAATCCACCTTTGATACTGAACCTCCCTGGTCTTTATTCATATCATATGATCTTATGCTTATCTAGCAATGCTTTGTGATTGTTCTCTGGTCAATTGGGAGTAAGATCTTCTGTAAATAGACCCCTTCCTCCCAGGGATGCAGAGAAAGCATACAGTAGGTATGCTTGCTAAGTGGGTGAGATGGCCCCCTGAGGGGCCAGCTCAGTGCCTTGCACACAGTGGGTAACAGTGCCTTGCACAAAGCGGATTTTTGATAAATATTGATCAGTCGTTTAAGGAACTTGTCTATGACCCTGTAAGTCTTTGGGATCTGAAAGACTTTGTCAGAGGATGGCATGCATAGGTATAGAGATGCTCGTGGAACAGAAGATTTTTAAAGGAACCTGAGAAAGAAAAAATGGCACAGATGGTCTTCTTCCTGAAAGGAGGTTGGGGAATTGTGAGATTTGGGAAGTTGGTATCATCATTATTTCCATTTTACACATAGTAAAATGGAGGCAGACAGTTCAGTAACTTGCCCAGAGTCACAAAGGTAATGGGTCTAAAGCCAGTATGTCATGGCATATCTATGTAACTGCCTCCATGACATTCACCAGCATGGGAGCAGAGATGTGTTGGTCTCCCTGGGCTCCATATCCCACTAAGCTCTTTAGTCTCCTCCTTATTGAAAGGGAACAACATTCCTGTGTCTGGAGGTAGTAACTTCAGGCATAAGAGGTATAGACCCTGAGAGAGCTGGGAGGTGCAGTGGACAGAGCACCAGACCAGGAGTCAGGAAGACCTGAATTTAAATCCAACCTCGAACCCATTATCTTTGTGACTCTGGGCAAGTCATTGAACTTCTGTTTGCCTCTTCTTTTCCGACTTGTAAAATTGGAATAATAACCATGCCAACTTTCCAGGGTTATTGTGAGGTTCAAATGAAATAATGCTTGTAAAATGCTTTGCAAACCTATATAAAATGATTATTATTACCATTTTTTGCTTTTTAATTTATAGAATAAAGCAAGCACTTCCATAACAGAGTATGATAAAAAAAAAAAAGATGATTATGCATGAAACTGCAAATCTCTTATGTGAAACTCGTTATTCCTCTCTACGGATTTGTCATTATCCTTCTCATCATTGTTACTCCTGTGGTGATGGGTAAGCTGGTACCCCAACATTTCTAGATTACCTAGAATGGTCCAGGCCTGATAGTCAAGCCACTATGGGGGGCTTACAGTCATATCTCCTGTGGTTGGTTGGGGAAAGGGATAGAGGGATGGGAAAGAAAGGGGAACCATTTGGTGGTTTGCCCTGCACCACAGACAATTTAAGTGTGTGGTGGTAATGTATCTTCTCTGCTTTTTCGAGTCTAACTAAATCATCCATTTTCCTGCTATCATGTCATTGATTGTAAAATAGTTTCCTGGTCTTCTGAGAAAGAAGTTCAAAGGGGCTGGGGCATGTGAGCAGTAACTAAATCTGCTAGTCAGGCATTAAGAGTTTAGGGATAGCTAGAGGGTGGTACAAGTAATCAACTGACCTTTCTTGTGTCACAGATCCCTTTGGCAGTCTGGTGAAGCCTTTGGATCTTTTCTCAGCATCATGTTTTCAAATACATAAAATAAAATATGAAGGCTTACAAAGCAAACTTGTCATACTGAAATAAAGATATGATTTTTCCCACCCAAGTACATAGACCTGCTGAAATCTATCTACAAACTTCTCTGATGGGAAACATGGACCCATTTAAAAATTCCTGCCCTAAAAATGAAAAAAAGATCATCTCTTACACCTGCTCCTTCAAACCAAAAATTCCTTTAACAAAGACATGAAGCTTTCTGTTCCGTTTAAAGATAAAGTATGAGGTATCAATATGTCTGATAGAGGAAACACAGGGACATATTCACAAGGGAGAAAGAGTTGATGTCAGAGCCTTTCCTTGAAAAGGATTATGGCCCCAGGACAAAAGGTAGGAAACAATAAAGTTCTAATCACCTGAAAGGATGCCAAGTAGTGGAAGTTAGAAGTGAAGAGGACAAACTTATTTGATAGTATAATCTTTTTTTAAAAAAAACAGGTTATACTTTTAATCTTTTTTTAAAAAAGATTATACTTTTTAAAATTAATAAGCATTTATTTTCTTACCTTCCAATCTCTCCCTTCCCTGAAACTTGAAAAAAGAAAAACAAAACCCTTGTACCAAATATGCAAACAAACAAAACCAATTCCCTTCTTGGCCATGTCTCCTCCATCTGGAGCTCATCATCTCTCTGTCACAGGTTGGACAGTCTTCACATTCACCAGAATGCTTGTCTTTCCAAATTGTTTTTCTTTAAATCGTTCTCCTGAGTTTGCTCATGTCACTGTGCATCAGTTCATACAAGTCTTTCCAGGTTTCTCTGTTGTAAGGGCCCCTTCATCTCTTCTTATGGCACAAGGGCACTCTGTAACATTCCCATACTGTCATTTACTCAACACACTACCATCTTGCTGAGGCTGTCGCTTGCTAAAGCACAAACCTAGATGTAGAAGACTGGTTCCACCTAGTGAGAAAACAAGGCTCCTGCAGGTTCAAGTTAAGTCATTATTTTCAAGCTACCTGTGAGAACCCCGATCTGTAGCGAAGGTAGGTTGTAGGATCTCCTTAAAAGGCATCTAGATAGGATTCAGAGAAGAGAGGTACAGCCTGCTTAGAGGACTTGACAATACCGCTTCCAGTCCTAAGAAGACAAACGGACAGACGGACAGACTAGCCTTAGGAGAGAGCTAGGCTCCAAACCCAGGGTCTATGATTCTCAAACTCTTGCATATTTGCCTTTGTCCCTCCTGCCTACTCTGACAGTGACTTCAGATCCGGGATAACTATGGTAAAATTGTGAAGTCAGGAAAATTTCTCCTGACAAATTTCAGAGTCAAAGATGAAAGGATAATTCTCAGAAGGGATTGAGGATGGCAAGGAAAATGAAAGGCAATAAAAAGATGTGGGAGGTTTTTTTTAGGTTATAATGGGGGAAAAGAGAAAATCAAAGAAGAGATAAAGATGTCTGGAAAAGTAATAACAGGTAATTTACAACAATAACAACAAAAGACAGCTGCTCAGCTTTTACCTTGTTTTCTCCACTAATGGGAATGATCTAGGTCACAGGGGTGAGGAACCTGGGGTCTTGAGGCCACATGTGACCTTGAGGCTGAAGGTTCTTCACTTCTGATCTAGGAGCTGAAAAGATCAGAAGAGGAAATGGTTGAGTGATTTGCACCTAAGACAAATATTTAGAGAGAGTAAGAAAGCTCCCAATCTGTCCTTAATGAATTCAAATTATGAATTCATGTCCTTAATGAATGAATTCAAGGCAGACAGACCCAGCCTCAGTGATCTTTCAAAGATCATAGCGAATGAAGGAGGCCCTGTAGAATCAGAGAAAGGCAAAAGTTGTTCCAGTTTTTGAGAAAGAGAAGAGATTGGAGTGTGCAAACCGGAGGTCAGTGAACTTCGTTTGTATTCTTGGTAAAATTCTAGGACACGTTATTAAAGAGATTTTAAACTAAAGTTTTCTTAAAAAAAGAAACTGATAACTAAGCTTCATTAAAAACAGGTTATGTTAGAATAATATAATGCCCTTTTTTTACAGCTACAAGACATAGATCAGGGGAATACAATACATGTATATGTGTGGATATATAGATATACATGCATACAAAGGCATAAATATATACATGAACATATGTCTATATGTATTATATGTATACATACCATATGTGATATGATATTTGTATTGCATATATTACATAATTTTTTTAATCTGAATTTTAGCAAAAGTATTTGACAGTTTTTCATTCTATTCTTATGAGCAAAGAAGAGGGACATGGACTGGGTCAGGCTTGTTTGAGCTAATTGTTAAATTTTCAGTATTTACACTGTGGAAATGAGCAAATGATATAAATCATGGCTTGATTTATTGTTTTGTTGATTATTTAGACTTAAGAAAATAATGGAGACAATGCTAATACTGCAGATTAAATTTAGACGTGTATCTTGAATACTTTGGGGTTGTGGTTTGGTTTGGTTTGGTTTTTTGGAGAGCCAGGTGTTAATTACCGGCACATCATTGGAAACGATTGCTTTATTAAACAATTGGTTAGCAAGCCTTAGGAGTCAATAGTATGACACAGTAGCCAGAAAAGCGCATGAAATTTTAGGCGGCATTGAGAGAGAGGTGAGAGTGCCTGGCTATGACGCCTTTTTGCTGCAATCAGACAATATCTGTGATACTGTTTTCAGTTTTGGGAAATCACATTTTAGGAAGGACAAAGATAAACTGGAGAGTGTCCAGAGGAAAGCAAGCAGGATAGTAAACGGCCTGGAGACTGTGCCCTATAGGGACTGATTGAAGGACCTGGCAATGTTTAGGCTGCGTAAGGCAAGTCTAAGACCTGATAGTCATTTGGGCACTTGAACAGTGGTCACACACAGCTTAGAGTCAGACCCTTCCCAGGGGCATATACCTTGTAATCAGGGATTGGAAATCTTGAATTACCAGGACAGAGCTTTAAATTGGAAAGATTTCAGTCTTTAGCCAAGTCTGTGAGAGTATTTGAAAGAGTTGGAACATTCCTACATCCCTGAAATCAGTCATTAGGGTGGTCACCCACTCTGGCTATTTACTGAACCATAGAATATTAGAGCTGAAAGGCATTTAGTGTATTATCTATAAGGTTGTTCTGTTGCCCATTCCCTTCCAATTAATGAGTTCAAAAGCACTTATTGAGCTCTCACTATGGGCCAGGCACGGTGTTAAGCTCTGAAAATACAAATACTGTATAAGTAAAAAGAAAGACAGTGCCTGTCCTTAAGGATCTTACATTTTTACTGAGAAAATAATATATTGTTGTGAGGCAGGTTGCAGGGGTTGAAAGGGGGGATGTTGGAGACTGGAGACTGAATTGTCAGTTACTCTTTTCTCCCTCTTCTTAGTTGTTAAGGGCACAATGGACCAAAGCCCTTCCTGGGGGGAAGAGAGTACTAGGAAGTCCTGACCTGCCCACGTGGCTCTGCCAGCCCAGCGCTAGAAAGACTTCCTGGTCTGAGACTAAGCAGCCACCAACCAACCAGAAGGGAATACGACCTGGGATAGGGAATCGTGCCCTTTTTTGGTTTGGTTTGGAGGGGCTCACACCAATGAGATGAAAGACTCCACCCCCAGGATATGACCTTGTAGTAATTGTTTATATAAACCCCCGCTGGACTTAATAAAGTGAGACATTCCTACACCAGCAACGAGTCATGTCTCCTTCCTCTCCGTGATCCTGTTCCCGGACCTCGTGGCCTTCCAGGGTCCCCGGGTCCCCCTCGAGCCCAGCTCCCCCGGCACTCTCCAGCGTCCCTGACCCACGATTGTTGACCTGCGGGACGGGTCAATTGGCGCCCAACGTGGGGCAGTACGAACACTGGACAGTGACCCGATAGACGCCCCAACTCGTCCGGACCCCTGAGAATTCATTAAGGTAAGTGTTCGCGTCTATCGACACCATGGGATCACAATTGTCCAAAGAACAGACTTTTGTTAAGGACTTAAAACATAGTTTCAAAAAGAGAGGAATAAGAGTAAAGAAAAAGGACCTTTTGAGATTTTTCATCTTTATAGATAAAGTATGTCCCTGGTTCATTGTTAATGGTCCAGAAATTCACCCAGGCAAATGGCAGAAAGTCGGGAGAGATCTTAATGACAAATTAAAACAAGAAGGTCCCGAATCGGTTCCTATCAATGTTTTCTCCTTTTGGACCTTAATTAATGAAATTATCGAGGAAGCAACAGGAGATAAGAATACCCGCCAATTACTTGTACAAGCGGAATCCTGTCTCGCGCCACTTTCTCGCGCGGCTTCCGTATCCTCTTTTCACACAGAGGGAATCAGGGATAAAGAAGAAGCAAAACCTCCCCCATCTACCGAGAATAAAGGGGAAGTCAAGTCTCCTCCTCCTATAAGGTCTATTTACCCACCACTCCCTACCAATACCCTTACCTTCCCCGTGTTTCCCACGGAGCACAAAAATCCCCTAAAAGCTGATTCCCCTAATAAGGATGGTGTGCTCCCTGATGGTGAAGCCGCTGATTTAGAGGCAGAAGCCGCGGCATGCAATCCCCAAGAAGCCTTCATAATACAGCCCTGCACGCCACCTCCCTATGTGTTCCCTCCCGCGATGGATCTTTCCCTTATTCAGAAGGACTTGACCGGTCGTATGATAGAGCTAAGAAAGACCTTAGATATTCAAAACCAGTACCAGCAGATGATCAGGGAGTTCTCCACGCTTCAAGCGTCTTTACAAAAATCCCTTCTGTCCACTCCCATGACAACCAGCTCCATGACCACTCCTCCTCCTAATACTTCCCGCCCACTCAAAAAGTCTAAAGCCCTCCTCTTCCCGATCCTCCGAAACAAATCCAAAACTCTGCCTAAGGACCCCAGGGATTCAGATGAAAATCGACAGGGCTCACAAGGTGAGGGTGGGGGGAATGAAGATTCTGAGGAAGATAGTCAGGAGGAAGAGGGTGATAATGGGGAACGAGACTCGGACTCTGGGGAACAAGACTTGGACTCCGAGGAAGACACGAAATTTTCCGCTTCTCTTAGATATAAAGCCCCAAAATTTAAAAATATAAAAGATCTTCATGTAGCAGTGAATAAATATGGCCCCAATGCACCTTTTACATTGTCCGCTCTTGAAGCGCTAGGGCAAGGAGGTTACTTGTTGCCAGGAGAGTGGATTAGAATAGCCCAAGCAGCCCTAACTCGGGGCCAATTTCTGACATGGAAGGCGGAATTTGAATACAATTGTCAAATTACTGAAAAAAGGAATTTGAAATCTAAAAGTAATAAAGATTGGACCTTTGACAAATTGGCGGGAAGGGGGAAATTTGCCCTTGAACAGAAACAAAAGAAGTTACCGGCAGGACTGTTAGAGCAAACTAACCAGGCAGCTAACCGCGCCTGGAGAGCCCTGCCCATGACTGGTTCCCCTTTTACTCCCCTGAACAAGATTACCCAGAAAAAGGATGAGGAATATTCTGAATTTGTGAGCCGCTTGTTAGAAACGGCCGAAAGGACCCTAGGTAATGCGGCCTCTGATGATCTGATTATTAAAAGGTTGGCCTTTGAGAACGCCAGTGGCCCATGTAGAAACATACTTAATGGACAATGGCAAGACAAAACCTTAAATGAAATGATAAAGTTGTGTCGTGATGTTCAGGACCCCACTACCTCTAAAATCGAAAAAATGTCCCAAGCTGTGCTAGCACTGCAAAACCCTGTAAAAACTATGTCTGAGGCATTCTTGACTATTGGGGCAGCCACAACCAGCGGCCCTAGACCTTGTTTTAGGTGTGGAACTGAAGGCCACTTCGCCAAGCAGTGCCCCATGGGGCAAAATAACCCCTTTGCCCCGCGGAAACGTGCCACACCCGCCACTCCTTGTCCCCGCTGTAGAAAAGGTTTTCACTGGGGCAATACTTGCAGAGCCACTCATGATTTGGAGGGCAAACCTCTTCCCCCCTTGCCGGGAAACGGCTGGCGGGGTCCGCCCCGGACCCCTCAAGGCCCGGCCCAGCTGGCCACGGGGACATGCCCTGCCACCAACTCTCCAAGGCAGCAGCAAGTAGCGCAGGAGTGGACCTGTGTGCCACCACCTATACAGTACTGAGGCCAGAGGAGGGCCCGCAATCCATCCCAACAGGCGTTTGTGGTCCACCACCCCCTGGTTTCTTTTTTCTTATCATTGGCCGTGCCTCCACAACCCTCAGGGGTATTACTATACACCCTGCTCTCGTTGATAATGATTACACAGGGGAAATTAAAATAATTGCTTCTGCTTCCGGGGACGTTGTTCGGGTTCAACCCAATCAACGCATTGCACGGGCTTTACCCCTCCCTATGGACACTTCCTTCCCAGCTCTTTATCGTAACAGGGGCCGATCAACACCCGGCTCCTCGGACATTTACTGGGCACAAGCTCTCTCCCAAGAGAGGCCTACTCTATCCCTTAAAATACAGGGAAAAACCTTTCTCGGCCTCCTTGACTCTGGGGCTGATTCCACTGTTATCTCAGAAGCCCATTGGCCGTCTTCTTGGCCGCTGCAACCTTCATTAACCCACCTACAAGGCATTGGACAGAGTTCCAACACTATGCAGTCCTCCCAGCTTTTACAATGGGAAGATCAGGAAGGTAATAAGGGAACTGTTAGGCCTTTTGTTGTCCCTAATTTACCCGTTAACTTATGGGGAAGAGACATTCTAGCTCAAATGGGGATCATTATGTGCAGTCCCAGCTCAATTGTTATGTTGAACCAAGGCTTCCTACCTCGTCAGGGACTGGGAAAAAACAAACAAGGTCTCACCCAACCGCCGCAGCTACAGCCACACCCCGGTCGTTCGAGCCTTGGCCTTTCAAACAATAGTTATAAGCATTTTTTCTAAGGGCCACTGGTCCTCCCAGCCTACAGGCGGACAAAATCACCTGGAAATCTGATACACCCGTCTGGATCGACCAGTGGCCCCTCCCTAGAGAAAAATTAGAGGCTGCCTTAATGTTAGTACAGCAACAGTTGGATGCTGGCCATATAGAGCCTTCAAACTCACCTTGGAACACCCCTATTTTTGTAATAAAGAAAAAATCCGGAGCTTGGAGACTACTCCACGACCTCCGAGCAGTCAATAGAACAATGGTTCCAATGGGCTCCCTGCAGCCCGGCCTTCCCGCGCCTGTTGCTATTCCTGCGAAGTTTCAAAAGGTGGTGATTGACCTTAAAGATTGCTTTTTCTCCATTCCCCTTCATCCCGATGATGCTAAAAGGTTTGCCTTTTCCATTCCCATAACTAATTGTGTAGGACCCTCCCCACGTTTCCATTGGAAAGTCCTCCCTCAGGGTATGGCCAATAGTCCTACACTTTGCCAAAAATACGTTGCTCAAACAATTGACCCTTTTCACGTGCAATACCCACATCTTTATATCATTCATTACATGGATGATGTTTTGCTTGCTGGCCCCTCAGAACCAGAGCTCTTACAGGTGACTTCTCTTCTTGTCGATGCATTACAAGAGAGAGGATTACATGTTTCCCCTGATAAAGTCCAGCTAGCCTCCCCCTTCTTTTTTCTCGGTTTTGAACTTCATTCTTCCCAGATCATTACTCAAAAGGCACAGATTAGGACAAGTCACTTGCAAACCCTCAATGACTTTCAGAAGCTCCTGGGAGATATTAATTGGCTCAGACCCTACTTAAAAATCACCACTGGTGATCTGAAGCCTCTCTTTGACACCCTTAGAGGTGATTCTAATCCAGCTTCTCCGCGTGCCTTATCAAAAGAGGGGGAGTTAGCACTACAAAAGATAAATCATGCCATTTCTGTTCAAAAAATAGGATACTACAACCCCCAAAAGAAACTCTGGTTTCTAATTTTCTCAACAACATTTTCCCCCACGGGTCTGCTTTGGCAAGAACTGCCCTTATATTGGATTCATGGCCCTGCAACACCCACTAAGGTACTATCCACCTATATCTCTCTAACCGCATCTCTTCTTCAGGAAGGCAGATCACTCTCTATTAAACTATTTGGAAAGGAACCTGATCATATTGTTTGCCCTTATACCTCCACACAAATATCATGGCTACAACAGAATGATGACACCTGGGCTGTTTCTTCTATATCTTTTCAGGGAACTTTGGATAACCATTACCCAAATGATAAACTAATCCAGTTTCTCAAGGATAATCCGGTAACCTTCCCCAGAATCACAAAAATAGAGCCCATACAAGAAGCTCGGCTAGTTTTCACTGATGGCTCATCCTCAGGCACTGCCGCTATATCTGTAGACTCTGTAGTAACGTCCTTTCACACTCCTTATAAATCTGCACAATTGGTAGAGCTTGCGGCCATACTTTGGGTTTTTGAACACATCTCTGACCCAATGAACATATACACTGACAGCGCTTACATAGCCAATTCGGTTCCTGAACTTGAGACTGTCCCCTATATTAAGCCCTCTACTAATGCCTTCTCAATGTTCTTTGAAATCCAAAAACTGATACGAAATAGAAGCCATCCTTTCTTCATTTGCCACATTAGGGCGCATTCTGACCTTCCTGGCCCTCTAGCTGAAGGAAATAGCACTGTAGATGCAGCCACTAAATATGCCTTGTTTTCCACAATGCTGCGATCCACTCCTTTTGAGGCTGCCACTAAAGCCCATGAATTACATCACCTTAATGCACACAGCCTAGCCCAACTTTATAAAATCACCAGAGAACAAGCTAGACAAATTGTGAAACAGTGTCCTGGATGTCTCGTTCACCTTCCTGAACCACACCTTGGAGTTAATCCCCGAGGCCTGATCCCTGGAGAATTATGGCAAATGGATGTCACACATTTCACACCCTTTGGTAAACTAAAATACATCCATGTTTCTATTGATACCTTCAGTGGCTTTCTCATTGCCACCTTACAAACAGGGGAGGCCACCAAACATGTCATTAATCACATTATGGCCTCCTTGACAATTGGCCCTAGACCAAAAGTTCTAAAAACTGACAATGGACCAGGTTATACCAGCCTATCCTTCAAGCAGTTCTGTGCTTACCTACACATTAAGCACATTACTGGTATCCCATATAACCCTCAGGGGCAAGGGATAGTTGAACGTGCCCATCAAACTCTGAAGAGAATGTTGTCAAAACTACAATCAGGATCTGAGAAACTTTATTTACGGGCCAATAACCACAGAACCCTTTTAAATCATGCTCTGTTTGTACTAAATTTTTTAACATTAGATAAGAGCGGTAAGTCACCAGCAGATCGCCTCTGGCATTCTTCTACGGCCGATAATTATGCCCAAGTAAAATGGAAGGACCCACTTACAAATCAGTGGCACGGTCCCGATCCTGTCCTAATCTGGGGCAAAGGGCATGCATGCATCTATGACCTTAGTGCACAAAATGCCAGATGGTTGCCTGAACGCCTGGTTAAAATTATCAACCAGCCCAGGGGAAAACCCTGAGAAGGAATCCCTCTGCTCTTTTTCAGGTGCTCGCAAACAGATACCGCAAAGAGGAACGCGTGGTAACATATTCCCCCCTCCACGGGAGACACCCACCATGAGGTTTGTCCACTTTATCCTCCCCCTGTTGATCTCCCCTGCATTCTCCTCCCAATATCAACTTTTTAACTATACCTGGATAGTTCAGAATTCGTGGGGAGATGTGGTTTGGAGAAAGTCAGAAATCACTCATGACGTTCCTTGGTCTACTTTAAACCCGGATCTTTGCAGACTGGCGCAAGGTCAGGAAGGGTGGGATGTTGCTGAATATTTTAGTTCTACTGCCCCTCTCACTCCCCCATACCTGGGTCAGGGGGTTCCCGAGTCTCCACGTTCCGAAGGAGGTTGTTTGTCAAAGTATCGCAGAGGCGTTTTAAGACAATACTCACTATACGCCTGCCCCGGCTCAAAACACCGACCCCAAAGATTATCTGGTTCCTGTGGTTCCTCCACTGATTTTTTCTGTAAATCATGGGGGTGTGAAACAACAGGGGATACTTACTGGTCTCCCAGTTCTTCCTGGGACCTGATAACTGTTAAAGCAAATTATACGCGCACGAACCCTCATGTGTTTGGCTTCCGCCCCCCGGCTGAATGTAACACTTGGTGCAACCCACTCAAGATTGACTTTACTGAACCTGGCAAAAAATATTCTGATTGGGCGAAAGGTGTCTCTTGGGGACTGAGGTTGTACAAAACTGGCTCTGACTGGGGCCTCACCTTCTCCCTCAAACTTCTAAAGACTCCTCCTGTTTCTCCTCCCGTAGCCGTAGGCCCGAATAGAGAAATGAGACCCAACTATTCACTTCACAACTCAGCGTTGAAAAATAAACCTCATCCCTCCACTGCGATCCCCTTTCTCTCCAACACCACTCTTTTCCGCCCTACTATACTCCGCGGACCATCACCGCCTGCCTCCATGATTCTAAGTCTGGTTAATGCCTCCATACAAACCCTACACACTCTAAACGTATCATTCATTGAAGGATGCTGGGTCTGCTACTCCTCCGCTCCCCCCTTTTATGAAGGCATGGCTCAGTTCGGTGCACCCAACTATACATCAGAGATTTCACAACTTAGGTGGGGTAACGACAAAAAACAAGGCCTGACACTTAGCGTAATTACTGGCATTGGCACCTGCATTTTGGGCCCCAACATGCTCCCCCCTTTTCAGCTTGAAGCTATATGCAATCAGACTGTAATCGTCTCTGAGCATCATACTTATGCTTCTGCGCCTACTGGCCACTATTTTGCCTGTTCCTCCGGCCTTACCACCTTTCTAGTTATCTCCAAGTTCATCAGCTCCCGTGATTACTGTGTATTGGTAGTTTTATTCCCTCATGTCACTTTTTACCCAAATGATGACTTCCTAAATATCTGGCAACAAGGGAGAGAAAGCTCCCAAAGGGTAAAAAGAGAACCACTAACTGCATTAACGTTAACCGTCCTTTTGGGTCTAGGAGCTGTAGGGACGGGTACCGGTATTGCCTCCCTCGTCCAAAATGATAAACAGATAGCACAGCTTAGTGCAGCTATAGATAAGGATTTAGAGGAACTACAGACAGGATTACAGCACCTCAAAGACTCAGTAGCATCTCTGGCGGAAGTTGTGTTACAAAACAGAAGAGGTTTGGACCTCCTCTTCCTACAACAAGGAGGTCTGTGCGCAGCCCTGAAAGAAGAGTGCTGCTTTTACTCAGATAGGCTAGGACTTGTGGAAAACAGCTTGAGTAAGGTCAGAGAGAGCTTAGAAAGAAGGAAAAAGGAGAGGGAACAACAAGAATCCTGGTATAAGAACTGGTTCTCCGCCTCCCCGTGGCTTTCTACACTCCTTCCTAGCCTTCTTGGACCACTCTTAGGCCTTCTCCTACTCATTTCTTTCGGCCCTTGGGCCTTTAACAAACTAACCACCCTTGTTAAATCTCAGATAGATTCAGCTATTGACCGGAAGAGACATATATTTTACAGCAGGCTGCAGGAACATGACGCCCCTGAGCCCCCAGATAACCGGCTTCAGTTTACCGAAGATCTCCTTAAAGAACCTTGGTACCGGAGGTGGAAGAAAAGACTCTGCTCCCCTTGCTGAACAGCCCACCAACCCCTCCCCTGTTCTCCCCATCCTTGAGCATCTTAGCTCCCATTATTCCTTGTGTGTGTTATTGATACTTTACCCTTATTCTGATTTCTATGAGTCTCCTCCACTATGCCCCCGACAGGGAAGCTGTGGACTGCGCCAATGACGGGAATATTGTGGCCCCATGACCTGGATAATCATGCCATCGGCTGCAGAGGTACCCAATGACGGGATTATTGTGGGTCCACCTACCAGAAATGCTGGAGGTGGGGGCCACCCACATAGCCTAAGACAGGGGCTCTGCCCACTTTCGGTACCAGGCATGGAGTCAGGCCACATAGCCTAAGACAGGCCAGCCACCTCCCCTTTTTAAATAAAAACGGGGGACATGTTGGAGACTGGAGACTGAATTGTCAGTTACTCTTTTCTCCCTCTTCTTAGTTGTTAAGGGCACAATGGACCAAAGCCCTTCCTGGGGGGAAGAGAGTACTAGGAAGTCCTGACCTGCCCACGTGGCTCTGCCAGCCCAGCGCTAGAAAGACTTCCTGGTCTGAGACTAAGCAGCCACCAACCAACCAGAAGGGAATACGACCTGGGATAGGGAATCGTGCCCTTTTTTGGTTTGGTTTGGAGGGGCTCACACCAATGAGATGAAAGACTCCACCCCCAGGATATGACCTTGTAGTAATTGTTTATATAAACCCCCGCTGGACTTAATAAAGTGAGACATTCCTACACCAGCAACGAGTCATGTCTCCTTCCTCTCCGTGATCCTGTTCCCGGACCTCGTGGCCTTCCAGGGTCCCCGGGTCCCCCTCGAGCCCAGCTCCCCCGGCACTCTCCAGCGTCCCTGACCCACGATTGTTGACCTGCGGGACGGGTCAGGGGGAAGAAGCTACTTACACAAAGTCCAGATGCCATAACCTTCCAAAAGAAACCTACACTTCATACCTGCCCAGATACCTCTCTCCCTACTAATGGGAATATGTTTTATTTAAATCAAAAGTTGCCTAATCTATAGTTGAGATGAGGCAGCTAGGTGGTGCAGTGGATAGAGGGCAGGGTCTGGAGTCAGGAAGACTCATCCTCATGAGTTCGGATCCGACCTCAGACCCTCACTAGCTGTATGACCCTTGGCAAGTCACTTAACTCGTTTGCCTCAGTTTCTTTTCTGTAAAATGAGCCAGAGAAGGAAATGGCAAACCACTTCAGCATCTTTGCCAAAAAAACCCACCTCAAAATGGGATCACAGAGAGTCGAACACAACTGAAAAAAGACATTGGGATTGCCCAAAACCAGTCTTCTGGCCCCCAAAAGGGGTGAAAGATATTTTCTAGATTCAGACATTGTCATGGAATTTCTGACTTAGAATTATCCAGAATAACCAGTAGCCAAATAACCAATTCTTAGCTAAACTGTTTCCAAGGTCTCCATCATTTAATAATATTCCTTTGAAAAAATAAAAAGAACAATCTGTCTCCTACTCCTAGGAGGAGTTCAATTCAATGCAAATCTCTTGCCATTTCTCTTTTTAAAATTTACAATAATTATAATAGTATTTTTGCATTCACAGTTTTACAAATTTACAAATAATCTTTTCATCTTTATAACAACCCTGGGCAGTAAGTATTATTGACCCCGTTTCACACATGTGGAAACTAACACTTCAAGACAGGTTAAGGGACTTGTCCATGGTCAAACCAAATCTGAATTCAAGTCTTCCTGAATCCAGGTCTAGCACCCTGTTCACTGCGCCATTTAACTGCCTCTGCAAGAAGTTATAATGTTCCTTAATAAGTACTCAGCCAAAAGTACATAGAATTAACATTTAGGTTCACAAAATATTGTCATTTTATGTACATTTCATTCATTTGTTTTCATCTGATTTTTCACCTGCCTCTGGGTTTCCTTAGAAAGATACCTGGACTGAATCAGAAAATCTGAATCTAAGTCCTGTTCTGCTACTAACTGTAACCTGTGGTGAGTGGAATATGAAATGACTGAGGAAACAAAGGTTCATGCTTCTGAGCATTTCAGTTTATTAAGCAAGGCCTCCTCAGCTTGGCACTAGACCCCTGATAGAGGGGGAAATGGATTTTTATGTATTAAAAGCAAACAATTAACAGTACATAAACCAGGATACAAGAGGGGTAATCTGATTTTTAACTGAAAGAAAGATAAGAGTTTTCCAAGTTAGGAGGGGGAGAGCAAACATGTATAATTCTTTGAAATCAGAAAGAGTTGTCTCGCTCTCCCACGTGTCTATACTCAATCAAAGGAACAAGGAAAGTGATTAAACAGTATGGAGTCAGATTTCAGATAAGACCTATGGGTTGCTTGAGATGTATAATTGTGAGAAAACTCCTTGCATCCATCTTTGGATCTGACGGGTTTCTGGTCCACATAACCTAGGGTTAGGAGTTAAGGTTCTCCTTCCCAGTCACTCAGGGATAGATGAGGAACGAAGAATATCTTTTGGGAAGGTTGAAATAAAACTTTCAAAGCTTTATATAAGAGAATTAATTGTTTAGGTAAACTAGAAGCAAAGTCATCAAAGAAAGACCTTCCATGTCACCAAGGTAACCAAGAAAATTCAGCATAGACAACATGAAACAAAGGGTCAAAGCAATATAATGATGACCATCAATATTAAATAATATCAAGTCTCCTTATATCCTAGTAACCCTCTCTCAATCACACTTTGTCTTGAGTCCCAGATGTCCCATGTAGTTATTTGGTTGGTCCTTGAAAATGTCTTCTCTTGGACATTCTGGCATAGGCCTTATTCTCAGGACAATGGGGCTTGGCTTCTCTGGTTCAACTTACTTGTTATGTGATCATCTGGATGCCTGGATAATTCTGCTAAAACCTGCTAATAGCAAGATTTAATATAATTTAGTAAAACCCTCTATATTTGGCATTAGTTATTTTCCAACAGCTAACTCATATCGTGAAAACCAGTTCAAATTTTATGCAGTTAATCTTATTAACAACAGTTATAAGAAAAACATAAAATTAGGAATCCACAATCCACCAGAGACTTTAGAAAGTTTCTGTTTTTAAGCACCATTTGGCTGGTTCTTTACCTAAACCCTATACCTGATATAAGAATCTTAAAAAAAAAGTACATGAGGGTCTGACTTATAAAACAAATCCTTCTGTCCTTTAAAATTATCAGACACTTTAAAATAAGAAGATAATTTTACTTCCTTGATCATTATCAGTGCAACTTTAGATGTAAAATCCTTAATTCAGGTTTGAGAACTTATTACTGAAGCATACTCACATTTGAAAGTCAATCATATATATATGAATACAGTTCTTAGTGGAGTCAAATCCTACTGCCTTCTCAAAATTTACTGTTCTATTTAATTAGAAAACTTTTACCTTACACTGTTGTTTTGTTGCTTTGTCTAAATCCCCCTTTTAGGAGTGTATCATCCCTATAATATAATTTGACCACAAATATGATTAAAATTTAAGATTTTTCACACTTGCTTCTTATGATAGTAACTCAGAGATGTTCCAATGTCAATCTATTAATTAATAGATTTAGTATTGTACTTACAAAACTTCTACTGCTCACTTGCTCTGATTATAGAGATTTGCTATGGAAGGAAAATGTGGGATATAGTTATAATAATGTCAAGATTCACCTATCAAGGGCATAGACTGCCTGAAACATACCTTTACAAGGGAAAAACTCCCTAAGCTCTTTTTAATAAGCCAGATAGGCCAGGTCCTATCTGACAGGCAATCATGTAGTCACAAGGCATCAAAAGCCTAACTTAACTAGGTGGGGAAATTTACTGTTCAGAAAAGAAATAGCACACTGGAAAAAACTGAGTCAAGGGGATCCTCGCTTAAGTCTTGCTGAGATCATCCCTTTAACTTTTCTCAGGGACAGACATCCACTGGTAGCAATTCCCAGACTGCATCACATACTATTTTCTACTACTGGCTTCATGACAATTCAGACAATCATCTCTATAATAAAAACTCAAAAAACAATATTATAGTCAAAAGAAATTTCTCCACAAGTAGCAAAACTTCATTAATCACAGCTTAGGGATTGAATGTTACTAATTTTCTCATGTTTCCCTAACAGTTGCATGCCATTTATCTCTTATCTATAAATTAAAAATAACCACATTATGGAATTCTTCAAATTGCACATACAGTAAATACATGATAACTGACTCATATCAATGTGTTTCAGTTATACCCTATAAATTTTCATAATTTTTACAAAATGATAGCCCCAAATTTTCAAGTGAAAACTCATTATTATAGTAAGTATGTTGTTATTATTTAAAGATAAAATATACTACATTAAATATTTAACCAATTTTAAATATATTTTAATCATTCTTTTAATAGCTTAATTCATACTCTAACAATATCTAGATTTTTTTTAAAAAAGAATTTTCTAACAGCATTTCTGATACAATGGTTTCTCAGATTTCACAATATAAGAGAATTTAGAAACATACTAATAACAGACATAAAATCATATTTTAAAACATGAAACAAAACCTTTAGCAGTCATATGACATCAATTCAGCTGAATGCATTTTCATATTATCTTACATAGAAAATAGTTATTTTATCACCTCTGTTACATTATACTCATCACATCTAAAACCTGGTGTGCAATTAGATTCAATTAAAGAAGTAATAATTACGATCAATGTTTGTGTAGTGCAAGGTTGCCACATGCCAGTCACTGTGTTAAATACTTCACAATCATTATATTGATGGGAATGGGATCTGAACCCCTAAAAGGAAATGACCATGTCTTTGGGATCTGGACCCCAAAAAGGAATAGTCCCTGGACTTCCCCAAGTGACCCAGGTCCCTGGCATTCACCCGGGGCACCCAGCCCTTCCCAGTTTCATTATGGCCCTCATGCCTGTACCTGGCCCCACGCTAGGCTGTTGCTCCTGAATTCCATCTAGACTCCTTCTCTGTTCCCAGACTAATTGGCCACTCCTAGATCATATCCAACTGTATAAAAGGTTCATCCTGCCTCCATTATAGGGCTCAGATTCCATTTGGGTTGCTTGTCAATACGACCTTCATAAGTGCTAAAATTTCTTAAGAGTCTGGCAAATAGTGTGGATTCTTAAAATCTTGCCCACCCCCAACTAGTGTTCTAATAAACCTTATCTCTGGCTGAAAGGATTGGATCAAACCCACTTGAGGCAGGACCCCTCATTTGCCCTTGAATTTCAGGGTTCCTAACACCCCTATACCTCAACATTTTGGTTCCCTGTCACTGGAAACTGGCTAATCTCAAACTCTTCTCCAGCCAAGATTGGAAAGTGTGTAAGTCTCCCCTCTCTATCCCCTTCTCACCCTGCAGTTGGGGTCACTCTCCAAGCACTTAGGAAGACACTCCCTTCCCCCACTTCTTTCCCTTGAGTCAAGAAGGTATCTCAGTTCTGGAATTGCCAACAGTCCCGGGTTTTTCTGTTGACCACTCTCATCCCAGATCGGACTAAGAGTTTCCACCACCTTGTAATTCACCCTCCACCACTTGGTGAAAGGAAAGATCTGGGAGGGCCCCACTGGCAATGGTCTTGGGCCCTGGAGCAACCCAGAAAGTCTGGAAGTATCACCCAGGTTCAGCACATCCTGCTCACCACTCAACTGCCCCAGCAGCAGTGATGAGAGTGGAAAATGATCTCATCAAGGAGATAAAAAAAAAAGCCAGCCAGTCTCTGAACTTGGGTAAGCCCCTGCTTTTAGAGTTGTGGCTTTAACATGCTAATCATGAGATGCTGGAAATGCATCCAACAAAACTGAAGTCACCTAATTGGTAATACTTTTGTTTCATGTTTCAGATTGGTAAACTTGTCACATCAGTTATGTCAAGCACCTTTTCATAATTTGGTTACAGCCAAAATAATTTGGCCGTCACTTATGAAAATTGTAAGATTGTTGGTTACTGTTTTAAGTCTATAAACTTGCCAAGAAGCTTGTTCGGTTTGGAGTTCCTAAACAATGAACTTGGCTTGATGAGAATTTGCAAGTATGTAGAAATGATCTATAATGATGGGCTTTTACACCAAGACAAATTTAAATTTTAAATGTTAATCCTAGAAAATTTTTCCCTAAACTATGATTAGTGAAACTTGCTGTTTGAGGTAAAAGTCCTCGGGACTATAACTGATTTTGAGTTTTCTGATGCATCATAATAATCCATTCATAATCAATAGTCAATAATCAATCCACCATCTGAGAGAAATTTCATAAGCTACTCAGAGAGAATGTGATACACATGGGAGACCTGTGTCTGGGAAAAGCTGAGATGGGAATTTTAGCCTCAGTCTAAGATGGGCTCCTCCTGGCTGAGTTTTCCTATTGTATGCCTTTGAAAAGGAATGTCACCCACCTGGCTATTCTTGAGTCTGGTTATGAGGTGGAATTGATACTGCATGATCGGAAAACTGTGGATTATCTGAATTGAAACAGAGCTAAGACTGTTTTATCCTGTCATATTTGGGGCCCTAAATCTTGTCCCTGCTTTATCCTTTTATAGCAGATTTCTTATAAAGAGAGCAATGCACAATGCAAGGGTGTGAGGTCTTGCTGTTTTGACCTGAATGTGTGGTCATTCCATACCCCAAACAACTGAAATTAAATCAGAAATATCTTCAGTTTGGTTTGTGGAAGAGAATTTCATTGCAATCAGTTTTCTTAGAGGGAGGTAACCTATTTTGCCTAATCATTATTTAAGTATCTTCCCAAGTCTTTTGCTATAATTAGAGTAAAAGTCAGTCTTTGGAAAAAATCATTTGTGAAACTATTGAACCAAGGAGTGGAAAATTTCTACCTGGAACATTATAGGGGAAACTGTTACTTGGAAATGGGTTGGATAAATGACTCTGAGGTCTCTTTCAACTCTGGGATTCTGTAAGCCTATTTCCCCACTCTTGACTTGCTCTCATTCTAGAAGGCAGAACAGATTAGAGTACTGGACCTGGGGTCAGGAAGACCTGAGTTCAAATTTGGCCTCAGAAATCAACAATTTCCTCATATATAAAATGAAGTTTTAATAATAACTCCTACCTCCTAAAGTAGTTATGAGGTTAAAATGAGATAGTATTTCCAACAATATACAGGCTGGCTACTATTAATTACTTTAGCTTGAGGTAAGCCTAAAAATAATTATATGCTATCTCAACTTCATTTTTAGGATATTCATCTGCCATTCCCTATTCACTCAAATCTAGGAATGATGTAGAGCATTCTTTTAACTAATATCTTCCAAGATTTTAAATTAAACTTGGGCAGGGGGAGTTGGAGGGAAGCAGAGGACGGGAAGAAGAGGAATCTTGAAGCCCATAAAATGAGCCAGTAAGTTTAAGTAAGTTTAAGACAGCCTGCAAAACAAGGGAAAATCTCCACATAGCAATTTCATTGATGGAAATTTGGTCATTGGAGGAGGTTTTGAAGGGTCAGCAGCCACTGCCAACCCAACAATTAGAATCCTCTTCCCTTATTCTGTACCCTGCCAGTATTTTCAACCATTTTTGTGTTGAAGAATTAGGAGAGAAATCTTTCTAGAAGACTGTCATGAAAACAAACATTATCCTTAGAGCTGGTCTCTTGCTGATGAGAGAGAATTCTTATTCATTTTATCTCATCAGCTTTAAACAATGGCCCATCAACATGATGAATGAAACATTTTAGATTCACTCCCCAACCAACAAGTTGCTGCCACTCTTGGGGAGAATCTGCCATGATGGATTTTGTTGTAATAGTTCTTAAGAAAAAAAAAAACAACCTCGGACTTTCAGCTAGTTTAACTCTTCGGACCAAATACCCCAATTCTCATTCTGGTGCAGTCAGGGCAGGCTTCCTAAGCCTAGCATTTATTAAGAACCTTGACGTCCTGTACTATGACAAATTCCCTCCCTGTTCCATCACATACATATACACAACCACACATGCAATCAGCAAATCAATTTCCTGCTTTCCAACTTATTTCCCGTAACCATCTAAGTTCTTTAGAATTTCAACCCTCTCAGTTCCAAGACAAGTAGATCTTCTAACTCATTATTTCAATTTGAAAAAGAAAAAGCAAAGGCTGGGCACCAGACAAGGATTTGAGCCTTGCCATGTAATCTCTTTTAAGTCACTTAACCTTTATGGGCCTCAATTTTTTCTCATCTGTAAAAATGAGGAGGTATAGAGGAGATGGCTTCTAAGACTCTCTCCTGCTCTAAATCTATAATCCTATTACCCCACTTTAAGTAAATCTGATATATAAAAATGAAGGGACTCTTCACTTTACAAAGGATTCTTTCATTGCAGGGTTGTTTTTAGTGACTGGTCCCTTGGGAAGATTGATTAGACTTTTTCTGCTTGACCTCTGAAAACATAATTAGGAACAATAGGTGGAAATTACAAAGAGGAAAACTGAGCTCCTAACAAATTCCTTTGATGATACAAATATGGTGTTGATACTTAAACCAGGGAGAGATCAAGCAAAAACTAAAACTATAGACTAATATCCATAGTGAATTTCAACACAAAAATATTAACAAAGAGGCAACATATGGTCAGGTAGTGGCTGAATCTAGTGCCCAAGGATTGAGAAAGAAGTGCTTTTCAAGAGGAAGGAGAGAAATCTCTCTCTCTCTCTCTCTCTCTCTCTCTCTCTCTCTCTCTCTCTCTCTCTCTCTCTCTCTCTCTCTCTCTCCACACTTTCTTTCTCTGAGAGACTAAGAGACAGTAACAGAGAAACGGAGAGACAAAGTGCCCTACACTGGAAACAGAGATAGAAAGACACTCAGACACACATACATACATACATACATACACACACACACTGCGGACAAACTCAACACACAAAGGAAAGGTCACTTCAGGAATAAGGGGTAAATCATGAGAACTCCACAAAAATCTCATTCCTCTCTAGGGTGTTCTCTGGACTTTCTCTGCTATGACCCAGAAAGGGGTTCATGATGGAGGCTCACGCTGGGCCCAGAATTCACCCATTGGAAGTGAAGTTCTTTCTGCCCCCATGGCTTCTCCCAGAATCTCCATTTAAGTCCAGGACAAAAGAGAGCTGCCTTCAGCTCAAGGCTCCACTTTCTCAACTACACCCCAGACACCTTCTATATCTCTTGGTTCCCTGAGCAGCTTCTCTTTCTTTGTTAAAATATAAGCTCCTTGAAGGCAGGTACTGTCTTTCTGTTTTCATGTGTTTACCCAGTACTTAGCACTTTTAGTAATTATTTAATGGCTGCTTGATGACCAACTGATTAAAAGAAAAGGACTCCCAGGAACCAGGTGGTGATTCCCAGGGCTACCTCTATCAGCCTGAAATCTAGCCCAGAGGAATCTGGCCTATTGATGACTAAGACTTTTCAGAGAAGCTTGTGTTAGCCTATTTGAACGTCTCTGTCTTTGAGCAGGACCTTCTCTAGGACTCTCCAAGCTGTTCCTGGATCATACTTACCCCTAATTGCCATCTGTCTAGACACGTTCAAGACATACTTTCACCTAAACCTGCTTGCTGTTGAGTGGACCTCATAGGATACAAGCTGCAACAAGGTATCAATCACCTGCTTCTCTCAATGGACCTCTCTCTAGACATGGATAACCTGCCCAGAACCTGCTCTCAATAATTAGTACACTCCTCATCCTCTTATACCCTCCCCTATGCCAGTGATTCTGAACCCCCATTCACAACTATCCACTCTCTTACTCTCATCCCCCTCTACCATATTCCCCAAATGTTCCACTCCATATCTACCCACCACTTCCCTTGTGCTTTCTGGAATGCCTGTTCAAACTAGCATAATAAGCAGGCCCGATATGTAATAAGATGTTTCTGTGAAGAAGGGGGTTTTCTTTATGTGTGGCTCAAAAGAAGATAGAATAGACATCTTTATCCTCTTTTCTTCCTCTCCTTCCCTCTTTCCAAGGAAGACTTTAATTCCTACCACAAGGAAAAACAGGGAGTTGGGACCAGAGGCCACTACTCTGCTCTCCTCAGAGAGAGGGCGTAGCAGGCTAGAATCTTATCTATCTGGTCTCTTAACATTAGTCACCTAGGAAATATGGAAATCCAATTTCTGATCACTGTCATTATTGGAGGAAAGGAAGTCCACCAAGCTTTATATCCATTGCTTGACCCTTCACCCACCAAATACCAATTCCACGATGAACACACACAGTAGAGAAACCCATTTATACAAATCATAGCAAGACAGAAATCAGAGAAGGTATACATGGGAGACTATACACCAGGCAATGCAGAGTGAAGGAGCTCTTCCACTGGGATTGAGCTCAACCAAGAGAGAAAGTTGTAGGTCTCACCCAAGAGGCAACAAGAAGAATACCATGGCTGGATATTAAAAAATGGCTGTCTCTTGGTCACCTGCCTTTTGAATGCCATAAACCCCAAAAGATACATTCTGTCCAAAGCACAGGTCTGACAATGTCGCTTCCTTACTCAGTGATCTCTAGTGGCTTCTCATTACCCACAGGATAAAATCCTGTATGGCTTTGAAAGCCATTCACAACCTGGTTCCTTCCACCCTTCCAGTCATCTTACCCTCTACTCCTCTTTGGGTACTCTATAATTCAGTGACACTGGTCTATTTCCTGTTCCTCACACATGAGACTAGACACCTGCAGGAAGCCTTTCCCAATCCCCCTCAATTCTAGTGCCTTCTTTCTGTTCATTACTTCCTATTTATAGCTTGTTTGTATGTATTTATTTGCTTGCTGTCACCTTCATTAGATTGTGAGCTCCTTGAGGGTAGGGATGGTTTTTGCCTTCCTTTGTATCCCCAGGTTTAGCACAATGTCTGGCACATGATAAAGGTTTAATAGATAATAATAATCAATAAATAAATCCAACTGTTTGTCCTACCCTTCATAAAATGCTTTCTCTTCCAGTCTCTACTACCCCACCACCCTAGCTTCTTTCAAGACTCCCCTCAGATCCAACCTTGTGCATGCTAGAAGTCCATCCCACTGCTAGTGACTTCCTTTGGAATTATCTCCCTTTTAGATTGTATATTACTTATATTTGCATAGTTATTGGCTATGTTGTCTCTTCCACTAGAATGTGTTCTTTTGTCATTCTTTGTATCCTCAATGCTTACCACAGTGCTGACCCCTAGTAACTGCTTAATAAATGCTTGTTGATAATGTTAAAAAAAAATTATATACTATGACCAATTTAGATTTATATACCAGGAGTGTCAGGTCGGTTCAACATCAGCAAAACGATAATGAAACACTAATAAAAGCAATAGAAGACAATGACAACAATGAGAAAAACAACAGTAAAAGTATCATGATTAAGTCATTAGTAACAAAAAAAGCTGTTCTTTTTAAAATACTAAAATAATGAACTTTTTCTTAATTTGATAAATAGTAATAAATGGTATCTATATAAATCTAAGAGACAGCATTACATTAAAGAAGAGAAATGAAAGGTCTCTTCAATAAGATCAGGAATTCTTTTATTACCACTATTGTTTGAGATATTTTGGAAGGTGTTTACTATAGTAAAAATATAAGAAAAGGAAATTGAAGAAATAAACATTGAGTCAAGAATAAATCAAATTATTACTTTTGGCAAATAATATAATTATTTACTTATAAACCCTTAGAGAGTCCACCAAAACTTAGTTGGAAGAGTTAAAAACTTCAGCAAAGTAATGAGACATAAAGTAAGACCACATTAATCATCAGCTTTTCAATATATTATCAATGAAACTCAGCAGCAAGAGAATGATGACTGGCACACAGTGAGGACTTATTTCATGCTTGCTGATTGTTGAAATGTTCATTGACATACAGAGGCAAACAAAGAGTAGCATGGCATTCAACACGCCCCAATCCCCCAACTACAGGCATACCTCGGATAATGCAGGTTCAGTTACAGACCACAAAAAAGCAAATATTGCAATAAATTGAGTCACATGAATTTTTTTGTTTCCCAATGCATATAAAAATTATATTTACATTATACTGTAGTCTAAGTATCCAGTAGTATTATGTCTTTAAAAATATATACATTAATTTTAAAAATACTTTATTGTTAAAATTGCTTTATTGTTAAAATTTGCTATTTCAGGGTCTTGCCTCAATGTTAGCAGTTGCTGACTGATCAGGATGGTGGTTGCAGTTGGGGTGGCTGTGGCAACTTCTTAAAAGAAGACAACAGTGAAGTTTGCCTCATTTTGATTGACTCTTCCGAGTTCATTGTAGGGTTATTAATTAGCCTCATTTCAATATTGTTATATCTCAGGGAATAGGAAGGCAGGAAGAGAGGAGAAACACAGGGAACTGCCAGTTGGTAGAGAAGTCAGAACATACGCAACATTTATCAATTAATTTTATATGGGAGTAGTTTGTCAAAACAATTATAACAGTAACATTGGAGATCACTAATCACAGATCACCATACCAGATGTAATGATAATGAAAAAGTCTGAAATATTGTAAAAATTGCGATCCAGAGACGCAATGTGAGCACATGCTGTTGGGAAAATGGTGCCAATAAACTTGCTTAAAGCAAGGTTGCTACAAACCTTTCATTTGTAAAAACAACAATAACAACAACCAAAAAAACCCCTCAGTATCCATAAAATGCAATGAAGCAAAGAGCAGTAAAATAAAGTACGCCTGGACTAGGTAAAGACTCACTGGTCCGACTTGAGGGAGAACTGAAAAGCAGTATAACAGAACCTGGGTTTAGATCAACATTTCATGTCATGTATCAAAATAAGCTCCAAATGAATACAGAATCTAGATATACACCGTCATATCATAAATAAATTAGATGAGCAGGGAAGGAGAAAGCTATCAGCAACATTTTGAGCATCTCCTACCCATCAGATTAGCAAAGATGATAAAAAAGGGAAATAATTCTTGTTGGAAGGTGTGTGGTACACAGGCACACTGATACCCTGTTGATAAAGACATGAATTGGGCTAAACATTCTGGAAAGTAATTTGGAACTATGCTCCCCAAAATTATAAAACAGTGACTTTACTATGAATATTTTGTACATATGGGTTCTATCCCTCTTTTTTTCTTTTTTTTTAAGCTCTTAGGGATACAAAATTATTAATGGTATGCTGGCCAATTTTGTTGTATCAAAGAACTGGAAACTAAGAGGTAGTCTAGGAATTGAGAAATGGTTGAACATATTATGGCATATGAATGTAATGAAATATTATTATACCATAAAAAATTAAGAAAGGGACAGATACAGAGAAACATGGGAAGATTTAAATGAACGGATGCAGAATGAAGTTAGCAAAACCAAGAGAACAATTTTATAATAAATACAAAACTGTAAAGAAAAACAACTGAAAGATATGAATTATCATTAATGCAATGACCAGTCATAACTCCAGAATACTGATGAAGCATACTACATAACCTTTGGTAAAAAGAAATTGGATATAGGCAAAGAACAAGAATATATTTTCAGATAAGGCCAGTGAATTGGTTTGTTTTGGTTGGCTCCAGTTGATACAAGTGAGGTGTGGTGCAGGTTTAGGGGAGGGGGCAGTGGGGATTTGGAGGAGAAAGGAGAGAATGTGAGTGACAAAAAAGAAAAGAAATAAGAGTAACATTTAAGCATTTTTAAAAATGAATAGAAGACATTCCTGGGACAATGAAAGTGGCAACATGAGAGGTAACTCACTGGCTCTCCTCACCCCTACTGCACCATAATTCTGTCACAATATATGTAAAAATGGGACTATCTTGGTCACCTGAGTTCTGAATGTCATAATTTTCCATGGGCAGACCCAAAAGAATTCTAGATGTCATCCAAGCTAGTAGTGAAGGCAGTAAAAAAGGGAATAAGTACAATATTTGAAGCAATCAGCCAGTGCTCTCCACACACAGGAATATTTGGGTTACCTCACCACCTCTTTTTCAATATGGACTCAGGGCTAGATAGCTTTCATGACTGTGGCAAATACTTTTGATACGAATAAGAAAGAAAAGAAGAAAAAGTAAAGAGAAAATTAAATTTTAAAAAAAAGGTCTTATTCATCTAATTCTACTAAAGAAGATACTTCAAAACTAAAGAAATAGAAATCCCAAGTGAAAGTAAAAAGAGAGGAAAAAAAGCAAAATTAAAAAGGAAAATATCACAAAGCAGAAAAAAACACTTTTGATAGTTCAGACTCTTTTATGGTATTTATATTTAAAACATTTGAACTTTGTTGAACATTGAACTTGTTTCCCTAATTATGCTCTATATCAAACTCACACCTTCCAGGCAAGCATTCCTTCTTGAATGGGGCCAACATCACTCCTCACCTACATGGGTTGTATCTATAAGATAATGAGAAGTATCCTCATAAGATCTATGGGTCAGTCTTAACTACTTTATAGTCAGATCCCAGGCATATCCCTGACATAGAATTGGCACTTTAAAAAAATATGTTTTACCTGGAAAGATTTACATGAACTGATGCGAAGCAAAGTGAGCAGAACCTTGTACACACTAAAAGCAATATTGTTCATATGATCAACTATGAATGACTTAGCTATTCTCAGCAATACAATGATCCAAGACAATTCCAAAAGACTTATAATGGAAAATGCTATCCACTTCCAGAGAAAGAACAGATTAAGTCTGAATACAGATCAAAGCATACTATTTTCACTTTCTTTAATTTTTTTGTAGTTTTTTTTTTCTTTTGGCCTGTTTCTTCTTTCACAACATGACTAATATGGAAAGTAAAAAAAAATTTTGATTAATTTTCCCCGATTTTTGTCTCTCCATTCTTAGCATTTCTTTTAAAGCTTATTGAAAATGGCATTGATATTAGTAGGGAGGTGGGGAGAAGGGCGGGGGAGGGAAGTTTACCTAGCTAGCCAGGCAGCCCATATAGGAGTTGATGTTTTTTTTAATATTTTATTTTCTCTAAGTTGAATGAAAAAACAATTTTTAACATTCATTTAAAAAAAAAAGTTAGTTCCAAATTCTCTCCCTTCCTTAGGAATTGATGTTCTTGCCAAATCAAATGCCTATCCACCTTCCAGGCTTGCAAATTTAGAAAGTGAGAGGTTTTCTTGGCAAATAAATTCTTCCAGATCTTCAACGTCATTCCATGAGCACAGCAAACTCAAGTAGCCATATATTCTATTATGTTAGTAGTAGCATATTGTCTTCTTAGCACTAGGCTCTTGGAATGTTGTGTGATTTTTAGAATAGAACATATAGAAAAATGCTAAATTTAAGAGCTTTATTGTAAGGCTCACTGTTTTGTGAAAGTTTCTAGCAACTGCTCTGTGTGTGTGTGTGTGTGTGTGTGTGTGTGTGTGTCTGTGGTTCCTACTATGTCCCTCCCCACCCCAGCAGTTGTATGTTCTTTTGTTTAAAAAGAAAAAGACCAACCCATGTTGAATATTTACTCCTAGCATCACTACTCATTTAATAAGATTCAAAGATAATATTCTGTTGATTAGTATACATAACAGCAACCCTGTGTTGTTCTGTAAATATGCCATGTTCGCATTTGTAAAAGTGATACCTCAAATATAAATATTTGTACTCAGGGAGAGGATGAAACATTCATTAAGTTTCATTTTTATCAGATACAATATCAACATTTTATGAACCTTGTATCTGTCAGAGTAATGCAGAAAAAATTTTATAGATGTGATATATATACACTACCTTTTGTCTGAAGTAATTTTAAAATATTTTTGAAGCAAAGAAAAATAAACAGAAAAGAACAGAGAAATTCAGAGGGAGACACATATAAGCAGGACAGCATTGTAAGTGGTTTGAATTTATTATGCACTTTTTTTTAAGACAAAGCAAAATGTATGTAATAGAGATTCTACCTTTTTCTTCCAATTCTCCTTTTTTTGGTTCTTTATATCTAGAAAAAATTTATGTATGGTGACTTTTGTTAAGTTCATAATAATAAAAATTATTTTTAAAAGAAAATGAGAGTTGGGTTAAATGATCTCTAAGGTCCCTTCTAAATATCCAAATTTAATAAGATACACAAACAATAGAACCTCTTCTTCTTCAGTCTTGTTCTTATCTGTCTTCATTCCCTCCAGGCTAGGGGTAAATATGATTGATTGTGGAGGCTGGAGAAGGTGGTTTGGAAATTTCAAAACCATAGAGGAAGCCCAAGAAGTTGAGAGTTGAAGGAAGGAAATAGAGGACCCCCACCTACCAAAAGATTAATGCAGTCACTTCAGTGGGGCAGAGAGGAGGAAAAAAGGAACATCTTTAAAGTCTCTTAATGCTGGGATTATTTTTAATTTTGTTGATATGTTTTGTTTTTGTCACTTTCATTTCCAAATATATCTCTCCATGTATAAAACACTTTACAAACCTTAAAGCACTGTATAAATACTAGCTAGTAGTATTATTTCTATTATCCTTCCCCATTCCCATACCCAGAAAACCATTTCTTGTAACAATAAAAACAGAAAGAAAAAAAAAAGCCTTTCACAAAATTAGCCAATTCATTGATTCTTGTAGTACTCAGTAAAAATAGTCCAGGTCCACTGCTCCAGTAAAGGGAACAAGTAAATTTTCTCATCCCTTCAGGGTCAGGCTTGATCACTGTAATTAGATAGCATTCAGTTTTTTGTTCTCTTTTACTGTATACTGTTTTGTTTTTGTTTTTTTGTATGCTGTTTTCTAGATTTGGCTTAATTTCTTTAGCATCAGTTCATATCAATCTTTTCACGCTTCTCTGTCATTTTTTCTGAGCAGTAATATTCCATAATTTTCACTTACCACCATGTTGAATCATTCTCTAATGGACTAGGCTTCCTGTTTGATCACTTTGATGTCAGATACCCTCCCTTTGAAGCTTACATTAGGGAGTGCACACAATCTGCCTTTCCATGTCCCCGCATCCATTCATTCAGGCCACTGTTGCCAACAACACATTCTAGAACGGAGCTAGAAGTGTCGGGGTTAATATGAGCGAGTGTGGCAATTTTTATATCTTAGTGAGGGCTGATGGCTACCCAGGGAAGTTGGGATGTAGGTAACTTTTAAGATAATGCAGAGAACAACCATGCCCTCCCCACAGGGCTGGCTACTGCTAGCATCAGAATCTGGGTTGAATTTCAGACTTGATCCCTCTTTTCTGACCAAGTCCTATAAAGACTCAGTAAGCTGGGGCAGAAAGCCCCCAAGGGAAGCTCCCAATTGTCAGAAAGGGCAGGTGTGTTGGGGAGAGGGAAATGATAGTTGATACTTATATTATAGTCAATTTGGGGTATCTAGGTGGCACAATGAATAGAATGTCTAGCCTGGACTCATCTTCCTGAGTTCAAATAGAGCCTCAGATACATGCTAACTGTGTGACCCTGGGCAAGTCACATACAAAACAGGGGTTTGGCTCAGTTTCCTCATCTATAAAATGAACCAGAGAAGGAAATGGCAAACCACTCCAGTATCTTTGCCAAGAAAACCCTAAATGGAGTCACAAAGAATCAGACACCACTTGAAAAATGCCTAAATAAAAGATGTCCCTGTAGCACCCAGATGTGCATCCCTCTCACTCTATCCCTCAACAGAAAATGGTAGTCCAAAATCCTCATACTAAAAAAAAATATTTAAACGTTAACAATAAAGAAAGAATAATTTGTCTCTACAGCTCAATTTGTCTCTACTTCTTGGAATGGCAGGAATGGGAATTTTCCCTCCATTCTCCTTATCCCCTCACTTCATCTGTCTGTCTCAACTGGGAGAAAGGAGCAGAAATACAGGGGTCCCAAAAGCCTTAGTGCAGCTTACACATTAATATTTTAAAAGTGCAAAAGATTTCTGGAATATCCTATTCTAGAATAGCCCATTTTTTTCTCCCAGTGAGCCACACCTCGGAATTATAACCAACAGAAATGAGAGACATGTTCATGGTCTGAGGGGCAAACAGAAATTCCCAAATTCTCCATTTTGCCCCTGGAAATTTAGCAATGAAATACAATATAATGGGCTCATAAAAGAGGCCTCCAAACTTGCCTGACTTGGAGCTCTCATCAGGTCTTGTCCCAAGAACATACACAGAGGTGAAAGCGAATTCTTTTTTCCCAAGGAGCTACCTCAATGATCCCTGGCAAGCCAACAGGAATTCATCCAGCCTATGCCCCAAGAAGCTTCTTACAAAGTTGGTGCCTAGCCACAAGATGAGACTTCCTTAAAGAATGAGTTCCTAGAAATACATTTCTAGAGGGAGTAATCCTGCAATCTTTTTGAACTCTGATATGCATCTCTAAGTAAGGAAAAAGAAAATGGGAATTCACTCAACTCATTTGTCTTCTGATCTGACAGTATTCAGATAAGAGAAAAAGGAGTTATTTTAATGAAGATAAAAGGTAATTCAAAAGCCTATAAATAAGGTACAAGTTCATCAATTACCTCTTAGATCTGATGCTCAAAAAAATATCAGTTCAGGTTCATTATTTATAGCTATGAAGATCAAGAGAGTTGAGGAGAGAAGAAACAATTTCTCTGAAGCCAAGAAAATGAATTCTCTATTTTTATTTCTCCTAAACCTATACAGTTCTATCTCTCCCCATCATTCTCATCAGAGAATCTTGCTTCATACTTACTGAGAATAGAAGCTTCTTTGCTAGAGAGCTTCCTGCTCTCCCTTAATTCTACATTCCAAAACCATTGGCCATCATAACTCATTTTATCCTCACGAAGAAGAGGTGATCCTTCCTTCTCATTAGAGTGACCCTAGACAAGTCACTTATCCTCTCCGCCTCAGTTTCTTCATTTGTAAAATGAAGGGGCTGAACATGTACAAAAATATTTATAGCATCTCTTTTTGCAGTGGTCAAGAACTGGAAATCAAAGGAATGCTCATCAATTGGGAAATGGCTGAATAAGTTGTGATATATGAATCTAATGGAAGACTATTGTGCTATAAGAAATGATGAACAGTTGGACTTCAGAAAAACCTGGAAAGACTTAAATGAACTGATGCTGAGTGAAATGAGCAGAACCAAGAGAATATTATAGACAGAAATAGCCACAGTGTGTGAGGACTGTATCTGATAAACTTAGCCCTTCACAAGCAATGCAAGGACCTGAAACATCCCCAAAGGACTCTTGATGCAAAATGCCACCCACATCCAGAGAAAGAACTATAGAATCAGAACGCAGAATGAAGCAGACTATTTTCTCTTGTGTTATGTTTTGTTTTGGTTTTTCTCATGATTTCTCCCATTCATTTTAATTCTCCTACTTAATGTGACTAATGTGAAAATGTGTTTAACAAGAATGTATGTGTAGAACCCATATAGATTGCATGCCATCTCAGGGAGGGGAGAGGAAGAGGGAGAAAATTTAAAGCTTATGGAAATGACTACTGAAAACTGAAAACAAATAAATATATAAAAAAAGGGAAAAAAGCAATTTTTACAAATTCCTCCCCCCCCAAAAAAATGAATGGGGTTGGATTTGATGACCTCTAAGGGGACCCTTTTCAATTCTAAATCTACAAACTGACTTTCCATCTCCTTGCACAGGTTGTTCCCCCATGCCTGGAATACACTCACACCTTTTAGCATCCTTTCTTTCTGCCCAAGTCCAGTTCAAATGCCACCTCCTATGTGAGGCCTTCCCGGATCTTCCCAGCTACTAGTATCTCTCCTCCCACTCGAAATTACCCTTTATTTACCTTGTGTCTACTCCATATGTATGCTTACTGGTGTACATGTTATTTCCTCTAGTAGAATTTAAATTCCTTAAGGGTGAAGATTACTTATGTTTTGTCTGTGTATCCACATTGATGAGGTACTTGGCACAAAGTAGGCACTAGATAAATGTTACTGATCAATAGATAAAGAGCTATCAACCTTTAGCATCAGAAAAACTGAGTTCCCTATGTGGTTCTATCACTAACAAATCAAGTGATCTTGGGCTAGCTAATTAGGCACTCTGGACCTCAGTTGTCAGCAGAATGAAAATAACAATGTCTGCTCTACTTATATTATTGTGAGGCTCAAACAAAAAAAAAAATGCATCCAATAACTTAAACAAAAATGAAGCACTACAGAAATATATTGTTATTAACATAAACGTATCAGCAAAACCCTCATGACCTGGTCTCTTCACTGTATAAGACACTTGAAGAAGACTTTAAGTGATAACTTTAAGTGATGACTGAGGGGAGAGCAAGTTAAAGTAATAGGATAATAAATTTTTAGTTAGTGGGGACCTATAGATCACATAGTCCAACCCCCTCATGTTACAAATGAAGAAATGGGGGGGGGGGGTGAGGGGGAGGAGGGAGGGTAAGAGGTGAGACGATTTGCCCCAAGTCACACAGGCCAGTAAGTAGAAGAGTTGGGATTTGAAGCCAAGGTCATTCTGGCTCCAAACCCAGTTCTTTTCCCACTCTACCACAGATATGCTGGACTGAAGGAGGAATGAAAAGCTGGGGAGGACTTTACAGTTGCAAAATTGGGTAATGGGTACACTATGCGTACTAAGAATTTTACTTTAGTGACAGTTTGAAAGATGTGGAAGGGGCAGAGAGATGTTGGGCAGAGAGATGTTAGGCAGCTATTGTAACTGGCCAGATGAAGAGTGTTAAGGGACTGAATCCAGGTGTTGTCCATGTGAGTGAAGGGAATGAGTAAGATGGAGAGAGAGAGAGTAAGTGTAAAGGAGGACTGAGATTGCAAACTCCATGTGCTAAGAAGAATACTTTGGTGGAAATGTGAAGGACAATCCAGTCTCCAGGGGAAACTGGAGATAGGGACCAATGAACAAATATTTATTAAGAGCTGGCTTTCGAAGTCATTCAAGAACAGGGCTGTGGAACAAATCATTCTGTGAAGTTTGGATTCAAAGGGCTGCACTTGAGAACCTAGAGGGCCACAGGTTCCCCAGTCCTGGACTCTAGAATTTCAAAGGGTTCAAAGAAAGGATAGACAGAATTGCACAGACTAAGATGATAGAGGAAAGTAAATCTAGGATGAATGAGGAGTTCTCAATAATGAAAATCTGAAGACACAAACAGAATTCTGGTGAAGGGCAAAGGAGGAGTGGTCTGAAAATACTGGTATGGATACCGAAGGATTTGTAGATTTGTAATGTGTAGATTTGTTATAGATTTGTAACTGACATGTACAATACACAGATGGAAACGTACAGTGACACCTAGGGGTAATCAAATTGATGAATAGTGTGAGGAGTGTGAAAGCTCAGAATATGTTAAAGCTAACTAGCAAAGCTAAAGAAAATAAAAAGGATATTTTGGGGGGACTTGGGTTATTTTGTTGTTTTTTTTAAAAAAAGCTATACTGGAGAAAAGAGAAGGTTCAAAACAAGGATAGGATCACTACTACTCAGGGCATATGGAATCATAAGGGAGAGAAATATTTTGCTTCTTTTTTTTCCCTGCCAAGGAAAGTAATCTTCACACTGGAAAGGACTGAACAAAAATGACTAAACAGAGAGCTGAAACCCAAGATAGGAAAGGAGAGGTTAAGGAAGTTCCCTTGATGACTTCAGGTCACCAAGTCTAGATGGAACTGAAAGTATTGGCAAATGTGACTGCTGAGCAAAAGATCATGGAGAAAGGAAAAGGTACTGGGAAATTGGGAAAAAAGGAAAAATGTATCAATTTTCAAAAAAGGTGAAGAGATTAGCTTATACAACTGTAAATTTGACTTCAATTTTCAGCAAAATTCCAGGCTAGTACTCTCAGACTGTGGTCTGGGGATCACTGGGGGTTTTTTTCAGAGGGTCTGAGAGGTGGATATAAATTTTTTTTATTATTTTATTTGTTTTCAGTTTTCTACAGTCACTTCCATATATCTTAGATTTTTTTCCCCTCCCTATCCCTTCTTCTCCCCTCCCTCCCCACTCTCTCCCCAAAAAGGTAGGCAGTCATATATAGGTTCTACACATACATTCCTTTAAATACATTTTCATTTTAGTCATGCCGCATAGAAGAATTAAAATGAATGGGAGAAACCTTAAAACAAAACAAAACATAACACAAGAGAAAATGGTCTGCCTCATTCTGTGATCCAATTTCATAGTTCTTTCTCTGGATGTGGAAGGTGTTTTGACTTGGGTCCATTGGGAATGTTTTAGGTGCTTGCATTGCTGTGAAATACTAAGTCTACCAGAAAAATTTCTCATATGCTGTGGTTGTTGCTGTGTACAAAGTTCCCCTGGTTCTGTTCCTTTCACTCAGCATCAGTTCATCTAAGTCCTTCCAGGCCTCTCTGAAGTCTTCCTGTTCATCATTTCTTATAGCACAATAGTATTCCATTACACTCACATACCACAACTTGTTCAGTCATTCCCCAATTGATGGACAATCCCTTGATTTCTAGTTTTTGGCCACCACAAAGAGAGCTGCAATAAGTATTTTTGTACATGTGGGACTCTTTCTTATCTTCATGATCTCTTTGGGATACAATCCTAGAAGAGATATGGCTGGGTCAAAGGGTATGCACATTTTTGTAGCCCTTTGGGCATAGTTCCAAATTGACTCTCAGCTCACAACTCCAAGAATGAATTAGTGTTCCAACTCTCCCACATCTTCTCCAACATTTATCATCTTTCTGTTTTGTCATATTAGTCAATCTGATAGATGTGATGTGGTATCTCAGAGTTGTTTTGATTTGCATCTCTCTAATCAATAGTGATTTAGAGCACTTTTTCATGGCTATAGATAGCTTTAATTTCTTCCTCTGAAAACTGCCATATCCTTTGACCAGTTATCAATTGGGGAACAACTTGTATTCGTGTAAATTTGACTCAGTTCTCTATATATTTTAGAAATGAGGCCTTTGTCACAGATACTAGTTGTAAAAATTCTTTCCCAGTTTTCTGCTTCCCTCCTAATCTTGGCTGCATTGGGTTTGTTTGGGTAAAAACTTTTTAATTTAATGTAATCAAAATTATTCATTTTGTACTTCATAATGTTCTCTATCTTGTTTGGTCAAAAATTTCTTCATTCTCCATTACTCCAAAAAATTACTCCATACTCCGAAAAAATTCTCTTTCTATCTCTTCCTGTTGGGTTTTGTTAGTAATATATAGAAATGCAGATGATTTACATGGGTTTATTTTGTAACCTGCAACTTTGCCAAACTTGTTTATTATTTCAAGCAGTTTTTACTTGATTCTCTAATTTATTTATAGTATCAGTCTTTATACCTAGATTGTGTATCCATTTGGATTTTATTCTTGTGTATGGTGTCAGGCACAGGCCTATGCCCAGTTTTCCCCATATTGTTATCCAGTTTTCCCAGCAATTTTTGTCAAACAGTGAGTTCTTATCCCAGAAGCTAGGGTCCTTGAGTTTATCAAATACAAGATTGATATATTCGCTGACTATTGTGTCTTGAATATCTAACCTATTCCACCGGTCTACCCCTCTATTTCTTAGCCAGTACCAAGTGGTTTTGATGATTTTTGCTTTATAATTCTATCAGAGATCTGGTGGGCCTAGGTCACCTTCCCTAGCATTTCTTTTCATTAATTTCCTTGACATTTTGGAGCTTTTGTTTTTCCAGATGAATTTTGATATCATTTTTTTCTAGCTCTAGAAAATAATTATCTGATAGTTTGGTATGGCATTCAATAAGTAAATTAATTTAGGTAGAATTGTCATTTTTATTGTGGGTAGGTCAGCCTACCCACAAGCAATTGTTTTTCCACTTACTTAGATTTGACTTTATTTGTGTGAAAGTTGTTTTGCAATTGTGTTCATATAGTCCCTGGGATTGTTTTGGCAAGTAGACTCCCAGATATTTTATAGTGTCTAATGTAGCTTTAAATGGGATTTTCTCTTTCTATCTCTTCTTGTTGGGCTTTGTTAGTAATATATAGAAATGCAGATGATTCATGTGGATTTATTTTGTAACCTGCAACTTTGCCAAAGTTGTTTATTATTTCAAGTAGTTTTTTACTTGATTTTCTGAGATTCTCTAAGTATATCATCATATCATCTGCAAAGAGTGATAACTTAATACCTTCTTTGTCTATTCTAATTCCTTCAATTTCTTTTTCTTCTCTTCTTAAGCTAATACTTCTAGTACCATATTGAATAAGAGTGGTGATAATGGACATCTTTGTTTGACACCTTATTGGAAATGTATCTAGCTTATCCCCATTGCATATGCTTGCTAATGGTTTTAGGTAGATCCTCATTATTTTATGGAAAGCTCCATTTATTCCTATGCTCTCCTGTGTTTTCAATAGGAATAGGTGTGTATTTTGTCAAAAGATTTTTCTGCATCTATTGAAACAATCATGTGATTTCTGTTAGTTTTGTTGGTGATATGACCAATAATGCTGATAGTTTTCCTTATATTGAACCAGCCCTGCATTCCTGGTATAAATCTTACCTGATCATAATGTATTATTCTCATGATAAATTGCTTTAGTCTTTTTGCTAATATCTTATTTTAAATTCTTGGATCTACATTCATTAGAGAAATTAGTCCATAATTTTTTTCTGTTTTGGCTCTTCCTGGTTTAGGTATCAGAACCATATTTGTATCATAAAAAAGAATTTGGTAGGACTCTTTCTTCACCAATTTTCCCAAATACTCAATATAGCATTTGAATTAACTGTTCTTTAAATGTTTGATAGAATTCATTTGTAAATCCATCTTGCCCTGGAGATTATTTCCTAGGGAGTTCTTTGATACCTTGTTCAATTTCTTTTTCTGAGATGGGGCTATTTAAGTATTCAACTTTCTCTTCTGTTGATCTGTGCAATTTATATTTTTTAAAATTCCTTCATCTCATTTAGATTGTCGAGTTTATGACCATACAGTTGAACAAAGTATTTCTCATTATTGTTTTAATTTCCTCCTTGTTGGAGGTGAGTTCACCCTTTTCATTTTTAATATGGGTAATTTAGTTTTCTACTTTTTTTTAAATCAAATTGACCAAACTTTTAATAATTTTATTGATTTTTTTCATAAAACCAACTCTTAGTTTTATCTATTAGTTCAATAATTTTCTTAATTTCAATTTTATTTTTTCTTTGTGTGATTCTTTTTTAATAGTTTTATTAATTTTTAGATTTCAACATTCATTTCCACAAAATTTTGAGTTCCAATTTTTCTCCCCATCTCTCCCCTTCCCCCACCCCACAACACCTTGCATTCTGATTACCCCTTCCCTCAATGGATCCTCCCTTCTATCACAGCCCACCCTTTCCTTATCTTCTCTCTTTTCTTGTAGGGCATGATAGATTTCTATTTCCCAGTTATAAGCAATAACAATTCTCAACGCTCATTTCTACTACTTTGAATTCCAACTTCTCTCCTTCCCAACCCATCCCCACTGAGAAGGCAAGCAATTCAATACAGGCTATATATGTGTTATTTTGCAAAAGACTTCCATAACAGTCATGTTGGGTAAGACTAACTATATTTCCCTCCATTCTACCTTGTCTCCCCCCCTTTTTTTCTATTCTCTCACTTGAACTTGTCCCTTCCCAAAAGTGTTTACTTCAAGTTACTCCCTTCTACCATCCCCCTCACCCCAATTGTACCCTTCTCTCCTACTTTCCTGTAGTGTAAGCTAAGTTTTCATACCAAATTGAGTGAGCATGTTATTCCCTCCTTAAGTCATATGTGAAGAGATTAAACTTCACTTTTCCCCTCTCACCTCCTCCCTTTTCTCCTCCATTGAAGATTTTTCTTATCTCTCTTATGAGTGATAGTCTGCCCCATCTCATTTCTCCCTTTCTCCTCCCAATATTTTCCTCTCTCACCCCTTAATTTAATATTTTTATGGATATCATCTCTTTTGATTCAACTCAATCTGTACTCTGTCTGTGTGTGTGTGTGTGTGTGTGTGTGTGTGTGTGTGTGTGTGTGTGTAAAATCCCTCCACCTACCCAAATAATGAGAAAGGTCTCAAGAGTTACAAATATTATCTTTCCATGTAGGAATGTAGAGTTCAACTTTAGAAAGTCCTTTATGATTGCTCTTTCCTGTTTACCTTTTCATGCTTCTTTTGATTCTTGTGTTTGAAAGTCAAATTTTCTATTCAGTTCTGGTCTTTTCATCCTGAATGCTTGAAAGTCCTCTATATCATTGAATGACCATTTTTTCCTTTGATGTATTATACTCAGTTTTGCTGGGCAGGTAATTCTTGATGTTAGTCCCAGTTCCTTTGACTTCTGGAATATCTTGTTCTAAGTCCTTCGATCCCTTAGTGTAGAAGCTGCCAGATCCTGTGTTATCCTGATTGTATTTTCATAATACTCCAATTGTTTTTTCCTAGCTGCTTGCAATATTTTCTCCCTGACCTGGGACTCTGAAATTTGGCCACAATATTCCTAGGAGTTTCTCTCTTCGGGTCTCTTTCAGGAGGTGATCAGTGGATTCTTTCAATATTTATTTTGCCCTCTGGTTGTAGAATATCAGGGCAGTTTTCCTTGATAATTTCATGAAAGATAATGTCTAGGGCTCTTTTTTTGATCATGGCTTTCAGGTAGTCCCATAATTTTTAAATTTTGTCTCCTGGATCTGTTTTCCAGGTCAGTTATTCTTTCAATGAGATGTTTCACATTTTCTATTTTTTCAATCTTTTGGTTTTGTTTTGTAACTTCTTGGTTGATCATGCAGTCATTAGCTTCCCTGAACTCCACTCTCACTTTTTTTTTTTTTTTGGAGGGGTCTGAGGGTTTTATTTCTTATCATTCTGTGGTGGTGTACAAAAATGCCAGCAAAGAAAAATAAAAGGGCTCGGGAACATAATTTAGGCCTGGCAGTATTTTGCAGCACTTTCTCCACAACAGCTTCTAGAAAATGTTCTCTTGGAAGGAAGAGCTCTAGGTGCCCAGCAGGGCCTCAGCTTCAGGCCTTCCTACTGACACTTGACAAACCCTTTCAGGTCTTCCAGCAAGTTGATGTACTCCTGGTGCTCTAAGGACATGCTCAGCTCAATCAATTCATCTGCAAAGGTGTTGTCCACCCCACGGTCAGCCAGGAAGTCCATCAAGTGGTCGTACAGGGCCCAGTCCAGGGAATCTGTGTTGAGTGTGTAGTTTGTATCCTTCCAGTCGTTTTCGGTGGTGGGCTGAAAGCTAACTTCACGGATGGAGAAGATGTCGCTCTCATCCTCATCTTCCTGACCAACCTCATTTTCTGGATAGTGGCAGTCCAGCACAAGGGCCTTCTTGGTATCATCCTTCACGATCTCCACCACAAAGTTTGGGGTTGATGTAAGTTCAAGCTCTTGCTGTTCCTGAACTTTCTGTCCCTCTAATGACTCATCATCAAATGTCGGTGGGATACTGTTGTTAATATTAAATGTGACTGTGATCGTCTCGCCTGTTAACCTCCGGACTAACTTGGCCTCTGTCCCTTGCACACCCAGTTCCCAATCCCCAGACATCTTGGGAAGGGATTTGTGTTTCTGGATTTTCCTTTCCTCTTTAATTTCATTGGTCAGGAATTCAGCAAAGGCCTTGTCCCCCTCCGTGTGGAGCCCCCTGCACGTGCACGAGCATAGGCCAGGGGCATTCCGGAGCGGCTGCAGGAGTCGGGGGCGCGCGGGCCCCGGCCTGCTGGCGATGCCTCCTCCCAGGAGGCCTCCGAAGGCGCGCATGGCGGCGGCTATGGCGGGGCACAGCATCGGGAGGGCGGCAGGGCACAGGGCCCGGGCCGCAGGGCGCAACAGCAGCGGTAGCAGCAGCGGGGCCATGACCGAGACACGCGGAGGGGGTGGGAGCGCCATGGGAGACCGGAAAGAGAGCCCACTCTCATTTTTAAAGAACTATTTTTTTTAGTGAGCTTTTGGACCTCCTTTTCCACTTGGCTGATTCTGCTTTTTAAAGTCTTCTCCTCATTGGCTTTTTGGACCTCTTTTTCCAATTGAGTTAGCCTATTTTTAAAGGTGTTATTTTCCTTAGTATTCTTTTGGTTCTCCTTCAACAAGCTGCTGACTCACTTTTCAAGCTCTTCTATGGCCTGAGCCCACTTCATATTCATTTTGGAGGTACTGGATGCAGAAGCCTTGACTTCACTTAACAGTATGCATTGTTCTTCCTCATCTGAAAGGATGGAAGGAGATACCTGTTCACCAAGAAAATAACCTTCTATGGTCTCATTTTTTCCCCCTTTTTTGGGCATTTTCCCAGCCAGTTACTTGACTTCTGAATCCTTTGTCAAGGGGAGGGTCCTAGTGCTCATTCCCGCAGGACCGTGCTCAGGGCTGAGGTTCAGATCCCCTGCTCAATTCCCTCAGAGGCTTTAAGTTGAGCTGCTTAGAAAATGGACCCAGGCTGATTCTGCAGCCACTGTAGCTGCCTGCTGCTGCTGCCGCCACCTAAGACCAGTGCTAGGGGGACCCCACTCCCCTCTCACCCAGCTGGGAAAGTCCTCCCACACTGACCTTTGAAGCTTTCTTTGGCACTTGTGGGTTGAGGGATCTGGGACCCTCCCTGCTTGGGATTCTGCCCCAGAGGCCTGATCCAGTCCTGCTCCCCACCCCGTACCACATGGCCAGGGCTGGGCTCTGCTCTGCTCAGTGTCCTGTGGGTTAGACCCTTCCTGTTGGCCTTCTAGGGTACCTTTGCCTGGAAATTTCTTTCACTCTGTCATTCTGTGGCTTCTGCTACTCTAGAATTTCTTGAGTCATTTTTTACAGGTATTTTGTGCACTGTAGGGGAAGCACTAGAGTATATGCATCTTTCTACTCTGCCATCTTGGCTCTGCCCCTCTGTATCAATTTCAAATTTATTAATCTCTTCTTTGGTTTTCAGTATTTCTAATTTGGTATTTACTTGGGAATTTGGAATTTGTTCTTTTTTTTTTTTGGCTTTTTTGGCTGCATGCCCAATTCATTGATCTCCTCTTTCTCTATTTTATTCATGTAGGCATTCAATGATATACAACTTCCCCTAAGAAGTACTTTTACAGCTTCCCATAAGATTCAGCAGATTCTCATTATTGTCACTCCCTTGAATGAAGTTGTCAATTGCTTCCATGATTTGATGTTTAACTCACTCATTTTGTAGTATTAGATTATTTAGTTTCCAATTAATTTTTGGTTTACCTTTCCATGGCCTTTTATTACATATAATTTTTATTGCATTATGATCTGAGAAGGATGCATTGAGTATCTCTGCCTTTCTGCACTGGACTGTTAGGTTTTTATGCCCTAGAAAATGATCAATTTTTGTATATGAACCATGTACCACTGGAAGAAAGGTATATTCCTTTCTATCCCCATTCAGTTTTCTCAATGGATCTATCACATCTACCTTATCCAGAGATTTATTCATTTCCTTAACTTCCTTCTTCATTTATTGTGAGGTTAGATTTATCATGTTCAGGGAGGGGGAGGTTAAGGTTCCCATTAGTATAGTTTTGCTGTCTATTTCTTCCTTCATTTCTCCTCTACTAATTTGGATGCTATTCCACTTGGAGCATATATGTTTAGTAATGTTATTGCTTCATTGTCTATGGTGCCTTTAGCAGGATATAGTTACTTCCTTATCTCTTTTGATTAGACCTATTTCTGCTTTTGCTTTGTGTGAGATTAGGATTGCTACCCCTGCTTTTTTTACATCAGTAAACACAATATATTCTGCTCCAACCTTTTACCTTTACCCTATGTGTATCCCCCCCATTTCAAATGTGTTTCTTGTAAATGACATATTGTTGGATTATGGTTTTTAATCCATCTGTTTTATGAGAGCTCATCCCATTCATATTCACAGTTATGATTACTGTGTCTTTCTCTCTATCCTCTTTCCTCCATTTATGCTTTTAGTTATCCCTTCCCCTCCACAAGTTTTAATTTTTGACCACCACCTCCCTCAGTCTTCCCTTTCTTTCAGCACCCCCTCTCTTTAACTCTCCTTTACCTTTACTACTTCTTCCCTCCCCTTTAGCCTCCCCTCCCTTTTCTTTCCCCTTTCCCCTCCTACTACCTATAGAGCTAGTTAGATTTCTATACTTAACTGAGTTTGTTGTTCCATCCTTGAACCAAATCAGATGAGAGTAAATCTCAAACAAGTCTCATTTCCCTCCCCTTTTTTCCTCTACTGTAATATATTTTTGTGCCTCTTCCTGTGATGTAATTTATACCTTTTTCTGCCTCTTCCTTTTCACTTTTCCTGTTATAATCCCTTTGCCCCCTTAAATCATATTTTTTTATCATATCATTTAATTTACACCCATACCCTATCTACGTATATCTTTTATATATCATAATAAATACACAATTCTCAAGATTAACAAGTATCATCTTCCCTTATAGGGATGTAAACAGTTTGCCCATACTGAATAACAGGCTGTTTTCCCCCCACCATTTACCTTTTTATGCCTGTCTTGAGACTTATGTTTGAATATCGAATTTTCTGTTGAGCTCTGGTCTTTTCATCAGGAATGTCTAGAAAATGCTCATTTCATTGAATGTCATCTCCTTGCCTGAAATATTATGCCCAATTTTGCTGGGTAACTGATTCTTAGTTGTAGGTCCAGCTCCTTTGCCTTACAAAATATAATATTCCAATCCCTTCAATCTTTTAAAGTAGAAGCTGCAAGGTCCTATGTGATCCTGACTGTAGCTCCTCGATGTTTGAATGGTTTCCTTCTGGCTGTCTGCAGTATTCTCCTTCAATTGATAGTTCTGGAATTTGGCAACAATTATTTCTTGGAGTTTTTAGTTTAGGATCCCTTTCAGGAGGTGAACAGTGGATTTTTTTGATGACTATTCTGCCCTCTGTATCTAGGACTTCAGGGCAGTTTTCCTTGATGATTTCTTGGAAGATATTGTCCAGGCTCTTTTTTTCAGCATGGCTTTCTGGCAGACTAATAATTCTTAGATTTTCTCTCCTGTATCTACTTTCCAAGTCAGTTGTTTTTTTCCAATTAGATATTTTACAATTTCTTCTATTTTTTCATTCTTTAGATTCTGTTTTACTGATTCTTGATGTCTCATAGTCATTAGCTTCTACTTGCCCAATTTGCATTTTTATCAAATTGTTTTCTTCAGTTAACTTTTGCATCTCCTTTTCCATCTGTCCAATTGTTCCTTTTAAGGAGTTATTTTCCCAGTTAGGTTTTGTGCTTCATTTTCCATTTGTCCAATTTTCCCAGTTAGGTTTTGTGCTTCCTTTTCCATTAGTTCAATTTTACTTTTAAATTCTTCTCTGATTTTTTTTTCATCTTTTTAAAATCATTGGCCAGTTTTTCTACTTTTCCTTCTTGAGCTCTTCCAAGAATGCTCTTTGGGCTTCAGACCAGTTCGTATTCCCTTCTGAAGTTTCAGATGGAAGTATAATCTCAATGCTGCCCTCTTTGGTATTCGTGTTTTGGTCTTTGTTCCCATAGTAAGATTCTATGGTCTGTTCTTTTCTGGTTTGCTTCCTGCTTATTTTGTTTGCCTTTTTCCTGGCTTTTGGCATGGATCTCTGCTTCTGGGGCACAGGAGACTCTGTCCCAGCATTCTTGTGCTGATAGCTGGAGGTTTTGTGTATTGTGGCCTCTGGTTCTTTCAGCTAGAATGCTGTAGTTTACCTGGTGCTGAGCTGGCTGGTGTGCCAAAGCAGAGGTCAGATGAAGTCTTTCTGAGTTTCCCCAGAATAACCCTGCAGCTAGCTGCATGAAGTGTCAGGGAGAGATGGTCTGACCACAGGAGGTCTCCTCTCCTGAGCACAGGCAGGTTCAGTGGCTGTTGAACCCTGTTTGTACTAGTATCTTCCCTATTCCCCTGGTTATGCTAAGGCATGCCTGGGGTCCTGAGGTTGATGATTGTGGGCTGCACTCCTCTGGAACTCAGGATCTCCTCCTGGTTTGCTGAGGTGGGGCTGCCTGGGACAGCTCCGGTCCTGCATTGGTGCCCTTCAGGCACAGCAAGAGGGACCACCCCCTCTTTGTGATTTTCCTAGCCTCCCAGGCTCAGAGATCCAGCTGAACCCACTGTTCCAGGACTGTTCCTGGGGAAATATTCTATGGATTTTTCAAGGTCAACAAGGGGAAGAGTAGAGCATTTACTCATCACTGCACCATCTTGGCTCCCGGAAGTTCAAGTCGTAGATATAAATTTCATGATAATATTCGCATTTTAACTTCTAATACAGTAATTGTCAATGGATGTAACCCATATGAAAACAAAATCTCTTGGCACACAGGTTCTCAATAATTTTTAAAAGGGTAAAGGGATCCTGAAATAAAATAGTTCAAGAACTGTCATTCTAGAATATTGCTAAAAGGATGGTTAGTCAATCTCTGAAAAAAGAAGCAATGATAACAAAGAGCTGTTTGGTTTCATGTCAGAATAGCTATATTTCCCTTTTTTGACAGGGTTTTCTAAACTAGTAAGAGGAATGTTATGAATAGTTTTTATTTTTTAAAGCATTTGACAGGCTCTTTGTGGGTAAGTTAGAGATATATGAGCCAGGCAACAATTCATATGTGGATTCACACTTGGTTGACAGGTTGAACCCAATGAGGAATTATTAATCACTCTGTGTCAACTTAAGCCCTGGGATTTATAGTAGGTCCTGTGCTACCTTCCATTCAGGCCATCTAAATCCAAGCCAAAACCATCAGAGCTCCCAAGGGAAGGGATGGGTAAAAGCTGAAGAGAAAAATGCTTAGTTCTGATGTATAAAGAAACTTTCATGTCTGGAACAGGGGCAGCTAGGTGGTGCAGTTGATACGGCATCAGCCCTGGAGTCAGGATGACCTCAGACACTTACTAGCTGTGTGACCCTGGGTAAGTCACTTAACCCTGATAAGCCTCCAAAATAGAGGAATCCAAAAGAATGGGATGCTTTGGGAGGTGATGGGTGCCCCTCACTAAAGATCTTCAAGGAGAGGCTGACGACCACTTTGGGGGATCTTTTTGAGGGTACTCTTGCTCAGGTGAGGGATAGACTAGCTAGTTTCTGACATGCCCTCCATATCTGTGATTCTGTGAGGGAGAGAGCATAACTCCAATCCCTTATAATGTACATATATGTATATATTTTCTGTACCCATATATATGTGTAGAATGTGTATGTATGTATTCCTAATCAGATTTAATTTTACTTATTTTTTGCTGTGCCTGGAGGCATTCTTAGATGCTTGCATTCCAGTTCTCTTTCCACACAAACTAGGCAGTTGACTGATCACCAGGAATTCTAACAAATGCCCAAGGAAGGAATGTGTTCAATGTTAATAACAGAGAAAACACTTGTTTTCATGTTGTTGCCAATAATTGTATTAAATAATTTGCCGCCAGTGTTCAAACTTTAAAAGAAACTGCCCTGAAAGCTGATCTCTCCCCTCCCTCCAAAGTTCAACCACTTAAGACAGTTTCCAAAAACTAAGTTTACCTGAATGGGAACTAGGTGCTGTGGATAATTAAGTCCAAGCAAAAAAGTATTAGATTTTGGAGTCAAAAGACCCAGAGGTTTGAATCCTAGCTCTATCACTTACTTCTGGGTAATCTTGGACAAATCACTTAGGTTCTTTAGGCTTCAATTTTCTCATCTATAAAATGAGTTTGGGCCAAATGTTCTTAAAGGTCTCAGCTCTAAATCCATAAACCCTTCTCAGGTTACAGTCTATGCCAGAAGGAATGGTAAAGCAACCCTTAATCCCATTTCCCAGGGGATACAGAATGTTGCATTACTTAGATCCTTAGATGTAATTATGTGTGAGTAGATGTAGGGGTAATGTACATATAAGCACTTCTGAAGGGACAAACCATCTGCCAAAGCAAAAACAGGCTCTCAACGTTTACTGAATTTGGGCAATGAACTCTTTGTTCTCATACAAAACAATTATTCCTGGTAAGGAGGGAAAATCAGCTATAACATAGACAAAGCAGAATGAAGGGCTCTTAATATTTTGTGTTCCAGGAGGAAAAGGTGATGCTATAACCTTATACTGAAATAGCCAGATTTTTCAAAGGGTATTTTTTTTTTCTGTGTTAACCCTTAAAATACATCCTCCTATATAAGATTAATGTGCCCATGGACATCTAAAAAGTCTTGGAGTGAAGCCAAGCTAGAGAAGTAGCTAAGTTTTGCCCTACAACTCCTCCAGGGAGATCTAGAGAATGCACTGGACCAAGTCCTCCTGAGGAAATCCAAGAAAAAAAATCATTGAGTTCTTTTCCAATCCAGATTGGCAAAGAGAGACAGAGAAGTCTGCATACAATAAAAACAGGAATCTAGCCAGGAATGACTACATGGAGCCTTTTAATACAGGTAAAGGCTGTGGACCAGAGCAAAAAGAGGCCCTAGATACAGCAGAGAGGGGCCTCAATTTATTCAGGGAGCAGTAACAAGTGCCAACTGATGGTTCTTTTGCCTCCCTGTTCAGTTATGGTTCACCAATCCAAAGGGTACTGAGTAGGTAACCTGTGACTGGGGGTGGTGCAGTCACGAGTCCAGGGCTGTGTCCCAAAAGAGAAGTACAAAAGCAAGCAGCAACAGTGTGGCTCAGATTCCAGGGGTGGGGCAGGATCTCAGTGGCAGCTTCCAGTCCATGCCACAGAATAAGTGGAGCAGGAAGCCTGTGCTTTTGTCACTGAACCAATGGAGTTTTTTAGCTGGCTGAGGGTGGCAGAGTCTGGAATGGTCCGCTGGAACTTCAACCTAGGCAATACTATTGGCATGTTGCTCAAAAATCTGACCGTGCCCTGGATCAGAGCACGCGGGGAGCACTGGAAGCTCGTAGGTCCTCAGACTGACCTACCCAGAGATCTAAGGATATCACAACAATCAACAGCCCAAGAAAGTAGGAAGAGGACCAGCCCAGGCATTATGGACTTAAGTAATAGGTAGTAAGAAGGAGCAAACAGAAAAAGAACTCTATTGTAAAATGTTCTTATAATGACAAGGATGCTCAAGATACAAATCCAGAAAAAGAGCAAAGAATTGAAGAAAAACAAAAGTTGGGTACAAATTCAATGAATATTCCTGGAAAAGGTGAAGGAAATGATTTTTTAAGTTTCTTTTAAAGTTTGTATAAAGGAAAGCACTAGAAGTAAAACCAAGAAAAGAAATGGGACCTATGGAAGAAAGAACTGGAAAGGGAATTAACAGCCAGAGCAATAAACTCCCTGAAAATTAAAAAGGACCAAACAGAAGATAAACATTTCATGAGACAAAAAGAAATATGAAAAAGAAGCAAAATGACTATGAGAAAAAGAAGAAAACAACGTATCTCACAGAAAGAACTGACATGCAAAATAAATCAAGAAGAGATCATTTAAGCCTCATGGGCCTAGCTGAAAGCTCACACACACTCACACACAACACACACACACACACACACACCTAGGCATCATATTTCTCACACACACACACACACAGGCATCAAATTTCAAGAAATCATAAAATAAGGCTGTTTAGACATTCTAGAACCAAGGATGGGGTAGGGTGTTGGAAAGAGACAGAACTTACTGATCCTGAAAGAAATTCAAAACTGAAAACTAGCTGAATGGTTCTTTTTTTGGGCCCTCTTTTGGTCAGCCACCCTTAGAGTCTTCCCCTCCCAGGTGGATTTTTTTTTCATTAAAGGGGCCATCCCTTGACTCACTTGTTAAAGAGGCCCATTCACTGAATGGGTGTCGTTGCCTCACTCAAAGTGAGAACTTCGAAAGACTTTAACTTAAAAGGGTTAAGGTTTCCCACTGCATCCTGGGCTATTTCCAGTCATCCTGATGAATATCTGGGCACTGAACCCAGATAACTCTGGAGGAGAAAAGGAGGCTGTTCACTGCATGGCCCTCCACTCAAAATCAAAGTCAAGTGCAAGTCATATCATTACCTCCCTGATGTCCTGGTCCTCTTCGAGAACAAAGGACAAATCAAACAAATCCTAACTCAAATAAAAAGTAGTAGAAATCATATTTAAATAGTATGTTAAGGTTTGCAAAGTACTTCACAAATATTATCTTGTTGATTCCCACAGTAAAGCTGGGAGATACTATTGTCATCCGCTTTAGATATGAAGGAAATTATGGCAGAGGTGAAGTGACTTGCCTAGGGTTATATAGGTAGTAAGTGTGTGTGGCCAGATTTGAACTCCTCTTGGCCAACACAATCCATCCACTGCACCACCTGGCAGCCCAAACCATGAAGACCTGATTATCAATTTATAATGACCTTCCCTCTTTGGATCTCACACAGCACTATTTTACATCAAATTTTGTTGTTGCTGTTTGTGCATTTTTTTTTCTACCTTCTAGTTTGTCCCTGAAAAGTTTAGCAATGTCTTGCCAAGCAGGTCCTTGATAACTGTTACCAGTTTGGAAAACTAAATTTTAGGAGTGACATAGAGGCACAGGAAACTATAGGTAAAAGCTGAAAAGCTTAAGCACCATTAAATTTACAGCTGGATGTTTCCTTTATATATACACTTCTGATTAGTTTAATGATTTCTTATAAATGCATGGGATATGAGCCAGGAAAAACTGTTCTATTTACCTACTGATACTTCCTTGTTTGTCTTAGTGAGGGAAAATTAGTTAACTAATTAATAACATGACTGGAATACCAAAATTTCGTTATATCATCAGAAGTTTCCTAAATGGTTTAAGTGAGCCTAGGATCAGAATAACAAGGTAGTGCGTTCATCCTTCATTGCTAAAAAAGACCAGGCCATCACAGAAATGATGACATGACTTATACTTGACTTTGTTTTGAGTGAGGGAAGGCTGTGCAGGTCACCAGCCTCACTTCTCCTCCAGAGCATCTGAATCCGTGACCAGATATTCCTCAGGATGACCGGAGATGACCCAGGATGAGGCAGTTGGGGTTAAGTGACTTGCCCAAGGTCACACAGCTAGTGAGTGTCAAGTGTCAGAGGTAAGATTTGAACTCAGGTCCTCCTGCACTGGTGCTCCATCCACTGCACCACCTAGCTGCCGCTATCACAAGGTAGTATATACTGAAAAGAGCACCAAATCTAGATTAAGAGAATCTGGGTTCAAGTAAAGATCCTGCTACTTATTGTGTGTATAACTGAGCAAATCCTAACTTCTCTGACTTCACTTTTCTTATCTATAAAATGAGGAAGTTGGACTAAATGACCTCTGACATCCCTTCTAGCTCTAAATCTGTGGCTCTATAAATGGAACGTTGAGTTGAATCCAGTTCAAGTGGTCAAAACTCCATAGGGATATTCTAGATTCCCTCCTCCAGGAGGTCATCTGATGTGTAATTTTTAGCCTGGAAAGGACTAGAATTAAACCTAGGAAATCTTAAGTAAGAAATAGTTTAAAAAGCTCAGATAGCAGTCAAAGACTTGGTAACTTTCCTTTTTATACACACACACACACACACACACACACTTCTAATTAGGTTATTACTAGGGTCTAGAGCTTTTGAATTTGCATATTTTCATTTCCCTTGTAAATAAGTCCTAAAATGAGATCCTGAGTGTGTGGAGACAAAGGATAAAGGGGAAAGAGGAAAGTGGGTGCTGAAAAGGCACCAATGAACAGTAGCACTAGAAAAAGTACAGGGGAATTAGTAAGGAGGGACTGAACCAGTTCAGAAAAGAGAAGGAAGCTCCCAGGAAGCAGGTGCCAGTTCAGAAGGCCCAGGGCTAGGAGATCCTCCACACTAGCCATTCCTTTCATCCAAAGAATACAACTAACAAGAAATTCCTGAACCAGCAGAGAAACACAATTTATAGACAAAAGCCACTTCACAGAGAAACAAAATGCAGAAAGACCAAGAAGAGAAGATGAGGCCCCACAAGGTGTCTTTAATACACATGGAACTCCAAGATAGCAAGAAAAAATTGTCCCCAAATAAATATACAGTGCCTCAAAATACAATCCTTGTCTTTGTAACTTGCTTTGTAACAAAGGTCTCTTTCACCCAAAAGATATTTTCTCTCTAAATAGCATCTTTATGGAAAGGGAGAGAAGAGCGGAGAGACCAATTACAGGAAGATATTGCTTCTCTAATGGAATCTCAGAGCCAAGTGTGTGAAAACACTGTAGTGTGAACGAGCAAAAAAGTCTTTTCTCAAAGATTATGGTAAATGGTCCCCAGCTTTCTTGGTAATAACAGCACAGTTTGGTCCTGAATCTTGAGTAACATCTGTATTTGGGGGACCATTCTGCCGTTACTGCAGATGGTGCTGGGGAAGAGCTTGAAGTACATTACAATTAAAATAAAACACAAGCTGTCCATGACAAGGTCACAAATTGGTAACTCTTCTGCTTAACATGTGATTCCAATATAAAGTACCCATTATAATTGAAGGTCTGAGTTGACTCATTAGCATATTCACAAAATAAGTAAAGCTTTGGGTCTCTGAAAGGTTTTAAACAGGTCTATTATGTGCCTTTTCATTTTCAAATGAAACTAGACATTAAATCTTCTTTATAGAACTGAAAGCAGGTTGATTTACCAGAGCTTACTGCATTGCAAATTTTGTCCTTGGAATCAAAGCACCACATTTTTTTGGAGCACCAGCAATTAAAAAGCTGCAAGATGATTTTAATTTTAACGATGTTTTCACTCATAGTGATCTAAACAACACTTCTTTTGTCACTACCAAGAGACACTATTTAAATAGAATGTTGAACTCAAAGTTCTCATTGCCTTTTACATGTATACTGATCAGTCAACTCTGCCTTTCAGAAGTACAATTTTTCCAAAAAAATTTTTTAAATACATTATTTACAAGTCTGCCCCATTCCCTAGTTCTATTGCTTGTATTATCCAGATAAGTAAAATCAATGTTAGCATCATCCATAGTTAATCCTAGGAAAGGAGAACATGGAAAATTAAGTTGATAGATATTTACTTCCTGGGTGACTACTAAAACGACTGACCAGTTACCATTGCTTTGCATAATCATAACTGAAAGTTCACATACCTGGGTTTCTGTGGTTATGTATAGTATATCTTTCAGAAAAGTCTGTATGTACTAAAGTATAATTCTTACAAATCTTCAAACCCCATATGTTCTTCCCAGGACCACATGCCCTGTACTTTACTGCCTAAAACAAAAATAATTTGAAAAAGTCCTTAACACCATTATAACTGAACTCCATAGTCCAATCGTTCTCCTGATTGTCTGAAATGCATTTAGAAGGTTTTTCCTTTGAGAGCTAACTGTCCCACTCTGGCCCCTGGCTAATAGTGCTCCGTGCTGTTTCTTGTTCACATGGAGCAGGCAGGGGGTAGTGCTTCCTGTATTTGGATAATTCAGTGTTCTCTACACTCACTAACCCACCCTTCTTTGTAAAGAGGAGGTTGGACTATGAATTGCCTTCCAATTCTAAATCAATTCCTCTATAAAACTTTGATTTTTCAAAATAGGTGTCTACACAAATAATTTAAAGCAACATGGTACTAAAGCTTTATTCAGTAATCAGTGTGCATCCATTTCTAAACACCAAGAGAAAAGTATAAAACCTTACAAAAGCATTAACATAGACAGGGAGGACTTTCTACAATTAAAAAAAAATCTACAAAACTTGTTCATTTCACTGTGGAATTTTTCATGGAGTAACTTTTAATCGTGAAATTATTTCATTCACAAAACTGTTATTTTGCGATATCACTTCAGCCTTTAGTTGTTTTAATTTGGTTCTGATGCCTTCCTCAGACATTTTTGCAAAGGGTAATTCCTTTACCTTGACCAGAAATTCCTGAATTATTTTTTCACCTTGCTGGAAAAAAAACAACAACACACAATTAGACTTTAGAATATCTTCTCTAAATTCATAAGCTGTGTTTTGTTAAAATGTAATACCACACACTCTACTAAGTTTTTAGAGAAAATGCATGCTGGTGACCAGCACAGTCATCAAAGCCCTGCAGTATCTCCAAGTTCGAGGCACATTTCAGAAGTTATGATCAATTTGTGGCGTAAAGACTACATACTTAGCAGTTCCAGGCAAAGAAGTGTAGTGAGACCAGAACTGGTTGAGAGTCAGAGAACCTAGAATCCCAAACACGTCATCTGCTGGTTAAGGCACAAATCACCTCACCAGCTAAATCTATGGTCCCTAATTCAAGGAGAAAGAGGTTATTTCCATTTCTTCATCCATAGGAAGCATAGGGCCCTAGTAAATACTGAAGAAAATAAAAAATGCCTTCCTTCACAAAGGAACAAACTATTCCTGCTGCACAGAATCTAAGGAGCAAGGGAACAAGTAACAGAAAAGAAACATCAACTACCTGTCTCTTACCTTTCTCTCGTTCTAACATAAAAGAATTCTGATGTGTAGCATGTTCCTATCCATAGACATAAAGTCATAAATCTGAATACAATGGCTGGGATTTTAATTCTAAAGTGATAACTCTGTAACATCACCTATTAATGTTTGAACATGTAAAAATAAAACTCAGTGGTCAAAAACTAAAATTGTACCAAACAAAAGGATATCATAAAATTATGGTTTTTAATTTAGCTGAAAACACTGGGAGCCTTCCATGTAGTTTCATTATTAATGTACTGTAAAAGAGATGATGCAATGGTTCTCAAAGTGTGGTCTGGGGATGTTAAGAATGCCTGAGAATCTTTCAGGGGATTTATTATGTCAAAAATTGTGTGTGTGTGTGTGTGTGTGTGTGTGTGTGTGTGTGTGTGTGTTTCCATTCATGGAGCCTGGAAAACTCCTGCTATACTCCTCTCTGCCTATCTCAACACCAACCTCTTCTCCATGAAAAAGGAATCACTTTCTTTTCCAAGTTATTATCACTACTAAATTACTACATCTATTGGCTCCTCCAATGAAGATATACTAGTACAGCTCTCAATGGGGCATACAGATAACCCCTGGATTCTGTAAGGGCATATTAATAAGGTGTAGTTCAATAGGGTCCATTATACCACTATAGTTCCAAGTATTGGCCTGGCAACAGATCATGTGTCAGAAAATCACTCTGCCTAAGTTCAAAAAGGCTTATTATCAGAAAGGTGAATATTTTTGCAAGCCTCTCTACTATGCTGGTAAAGAAAGTATACCAATGGGTGAAATCACAATGTTTACAGTACTATTGCTTAGGGCAGTTTTGTTTCCTCACCTAGAGATAATCAATGCCTGATTTAGTCCTCTTTAAGCACCTTCACCAGTGGCCTGGGCAGAGGTCAGGCTCTAGCATCTGCATGGGTACCACTGGTGGTCCAACCCCCTTCCCACATCACTTACTCATGACCTTGTACAGATTTAATAGGTACTTTTCTATATACATAATGATTCCCTCAAGAGATTGTAATGGGCTATTTCATTCTTTCTTTCATTCTTACAATAGCACACAAAAGGTACTTAATGATAGCTTAATTGATTTGTAACATTTGTTTCCTACCATTTATCTAACTCATACTTAGATCACTGCAAAAATGTACCATGTTTCTCCATTTCTGAAGTTTTCTTTTTTGTCTTCTAAATGTGTGTATGCATACATTTATATGCATACACACAAATATATGTGTATGATTGTGTATGTATGTATGCGTACACACACACACACACAGATAATATCAAGAACATTGGGACTGCCCTTTTCTGAGGGCCTCCAAGCACTGCTTACGTCACTCTCTGGACTTACACACTTCCTCATGAGCAGCCTTGCCCAAATGTGCACACTCTTACTTCCCCAGACCACTTTTCCATCTTCCCCATTAGAAAAGGAGTGCTTGAAGGTAGAAACTAGTGGTCTTTTATGCTTGTTTTTGTGTCCTCAGTTTTTAGCACACTGCCAAGCACCAAGTTAAGTGCTTAATAAATACATATTAATTGTTATATATATAGCACATTCTATAGAACCTAATTATTATGCGCGGAAAGACTTCATGATGGAAATAATCATGCATTCTGGGTGGGTGGAAATATGGTGACTGTGATGAATTTCATTATACAGTTCATCTTATCAACTTAAATAACTACATCTACAAACTGACCAACCTCTTTTTCTTGGTAGCATCTCTTGGCTGCTGGTTCTGTCTCATCAGATTGTTGAGGTTTTCCAAAATTCTGGAATTCCTCTAATTCCAGAGCTTTTTGTTTGGCATTCTCTATTACATGCTTAGGAAAATTAGCAAGCTCTGCAACATGAATCCCAAAACTCTGATCACAGACACCTGCAAAAAATCAGAAGGGTAAAATAGCAGCTTACAGAACTGGAATTAATCAACAGCAGCTTACAGAACTGGAATTAATCCTTCTCCATGTATCATTAAAAAAAATCTATACATTAAAAAATGTTTGGCAAATGATCCTGACCAAAATAAAAATGAGCTTTAATTAAACCTCCACTAGAAGGCACAAGTGAGTATGATCTGACATTCATATCAGTCCTGAAAACTATTAAGAAACACCACCAAAAATACTAAATCTTGAGCACTGCAACTGCACTAAGTAAACAGTCAGAGAAAAGAGCTGGCTTGGATTAATTCAACTTCATTTAATGAAGACTTTGTTGTAGCACCTTCATGTCAATGAGGAGAAAACTGACATACTGAGCTGAATTACTGGTCCATATCACTTGTCTGAGGGAGAGAGCACAGCATGGCGAGGACTTGAGGCAGGAAGACCTGGGTTAAAGTGGCACCCAAGAAAATCACTATCACAATAAGCATCTGTCACGTAACCTTCTCGAATCACTTTCCTCATCTATGGGGGATGGGGGAGGGGCAGGGAGTGAGAGATACCACCAGAGCAGAGATAGGGTTGGAATCGATAGCCTTCAAGTCTCCTCCAAGCTCTAATCTATGATCCTACGATCTACTTTCAAATACTACTTTATCCTCTAATTCTAATGCACAGAAAAATTAAGGACATAACTTTGAAGTCTGGGAAGCTAAATTAGATGACTGATCAGTTTTGAGAACACAAGCTTCTTGCCCTCATCATTAACATCGTCACTGAGGAGAAGAGAATGAGGCTAATGGTCTTGCACGGCCCTCCTCACTCAAATCCAAGTCAAGTGCAAGTCATGTCATCATTTCTCTGATGTCATGGTCTTCAAAAACAAAGGATGAATACAACCTGTGAGCAGACCCAGCTGTCTGAGTGGGGACCCAGCTCATCCTATCCCTTCAATCTCCTTCTCCCCCACTTCCTTTGGGGTTTTCTGGATTGATTTCCTTCCTTCCTCCCTCTCTCTCTTCCTTGTTCCCAAAACCTTAAACCCAATGCACTCTGAAGCCCATAGGTTAGACAACAATAGGTCCCTGCCCCAAGCTCCACTTAATGGCTGCTTTTAGAGAGATTATCAGCATAACAGTTTCTCTTTCCCTCCCAGTTTGATTTTTTTCCTTTGGCTCATTAAAAGGGCCAGTCCCTGACTACCTCTTAAAAAGGTCTATTCACTTAGTAGGCTTTACCTCCCTCCAAGTGCAAGTGAGTAGGTAAAAAGGCCTACCTTAAAAAGGGCAAGGTCTCCCTTGCCTCCTGGGCTATCTTCAGTCATCCTGCTGAATATCTGGTCACTTGATCCAGATGGAGGAGAAAGTGAGACTGGTGACCTTGCACAGCCCTCCCTTACTCAAAACAAAGTCAAGTGCAAGTCATGTCATCACTTCTCTGATGTTGTGGTCTTCTTTGAAAACAAAGGACTAACACAACGATCATCATCATTACTAAATGACACCTAATATGCTTATTCAAATCAAATGCCTTTCTTTTGGATATGATACTGAACCTTCTACTATGCCCTACTCTGATGCTTCATGACGGCACAAAAGTGACCTAGGAAGTTATGCCAATGGAGTGTAAAACTTGGTTTCTTCTGCCAAATTATCTTTGGGTACAGTACATCTCACTGACAGAAAGGACAACCCAGTACAATACAATATCATCAATACAGTTCATCACAATAGATTAATGGTTTGTTGATTAAATCACTGGTCAATATAAACAGGAAAAAAAGAATGATTTTAAAATGCCTCTCACAATTGTGCAACCCCCTTTTACTTCCAATAACAGGCCAGAGGATATTAAGAATTATCATTTTCAACATAAAAGTACAGATTATTTAAGATCCATGCTTGTTTTCCAAAAATATAAAAAGTATTTTACTCAACAGGGCAAAATAGAGTTCTCTAAAACTTAAAATTTCTCTTCTAACAAGGAATCTATTAAGTAAACTATATGAGACTTCTTAATAAATGAAAGGGCAGGGATAAGTTTCTTCAATGACCTTTTTAATACAGTCACAAGGTATAAAAGAGGGAAATATGCTTCACAAAGGTTCAGCATTGTCATGGAGAATGACTTGAATGGGACTGAAATGGGAAGAGGGATTTTTTTGTTGATGAAGGCCGAGATGACATATGCTGATGATAGCATGAAGCTCCAGACAGAACATTATAGGGTTTTCTCAATGAGATCCATGATTAATCAAAAGAAAATAAACTACAAAGGAAAAACCAAATGAAGGAAAAATGTCTATGATATTACAGGTAGGCAACGTCATAGGTCTTTTTCATCAGTCTACATACCCTATATCTAGGACAAGAGCTGCAGACAGACAAAGGACCCATAACAAAAAATGAGAGGAGGTCAAACTGCATTTGAGAAAAGAGCACAGTATTTTTTCAATGACCTCAAGATGCTTTTCCTCCCCAAAAAACTAACATTTTTTTTAACATCACTATTCTCTCCAAGAGATTCTATATAACTGAAAATCATTAAACACCCCAATCTCCAAGTAATCAAAGTAGTGAGTGATCCAAACAGTAATGGAGATATATGCATGGACGGTGCAAGTAGGCTGCAATAAATTTTTAAGCATGACTTATGCACAAGAATGATATAAAGAATATCATTCAGGAAATAATAGAATTGAAAGGGAGATGGGTGAGTTATGTAATGAAAGAGAGGGGTAACAGTGAAATAAGCCTTAAAGGAAAGCTTCTAGCATACCGTGTGGATCCCCTTTGGGTAACTTATGGAAGAACAAAGATCACATAGCATAACAAGGCAAGGATGGGTTTCAATCTGAAATGATGAAAGAAATACCTGTATCAATGGGATCTCTGCTTCTTTGAGGTACCACAGTATAAGAGTGACAGCTACAATCACCACTTGACAATTTCACCCAGTCTTATTTTAGAAAGGCTGCTTTCTGGCATTCTGAACTAACATTTTTTTGTGCTGCTTGGACACAATGTAATTTGATATAAATTCCTAACAGACCATACTACCCACTTCATATTCAAACTGAATAAATTCCAACTAAAAATACATTATGTCAATTACATCAACAATATCAAGCAAAGTCACTCATAAAGATCTGAAGCATGAGTCCCAAGAATAATGGGGAAAATGGTGATGACCTATCTCCCCTACTGGTTTGTAAATGACCAAGAAGCATAAAGATGGCTATCTGATGGCACAGCTTGCAAAAGTAGTTTGATGACAGCTGAATAGTTTTAAAGTATAACTTGGTATATTAACTTCATCAATGACTTTGGTGATCTTATTAGGTAATATCTACATCAGAGATGACAGTCTTTACTGAACGAAAAACATGCAAAGGAGAAGTTATTCATAATTTCAGACATTTCTTTACTACTCTGCAGCTTTAAATGAATCAAAGAATGCTAAAATATCATGGAAACAAAAATCATGGATGAATCTAAATACTTTACTACAGAAGAGCAGCTCTCAACCTCTGAACTTGATGGTACAGTAATAACTGTGGTTATTCAATATGCAATTGAAATGAAAACTTGAAATTCACTTCAATTCAATAAGTAGTTTTAAGTGCTTATTATATGCCCACATTAGCTGGTATACAGTAAGCACTAGTAATACAAAGGCAAAACCAAAATGGTCTATCTTCAAGGACCTTATAGACTACTGTAGAGGAATACACTGATGAGACAGGCTGTGGAACAATTCGTGATGGCTGAAAAGTGGCCTCATCTTAATTATATTTTGGAGGATTCCTGACTGGATGAATGAGGGGCATGCTCTGCCAGGACCTCTTTTCATTATTTCCTATTAATATCACACCCAGTGTTTAGTACAATGCCTAGCACATAGTAGGTACTTAATAAATATTTACTGACTGACTACTCCACAACAATTCAGCTTTACATTTTCTTGAGAAGACAAGACAGTTAGTGATGAGTTCACAGGTAGTCATTTCCCCTGGTCACACAAGACAAGGGCTGTGCCACTGACATTAGTACAATCTCACCTTTCTTCACTTGATATAGCATAGTTAATGTCTCATCCGTAGTTAATGCTGAAACATGTAGATTATTCACTGTTGGCAACTGGTCAGCCAATGCTGTCAGTTCATGAAAATGAGTAGCAAACATGCAGAAGGCACCTATCTTAGTGGCAATATACTCTGAAATAGCCCATGCTAACCCAAATCCATCATAGGTAGAAGTCCCTCTTCCCAACTCATCGATGATTATCAGGGAATCCTTGGTTGCACACCTAAAAAATAAAATTATATTAAGTCTTATATTAAGTTAATATAAATATGGAATTTAATATTTTAAGTTAATGTAGTTTGATCAAGGCTAATACTTTTAGGTAAAATACTTCTAGGTAAAAGACATAGTAGGGCATGCAAAGAAGCATTATGATGTCTGCCCACAAGAACCTTACCATCTACTTGGGGAGACATGATACACACATAGAAAGTGAAAAGAGTTAAGACAACAGAAGTGTCAACACAGAATGCAGTTCACTGCCAAGTGAAAGGTACAGAAAATAACTGTGAAAACAGCTCAGAGAAAAGAGATTCAATTGGAAGTTAGGATTATTAAAAACAAAAGACAAAACCCTCCTACAAGTGGTAAGATTTAAGCTTGTCTTAAGAAATAGGTGGAATCTAGATAGCTAGAGAGAATAGGGGAGGGCATTCCAGGTAGACACAAGATCGAGATTAAAACACAGCAGTGAGAAAATGCACAGTGAAACAATAACTGGCATGTCACTGAAAGCCAGTGTGAGAAAGGCTGACACTCACCACAAATCACTAAACGTATTTTGATAACTAGTATGCCGTCACAATAATAAAGATAGAAGAATGGATTCTTAAAAACATATAAAAGATTCAGAGTTACTGGATAAAATAAATTCTGACAGCTATTTGAAGCTGTACCTTCAAAGAGACTTTCAAAATGGATGGGGTTGAGTATATTTATGGGGAAATAACCCTTTCTTCTTAACTGGGAGAAGGGGCAGGGCAGGAAGAGTACCTTGGGGTCCACCATATATGTAGACGTAGGGAAATCAGGGACAGAACACAAATCTATTTTAAGCTGCATTTGTTTTACCTTTCCATGAGTAAGTAACAGCAATCTAGTATCTGGACTTCCTTTAGGAAACCCTCAAACTCTTGTGAGTTGAACTATGGGCATAGGGATTTGATAGGCCTTTGGGACAGGAGAACAGGAACCAAGTGTAGTACTTGGGGTGAATGCTCTGAACAGGGGGATCCGGGAGAAAAGCCTAAACTTTGTGTCCTTTATATTCACAATATTTCCATCTTATAAGAAAAACTTGAAAATCAAAACCAGAATCTCTTTACCTGAGAATAGAAGCCGTCTCCAGCATTTCTGCCATGAATGTAGATACACCTTTCAGCTGACAATCACCTGCTCCAACTCGAGCCAAGATACAATCCACAATGGACACTTCTGCAGACTCACATGGTACAAAACAGCCGATCTGAGCCATCAGAACTATTACTCCAGTCTGACGAATGTATGTGGATTTACCTCCCATATTGGGGCCTGAAAATAAAATAAAAATTAAAAGTGAAAAACAGTGCTTATGTCCTGGTGCTAATAATATGCAGAACATATTAAGAATTCTTAAAAAAAAGGATGATACACAGAAGTCAGCCTAACTGGAATTCTAGACGTACAACTAAAAGCTAACCAATTCCAAGTTCTCGGCTCTTAGGGCAAAGCGTCATCATCTGAAAGAGTTAAAGAATGATGTCTCACTAGAGAGAGTGCTCTATAATTCAGCTAGTCTAGAAAGTCATACAAATTTACCTAACATTTTTAAAATGTAAAGAAAATCTACAGACCTAAATGCAACAATAATGCATAAGTGCAAAACTGATTGCTAGAAATCAGGCATTTTTCTTTGAAAAGTAATAAAGAGAATAGGAGAGATATCCCAAGACTGGAGATGAAGAAATGGCACCTCAATTTCCAGTGAGATTGCTTTTATTTACTAGAATCTATCATTAAGAAGCCTGCTTGTTGAATTTCTTAATTAAAATGACAGATCAAGGAAACAGTGAAGACAGAGATGAATTTCAATAACAGATTTGACAAAAACTCTCCCATTCGTCTTGTGCAGAGGTATGGTCTATATGAATGTAGAACTTGTTAATGACTGACCCCAAAGAGTAGCCATAAAGAGTAATGCAGTTTGGGGAAAGGTCTCCAGAGTACCATTTAAGTCTTGTGTCCTAGATCCTACTCAACCCTTTTATCAGTGATTTGACAACATGCTTATCATTCCCTACAATATAAAATTGGAAAGGAGAGCTAACATTTTGGGTAATCAAACTACTAGTTCATAAAAATGTTTTGAGATCAAAGGCATAGAATTTTTAAATACCTTACAACACCTTGAAACAAGAATTCCACAGGAATACAAAATAATTTCTTACAAATTTTTAAAGTAGTATTTCAAGACAAAAATGAACAATATGCATTTGTTTAAATGTGAAGAACTATAATTTTCTTAGTATTTAATTTTCCAAAGGAATATTTTAAATTAATACTTTTTATTAAAAAAAAAAATGAAAAGCAATGAAACTTTTACCAGTAATAATGTGGAACATCTGCTTATTTTTCTCAAAGTAAATGTCATTGGGAATAAATGCAACTTCATCTTGAACTTCAACACAAGCATGTCTGGAACCCTTCAAAATGATTTTTCCTTGTCCTTTTTCCAAAATGACTGGACGTACATATGGAACAGGTGCACCATTTGATACATGAGCAAAACTGACAACTGCATCTAGTTGAGCTAATACATCATTCAGGGTCTGCATTGGTTCTACATAGCCTGTATAACAAAAAACAAACAACAACCCCCCCAAAAAAAATGTTTAATCATAAATACAGAACACAACAGCAAAGCAAGTAAAGAAATATAATTGTCCCAATCTGAGTTCAATTTACATTTCTAAATTTGTTTACATTTTCTAAATAAAGTATAAACTAATCAATTCTCCTATTTACTATAATGGAACTGTATCTGGGTTAAAAAAGTCTAAGAACCAATTTGAAATGAAAAACCAAACTCATCTATTGTCCACTTAGAGAAAAAGATCAAAGATCTCTCTCTCTCTCACACACACACACACACACACACACACACACACATTCTTTCTCTCTCTCAGAACATTTGCTACTGTACAAATTTCAAAACATTAAAAATTTGTTGGTGATTACTGTTACATACATGCCTGGATATAGTATCTCATCAATGTGAGCGCTCCTGATTTAATCAAGAAACATTTAATACAAAAAATTTTCTGGAGATAAAAAAGTGCAAAACATTATTACCTCCTATTATTGTTGTCAAATAAAGGCACAAAGATGAGTTACAATAATATAAGGTAAAGTGTTTTGGAGCATAAGGGTCCAATCTCTAGGAAAATCTAAAGAGAGAAAAACCAATTATAAATTGGGGAATGATTTGTATTCTTGTACTCTATTCTCAGTTTTAGAAATGAGTCCTTTATCACAGACACTAGTTGTAAAAATTCTTTCCCAGTTTTCTGCTTCCCTCCTAATCTTGGTTGCACTGACTTTGTGCAAAAACTTTCCAATTTAATGTAATCAAAGTTATCCATTTTGCATTTCATAATGTTCTCTCCCTCTTGGTTGGTCATAAATTCCTCCATTCTCTATAAATCTGACAAACTATTCCTTACTCCCATAACTTGTTTATAGTATCAGCCTTTATACCTAGATCATGTACCCATTCTTGTGTATGGTGTCAGGCATTGGTCTGTGCCCAGTTTCTGCCACACTGTTTTCCAGTTTTCCCTTGATGACTGAGGTGGAAGAATAAGGGAAGACTTCTGTAAGGAATAAAACTGAAGGCACCAAAATGGGAAGGGAAGCACTAGGAGATGGAAGAAAGAAGATAGAAGATGGGAGGAGAGAGAAAAAGGAGGGAGGAGGAGGGAAGGGGGAGAAGACAAGAGGAGGGACCTCAAAGAGCTAGAAGTGGCATCAAAGTCCAAAGAGTCAAAGCCTCTTCATTTTACAAATGAAGAAAATGAAGTTTTTTGAGAAAATAAGAGGCCAGATGATGGTACAGCAATGAAAGGACAAGTCAGGTCTTTCTGACTCCAAGTCCTGCCACCTCTAACTAGTAGGGCACAGGAACCATTATTCTAAGGGGTCTTAAACATATTTTAGTGTTTTAAAAATGAATAAATAAACTGACTGAATAATGGCATAGTAGAATAGTATTGGACCTTAAAATAAAATATGAAAGATTTTGAACTCAGGAAAACAACATATACCAGTGACTATAGTAATATACAGGAAAGAACAACAAAAAAGACATAAACTCAGTATTACATAACTATAAGAAGCAAACCTGACCTCAAAGAGATAACAAAATGGGTACTTCCCTCTCTTTTTTGTAGACATGTAAAATGCTGCATAAACAAACAGGCTTGGTTGCTGTTTTAAGTATTATTGAACTATTTTTTCTAATCTAGGCTAGAAAGCTTAGCACTCAGAATCCTAGAGAAGCAAGTAAAAAACTACATGAAATAATAAACAATTTTAGCAAAGTTGCAGGATACAAAATAAACCCACATAAATCATCTGCAATTCTATATATTACTAAAAAAGCCCAACAGTAAGAGTAGAAAGAGAAATCCCATTTAAAGTTACTGTAGACACTATAAAATATCTGGGAATCTACTTGCCAAAACAAACCCAGGGACTATATGAACCCAATTATAAAACACTTTTCACTTGATACTGTCTAAGAAATAGAGGGGTGGATCAGTGGAATAGGTTAGGTACACAAGACACAGCAGTCACTACTACTGTTTGATAAACCCAAGGACCTCAGCTTCTGGGAAAAGAACTCACCATCTGACAGAAACTGATGGGAAAACTGGAAAACAGTGTGGCAGAAACTGGGCACAGACCAATGCCTGACACCATACAAAGAAGAATAAAAAGTTCAAATGGGTACATGATCTAGGTCTAAAGGCTGATACTATAAACAAATTAGGGGAGTAAGGAATAGATTTACAGAGAATATATAGTCAGATTTATAGAGAATTATAAATATATCTATATTATAAATAAATATATCTATAAATATAGATTTATATAGATAGTCAGATTTATAGAGAATGGAGAAATTTATGACCAATCAAGAGGGAGAGAATATTATAAAATGCAAAATGGATAACTTTGATTACATTAAATTGGAAAGTTTTTGCACAAAGTCAATGTAACCAAGATTAGGAGGGAAGCAGAAAACTGGGAAAGAATTTTTACAACTAGTGTCTGTGATAAAGGACTTATTTCTAAAACTGAGAACACAGTCAACTGTACAAGAATACAAATCATTCCCCAATTGATAAATGGTCAAAGGATATGAACAAGCAGTTTTCAGAGCAAGAAATTAAAGCTATCTACAGTCATATGAAAAAATGCTCTAAATCACTATTGATTAGAGAGATGCAAATTAAAACAACTCTGAGGTACCACATCACACCTATCAGACTGGCTAACATGACAGAAGAGAAAAATGATATATGTTGGAGAAGATGTGGGAGAGTTGAAACACTAATTGATTGTTGGTGGAGCTGTAAGCTGATCTAACCATTCTGGAGAGCAATTTGGAACTATGCCCAAAGGGCTACAAAAATGTACATACCCTCTGACCCAGCAATACCACTTCTAGGGCTGTATCCCCAAGAGATTATAAAAATGGGAAAAGGATCCACATGTACAAAAATATTTATAGCAGCTCTTTTTGTGATGGCCAAGAACTGGAAATCAAGGGGATGCCCATCAACTGGGGAATGGCTGAATAAATCATGGTATACAAATGTAATGGAGTACTATTGCACTATAAGAAATGAAGAACAAGAATACTTCAGAGAGGCCTGGAAAGACTTATATGATCTGATGCTGAGTGAAAGGAGCAGAACCAGGAGAACTTTGTGCACAGCAACAACCACAGTGGGCAAGAGTTTTTTCTGGTAGACTTGGAACTTCATTGGAATGCAAGGACTTAAAAAATTCTCAATGGTCTTTTAAGGCAAAATGCCTTCCATACCCAGAGAAAGAACTTTGGAATTCAAACACAGAATGTAGGAGATCATTTTCTTTTGTATTATGTTTTGGTTTGTTATATGATTTCTCCCATTCATTTAATTCTTCAACACAACATGACTATAGTGAAAATGTATTTAATAGGAATGTATATATAGAACTTATATAAAATTGTATGCCGTCTCGGGGAGGGAGGGGAAAAAAATAATCTAGGTTATATGGTAGTGATTACAGAACACTGAAAACAAATAAAATTAATATGTTAAAAAAAAGAAATAAAAGAAATGACAAATAAGAGGATTTCAGAAAATCCTGGAAAAACTTATATGAACTGATGCTGAACGAAGAGAAGCCAGGAGAACATTACACACAGCAACAGAAAGGGCAGTACTCAGAAGGAAGAGAGACATTACTTCAAAGTAAAGATGTAAAAACCAAAGATATCAATTAAAAATTGAAGAAAAAAGAAAGTATATCCAGTTAAGATCATGAAAATACTTTCTTAAACAAAATAAAACTACAAAATTGAAAATAAACAAAAATATCCAAAGCCAATACTCAATAAAAATCTGTTCATTTAACTTTCTCTAAAAAGACCCTGACTAAATGCTACCTGCTACCCATTATAGACTTAATACAGAAAAAGCAAAATTCAGAAAATAATCCTGTTAGAAACTTAATGTGTAATAAATTAAATAACACTTAAAATGTATCTTTTCAAATCAAGTCATTTTCACAGCCATAAATAAAGTATTTCAAACAGAATAACAATTAGTATGTTGTCCCTCTTCCTTCCTTTCATTACTGATTTATTCAAAAAGTCCCTATTTACCTTTTTAGAATATTCGATAAAAGCTAAATTCTTAAGGCTTGATGGGACAGGCAGGGATAGTGTGCGTAATTCTGCTGTTTAATGTAAAACTCAAACGTAAATGACAGGCCCCAACCGATGCCACTTTTCTTAATTACAAAGTAACCATAACTTGGAATTTAAGTTTCAGAGAATCTTCAAATCTTCAGCTCAAAACATGGCTGAAAACAGCTTCCCTTTTATGTAAATGACACATAAACTTCAACTCTGCATTACCTTCATAACATTAAAAAGGATTGGAGTTTGGCTATATAAACTGAAGGTGTGGCTCTCAAGGCCATTCCTGTTTACAGGGCTTTCTAAGCACTTTCCTTCTCATGACCTTGAGGTAGACAATGCAGGTGTTGCAGTCTTACCTTCCAGTTTAAAGACATGATAAAGAAAGGTCTGGAGGTCACGCCACCACCCCAGGGCCACTCTGCTGCCTTAGCAAATCCAAAAATCACAACTTTAAACACCCTCCAACACTGCTTGTGTTGTGGTGGTGGCTTCAAGATTCTTACTCCACTAGGGATGTGGTATCATCAATGTGGACAATCCTCCAATATACAGATCACCAACCTACGTGTGCCCTCAAGCTGTGGAACATTTGTCCAAAGTCTTATCTATACAGGGACTTCACCCAAGGTGCTTAAGGATGGTCTTGCTTTTCTCCTAATTTCCGTAGAGCCTTTCTTATGCTTTGTTCTCACAATAATTACGCTCTTAATGTGTGTACAGATTATTATTAAAAAGGTTTTTTGTATAGAATGTAATATGGGCAGATAAAAATCCTTGTATCAACTTTTCCCCCACCTGTTTTACAAATGTTTCCTCCCACAAATATCTTCAATTTCAACTGAGTAATCTACTGAAAAAGAAGGTGCCTAAAGGTCAATTTTATCTAAAATTTCTCTCTAATCTAATTGTAGGTTTTTTTAAAAACTGTTTTCTTCTTACCAATACATAACACAAACTAAGCAGTCACTATGTAATTCAGTTATAAAAGGTTCTTCTTGTGCATAAAACCAAAATTTCTCTTGCTAAAGGAAACTGCATTACATTCAAAGAATTGCAGGTGCTGTTTGGTGATATTTACCAGAAGAAATGTTGACAATTTCTTTAACAATGGCATCCTGGGCTTCCTCATATTCATCTCGAATCTTGAGGTACTCATCGTTGAAGGCAGCCAATTTACTGGAAATGAAAATCAGAGAATTGTGAAAAATCTTAAATTATCTCTTAATAATTACATTAGTTATTACACTGTAATAGCAGCAGAAGGGTCGTCTGCCCTCTGGGCCAACACGGACAAGATATCAACTCAGAGACAAAAGGGACAGCTCCTAAGGAAGATGCAAGGTTGGTCATCAGTTTATTAATTAACACAGCACCCAGCCCATACAGGAGATGCTTAATAAATGTTTACTGAACTTAATTCTGCCTTTCATTATGTTAAGCCAATCCACTGGCCCAATTTTTATTTCTATACCATAATTTTGCAATGAAAAATGTTGATCTGTACATTTTTTTTATTTGAGTAAAAATCTGAGGCAGAAAAACAAGTCCACTCAGAATAAATAAAAATAAAAAAATGCAACAAATCTAATGATCACTTTCTCTGTACAAAAAAATAAATTCTCAAAGAAAGAATGACACTCAAAAAATCAGTTTTATATGGGGGGAAAAACCCTCCAAAGAAGGTGCAAACAGCCCCGAAGGGCCAGACATGGTAAATATAACTAGTTCCATAACAGTGCCACCTCCACTCAAGTACTGAGCCTTTCCAGATCCTGCTATTCCGCAGTCTACCCAGCCTCCTAAAATAATTTTGCATTAATTGTCTATGAATGTGTTCTAATTCCCACCAGGCCAAAGAATGTAGCTCTCAGAGGTCAGGAACTGTTTAGGTTTTGTCTTCACTTCTTAGTCCTAGTGAAGAGAAATACATGAGAAAGGAAAATGAGGGAAGAGAGAAAGAAGAATAATAGGGAAGCAAAAATAGTGAATAAGCAATAAGGAGAAGTTATTTTAGACAGTCTGCGTGAAAAAAAGAAGAAAGATTACCTTGACATACCATTCCCACTCAACACAAATTTACTAAGATACTGTACTAGTCAATGGAAAAACAAAGTTTAAAAATTATAGGCTCCCTGCATGCAAGAAACTTGCTTCCACCGGGGCAGGGCAAAGAGAGCTGGGGGGAAAGACACAATAGTTAAACCGATGGAGATAAAAGTACGACATCAAGGTACAGAGTTATAGGGATAATCCGCAAAACAGAAATCCAGAAAAGGGGAAATATTTTGACAGAGAAATCAGGGGAAGTCTTTAAAGATGTGGTACCTGAACAGAACCCTAAGGAGAAAGACTATGGAAATTGAAGACAAGCATATTCAAGTCTGAAAGCATTTAATAATTACCTACTATGTGTCAGGCATTGTACTAAGCAATTAGGATACAAAGGAAGCAAAAAACAGTCCCTGCTCCGAAGGAGCTCAGTCTACTGGGAGAAACAACTATGCGCAAGATAAATACGGGATAAATTGGGGAATCATCTCAGAGGGAAAGGTATTAGCATAAAGAGGGATCAGGAGAAGCTTCTTGCAGAAAGTGGGACTCAAGCTGAAACTTGAAGGAAGCCAGGAAGCAGGTCTGAAAAGGGAGAGTTGAAGCCATGGGGAAGAGACAATGAAAGGAGATAGACTATCTGTCCTGCGCAAGAAACAGCAATACAAGAGTCACTGGTTTGCCCAGTACACAGAGAGAAGTACAATCTAAGAAGACTGGAAAAGCAGGAAGGGACCAAGGCATAAAGGACTAGGGCAACATGAACAGACCTGGCCTTAGAAGCATCACACCTCAACTGCTGATCAACGTGGAAGATTCGAGCAGGGAGAGACTTTAGGCAAGAAGAACAATTAGAAGATAATCACTTCGTGGGACAAAAAGGAATATTAAAATAAAGTCAAAAGACTAAAAAAATAAAAGAAAATGTAATGTACCTCACAGAAAGAACTGATCTGCAAAACAGCTCAAGAGATAATTTTAAAATTACTGGATTAGCTGAAAAGTCATGACCAAAAGAGCCAGGCATCATATTTCAAAAAATTATAAAAGAAAATTGCCTAAATCTCTCAGATAAAGTAGAAATAGAAATAAATCAGTGGTCATCATCTCCTGGAAGAAACCACCCCCCCACCCCGCAATGAAAAGTCCCAGGAGCACTAAATCCAAATAAGGAAGGGATGGAGGGAATGATTAACACTTGAGCCTCACTCCCATCTGAACTAGTCAAAGGAGGGAAACACACACACACACACACACACACACACACACACACACACACACACACACACACACACACACACACACATACCACCACACCCACAGATACAGAAGTACATTTCACCCAACAGGGCCAAAGGAGGGAAAGGAGGGAAAGAAAAGGTAAGAACAAGAGGGAAGACAGATCAAGGGAGGGATAAGAACTAAGCAAAACAAACTCTACCTAAAGATATACGGAAAGAATCAAAGCAAGCAGCTACTTTTTGCAGTGGAAAAGAACTGGAAATTGAAAGGGAGCTCATCAATTGGGGAATGATTGAACAAGTTATGGTATATGAATGCCAGTTAGTCAATAAATATGTATTAAGCAACTACTACGTGCAAGACATTGTGCTAAGCACTGAGAATAAAAAAGCAAAAGATAGCCCCGCCCCTCAGAGAGTTCACAATCCAATGGGAGAAGACAACAACAAAAAAAGAGCTGAGAAGGGAGAGGTCAAAGTTCAGAAGAATACAGTCAGATGGGAAATGAGGAGATGGCTGCCCTGGGTACCCTTTGTAAATGGGACACCATTCCTAGGAGGAATTCTCAGCTGTCCATCTTCCATTCTCTCTATTCAGAGGGAGGAAGGGGGGTGGGGCAGGGGATAGTGAGGAGGTGTGATATTACCTTGCAGGATGATGTTTAATTTTAAGAAACGAGAATGCATCAAAAGTTGTAAATAGCAATTACACAAAGCAAGTAAGCTAGTTAGTTGGAATGCAGAGTGCAGAAGAGCAGCAATGTTCAAAGATGCTGGAAAGATACGGTTGGAGGAAGGATATAAAGAGCTTTTAAAGCTAAAACCAATTCTAAGGACAACAGGATGCCATCACTGGAGTTAAAGCAAGTAGGACAATGGCAGCTTGGATAATTGCATGAGGAAAATCACTTCGACATCAGTCTGAAGGATGGAATGAAGTGGGGAGAAACCTGAGGCAGGCAGACCAATTAAGTGGCTGCTGGAGTATTCTGGGCGAGAGGTAATGAGGGTCTGAATTAAGGTAGAAGCTGTGTGAGCGGAGAAAGGACTAGATGTAAAGATGTTATAGAGTTAGAGGCGGAAACACACGAACACAAAGTAGCTAAATCCTAGAAAGTATGGCAGTAATGGCTGGAGGAACCAAAAAAAGTCTCCTGAAGAAGGGGGCTGCTGAAGCTGAGTCTTAAAGGAAGCAAAGGATTCTAAGAGTCCGAAGGGTTGAAGGGAAAGTGTTCCAGGCACAAGAAAAACCAGCACAATGGCTGGAAAACGAGAGCTAAGAGTCTTGTGGGAGGAAGAGTATATAGGACAGTCTGGCAGGAGTAGAATGTATGGAGGGCAGTAGAAAGTGAGACTGGATAGGCAGGAAGAGGGTTATATCTGATGGATAGACCTCTTTTGCTTTGGAAAAACCACTTTGGCAGCTACATGGAGGATGAACTAGAGAAAGAGTATGAAAAAGAGATAAGGCAGGAAGAACAATTAGAAGGCTATCAGGCAAGGGGGAAAGTGATTACACTAGGGTGGTGGCTGCCCAAGAACAGAGAAAAGGATAGATGTAAAAGTTGCTGTATAGAAAGAAATTGTAAGATTTGGCAATTAATGAGATAACACAGGGTGACTTAGAAAGAACAGTCAATAATGACACCAACATTATAGACCTGGATTACTGAAAGATTAATCAGTAGAGGTCTCAAAAGGCAGGGGAAAATACTCTGACTGCAATGCACATGAGACAAACTTAGCAAGTTGAGTTAAGCTCAATATGAACCAAGAATGTGGCCTTGCAGCCCAAAAGGTCACTGAAACTTTAGATTACATTATCAGAAGTTTGTCCAGACAAGTGAAGTGACAGCCCTCCTTAGCCCTAGAGAGACTACATTTAAAAGTACCTGCTAAAAATATGTGGAACCAAAAGATAATAAAATAAAAAAAGCAAATTTATGGAGTCACATTGTAGAAGAAACATGGACTAATGGGAATGTGTGTACAAGAGAATGACTAGGATGGTGACCAGATCTGGAAACATATAAAAAAAAATTTTTTAAGTACTGAGGTTAATGCCCAGAAAAGACTCAAGGAGGAGCTAATTACCCTACTAGCTTAAAGTTATATAACCCATCTTTAGAATTTGCAAAAAAATTTCATCAGGACACCCTTATTTAGTAAATGTATTATTATTATTTCCAATGTTCCAGCTAAAGAAAGGAAAGATCTAAGAAACAAGCAAAAGGGGTTGCACCAGGGTCACGTCCTGGTCATCCTGAGGCTCCACTACAGGGCAGGTGAAGTACTGTCCCCTACAACAAAGATGAAAGCTTAATTTGTTGGGTTTCAGAGGGCAGAGACAGAATTCGGGAGTACTCAAGTATGAGACAGCTTTTAGTTTAACACAGAGAAGAACTTTCTAACAAATAGAACTGTTGAAAATGGGATAAACAGTAAAATAAGATAATGAATCCACATCGGAAATATAGAAACAGATACTTTATCAGGAATGTTACACAGGGGGATCCACAAGATGAGAAGGAATCAGGCTAGAGGATGAGTTAGTTCTAAGGGCTTTTCAAATTCTGAGATTATGCAGCAATTTATTGATATTATTCTATATTACATGGTTTTTAACAAGCATTATTTTTTCTCCTATTCTGAATACTGTTCAAGTGTTTATGAATTAATGAAGCAGTAACTTTAAAATTACTTTTTTTATTCCAAGAAACAATGGGTACTTGCTATATGAAGAATATCATATTTGCTCTTCTGTTTCTGTATTTTAAAAGCTCATATTATTAGGACATTCCATCCCCCTCAAAACTGAATACAGCTTTATGCTCTGCCTCAGCTCCTCTAAATGTGGATAAAATAGCTGTTTTATTTCCTGTACACAAGCACTATTTAAACTCACCTCTGACCTAACATAATCGGCAATACTCTTTGCTTTTAGGTTTTCTAAAATGACAAAGCTACATTTGCCAATATTCTTTCTTCACAGGGAAACTGGAAAAGGCCAAGAAGAACAAACAAAAACCCAGTGAAGAAATAACAAGATGACCTGTTGGGGATGAAAAAGATGAAAGATGACTGCCTTTGTCTTGGCCGCAAACCATATTTACAGTAGTGCCTTGGACACAGAACAATGTGGTGAGTAGATAGCTTTCAGAGTCACACAGCAATACAAAAATAAGGCATAAATTTAGGCAAGTAGAAGGATTCTCCACACCACTGATTTCTCAAAATAGAAGCTGGATATTGAGCAAAGGCACTCTTACAACATAAATTTCATATAAATCTCTGGGCACTGCATTTAAAAAAATTATTACACCTCCTTCAGGTTCCTAAAGAATAATTGGATTAATGGTACACTGACATATGAGAAATTATTCATGTTTGCTGAACTTTGTAAAGTTCATACTAATAAAAAGGAAATTCTAAAAAAATTAACATACACCAAGTTCCAGAACCATAAAATGAGGAAACAATTTTGTTACTTAATCCCAAGACAACCTGACAGGCAGCGACATGAAACAGAAGCACTGGCTAAAGATCCGACCACCATCCCCTTATGGGGGAACAGCTCTGCAGCAGCATCACAGTCCACATTTATACAGCAGGTAAACACTTATTTTACATATATTACTCAATCCTCACAACAATCCTCTGAAGTAGGTAGCCAACATCATTAAGTGGTTAACAGTTAATATTATTCTTTTACAGATCAGCTAACTGGGACTCAGAATCTGTTTCCTTACGTCTAAAAGGAGGAAGGATCAGGATTCAATGCCCTCAAAGGTTCTTCTAGTTCTAAATCAGAAAGAACGCTAGATATGAAGTCAAGAGACCGAGATTCAAAATCTGACTCTATTGTGTTGCTGACTCAAAACAAATTCATTAACCGCTCTGGGCTCCAGGTTCTTCATATATTACTAAGTGGGGATAATAATGCATCGACCACATCATAGGGATGTTACAAGGAAAGCATTTTATAAACATTCAAATGATAATGTACTATTATACTAACTGGTAGACTTAAGCACTGAAGCTGTTTATTTGCTACATGAGGACAATGTTAGATGAAGGGCAGTTGGGCACAGTTCCTAAAAGTTGAATGGCAGACATTCTTACACACAATCTGGGACATTTCCAGAGTTGCTGATCCCCTTTATCCCAATACAAACTCAGATCCAGGCTCCTTGGACATAATGTTCCAGTGCTGCCGCCGCCATCATCACCAGTATCAGCCTTCCCCAAAGGACTGCCAGTAGGAATGGGAAAGAAGGCCATAAGAACTGCTGATCCAAGTTTCTAAGTTGTTATGCCCACCTCCTACTGTCTTAAGCCACCTCAAAGGTCTTAAATATCATCTTATCATTCATTTGTCATGGGTTGTCAACTTTCTCTCATAAATCATTAACTTTTTGATAGAACAGCATTTTCTGGGTGGCAAACTGTTATTAATTATCTAAGTCATGCTACTATGTTAGGAAAGGACACATATATTGTCTCTTCAGTTATAATAAAGGGAAACTATCAAACAGCTAAACAAAAGTTGAAAACTGAAACATGCACATTCACATACCTGTTGGTAAACTTGACACCATTCTTCTGGACATCTAATGTGTTAAAGTTTTTATTGCTGCGAAGGACTTTTTCTTCTTTACAGGTTACTCTGAAGTAATATCCTAGTTGTGCATTGGAGTCCAGTTTAATGTGTTTACCAGCCTCTAAGCCTTACAATCAGATGAGGAAGAAAAAGTAGACTTGAAATACATCCTTTGAAATTTGATTTTTTTTTTAACATAAATGTGTCAGATCAATGAATGTGAACCAAGACAAATATACTTTCAGCCAAAGACAGCAGCATGACAAATCATCAAACTAAATTATGCAAATTCTTCTCTTGCAGAAGTACATCAAGACTGCAATGTCATATATGACTGCCTTAATTTCCTTTATTCAATTCAAAGACCTAATAAACACTAACCCCAAATCTGGAGGTTTAGATATAGATCACTTTCCATGAATGAGTTTTCATAGGAATACTTTACAGTAGTCAGATTTCTATAATTGGTTGAGTCAACTTGCTCACATTATGCTTACAGCAGTGATCTGAGGAGCCTTTGGAAATTCAAATGATAAGACAAAATATCACAGTCATGCAAGGGGTTGGGTGTTTTCTTTTAATGTTCACTCATGAATATATGCTGTCAGATAGTCAAACCCATTCATTTTAAAGATGAGGAAAGTGAAACCTAGATGGATTAGACACTTGTCCAAGTAAGACAGTGTCAGCAGAGAGTTTAGTGCTCAAATACTCTAAGTCTTAGCCCAGAACTCTCATCTCTGTCTCTTACCCTAACCTGGAATCTCCTCCAAAGCAGGACTTACTGGGTTTACATCTTGGGTCTTGCCCCACCACACTTAAGAGAGCTCTATAACTAGCAGGCACTCAGTCAACCTGAGCTTATCCTCTAGTAACACTGAATGTCTATCCACTGAAGACATATAAAGACACAAATGAGAACATTAACAGCAGCTAAACTCAAAATTTATCACAATGTTCAGTCTTGGTACCAGAAAACAGAACACGACACATATTTCCCTTCGGTAGAAAGGTGCCACATCTGAATCACAAGTGTAGAATGGTGCAATTGCTATCAAATGTAGTCATTTTGTCAATCTGGCTTGGCTTGACTATGTTTACATTACAAAGGGTGCGCCTAAAGGAGGGTATTGTATATTAATAAATATATTTTGTATAGCCTTAACTCTAAACTGCTATCCAAAGCCAGATAAATTGATATTATAATCCTAAGCAAAGCCTACAGTTATGGGTTTATGGGAAGACCCAAGAGAAACAGGAAGAGGGAAAGAAGTATACCAGAACTACAGAGTTGGGGGTTGTTAGGTGATAGCAGCTCTGCCTCAGTAACATTTTGGTTCCCTTTGCAGTTTTCTTTGTCTCCTTTTAGTATTTTTTTGGTCTCTTAATTGTGTCAGTTTAGACACAATATAAGAAATATTCTAGGTCTAAAAAACCAAGCCATTCATAGAACTTTAAAAAAAAATCTGTTCTCTTCACAGTGATCGAGACCTGTAAACCCCTAGAGTACAATCATATGCAAACAAATGCTTAATATGTTTTCTGCTTCACATTAAAAATTAGTGCTTAGTTTGTTTCACCAATGAAGGTTTTAAACGTTTAACATCATATATATCTGAGCAGTACCAGTCGGTGTAACATTTAGCATCTGATCAAAATCCTTATTTTAGGCCCCAGTGGCAAATGGTGTTCTAATCAATAAGATGTTACTGTCTTTATTATTATAATCACTATCATTCTTACGCGGTGGATGGAAGACAAGAACAGCTAATTATGAATTCCTATTTGAAAGACTAATAAGAAAGATATACCACTACTGTTCAGTTTTTCAGTTCTATATACACATGCCCTTATTCCATTTGGAAAAATTATTGCTGACATTGATTCTTAAAATTCCTTAAGATGATCAATTTGCCAGACTGATAAAACTGAAAACTGACACAATTAAGAGACCAAAAAAATACTAAAAGGAGACAAAGAAAACTGCAAAGGGAACCAAAATGTCACCGAGGCAGAGCTGCTATCACCTAACAACCCCCCAACTCTGCAGTTCTGGTACACTTCTTTCCCTCTTCCTGTTTCTCTTGGGTCTTCCCATAAACCCATAACTGTAGGCTTTGCTTAGGATTACAATATCAATTATCTGGCTTTGGATAGCAGTTGAGAGTTAAGGCTATACAAAATAAGGTTTCCTCATTATTATTATTATTATTATTGGTGAAAATCCTATTTAGTATTTATATAGCACTTTAAGGTTTTTAAAATGCTATACATGTTATCTATAATTAAGGGGAGGTAGAAAGGAGCAGAGAGGGGGCTAGGAAATGGGTACAATTCTTCCACTCCTAAATAACTGGAAATCCCTGCTTTCTGTCTATATGTAAGAGAATAACTAACTAAAATTTTGATTTACTATATCCCTAAAGTTTGGGCTCTAATCTCAAACTTAATCTGGACAAGCTTCTCTACAAACCTTACATTTAAAGATTCAACTTCAAATGAAAAGGGTTATTTTAAATATGTGATACATAAATAAAAATTGTATTTTACCCATACTGGGTTCTAAGCTTTCTCCCATCTTGTATACTGATAAATTATATTTGCTCTTCCTATATATTAGAGATACATCATGATAATGGTAGGTTGAAAAAGTTAACGCAAAACCACAGTGCTAAGATTTGGGTTTTTAAAACTTAATTGTATTAATAAAGCATTATTTTACTCAGATCTACATAGAACATATAATCTGCATTATTAATTATTCAGTATGAGGAACTAGTAATAACTACAGCTGGCCACATTGTTCTAAATACTCTGAAATGAAATTATCATCAGTGACTTGCCAATATTGGGAGAGGGGAAGTGGGAAGTAGAAGGAACTGAAAAATGCCTATTCAAAAGCTACAGCTTTATTGAAAACTGCATAGAGTTTGGAATTGTTTCAACATAACACTGGAAATATCTCTGAAATTAATATGTTGGTTTTCTATGAGTTGCTTTACCAGGCAGGTGCACTAAACACAGAGTAATAATAAGCCTGTTTGCTGAAAGGAACCAATCAGGAGCCTGCAGTAAGCTAAAGTCTTGCTCATCCCCAGACACCTTTTTGCTGGTGTTCACTGGCTGACCTTGCTGAACTGTGTCCCCAACACTCACCCCCCAAACTGCCCCAAACCAGCCATGTGGTTAACTGTTCCTGCAAAACATCCTGGTTTTAGGTCCACCTAATTGTCCATTCTTTTCCCAACCCCTCCCTGAACCTTTCCTTCACAGTTTTCAAGCATCAATCAATCTCCCCTGTCTTTTCCTGAGCTGTTGGCTTCTTTGTACTGGGGGATTCCACACTAATTAGTACCTGATTTTCCTCCTAATAAAACTTTTCTGCTTTCAATTCAGCTCAAACTCCTCTGTGTTTTGAGAGATGGGCTTCACTTAGTTGATAACACATTTCCAAATACTGTCAAAAGTCAGTCTACATAAAACCAAAAAGCCCCACAACAAACCACTTTCCGTTCCAACTAGGCTTTTAGGAGTTGTTAACCTAATTCAATAAAAAAGGGGAAAATGAATGGAAAAATAAAGCTTTGGTCTTCACAATGATCAAAAGTAAAATTAAAACTAAATTTAGGGGGCTTTACCCTTTAAAAAAAATTCAGCTTTCCCTTCTAGAACTGTATCTTCTCATACAATTATAGTACAAATTTTATATAAGATGAGCAGTTATAAGGATAACGTCCCCTAGGTTGTGATCATTACACTGTTATGTCAGTGGAAATCATTAGCTTAAGACTAAACTATGTCTAGACAAAGAAGGAGATGACCTATGGGCTTCAATCACTCTGTAAGATCACATAAGTGCTAACAAACAAGATGGAAACAAACCACTAGTGAGCTCATCTTCTTTATTACCTAGTTCTCTTGCTGCATTTGCCAAAGATAACTGCATCTTCTTTTCTAGATTAGTAATTGACTCTCTTAACTCTGTCAGGTGAGGATCAAAGGACGCCTTCACAAGAAATTCATGATTTTCCACCTGTGAATAGGAAAAAATGATGAAAACTGTAGTTAAATGAAGGAAGTCATTAAGAAAAAAACTAGGAAGACACTTCAGGAACCATCAAGCCCAACCTGTATCAGAACAAATAACCTATCACATCAGGGAAATGGTGAGTCAGCATTTGCTTTTAGAGCTCCAATAAGGAAAAAAAAAAGATTTCCAGTAAGGGAGGGACTCTCCACCTTTTGAGGCAGACCACTCTATTTTTTGGGTAAGTTTACCTCTTCTACCAATTGTTCCTAGGTCTGCCACCTGGGGTCAAGTAGAGTAAGTCCAAATCCCCCTTCCACAGGTATTAGAAAAGGTTGTCTCTTTCAACCTAAATGTTGCTAGTCCCCCAACCCATCTGTAGGGTTGGATTTAGGGAAGGATTCTGAGGACACTTATCATCCTGCCCACTCTCCTCTGGAAGCTTTCTGGTCTCAATGTAATTCCTAAATCCAGAAGTGAACACAATACTCTGGAAGTGGTCTGACAGGTACAGAAATTAAAGCAAGAAAATCACATCCCCAGTCTAGAACATGGCTCTGAAGACAGCTGATCAATCACATTACTTTTCCTGGATGCTATAATACTCCACTGACTTACACCTGAGCTTGCAATCTATAAAAAATCCCCAGATCTCTTGGATATACTTCCACCTATCTAGTAGTTACAAAGTTGATTTAAAAAAAAAAAAATTAAGTGCAAGGCTTTCCACTTCCCTTGATTAAATTTTATATTATTAAATTTATCCCAACATTCTAGCTCACTGAGACCTTTTGAAAACTCCAACTCTGCCTTACATTCCATGGATTACTAATGCCCAAAAGGTTATCACATCTATTCTGATGGCCCTAACGCCAACAGTTTGCTCTGGTGATGTGTCTGGATCCACTTTTTCCATTCTTAAACCCCCATTCCTATACCAAACTCTTGTGGTTACTTGCTCAGGCCAACCTAAATCTGCTTATCTGCTTTTCCTCAGGAATTCGAATGAATCTTTGTTTAGGATTCATGTAACCAATGTTTCTATTAGCATCCATTTGAAATTTTCCCAACATTGTCTAGGAAGGAGACTTTTAACACCATGTTTATTTCAAACAGAAGGAAGTAGCCACCTTTCTCAAAGAAAAGAAAGGAAATTACATCTGATCCAATCAAGGACTGGCCTTTCTCTGGGGTTTTGTACCTAGGTAAAAGCTCTCCTTCTATCCCTATTCCCCATTAATACATACCTAACAAGTCTCCCACCTACACAAATTTATCATACCCTCAATGCCACTTTGTGTCTTACTAAGAAGACATTTCTAAATTCCTCTCTAGTATACTAGCTGTGTTTACCCTGGGTAAGTCACTTAACTTACTTTGCTTCAGTTTTCTCATCTGAAAAATGGGGATCATGATAACATCTACCTTTGTAAGTTTTCATGAGGATCAAATGAAATAATCCTTGAAAAGCATTTAACACAGTGTTTGAAACAGTAAGCGCCATAGAAATACACAGATAAGTGCTGCAGAACATTGTTTTCAAATATTAAATGTTAATTACTTATTTTAACTTAAGAATTACTGCTAGAAAATCTCATCGATTCAGGGTAAGAAGATGATCACTAAAACAGAAACCTAGTTGAAACATTCTTGTTATCCAACACCAATTTTAATATCATTGAACCATTGGTTAACTGTTATTATCCTTAATTAATCCATAAGCATTTGTTCAACACTTCCTATGTGCCAGGCACAGTGCCAAACAGCAGGTATACAAAGAAAACCAGATATAGCCCCTTTTTTTAAGAGAGGTCACGTTCTAATAAGGGAGAATACATGCATAGGTACATACAAGATAGATGGGAAGTAGTAACCTTAGAGTGCAGCACCCAGAAAAGCTCTCCTGCATCAGGTATTGTTTGAGTGCCATCTGGAAGGAAAGCTGGTATTTGAGAGGTGGAGGTAAGGCAAGAGTGCATTTAGGCATGGGGAATAGATGGGATGTTCCTTCAGCGGAATGGAAGTGGGCTAGTATGGGAGGACAAAAAATATATGGAGTGGAAAAGAGTGTAAGTAGCCTGGCAATGAAGAAAAGGAACAGGCTGTGAACTTTTTTTTGAAATGAAATAAAAGTGAAACAGTAAATTAAAAACAACTCAGAAAGGATCCAAACATGACTTGGATAATTAGGGAACCCAACTCTTGACACTTACATATGCTTATCTAAGGAAAAATTGCCTTTTTCAGGACACTCATGAGGACTAAAGAACAGATGTAAATGAATCCTTAAAGGAGCATACTGGAATGCTGCAGCAAGCACAAGTTGTAGATTATCCCAAAGGTATGCTGAATTCTATAACACCATGGGGTGGTGGGGAGCGGGAGAGGAAGAATGATGTCCACCAATGATTAGTGAGCAATTCCAGATACAGAAAAAGGGGTGGGGAGAGGATACATAAATGAATAAAAATATATCAACTTACAGCAAGCTGAGTTGGAAAACTTAGATTCTATACATTTCTCCAACACCAATCACAAACTCTCTAAAGCTCTTTAATGCAAATAACATGACTTATAATAATGAAATACTGGGTCTTATCTATGAAAAAGAAATAAATTTCTCATTTTATGGAGCAATGTTACCTACAGTTTCTTAAGAAACTATGACTATAGGAGAGCTAAGATGGAGATAAGGCAGAGAGCTTGCCTGAGCTCTCTTCTAAATACCTTTAAATAATGCCCTAAAACAAATCATGGAGTGGCAGAACTCACAAAGGACAAGGGGAAACAATTTTCTGACCCAAGCCAACTTAAAAGTTTGGCAGGAAAAGATTTGCCGCACTGGGGTGAGAGTAGAGCACAATCCAGTGCAGGCCACATCAGCACAGACCAGAAAATCAGAAGCAGGCCTTGGGAGCGAAATCAATCAACAGCAGTGGCCACTACCTCTGGAGCTCTCAGCCCAGATAGTAAAGGGGTAGAAAAATTGGTCAGAAGGAGATTATAGGAGTGTCCTTGCTGGCACCAGGGGACTGGACTATGTTGCATTGCCCATAATCAGATCAAGGCTGCAGTCCTGGGAAGCAGTCCCAGGGCAATGTGGAGCACTAGCACACAGAGCTTGTAGCCACAGCAGAACAGGGACTCTCATCATAGTTTCAGGGCAGAAAAGAGTGCTTGTGGTCACACACAGATCAGAGCACAGGCCACAATGGGTAGTAAACCCAGCTCTCCTTAGATCATAGCACACTGAAAGAACTGAAAAATTACAGGTATATCTGAAAGAAATATATCTGAAAGCAGATGCACAAAACCCCTGAAGTTTGGAACAGTGTGCCCTCCACCTTGGAAGTAGAGAGCTCCACTTCAGCAAAGGATTAAAAGTCAACAAATAGGCTAGGAAAATGAGTAAATAACAGAAAAAAATTCAGACCACAGAAAGATACTATGGTGGTGACAAGAAAGATCAAAACACACACTCAGAAAAAGACAGCAAAGTCAAAATTCCTACATCCAAAGCTTCCAAGAAAAATATGAATTGGTCTTAGCCCATAGAAGAGCTCAAAAAGGATTATGAAAATCAAGTAAGAGAAGTAGACGAAAAATTGGAAAGATAAATAAAAGTGATGCAAGAAAATTATGGAAAAGGGTCAACAACTTGGTAAAGGAGGCACAAAAAAAACCTGAAAACAACACCTTAAAAAACAAAATAGGTCAAAGGGTAAAAGAGATACAAAAATCTAATGAGGAGAATGCAGAATTGGCCAAATGTAAAAAAAGGCACAAAAATTCACCAAAGAATTCATCAAAAAATGAAATTGGTCAATCAAACAGAAAAGGAGGTCCAAAAGCTCACTGAAGAAAATAACTCCTTAAAATTAAATTAGAATGGAACAAGTGGAAGCTAATGACTTTATATGAGAAAGTAAGAAAGAATAAAACAAAAAAACAAGAATAAAAAAATAGAAGACAATGTAAAATATCTCACTGGAAAAATAACTGACCTGGAAAATAGATTTTGAGAGATCATTTTTAAATTATTGGGCTACTTGAAAGCCATGATCAAAAAAAGAGCCAAGATATTATCTTTCAAGAAATTACCAAGGAAAACTGTCCTCATAGTCTAGAACCAGAGGGAAAAATAGAAAGTGAAAGAATTCACTGATCACCTCCTAAAAGAAATCCCAAAATGAAAACTTCCAGGAATATGACAGTCAAATTCCTGAGCTCTCACATTAAAGAGAAAGTATTACAAGTAATAAGAAAACTACTCAGGTATTTTGGAGCCACAGTCAACACAAGATTTAGCAGCTTCCACATTAAAGGATCGTAAAGTTTGGAATATGATATTCTCGAGTGCAAAGGAACTAGGATTACAACCAAGAATCATCTACCCAGCAAACCTGAGTATAATCCTTCATGGGGAAAAATGGACATTCACTGAGATAGAGGACTTTCAAGCATTCCTGATGAAAAGCTGAATAAAAAAATCTGACTTTCAAACACAAGGTTCAAGAAGCATAAAAGGGTAAACAGGAAAGGGAAATTAGAAGGGACTTAATAAGACTAAACTGTATATATTCCTACATGGGATGATACTTGTAACTCACAAAAATTTTCTCATTATTAGAGCAGCTCTAAGTATACAGAGAGAGGGCACAGATGTAAGTTGAATATAATGGGATATCTTTCAAAATAAAATGAAGGGGCAAAAAAGAGGAATGCAATGCAAGAAATAGAATGGGGTAAATCTCACAAAAGAATGAGGCAAAAAAAGAACTATTACAGTGGAGGGGAAGAGGTGGCAGGGAAAAATTTAAATCTCACTCTCATTGGATCTGGCTGATTGAATATAGAAATCTATCTTCCTCCTCCATCAGGTCTGCACAACCTGCAGCCCACCAAAGAATTTCCTCTACATTTTTAGCAGTTCACTCAAAATCCTTTGGCAGGCCACGGGTTGTACAGGCCTTCCCTACAGTAAAGTAGGAGGGGAAGGGGATAACAGAAAGAAGGTGGATTGGGAGAAGTACAAGTCAGAAGCAAAACACTTTTGAAGAGGGACAAGGTGAAAGGAGAGAATAGAATAAATGGGGGGAAACAGGATATAAAAAAAAATACAGTTAGCAATCATAACTGTGAAAAAAAAAAATTTGAAGCAATTTCTCTGATAAAGACCTCATCTCTCAAATATATAAATGAGTCAAATTTATAAAATCAAGAGCCATTCCCCAATTAACAAGTGATCAAAAAATATGAACAGTTTTCAGGTGAAGTAATCAAAGCTACCTAAAGTTACTCAGGGTTAGGGCCTGAGCCCCCCGAGGGTCTTACTCTGACCAGCACTGCCCGCTGGTCTTGGCGGAGCGAACTGTGAGCAATGATTGAGGCGGGAGACAAGATGGTGAACAACTCCATTTATTCCAACTAGCTCATGCACTTTTATATCTTTAGTTGCGTAAACAGCTCAAGCAAGTTTTATCCAGTTCAAGCAAGTTTTTTACTCCTACTTTCCAGGAAGCATCTTCTGGTAAATAGGTGCGGAACCCTTCCTCCCAACACCATCTTGTTCATCCCTTACCACTCTCCCCTCAGTTTACTTGAGCCGTGACTACTGAATGCCGTCCAAGAGAGCTGAGGGTTGGCAATTTCCTTACATGAAGTCATATGAAAAAGTGCTCTAAATCACTATCGATTGGAAAATTGCAAATTAAAACAAGACTGAGGTACCACTTGAACTTATTAAAACTGGCTAATAGGACAGCAAAAGAGAATGGCAAATGTTGAAGAGGATTGAGGGAAAACTGAGACACTAATGCACCACTGGAGAAGTTGAGAACTGATTCAACCATTATGTAAAGCAAATTGGAACTGTGGCCAAATATTTATAGCACCTCTTTTTTGGTGTAAAGAATTGGAAATTGAGGGGATACACATTAACTGGTGAATGGCTGAACAATCTGTGGCATATGATTGTGATGGGATACTACTGTGATTCAAGAAATGATGAGCTACATGCCCTCAGAAAAATCTGGAGAAACTTACATGAACTGATACAAAGTGAAATGAGTAGAACCAGGAGAACATGGTATACAGTAAGAGCAATACTGTAAGATGATCAACTATGAATGACTTAGTTATACTAAGCAAGACAATGATCCAAGAGAACCCTGAAGGATCTATCATGAAAAATGCTATCCATTCCCAGAGAAAGAACTAATGGAGTCTGAATACAGACTGAGACATACTTTTTTTTAACTTTCTTTACTTTTCTTGGGTTTTTATTTTGATCTTTGTTTTCTTTTACAATATGACTAATATGGAAATGTTTTGCATGATTATATGTGTATAACCTATACAAACGGCTTGCCTTCTCAATGAGGAAGGAGAGGGGGAAATTTCGAACTCAATTTTAAAAATGAAAGTTGAAAACTGTTTTTACATGTAATTGGGGAAAATAAAATATAAAATTTAAAAAAGAAATTATGAATATAAGAAATTTTGTTAAGCTGCATGAAAAAAGAGGGATTAATCTACCTCTGATCACTGTAACCATTTAACTTCATGAAAACTCTAAGAAAACAAAAATCCATACATTAGAATCTCACAGAATACAGGTTAAAAAAATGAAAATACTGTATGAAAAGCAACATCCTTTAGGTACACCTCAGACTATACTGAATAATCCTGCCTTCAAAAAAACAACTCACAATATCTTTATAAAGGAAAAAAATACAGTGAATTCAAATCTTCCTACTCAACTGAAAAAAAAAAAAAAAAAAAAAACCTGAAATAGATACATCAATTAGCAGATCAAAATGTTGTCACAACTGAAAACAAGAGCATGAATGCCCCACAGGCTCATTTCAAAGAAGTAATTATATAAAAGAACAGTTTTTTAAAATGTCAAACCCCATAGTAATTTTAACATCCTATATTTAACTTCTTTTAAATATACCCTGAAGTATTTCATGTGGACATATTTTAAGTTACAGAACAAAATTAATTAATACTCAATAAAATGTGCTTTTATTTTAAGTTAATGCACATGGAGAACATGTATAACTTATAGGAACATGTATAACTTATAGGAATATCTTATTAATAACTCCATTTTTACAGAAGAATTGCTGCTGGAGTATCTCATAGATTCATGACTATTAAACATGACCATTAAAATAGGTAAGAACATGACCATTAAAATAGAATCCTAGTTGAACTATTCTTACAATCCAATGAAAATTTTAATACTGGTTGAAACATTTCCAAAATTTTATCTATACCGTTTATCTATACCGTACACCTACCTAACAAAATACTCAACACTCCACTGAAAACTAACAAATGAGTTCATCTTCTCCTAAGTATTCCTCCTTCATTTTTATCTCCACTATTCCTTTGTACTCAAATTTTTATACTTTCTACTATTGTTTTCTTTTTTTTCTAATTAGAAAAAAATTCTCTATCACAATCTGAGATTTCTGATAATGAAATCTGCCACATCAGTAATATCCAACTCTACCTACTTTTCTGGTTTCTATGCAGCTAATATCTATTTAAAAAATTGTGCCATTAAGAGTAACTTTACCCAACTATCATTTAATGATCTTAAATGCTTTGGGTAACAATGATCCTGCAACCAACACTCAGAAATGACAAAATTAGCTACTGGAAAAATATAATTGTTCAAAATATTCTGGTTTTTATTTGTAAAACTATAGTGCATACCTGATTCATATCTAAGGTTGTTTCTATCATTTCCTGAAACTTGGAGAAATCAGAATGAAGATCAGTCAAAGGAGTTACGAAGACTGCCAGTAACAACGATTGGTGTGTTCCTATAAAGGAAAGAGGAAAGGTTGTTCTTTTAGAGGTAAAAAACACAAAGAACAGTACAGACCATAAAAAAGTTACTATAATAAGAATCGCATGGCAATGGAAATAATAATGCACACCTATATAGTTTTTAATAGTTTACCAAGCAATTCTTCAATACTACTGTGAAGGAGATAATATAAATATTATTGTTTCTTATTTTACAGATGAGGAAACTGAGGCTCAAAGAGGCTACTAAGTAAGTTGGCCACCTGTAAGTAATGAGCAGTAGAATCAAGACTCCCGTCCAAATCCTAGGACTCTTAATACCTGCCTCGTTCATATGCGATTTGACCCAGTGAGCAGCAGCATCTTAAGGTTTCAGTCAAGTGGCAACGATAACCTCAGATTTTTAACAAGGACAACTCGGGAATGGTGATGTAAAAGTCAATTTATATTTCTCTTCCAACATGTTCTATGACTCTCCTCTTTCCCTTACTTCCTACATTCAATCAGCTGCTAAGTCCTACTGATTCTGTCCCAACAGCTTCTCACACATCTGGCTCTCTTCTTTCTGTCCCCGACTCCTGTAATAGTTTTCTATTTAATATTCCTGTCTCCAGCATGAAAAAAAAAAACCACCTTATGCAGACCTCTGGTGCTATCACTTAAATCTCAAATAAAAAGTCACATTCCTAATCATGGCACCAAATGTTCTCCACATCTAAAACCACCCTACCTCACCAATGACCATCATACAGCAAACACTTATAAATGCTTATAACTTCATCTCTTACCATTTCTCTTCATATATTTTTCCAGATAAACTGAACTACTTATCCCCTATGTCCACATACACCTCCAGGACTTTGCTCCTGTGATTCCCAAGGACTTAAAGTGTCTCCTCCATTCTTTCTCCATCTAATGACTCTTATCCATACTATAAAGCCTAATCCAAATGCCTCTCCCTCAGAAGGAATTCACCAGATCCCATTAGGTAATAATGGTCTTTAACCCTTTCAGATTTCACACAATATTTTGCTTATCTTTTGGGTATCATATTCCCAAATGACAGAAGATAAGTTCCTCAACATGGATCATGTTCTACAAGACAAGGCTCTGAACATAGTATAACATTGTCATGTAAACTTTAACAATTTACTTAGTTACAATTCTTCATCTGTAAAATAAGGGACATTTACTAGCTATGTCACTTAGTACAGGGCCCGGCATAGAGTAAGCACTACATAAATGTTAACAAGCTAGCTAGCTTAGATATCAGACTCTCAGAGGTATATAATGCAAAGATTTTTTTCCTCAATTAACAATTCCCCTACTTATCTCCTAGCTGCAATGATTTTATTCATACAAAACCTTTTCAATTTCATGTAATCAATATTATCTATTCTAGCATTTCTGATCTCTAGCTTTTGCTAAATTAAAAATATTTCATTTATGAACTGATCCTTATTCCCTGTATGAGAGAGAGAGAGAGAGAGAGAGAGATTTAAAATAAGAATCTATTTGGATTTAATGGTGATATATGGTTTAAGATTATGGTTTCTCTACTTATTTTTGCCAACCTGCTTTCTAGTTTTCCCATAAGCTCTTGTGAAATACAGACTTCTTCCCCAAGCAGTTTCTTCTCTGCTTTACATACAATTTTTTGGAAACAAAAATATTCCATAAAGTGAACAGCCCCGTCTATCTTGTCCTCCCCAAATAATGGCTTAAGTCCAAATAGACCAACTACAATATTAGCTAGAAAGATCAAGATCTTCTCTGGCTAATGAAACTAGATAATGAATGGATTTAGATAAAAGTATGGGTTCCAGATGAATGTAAGTGGAATAGAAATACAGATTTTTGTTGTTGCTGTTCAGTTGTTTCTATCATGTCCAACTTTTCATGACCCCATCTGGGACTTTCTTGGCAAAGACACTGGAGTGTTTCACCATTTCCTTCTCCAGCTCATTCTGACCGATGAGGAACTGAGGCAAATGGGGTAAAGTAACTTGTCCAGGGTCACACAGTCAATAAGCGTCTGAGGCCAGATTCCTGGCTTCAGGATCAGCAACACTCTATCCACTTGTAGAGAACTTTGAGGGGTTTGAAAGAGCCCCTGATCAAGAGTTCCCCTCCTCCAAGGGAGAAGAGTAGCTGGCTTGAGAAGTTAAGTGATATATTGTTCTCAGGTGCACGTCCTTGAATTCGGGTGTTGAAGTTCCAGGAATAGGGGTTTCTGCTATACAGGATAACATTCCGATAAGAGGCCTTGAAGCCTCCCTTTCTACTTATCACCATCTGCTCTGTTTCATGCTTCAATCACTACCTTTATGGTTTTTTACTATTTAAGCATCCCGATTCCCTGAATTGTTGGCTCAGTATGTCCAGAATAAACTCAGTTTGTTCAGACTGCTGTGTCCCACCTGTCTTTCCATCCTCACTCTGTGAGCCCATAACCGCCCCGGACCTGCTGGACTGTGCTGGCTGCAGCATGCACTGTGCCACCTACCTATCAATAAATATAGATTTTTATATATCATACATAATTTGCTTATTTGTAAACTACTACACATGCTGCTTTACAAATAGCTAAATGAGACAGGCACACACAGGTCAACAAAATTTAAAACACTTCATGTGGATAAAATAATGTAAAATAAGGCAAGAAATAGCAGTTAAAGTAATAAGACATTAGATTACAAATCAGTGTCAACACAAGAATAAAGTCTACTAATTCACTGATTACTAATAACAACTCTATGGGTGCTCTTGTCATAGATAGAATACCAACCCTCCATGCTAGGTGTCTTGTTTCAATAACTGCTATGATCAAAATAATTACTAGGTCCAACTTTCTGGAGATGTGTCTCATATTTATCTCTGCTAGCCAATATAAAATGACACACAGTCACTGGACCATATTTTAAACCTGGTAAACACATCCTTGCATTCTAAGAGGATTACCTTCAAAAACCCAGTTACCTCCATAGCATGATAAAGCATAAGAAGGGAGACTGAAGACATAGAGGCAGAAGAGCATTACAGATCCTTTAACCCTCTTTCCACTAATAACACTGTCACCAACAAGGTGAACAATCTCCAAACCCACATAACTTACTGCAATTGCCTGTCTCACAAACTGACACAATACAAGAAGGGTAAGGACTCACTATGTGCTCAGGGGAAAAGGCACTAATAGCCTAGTTATGGTGGTGAAACAAAATCAACATCCCCACCTCAAAAAAAGCCAAAATGACACAGACTGTATTGAGTCTTGAATGGACTGAGCACAACTGCAGATCTAAAATGATGGTCACTAAGTGATCTAACGATTATGAAGAAAAGAAAGGCCAAGTAATCCAGTTTTAAGTTTCATCCTTTTGGTTTTTATAACAAAAAGGGCAGCTAGGTGACCCAGTAAATAGAGTACCAGACCCGGAGTCAAGGATATCTGAGTTCAAATCCAGTTGTGTGACCCTAAGCAAGTCACTTCACTTGTCTACCTCAGTTTCCCATTGGTTAAATAGGATAATAATAGCACCTATTTTCCACAGCTGTGAAAAGAAAACGAGATATTTGCAAATCTTAAAGCACGACATAAATGCTATTGTTATTATCGAAATAAACTATTCAAGTGATTAACCTATAAAATTTACAATCTTTGGAATCACATTTGTTACTCTGGGAGGGAAAAGGCTTGAGTAAACCAAGCCAAATTATGTAAAGCTTTTCCATGAAGGAAAAAAATCAATCATACTTGAACACATAGCAGAGTATATGTAATCTTGATCTAATACTGAATTATATTTGAATGTGATTCATTCACACAGATGTGTGCTAATGAATCTTAGCTCAAAATTTTCTGTTATTCACTTAGCCCCAATGGAAGGTATGGCTGCTAGTACTATTATTAAAACCAATTACTGACTGCCAGTGTGCTCAGGCAATGTAGGAGGGGAGAGGGATGCAGAGTAATCTCTGCATAGAAATACTTAACAATGATTTAAATATAGGTAGTAGGTTATTAAAGGGATGGCCTCTTAATTGAAATACTGAGTGTGTTAATTATATCATAAGGGGTGCAGAGAAGTCGCTAATCCTATAATATAAATGTATTTTACAGAGTAGTTATTTTTACTATCGCACCCATACTAGGAAGTAAATTCCATGAAGACAAGATAATGTCTGCCTTAAATTTCGTATATAACTTTCCCCAGCACCTAGAACAGTGCTCTTCACACAAACATCAATGTCTGAATTAAAGAACAAAAGAAGCCATTCAAATCTCATCTGCTCATTTTTAAAGGTAGACAAACTAAAATCCAGAGGTTTAAATCAAATTATAATACTAATATTTATAATAATAAATAAAATTATAAGGGTTGTCAGAGATTGTAAACCTAGAAATTGCATAGACAACTGACTAAAAATTTAAGGGTAACTAATATCACATAACAATAACAGTCTAGAGAAATGTTAAGAAGTTGAACTGCTCAGGAAATCAAGTAAGTGAAAACTTTCAAAAAGAATCTCTGATTTATTGTCAGTAGTTGAGGATTCCTTTATAGCCCGCCCCTCAAGGCTCCATTCTAACAAAATGCAGCTGTGAGCCTACACAAAACAGCTGGAAACATTATAAGTCAATAAACACAAGTATTTACAGTTTAACAATAGCCTGAACCATAATTTAATCCTAATACCTAAGTCTCATTACCATCTACTATGATACATATTATCAAACTCCATGACCAAATGAGAGGCCATAGTCCTATCAATAGAACTTGATTCATAACTGAAATGTAAGATTCACTACTGGAACACTTTTTCCAGCTCTCCTTCAGATTATTTTTACCTATAATATTAACAAATAATTCAAGAAATTCTTTTATTTTCTCTTTCCTGTGTTTACATTCACATTAATCAAGAAATATTCTAAGAGTTACTGCTAATGAAATTTTACAAATGCCTCCCAAGAAGAGAAAGTATTAAAAAACATCAATAAGATTAAGTAACATGTGGTACCAAAAATAAAAAGTTCTTATCCCTTAACAAACTGTTGAGAAACACTTAATCTCTTACTCTCATATCCACTTCTATTCACTCAATTTTAGCAATGCCCTTTGGATATCAGCCATATTTCATTATCCTATCATTCTGAGTTATGGCTATTATTTTATGGCATTGTAATGAAATGACAAGAGTTGGCAAATGACTGGAGTTGAGAGAGTGTAGAGTCAAGGGTAATACGAAGCTTGTACAACTGAATGACTGTATAGATTACAATTACTTCAGGAAAAATAGGCAATCAAAAGCACTTAGCACAATGCCCAGAACACAGATGCTTCTCTCCCCGCCCCCTCCATTCTCCTTCCCCCAGAGATTGCTCTTTAACTAAGGAGAAAGTAGAGAAGGAAACAAATTCCAATTTGAATCTATTAAGTTGAGATGCCCATGGAAGATTCAGAAGGAGATAGTAAGACTAAATCATCAAGGCATTGAGAAGTCAATGAGAGTTGAGGAAGTGGTGGCATTAGGTATGATGTATTCAGTCATTTTTTCAGTTGCATCCAACTCTTCATGACTCCATGGGACTTTTCAGGCAGAGATACTGGAGTGGCTTGTCCAAGGTCACATAGCTAGTATATGATACATAGCTAGCATCAGATTTGAACTCAAGAGGAGGAGTCTTGCAGACTCCAGGCCCAGCACTCTATCCACTGTGTCACCTAGTCACTCCAGACAATAAGTACAGGCAAAGCTCACTAGAAGTTTGAGTGTGAAAGTGAATTAAGATGAGAAAATGGAGCTTGAAAGGTTGATGATGTCCAGTAAAAGTGCTGGAAAGATCAAAATACCTTCATAGGAAGCAGGAAAGGAGCCAGGAGATAGGGAGAGATTGATGAGAACAAACGGGATGATTAAAGAGTGAAGCTTCCAGTAAACTACATGTGCTTTAGTTCACAAATTTTGTGACACTGGCTTGGGCTGCTTGGAGGTGGGTTTTGGTTACTTTCTTTTAAACTTTACCAATATGAATTAGGGGAAATGTAGATAAGAAATAGCTCTTCGGTTGGTAGCATCTTGCCTTTCACTAGTAAGGCCTTCAAGAACACAGAATCACCTCACAAAAAGATCCTGGGGCTAGATTTTAGTAGAGGAACTACTAAATATCTGGGGCTGTAGTTTCTTTCCTGCTTCACAGAGCAAATGATATTTTAATTTCTGCCTGTAGAAGTAAGACTGAGAGAAGAAGCCTTTGTATCCAACTGAATCTACTTTCTACTTACTGTATGTGTCCTGAATCTTCAAGTACAAGCCTCATGCAGGCAGATTTCCTTATTTTTGTCCTTAGGATCGCTCTTCCTAATATAAAGATACCTCTATGTATGTCACACTAACTCTGTCTTCTATGTTTACTTTCTATCTACTGCATGAGTGTGTGTGTGTGTGTGTGTGTGTGTGTCTGTGTGTGTGTGTGTGTGTGTGAGAGAGAGAGAGAGAGAGAGAGAGAGAGAGATTCATACATACATTGAAAAAAGGTACTTTTTTGTGTTTTTGCCTTTATATTCGCAGTGATTTAGCACAGGGCCTGGCATATACACTGACTGATTGGATACTATCTCAACACCTATTACGTGACAATATATTTCAAACATATCAGGGTCTATCTATTCAAACAGTCATAACATGAATGTTGTATTTAACAACCCAATAATGCTAACCTGGGCATTAAACATGTACCATATACATGCCAATAATTATTATATGAATAGGAGCATTCACTAAATCATCACCACTTATCTGTGAAAATCATGTTTTCAAAACGTATTATTACCAACAACAGGTAGGGATTTTGTGTTTACGATACTGTTGAAGTTAAGTGGACTAATAACGAGAAACAAATAATCATGGTGAATATTTTTTTAATTCCAAATGGAAGCCCTATGTGTAACAACAGGTGGTTGGTTGGTTGTTCTTGTCGCTTGGGGGGAGAAAGGTGTGAGGCATTAACTACCACAGATGAAGGTGAAGTGAGAATGTCTTCCAAGGTTAAAGTCACACTTTTCAGGTGCTCCTGGGGGGAGAAACACTAAACCCCAACCCAGTCTGCTAGTTGATTGGTATTGATTATTGACTATTAATCCCCTCATAGTGAGCTCTAAGCAATATAAAAAGCATATTTCAAAATTATAATAAATTTCCACAAATGCAGAAACAAACACAATTTATAGCTCTAAATGTCTGTGTCTACATGCAGTTTTATAAAAAAAACTAAAGAAACTTTTTTTTTTGCCTAGTTTTCTCTCCTTGCACTCCAAGACTCACAGCTTAGAGAAACATCAGTGTCACTGGATATAAACTTTATTAACAGTAACAAATAATACAGAGTTAAGTAGTTCAAAAATGAATTAGCTGAACTCTTAACAAGACACTAATTACTATTCTCCTATGACTCTGAAGAACTGTTACAGACAAATGAAATTGTCATCCTTCGCCTACCTTACTGGATAGCCTCTAGAAATTTACCCAGACTGGTTCTCAGACAAACAACCAATTTCTTGGCTAATACACAAAGCCTTGGTAGTTAAATAGGATCTGTCAGAATTCATGATCTCCTGCCATAAACTTCAAGAGTACAGGGAGGGGCAGCTAGGTGGTACAGTGAATAGACCACCAGTGTAGGAGTCAGGAGGACCTGAGTTCAAATCTCACTGCAGACACTTGACACTCACTAGCTGTGTGACCTTGGGCAAGTCACTGAACCCCAATTGCCTCATCCTGGGTCATCTCCAGTCATCCTGATGAATATCTGGTCACTGGATGCAGATGGCTCTGGAGAAGTGACCTGCACAGCCCTCCCTCACTCAAAACAAAGTCAAGTGCAAGTCATGTCATCATTTCTCTGATGCCATGGTCTTCTTCGGCAATGAAGGACGGAAGAACACACACACACACACACACACACGCACACGAGTACAGGGTTACATCCTCATCATGATGAACCATCAAAGTAAGTCATTAAGAAGTGATGTAATAATATTATTACAACAAAACGCTAATACAACAGAACAACATAAATGCCTTATGGATTTTCTACATAACAGTACTGGGCAAAATTTTGCTCTGAAGGTTTAACAGAAATAGCCTTGAATTCCAGTTACTGTCTCAATTTCCTAATTTTAGGAGGTTCAATAAAGAGGATGACTATATTGTCTTTCTCATTCAGATGGACTAGTTTTCATACGTGTGTAAAGATTCAGCCAGGAAAGAAACCATCCCACATTCTTATCTGTGTATATTGTTGCTGCCCTCTGCTGTTCCTAAATTTATTTACCTTCCTTTTCATGGCATTATATTTGTTTTTGCCCAAGAGATTATAAACCAAAATAGTCCGTAAGACAAAAGAAAATAGCAACTTTATAGTCAGACATTTAAAGCCTTAAAGTCTTAATTTCCCTTTGATATATCAGTGCATTTAGTTAATTTTTCAATTCATTACTCTTACTGCTTTGAGGACTTCTGATTAAAAAACAAAACAAAACCCTGATACTGTATTATTCTTCCTAAGATTCAAGTTCTGGTTAATTTAATATAAACACAAATTCTATTCCACAGCCAGAAGCTACCACTAGTGTCACCTATTTTGAATGAAAGTCAAGGTAACCATACATAGTATGTTTCTAATTCACTTATTAAAGTACAAAGACAAACCTATAGATATATCCTGCATTCAAGCAGCCTTGAGTGAGGAAACAGCATCCCTCAACTATATTCTAACAATTTTCTGTTCCCTCCCACCTTGCCAAAGCCATCGCTTGCACCCTGATGGTACACCAACACCAGCTGACCACTTCATAAATGCTGACACAAGATCATGGATGCAGAACTGGAAGAAACCCTGCAGGACATCAGGTCCAACCACTCATTTTACAGATTAGGAAACTGAGGCCCAAGATGGTTAAATAATGCCCCCAAAGTCACAATGGTAAGAAGTGGCAAAGTCAGGGTTCTAACCCAGATCCCAGGATTCCAAATCCAGCTTCTTTCCCTCCTTTGTACTACAAGAACCCCCCAGACAGTAACTGAGGAATCACCAAGTTGGAAGGCATCCCTAGAGATCAATTTATCTACCACATCATATTAACATGATTAAACTAAGGCACACAAGTTAAGGGACTTGAACATTTGCATGGCCCGTGGATGGTAGTGGAGCGCAGATGAGAATCCAGATGCTCAAATGAGAATCCAAACCAGTTTCACTGTGAGTAAGCACAAATTGGTTTGTAGAAAAAGATATAAATAAGAGTGGGTTTGCAGCATCTTCTTTTTAATATACACTGCAGTACATTTTCATGGCAATCAAAGACTGAGATGTGAATGGAAGGAATAAAAATCAAAATCATGTGTTACCTTCGTGTTTTTCCAGTGCTTGTATAACACTAGGAAGATGGTTTATGGCTTGATAGATTCGATAACAATCTTGTAAACTGGCTGCATGTCTCTGAAACTTTTTGGCAAATCGGTTAAGATCTGGGAAACGACGAAGTAAGTCTTCTTGTAAAGTCTGTCTCAGTTCTGCATCTACTACAAAAGTCTCGACTAAATTTAACCTGAAATAAAGCATTTATTAAAAATTAGTCATAAATACCATAACAAAGCAAAACTAAAACCTCTCAACTACAAAAATAGTCTCAGCTGGATTACAAATTCCAAATACATATATATAATATGGAGAGAGAGAGAAGTAGGTAGTCACAGAGCAGCAGAAATCTTGAAAACATATACATAGGGAGCAGAGCCAAGATGGCAGAGTAGAAAGACCCACATATGCTAGCTCTTCCCCTAACAGCTCATAAAATATCTGTAAAAAATGACTCTCAAGAAATTCTAGAGCAACAGAAGCCACAGAATAACAGAGTGAAAGAGATTTCCAGCCAAAGATAACCTGGAAGGCTGACAGGAAAGGTCTATCCCACTGGACCTGAGTGGAACAGATCCCAGCCTGGGCCATGAGGCATGGGGAGAAACACGACCTGAACAGGCCTCCAGGGCAGAATGCCCAGCAGGGAGGATCCCAGATCCCTCAACCCGCAAGTGTAGAAGGCATCAAAAGTCAGTAAGAGGGCCTTCCCAACTGGGCGAGAGGGGTCAATTTTTGTGTATGTGCCATGTACCGCTGAGAAAAAAGTGTATTCCTTTCTATTCCCATTCAGCTTTCTCCAGAGATCTATCATATCCAGAGTTTTATTTACCTCCTTAACCTCTTCCTTATTTATTTTGAGGTTAGATTTATCAAAGTTCAGAGAGGGGGAGGTTGAGGTCCCCCACTAGTATAGTTTTACTATCTATTTCTTCCTTCAACTCCCCCAACCTCTCCTCTTAAGAATTTGGATACTATAACACTTGGAGCATACATGATATTGCTTCATTGTCTATGGTGCCTTCCAGCAGGATATGGTGTCTTATCTCTTTTGATTAGATCTATTTCTGTTTTTGCTTTGTCTGAGATTTGCTACTCCTGCTTTTCTTACATCAGCTGAAGCACAACATATTCTGCTCCATCGTTTAACCTTTACCCTGTGTGTATCCTCCCACATTTGTAATTTTTCTATAATGGAATGACCGTTAACATTCAGGTCAAGAATTTATTTGGGGTTTATTGTCATATATGGTGAAAAAAATAAGAATTTTCTAAAATGCATAGTACATGCTGCGGCTTAGACATGTATAACAGTGGCACTTTCTGGGTGTTGAACCCAGGAAGATCTGGGTTTAATTCCTACCACTCATGCATTCTAGCTGCTTGACCATGGGCAAGTTATTTACTTAACCTCTCAGTGCTAAGTCAACTCTTTTAAGATTACACACAAATCAGACAAGAAACTAATGTCTATCAGTACAGTGGTTTCCCCCAAAAATTATGAACTCACAGATCAGGACAACACATACATACATACACACACACACACACACACACGCTCTTTGATCTCAACAGAAACACAAACTCTGAGGTTTGAAAAAATTGTGAGCTACAGATATCTACCTGTTATGACAAAAGTGAAACTAGCTAAAAAAAGAAAAAAAAAGATTACTATCTGTTTCCATAGAAATGCCAATTTAAATGACAATTTTTAAGGGATCAAGTTTAGTATTGTCATAATATACGGTCAGTATCACTCAACAGAAATGCTAAGCATCACACAAACAACTGCATGTAATATCTGCTCACAAACTGCGTAGAAACTGTTAATGTACAGCAATTTTTCAAGATAGCCAATTCATAAAAAAAAAAAGAATTACCTTTCTTAATCAAAGTTTGGCATTATTTATTACAATATTATGCTTTATTTAAAAACTGGCCTTTTGCCTCTGAATTCACAATTAAATACAAACAAAATTTTGCTATGCACATAATTCATAAAACAAGGAAAAGAGGTAGTGACATCAATTAGTTCAAGAATTCCTATTAAAATGTTTCCAAATAGATCCAGGAGAGACAATTTAAAAATTATGGGACTACCTGGAAGCCATGATCAAAAAAAGAGCCTAGACATCATCTTCCATGAAATTATCAAGGAAAACTGCCCTGAGATTCTAAAACCAAAGGGTAAAATAAGTATTGGAGGAATCCATCGATCACCACCTGAAAGAGATCCAAAAAGAGAAACTCCCAGGAACACTGTGGTCAAATTCCAGAATTCCCAGGTCAAGGAGAAAATATTGCAAGCAGGTAGAAAGAAACAATTCCAGTATTGTGGAAATACAATCAGGATAACACAAGATCTAGCAGCTTCTACATTAAAGGATCGAAGGGTGTGGAATAGGATATTCCAGAAGTCAAAGGAACTAGGACTCAAACCAAGAATCACCTACCCAGCAAAACTGAGTATAATACTTCAGGGGAAAATATGGTCTTTCAATGAAACAGAGGATTTTCAAGCATTCTTGATGAAAAGACCAGAGCTGAAAAGAAAATTTGACTTTCAAACACAAGAATGAGAAGAAGCATGAAAAAGTAAACAGGAAAGAAAAGTCATTAAGGGACTTACCAAAGTTGAACTGTTTACATTCCTACATGGAAAGACAATATTTGTAACTCTTAAAACTTTTCAGTATCTGGGTAGTTGGTGGGACCACACACACATGCACATACACGCACATGTACATGCGTGCGCGCACACACACATATGCATGCACACACAGAGACAAAGAGCACAGAGTGAATTGAATAGGATGGGATCGTATCTTAAAAAAATGAAGTAGTGAGAGAGAAATGTATTGGGAGGAGAGAGGGAGAAATGGAATGGGGCAAATTATCTCTCACAGAAGACACAGGCAGGAGACTTTTTAGTGGAGGGAAAAAGAGGAGAGCTGAGAGAAAAACACGTAGTTTACTCTCATCACATTCAACTAAAGGAAGGAATAAAATGCACACTCATTTTGGTATGAAAACCTATCTTACCATACAGGAAAGGGGGGAGAAGGGGATAAGCAGGGTGAGGAGGAGATGATGGAAGGGAGGGCAATGGGAGGAGGGAGCAATTTGCACTCGGGGAGGGACAGGATCAAAAGAGAGAATAGAAGCAATGGGGGGCAGGATAGGATGGAGGGAAATACAGTTAGTCTTACACAACACGACTGTTATCAAAGCCATTTGCAAAACTACACAGATATGGCCTATATTGAATTGCCTGCCTTCCCAAAGGGAATGGGTGGGGAGGGAGGGATGGGGAGAATTTGGAACTCAAAGTTTTAGGAACAACTGTTTAGTATTGTTCTTGCTACTAGGAAATAAGAAATACAGTTAATGGGGAATAGAAAGTTATCTGGCCCTACAAGACAAAAGAGAAGATGGGGACAAGAGAAGGGAGGGATGATAGAAGAGAGGGCAGATGGGTGATAGGGAAAATTAGATTGCTCGGTGTATTGGGGTGGGGGGAGGGGATAAATGGGGAGAAAATTTGGAACCCAAAATGAATGTAAAAAGTTAAATAAATAAATTCATACCCCAAAAAATAAATAAATAAAAATGGGAAAATAAAAAAAAGTTTCTAGTTCTCTGCCTTACACAACAATTCTATTAGTTATGTATATATGTGTCATACCCCTATGAACATAGCTAGAGTGGTCCTCAGTCTGACACACAGTTTGCCAAGTCCAAGCTCAAAGCCTCAATAGTATGGAAGAGATCTCAGAGACTGGGCTCCCTTGCTATCACCGCCATGAAACAAGCAAAGGTCATTCCATAGAGAAGCCTTAATCTTATGTTACATAAGATAAAGTGGTATCTTTAATCTTCTGATGGTATAATTAAGTACACAATGCCCTGCACATTAGACAGTTAAGAAATGTATCGACAGATATATACTACCAAGAGCTAAGTTATAGGATAACAAAAATTTTCCACAAAAAAATTCTAATTATAAATAATCATTTAAAAATACATTCCAAATCACTAACGAGTTCAAACAACTCTGAAGTTTCATCTCACACTGCAACTTTGCAGAAATTTTAAAAACACCAAAAATCAATGTTGGAGAATTGCGTAAAACAGGCACACTAATAGGGAAAGGAAAGAAGAAATGGAATAAGCATTTATATAGTGCCCACTATGTGCCAGCAACTGTGGTAAGTGCTTTGCAAATATTATCGCATTTGATTCTAGCAACAAATCTGCAACATAAATGCTCTTATCCCAATTTTAAAGTTGGGGAAACTGAGATACAGAGGTTAAGTGACTTGCCCAGGGTCACACAGGCTAAATGTCTGGGCTCAGATCTGGCCTCAAGTCTTCCTGATTCCAGGCCCAGCATTCTACCCACTGAACCACCTTGATGCCTCTCAGGACAAAAAGAGAAAAAAGTTTACTATCTTGTTTGATCTAATATACTTAGGGAATCTGTGAACTGGTCCAACTACCATGAATATGAATTTGGAATTACTCAAGAAGAATGACTAAACTGTTTGTATACACCAATCCAGCAATCGCACTATAGGGCATATACATACCCGAAGAACAAAGATGGATATAAAGGTCCACTATTTACCAAATTAACAATATGTGGTAGCGAAGACCTGGAAATCAAAATGCCTAAAACAAACCTTATGTCACATGAATGTAACAGAACATTATTGTGCAGAAAATAAATTCACATTTTTAAAAACTTCTTCATTGAAAGGACAAGTAAGCCTTTTAAAGACCTCAAAGCCAGAAATTCTACAGGAAGTCAACCCGAGAGATAGAAAACTCAAGGATGAAATTGTGAAAATACAAAGGAAAACAATTCCAGTGTAAAGGAAATAACAGAAGTTGAGTAGACCTACATGAATGGCTTAGAATTCATGAATCAAGTTAGATTTTTTAAAAAGATAAAAAGCAGAAGCTGGTAAAAGAGAATAAAAATGAGTTTATAGAGTTCTGTAAAAACAGCATGTGAAACCAACCACAATTCCAGATGATTAAGTGTGTTACCTACATCCTGATAATGAGGTAACAAGCTCAGAGTGCAGAATGAGATAAATATTTTTTCTACATGGCCAACGTAAGGATTTGTTTTGCTGACTATGGATATTTGTTAAAAGTGCTTAGTTTTTCTATTCTTTCTCTTGAGCAGGTATCAGGAGGGAGAAGAGATGGCCTAACTGAAAAAATTAATTTGAAAACACTAAAATCATGTCAAAAGTATTAAAGATCAGAGTAAGCTAAAGCTGAAGAGGGAAGCAAAGGAATGACAAAATAGAAGAAAAGTTCTAACAAAGAAAAAAGAGCATCAAAGAAGGGACAGTGCTAGTGTCAATGGGACAGTAAAAACTGACCACAGAGAAAAGACAAAGCTGCGCCATTTTTATTTTACCTTTTTTAATCCACGGAGAATAACCTTGGAGAGGAAAGTGACACCCAAGATAAGAAATAGTTAAGGTTCCCCTTAACTCATTCAAGTCAATTGCCCCTCCCCCCCAATGACCCCCTTGGATCCTCAAAGAACTGGCAGATGTAGATGGGACTGCTAAGTCATTATCATCGATATGTGGAAGTTTGTGGTGAACAAGAGAGGCCCCATAGGCTAAAAACAAGCAAATGTAGACCCAATTTTCAAAAACAAGTTAGAGAATAGTTTGAAACAAAAGGTCAGACAGTGACCTTAACTTTAATTCCTTAGAAGTTCTAGAATAAATCATCAAAAAAAAGGTTAACAAGTATCTAAAAAAAGAAGCAGTGGTTATAAAAATCCAGTATGATGACTATCCAGTTGATCAAGAATAAGTATTGTCAGGCTAAGCCTGTTTCTGTTTTTCGCCTGTTCGCTAAACTGTAGAATAAGACCACTGTTATAGATATAGTTTACCTATGTACTAGGCAATAACACAACTGGACAGACATGGAATGGTGAAGATCCAAGCAGTCATTAATGGTTCCATGTTGACTTAACTGTGCATCTCCAAAGGCGTGACCCTTGGTCTTGTCTGACCTTATGCTATTTAAGAGTTTTATCAATGACTTAGACGAAGGTACAGACTTGCAGAAAAGGTACAAAGGAGGTACACAATATACCATATAATAGAGCAAAGAGTTAAAAAGGTACTGACAGGCTGGAGCACTGGGTCAAATGTAATAAAATGAAATTCAGTAGGAATAAATTCAGTAAGTAAAGTCTTACACTTCAGTTTAAAAAAAAGATGGGGAAATCATAGAATAGTTTTCTTGAAAAAGACCTCAAGATTTACTGTTTGTTGAGTCACCCAAAAAAGTTACTGTAATCTTGGGTACTTCAGTTGGCTATAATCTTAAAGCTTCAAAAATGTTCTGACTTTTAGATATTTTTAAACATTTAAAGATAACTTCTAGATATTTTTAAACATTTAAAGGTTAACAGTCACTTTACTACAAATATTTTCATCTTTTAGAAAATGATTCTGATCCCCTTTATGGGGGGGTGGAGCCAAGATGGTGGAGTAAAAGGACAGATCTGTAGAAGCTCCCTTCCATATCCCATAAAATACCTGTAAAAAATGATGTTAAACAAATTCCAAAGCAACAGAACCCACAAAATAACAGAGTGAAAGAGATTTCCAGCCCAATATAGCCTGGAAGGCCAATAGGAAAAGTCTATCGCACTGGGCAAGGAGTGGAGTGCAACCTGGCCTTGGCTGCTGCATGGCAGGTACAGGACTGGAACAGGATTCTGGGGGCGAAAACTCTGGCGGCAGCTGCTGTTCCCAGATGACTCAACCCACAAACACTAAAGACAGCTTCAAAGGTCAGTGAGAGAGCTCTTTCATATACGTGAGAAGGGAACAGGGCCTGGCCCCGCTGGCAGCAGCCAATTGCAGTGGCAGCGTACATTTTTGGAACCCTCTGCCTAAAGTCCCTGGGGGAACTGAGCAGCTGATCTGAGTCTCAGCCATGAGTGGCTCTCCTGGGTTGAGGAAGAATGCTGCTGTGGTGGAGCTGGATGCGGCTGCGGAGAGGGAATTGTACTCGCAGATTGTGGGCAGAACAGAATGCTTACCGTTACTCACAGACCAGAGTACAGGCCAGGAGAGGAGTAAACTCCTCCCCCTTGATTGTGCCACATTAGAGGAACTGAGAACTTACAGGTCCCCAGACTATACCCTCCACTTGACAAAGGATTCAAAAGTCAAGTAACTGGCTGGGAAAATGCTTTAAAAAAGGGAAATAAAAGTAAGACTACAGAAGGCTACTTTCTTGGTGAACAGGTATCTTCTTCTATCCCTTCAAATGTGGAAGAACAATACATGCCATCATAAAAGTCAAGCCTTCTGCATCCAAAACCTCCAAAATAAATGTGCAATGGTCTGAGGTCATGTAAGAGCTCAAAAAGGATTCTGAAAATCAAGTAAGAGATGTGGAGGAAAAATTAGGAAGAAAAATTAGAGTGATGCAAGAAAATCATGAAAAGCAAGTCAACAGCTTGCTAAAGGACATCCAAAAAAATGCTGAAGAAAATAACACCTTTAAAAATGGACTAACTCAAATGGCAAAAGAGGCCCAAAAAGTCAATGAGAAGAATGCTTTAAAAAGCAGAATTAGCAGAGGGCGGAGTAGAAAGATTCACATATGCTAGCTCCAAACCCACAGCCCATAAATTACCTATGAAGAGGAACTCCCAACAAATTCTGAAGCAGTAGAAGCCGCACAACAACAGAGCAGAGATTTCTGTTCCAGAGAGCCCTGACAAACCAACACGAAAGGTCCATCATGCACTGGACCCGAAGCGGAGCCCAGCCCTGCCTTGCCGCACGACCCCGAGAGGAGCAGATCCAAGCAGGCTTCAGGGACGGAATCTCTGGCAGCTGCAAAGGTTCCTCAACCCACAGGCGCTAAAGGCCAGTGAGAGAGCCTTCTGGACTGGTCGAGAGGGGAGCGGGGTGTCTCAATAACTTAGGACCCCTTGGGAGGCAGCAGCAGGGCAAGCGGACAGGAGCTCCCAAAGCAGACAGGAGCTCAGATCCATTACTGAAGGTCTCTGCATAAACCCCTTAGGGAACTGAGCCCTGAGTGGCCACCCTGCCTCCATCTGAGAACCTGAACTTAATCTCTTACTGAATAGCAGCCCTGCCCACCCCTGCTGAAAGCCCTGAGGCTGGGAAGCAGCATTTGAATCTCAGACCCCAAGTATTAGCTGGGCGGATCTAGAGGTGAGGCGGGGGTGGAGAGGAATCTCAGAAGTCAAGTAACTGACTGGGAAAATGCCCAGAAAAGGGAAAAAAAATAAGACCATAGAAGGTTACTTTCTTGGTGAACAGATGTTTCCTACTTTCATTTCTGATGAGGAAGAAAAATGCTTACCATCAGGGAAAGACAGAAGTCAAGGCCTCTGTATCCCAAAAATCCGAAACAGATATCCAATCGGCTCAGGCCATGGAAGAGCTCAAAAAGGATTTTGAAAATCAAGTTAGACAGGTGGAGGAAAAACTGGGAAGAAAAATGAGAGAGATGCAAGAAAAGCATGAAAAACGGGTCAATACCTTGCTAAAGGAGACCCAAAAAAATGCTTAAGAAAATAACACCTTGAAAAATAGGCTAACTCAATTGGCAAAAGAGGTTCAAAAAGCCAATAAGGAGAAGAAGGCTTTCAAAAGCAGAATTAGCCAAATGGAAAAAGAGATTCCAAAGCTCATTGAAGAAAAGAGTTCTCTCAAAATTAGAATGGAACAGATGGAGGCTAATGACTTTCTGAGAAACCAAGAAATCACCAAACAAAACCAAAAGAATGAAAAAATGGAAGAGAATGTGAAATATCTCATTGGAAAAACAACTAACCTGGAAAATAGATCCAGGAGAGACAATTTAAAAATTATGGGACTACCTGGAAGCCATGATCAAAAAAAGAGCCTAGACATCATCTTCCATGAAATTATCGAGGAAAACTGCCCTGACATTCTAGAACCAGAGGGCAAAATAAGTATTGAAAGAATCCATCGATCACCACCTGAAAGAGATCCAAAAAGAGAAACTCCTAGGAACATTGTGGCCAAATTCCAGAATTCCCAGGTCAAGGAGAAAATATTGCAAGCAAGTAGAAAGAAACAATTCCAGTATTGTGGAAATACAATCAGGATAACACAAGATCTAGCAGCTTCTACATTAAGGGATTAAAGGGTGTGGAATAGGATATTCCAGAAGTCAAAGGAACTAGGACTCAAACCAAGAATCACCTACCCAGCAAAACTGAATATAATACTTCAGGGGAAAAACTGGGCTTTCAATGAAATTGAGGACTTTCAAGCATTCTTGATGAAAAGACCAGAGCTGAAAAGAAAATCTGACTTTCAAACACAAGAATGAGAAGAAGCATGAAAAAGTAAACAGGAAAGAGAAGTTATGAGGGACTTACCAAAGTTGAACTGTTTACATTCCTACATGGAAAGACAATATTTGTAACTCTTGAAACTTTTCAGTATCTGGGTAGTTGGTGGGATTACACACATACACACACATACACACGCACACACCACACGTGCACACACACATACACACATGCAAGCACGCACAGAGTGAATTGAATAGGATGGGATCATATCTTAAAAAAATGAAGCAGTGAGAGAAATGTATTGGGAGGAGAGAGGGAGAAATGGAATGGGGCAAATTATCTCTCACAGAAGACACAGGCAGGAGACTTTTTAGTGGAGGGAAAAAGAGGAGAGCTGAGAGAAAAACACGTAGTTTACTCTCATCACATTCGACTAAAGGAAGGAATAAAATGCACACTCATTTTGGTATGAAAACCTATCTTACCATACAGGGAAGGTGGGGGAGAAGGGGATAAGCAGGGTGGGGAGGGGATGATGGAAGGGAGGGCAATGGGAAGAGGGAGCAATTTGCACTCGGGGAGGGACAGGATCAAAAGAGAGAATAGAAGCAATGGGGGGCAGGATAGGATGGAGGGAAATACAGTTAGTCTTACACAACATGAATATTATCGAAGTCATTTGCAAAACTACACAGATATGGCCTATACTGAATTGCCTGCCTTCCCAAAGGGAATGGATGGGGAGGGAGGGATAGGGAGAAGTTGGAACTCAAAGTTTTAGGAAGAACTGTTGAGTATTGTTCTTGCTACTAGGAAATAAGAAATACAGTTAATGGGGAATAGAAAGTTATCTGCCCCTACAGGACAAAAGAGAAGATGGGGACAAGGGAAGGGAAGGATGATAGAAGAGAGGGCAGATGGGTGATAGGGGAAATTAGAATGCTTAGTGTATTGGGATGGGGGGAGGGGACAAATGGGGAGAAAATTTGGAACCCAAAATTTTATAAAAATGAATGTCAAAAGTTAAATAAATAAATTTATTTTAAAAAAAAAACAAACTCCATCATGAGAGCCTAAATAGCAACTCTTAATATGATCTTACTGAATTAACTTTCTGCCAAAGTAAATTCTATTTCTTCTTAAAGTGTGCTCTTGGGCAAGCGGAGTTGCCAAAAAAGCCACAAAAGTGGACATATTTAAACAATTGGTCAAAGTCTTAATAAATCTATTTCACTATTAAAAAAAAACAGAATTAGCCAAATATAAAAGGAAGTTCAAAGCTCACTGAAGAAAATAATTCTTTAAAAATTAGAATGAAACAGATGGAGGCTAATGACTTTCTGAGAAACCAAGAAATCACCAAACAAAACCAAAAGAATGAAAAAATGGAAGAGAATGTGAAATATTTCACTTGAAAAACAACTTACCTGGAAAACAGATCCAGGAGAGACAATTTAAAAATTACAAATATTGTCTTTCCATGTACGAATGTAGAAAGTTCAACTTTAGTAAGTCCCTTATGATTTCTCGTTCCTGTTTACCTTTTGATGCTTCTCTTGATTCTTGTGTTTGAAAGTCAAATTTTGGTAGTCAAAGTCATGATCAAAAAAAAGAGCCTAGACATCACCTTGCATGAAATTATCAAGGAAAACTGCCCTGATATTCTACAACCAGAGGGCAAAATAAATATTGAAAGAATCCACCAATCACTTCCTGAAATAGATCCAAAAAGAGAAACTCCCAGGAACACTGTGGTCAAATTCCAGAGTTACCAGGTCAAGGAAAAAATACTGCAAGCAGCTACAAACAATTCTAGTATTGTGGAAATACAATTAGGATAACACAAGATCTAGCAGCTTCTACATTAAGGGAAAGAAGGGCTTAGAATAGGATATTCCAGAAGTCAAAGGAACGAGGACTCAAACCAAGAATCACCTACCCAGCAAAACTGAGTATAATACTTCAGGGGAAAATATGGTCTTTCAACGAAATTGAGGCCTTTCAAGCATTCCTGACGAAAAGACCAGAGCTGAAAAGAAAATTTGACTTTCAAACACAAGAATCAAGAGAAGCATCAAAAGGTAAACAGGAACGAGAAATCATAAGGGACTTACTAAAGTTGAACTTTCTACATTCGTACATGGAAAGACAATATTTGTAACTCTTGAAACTTTTTCCAGTGTCTGGGTAGTTGGTGGGATTACACACACACGTGCACACACATACGCGCACACACACACACAGCACAGGGTGAGCTGAATAGCAAGGGATCATATCTAAAAAAATAAAATTAAGAGGTGAGAGAGGAATATATTGAGAGGAGAAAGTGAGAAATGGAATGGGGCAAATTATCTCTCATAAAAAAGGCAACAAAAAGACTTTCCAATGGAGGGAAAAAAGGGGGAGGTGAGAGGGAAAACATGAAGCTTACTCTCATCACATTTGACTCAAGGAAGGAATAAATACACATTTTGGTACGAAAACCCATCTTACAATACAGGAAACTGGGGGAAAAGGGGATAAGCAGGGTGGAGGGGATGATGGAAAGGAGGACAATGGGAGGAGGGAGCAATTAGAAGTCAATACTGTTGGGGAGGGACAAGGTCAAAAGAGAAGAGAAGAAATGGGGGGCAGGATAGGATGGAGGGAAATATAGTTAGTCTTCTACAACATCACTATTATGGAAGTCATGTGCAAAACTACACATATATAGCCTATGTTGAATTGCTTGCCTTCCCAATGGGGATGGGTGGGGAGGGAGGAAGGAAGAGAAGTTGGAACTCAAAGTTTTAGGAACAACTGTTGAGTATTGTTCTTGCATACAACTGGGAAATAAAAAATACAGGTAATGGGGTATTGAAATTTATCTAGCCCTACAGGACAAAACAGAGGATAGGATAGGGATAAGGGAAGGGAGGGATGTTAGAAGGGAGGTTAGATTAGTGGTAGGGGTAATTAGAATGCTCAGTGTTTTGGGGTGAGAGGAGGGGAGATATGGGGAGAAAATTTGGAACTCAAAATTTTGTGGAAATGAATGTTGAAAACTTAAAATAAATAAATTTTAAAAAGAAAAAGAAAAAAGAAAAAAAAAGAAAATGATCTACACACAGTAACATCCTTGAGGAAACAAGCAGGCTTTTAAATTATTTTCAATAGTGAACTATATATCTTCAGTCATGCAAATCAAAATGGGAAACTGTATATGTGTTTAAACAATGGCAGTTTATCACAAATATTTTAATTCTCTTAGAAAATGATTTTATGTATCTTCTGAAAGGTTGGGGCTTTTTCCCATGTTTCACTAAGCATACTCTCTCACTACCAAACAAAATTATATCCACTGTAAGTCTTGCTAATAACCCATTTAGTTTTTTCTTCAATTATGAAAAAGCAACAACTCACAAGGTATTAGATTTCACCAGACTACCAGAGGAATCTGACAGAAAAAAAGGTAAAGAACCCTGTGTCTAAGTTGCCAAAAAGGTGTTAATCTGCAGTGGTAAAAGCTCTCTACATCCATCAATCAATAAACAGTTGTTATACCAGTAAACATGCAAACAGAAGTAGACAAAACAAGCCATATGTAAGACAAACAGGAAATAATTAACATAGGAATTAGAAGGGCCTGGGGAAGAATGTTTGTAGAAGATAAGATTATAGTTGAGACTCAAAAGAAAACCAAGCATGTCAGTAACTGGGGCAACGGAAAAAACATGCTCCAGGCATGAGGCACAGCCAAAGAAAATGCCCAGAGGCAAGTGAGGAAGAGTCTTGTTCATGGAACAGCAGGAGTCATGTACTAGACTGGAAAGTACAACTTGGGGAGTAAAGTATAAGAAGACTGGAAAGGTTAGGAGAGGGCAAGTTTATGAAGAGCTTTGAATTCAGAGCATTTTGTATTTGCTACTGGGGCTTATTGAGAGGGTGACAGGATCAAACCTATGCTTTAAGAAAATCACTCTAGTGGCTGAACGGTGGATGGACTGAAGTGGGGAAAGACTTGAAGCCAGCAGATCTACAGCAATAATCCACAAATTCAACGAACAGGGCCAACACTCAAAGTGGTAGCAGACTTAATATCCATAAAGAAAGTGCTTTTTATACCTTGAAAAGCACTATGTGTCAGTCACTAGTAGGGTAAATTTTAACTTTACCTAAAGCCAACTGTTTTCTAACATTTGCTACCATAAGTCTTAAAACGTAGTTTAAAGGAAAAGAGTATTCAAAACTTCTATAGCAAATATTTAATGATTACAGTACATTCCCATGTAACTTCCAAAGAAAAATTTATAAATTCTACATCAAAATAAACTATCACAAATACCACATTTTATCATAAATTTGTGGATAATACCTATTTAAATATCTGAAGGTCGTAAGTTTAGTAAACTCCTTGGGCCTAAAAATACAAGGGCTTCAGAAAGGACAAGGATATATTCAAATTAGGTCTTATTAAGGCACAGCCGAGTTTGGGGAGTCAAACTTTTGTTTTATGTACTATTGATAGTGTACAAATGACTCACTTAATAAACAAGAACATGGAACACAACTGCCAGGTTAAGTATTATAATTAATTATAAGTGTTACGATAATTATATCTAACAAATGTTACCTTATTTAATCAAGTATTACTATGGATAGATTAGATTTTAGCCATATATACTACCAACTAATTTCTGAGCTTTGTTACATAGGCTTTTAAAAGACAGCTTAAAGGAAATTATTCAGAACTTCTACAGCAAACATCTTAATGGCCAGCATTTTATTTACTTACTAGTTTATGCTCCAATCTGAAACATACAAGTACCATAAACTGTATAAAAACAGGAAACTATTTAAAAAGAACTCATTTTTTCAACAAAGAATATGTTAAAAGGGAAACACAGGACCAGATACTTTTAGAAACACATAGGTTCTCGCTTTTAGAGATCAAACTTTTAAGTAAACATTATTCCCACTGCCACTTTCTCTAATACCAGAAGGTCCCACAGCTTTCAAAAAGAAATACTACAAAAGAGGTTTCTAATTTTAGGCACTATTTTATCAACATTTCTTTAGCCACAAGTTAATAATTATCTGCTATTACTACTCAGCTTCATAATTACTTTGATTCTTCTTCAAATAAAGGCTATTTAATTTTAACAGAGCAAGATTATTATTTATAGTAGAGTTAGTCTCTATAAGACTACTATAAATATGTACGTTTATATACCTTTCCTCTATCCGGTTCTTATCCAGTAGTGGCTGCTTAATCCACTGATTAAGCAGTCTTTGGCCTTGAGGTGTTTTACATTTATTCAGCAATGCAGCAAGAGACTGAGTACCACTTTTGTCTTCAGCAGAGCCCTAGTAACAGAAGGTTTAAGAGATGAAATGATGAACATATTAGCAAATCTTACTAAGCCAAAAACAGTAATTAAAATTTTTATTTAAATGATTAATCTACATAATAACTTACAATGTATAATCAAACTTCTGCCCAATGATACTACTGTAATGACAAATGATACTATTACTGTAACCTTAAACCTAAAACTTAAAAATCAAATTCAAGGATTTCATACTATGTAAATTTATTTATAAAACTATTCTATGTTATTTAAAAGTAGAAAAATAAATTACAATTGAAATGTATTGCATTTATCTAACAATATTAATTGTACAATTACACATTAAAACACACCACACTTCTAAATATTTAAAAATGCCAGATCCCTTTAATGTAACATGATATGGTCACTGATGTCCTACCCCAATATCTTACTGTGTTGTGGAAATGACTCTGGCATATTTTTTTTAATATGTTTTCATTGTATCTAACAAAGAATTCCCTCCCATCCACCAACTTACTGTGTTCTTGAAGACTACGTATTCTTCTAGAGAGAGATCTATGACAGGTCCTTAAGGATGTTAAAGGCTTCAAAGTAGGTACCCAGTGATGGAATAGCCTACCTAAGATCATCACAAATAGTCCCCTTTTTGACCACAACAGCTCTTAAAGGCCACAAATCATAAAAGAGATTTTCACAATCTGTGTTCACATTGATCAAAATTACAGACTCTTAAAGTAGTCCGTTCCCATCCCAAGTTTCAATACTTGGTCATTTTTTTTCTTACCTGAAAAAGGTTAAGAGCTCTGACAGCTGAATTATCCAGCTTCATGTACTGGCTGAGGTCAAAGGTAGTCAGTTCAAATTGTCCAAAGTTTGTATCATCTGATAAAAGTTCTAAATATTTAATCACAGCTGATAATGATGAAATTGCAATCTAAAATTAAAGAATATCAAAGAAAAGACTGCATTAACACAAGGAGACGAGTAAAAGTCATTAAGAATTTTTAAAAGTAAATGCCTGACCAAAGATGAATTATAAGCAGCATCACTATACCCTAGTTTAGGAAAAATAGGCACACTGAGGGCCTATTGGAACTATGTGTCCAACTATTTTAAAAAGCAGTTTGGAAGAATGCAAATAAAATGAATAAAATGCCAATACCCTTTAACCCAGAGATTCCTTTACTAGACATAAACTCCAAAGAAATTAAAGACAATATTGAAGTCCAACATGTATGCAAAATGTAGGTAGCATCACTTTTCCTAGTTGCTGCGTTTGTCCTTCATTCTCAAAGAGGACCATGACATCAAGATGATGACATGACTTGCAGTTGACTTTGATCACCAACCTCACTTTCTTCTCCTGAGCCACCTGGGTCCAGTGGCCTGATATTCATCTAGCAAAAAAACTAGAAACAAAGCAGATGTCTTTGAACCGAGGAATGGCTAAACAAATGCTACGTGTTCTTTCTGTGGCGGATAAGAATTGGAAATTGAGGGGATGCTTATCAATAGGGGAATGACTTGCTCAAGCTGAGGTATATGAGTGTAATGGAATACTATTTTACTATAAGAAATGATGAAGAGGACTTCAGAAAAACCTGGAAAAATTTACATAAAGTTGAATGAACTAATGCTCCCCTAACCAGAACCAAGAGAACACTGTACATAGCAACAGTAACATTGTGTGATGATTAATTAACTATAATAGACTTAGCTCTTGTCAGTAATATAATGCTCCAAGACAATTCCAAAAGACTTAGTATGGAAAATGCTAACCATCCACAAAAAGAACTACGGAGTCTGAATACAGATTAAAGCATGCTATTTTCACTTTCTTGTTTTTTGCTTTTTTTATGGTTTTCCCCTTTTGTTTGTCCCTTTTTTCAAAATGACTAATGTGGAAATAGGTTTAAGATAATTGTACATGTATAACCTATATCAGATTAATTGCCATCTTGGAGAAGGTGGAGGAAAGACAGAAAAATTTGGAACTCAAAATCTTAAAAAAAAAAAAATGAATGCTGAAAACTATCTTTCCATGTAGTTGGAAAAAATAAAACACTATTCCCCCCGCAAAAAAATTATGCTACATGAATGGAATGTAATATTACTAAACCAAAAGAAATGATGAAAAGAATATAGAGAAGCACAGCAAGGCATATATGAACTGATGAGAATAAAAGTAACCACAATCAAGAAAACAACATACACAATGAACCTGACAGTAAATAATGAAAAAAAGTTAAAACTAAACATTGGGTAATTAGAATGACAAGTATGATCCCCACCAAAAAAGACATGAGAAGGCAGCTCCCTCCTTTATTTATTTATTCTAGGGATTAAAAGTGTAGAGTACTGCACATACTATCAGACTCGGGCAATACTGAACTTTTTTCTTTTTTTATTCACTGTTACAAAGGATGGTTCTTCAGGTACATAAGGAGAGGGATAGATATATTGGAAATAAGACAAAAGATGCAAATGAAATACTTTTAAAAACCATTTTCCTTGGTTCCTCTCTAATCCAAAACAATTCAGGTAAAAGAAACAGCACTGGTCAAAACTGCATTATAGCTCTTAACAGCAAAATTCTAATTATATACCAAATACCTGTAATGTTGTTGCTCTAGTATAACATAAAAACAAACATTTAAAAGAAATGAAAATAGAGAAGACAATTTAACACACTTGGCTTTGAAGCAAATAGCTGAATCATAAATTTTGCATTTGGAAATGAAGGAGATGTAAAAACAAAATATAAGAAAATGTATGCTCAGCAAGAAGCAGTTAAGAAAAATAAGCACCAAGGGCATCAGGTGTATATTTTCAAAACAGGCGCTAACAGTGCTATCACAACAGCTTAAATCTCTTCATAACGTTTTGATCAAAGCAGCAAGTTTGTTGGGAGACCTTGAGCAGCTGCTCATCACACTGCCATTTGTTGGTGTTGAATCATCTGACACTTTGTGACTCTACATTCAGGGTTTTCTTGGCAAAGACACTACAGCAGTTTGCTATTTCCTTCTCCAGTCATTTTACAGGTAAGGAAACAGGTTTAAGAGACTTTCAAAGGGTCACACATCTAGTAAGTGTCTGAGGCCAACTCAGGAGGATGAGTCTTCCTAATTCCAAGTACTGGGCTCTATCCACTGCAATACCCAGCTACTCAATATTGCCATTAAAAGTTGTTTTCTGCTTCTCTCATAAAAATGAAACAAAAGGCAAGCCGATAAAATTAATACATAGCAGGAGATCTCACTTGAAAAAAGGATCACATATGGAAAGTTGTACACACTGTAAGATATTCCACTATTACTGTGTTGGTTGACTTTGCAAAACAGATCAACAAAACATTTTTAAAATGAACCATACTCTTAAGCATGATGTAAATGGAAGAAACCTACAAAGAATTTTTTCAAGCAAAAAGAAAAAGGACTTAGGAAGTATATAGGAGAACAACAATGAAATTCATCAGTAAAAAGATAAATTATAGATTACATTAAATTGAAAAGTTTTTGCACAAAGCTAATGCAACCAAATCAGGAGGGAAGCAGAAAACTGGGAAAGGATTTTTACAGCTAGTTTCTGATAAAGTTCTCATTTTTAAAACATATAGAGAAACAAGTCAAATTTACAAGAATACAAGTCATTCTCCAACTGATAAATGGTCAGAGCATATGAAGCTTTCAGAGGAAGAAATTAAAGTTATCTATATTCATATGAAAAAATGTTTTAAATCACTACTGATTAGAGATGCAAATCAAAATAACTCTTGAGGTACCACATCACAATACCGCTTCTAGGTCTGTATCCCAAAGAGATTATAAAAATGGGAAAAGGTCCCACATAGCAGCTCGTTTTGTGATGGCCAAAAACTAGAAATTGAGGAAAAGGTCCCACATAGCAGCTCGTTTTGTGATGGCCAAAAACTAGAAATTGAGGGCATGCCCATCAATTGGGGAATGGCTGAATAAATTGGGGTATATGAATGCAATAGAATCCTACTGTGCTATAAGAAATGATGAACAGGAGGACTTCAGAAAAACCTGGAAAGACTTATATAAACTGATGCTGAGTGAGGGGAGCAGAACCAGGAAAACATTATACACAGTAAGAGCCACAGTATTTGAGGACTGTTTCTAATAGACTTAACCTTTCACAGCAACGAAAGGACCTCAAACATTTCCAAAGGACTCTTGATGCAAAATGCCATCCATATCCAGAGAAAGAACTATAGAGTCAGAACCTAGAATGAAGGAGACCATTTTCTCTTTTGTTGTTTTGTTTTTTTCTCATGGTTTCTCTCATTCATCTTAATTCTCCTATGCAACATGACTAACGTAAAAATGTGTTTAATAAGAATGTGTGTGTATCACTCATACAAAATTGCAAGCTATCTTGGGGAAGAAGGGGGGAGAGGGAGAAAATTTAAAATTTATGGAAGTGATTGCTGAAAACAGAAAACAAATAGATTAATTTACCAAAAAAAAGGAAAAAAAAGAAATGATGAACAGGCACACTTCAGAAAATCCTGGAAAGACTTGTTTATCAAGTGATGCTAAGAGAAGTGAGCAGAGCCAGGAGAACACTGTTCACAGAAACAGCTACAGGTGATGACTGACTAACAGACTCAGCTCTTCTCAGCAATGCAAGGATCTAAAACAATTCCAAAGGACTCATGTTGGAAAATGCCACCGATATGCAGAGAAAGGGCTATGGAGTTGGAATGCAGAGCGAAGCAGACTATTTTTTTGTTGTTGTTTTATTTTGTTTTGGTTTTTTCTCTTTTATGGTTTCTCCACTTCGTTGTAATTCTTCTATTCAACATGACTAATGTGAAAATGTTAGATAGGAATATATGTGTAGAGTCTATATCAGATTGCAGGCTGTCACGGGGAGAGAAGGGGAGAAAATTTAAAACTTATGGAAGTGTATATTGAAAATTAAAAATAAATAAATTGAAAAAAAGACAAATTATAGATATAGGGCCTTCCTTTGAGGAAGTACCTTGAGTTTTTCATTTCAGCAATGAGATCAACTGAAGGTCAAAAGAATGACAGCAAATATTATTTGCAACTGATGTAAAGTTAATGTATTAGAATCTGCCACTAGGAAAATGACATTTTAGGGCTTAAAAACAAATAAATCAAAGTATTTAATTTACATACCTGATTCTCCATCTCAGGCAATACAGCACTATTCATTTGATCTCCCTTTTTGCTTCTCAACAAACGATTGAGGTCCTGAACAATATCTTTTGCTGCAAAGTCAGTTTTCTTCCTCTCTGTGATCAGAATTCCTCCTCTCTCAATAACCTGTTTTTAAAAATAAAAAATTTATTCCCTCCCAATAACTTTACTGAAAAATAGAATTTGACAAATTTTAAAAAACAGATTGATTATTCAGTTTAAGCTTATAAAGTATCAGTTAAATTATCCCAGTTATAATTGCCTTAATACCATTAAGGTGCTTGTCTTCCTTTCATCAGTTCTGTACCAAGTGGCATAATTATAACAAAACACAACCCAAAAGGATTTCTCTTTTTTAAAGAAATCAGCATTAAAACTACCATTTTTTTTAGAATTATTTCCCAAAAAATGTTTTTTGTAAAACATCATTAGAGCAATTAAATAGTTCTTTAGTTCTGGGTTTTCTTTTAAATGGTGTTCTTTTCTAAGATTTTAAGACTTTATTTTTGGTTATACTTCGTAAGGTATTAAGTCATTTAGGAACTCTGAACAACACAACGACCAAGTATAATTCCAAAGGATTCATAATGAAACATGCTATCCACCCACCACAGAAAGGTGATTCAGAGTGCAGATCAAAGCACATTTTCTTTTCTTCCCATTCCTTTTGTTTGGACACTGCTAATGTGGACATCTATCTTGTATGGACACATATTTGTAATGAGCTTTGGGTTTTGGTGGGGAGGAGGGGTGGGGCTGGTTTCCTCAATGGGTAGGGGAAGAAGGATGAGAATTTGGGAATGAATATATTGAACTGAATTTTAAATAAGTTGAATTTTAAAAATTAGTATGAAAAGTTTTTCCCCTTTCTTACCTGCCTCAGTTTTCCCATGTCCCCGGCAGTTTCACCTCCTGGTAGCACACATTCCTTTGGGCCAATCTGAATCAGCAGAGCTTCAAGATTGGAGAACTGGTCATTGTCTGGAAACTCACACAGTCCTAGCTTCCTCTGTATGGAGTCAACATACCCAACTCCAACTAACCTTTGGCCATCAACAACGGATAACTTAACACCTACACCCCCGACAGAACATGACATATCACTGCTGCCAAACAGAACTTCTTCAAATTGGGAAAGATTGCCTGGTGAAGCCTAAAAAACAAACAAAATGAAAGGAAAATCACTAGCAGCCACTTTTAAACCTCCTTTTGGATTCTATTAGCATAAACAAGATAAAATTACTAATTTTAATTGCATTTAGTTGAAAATCTTTTGTAGGAAGAAAGCAACCACACAATAAAAGTAGAACGAGAGAAAAAAATCTTTACCTCAAAAAACTCTGACAATGGTACATATCTAAGATATTAAAATGTAATGTAATGTAAGAAGAAAAGCCATTTCCAAATGGATACAGTGTCTAAGGATAAAACAATTCTCACAAGAATTGCAAACTATAAACAACTATATGAAAAATTGCTCCAAGTCAATAAGAGAAATGGAAGACCCACACATACACACACACACAAAGATGACAAAGCTACGGATTTGTCCAACTCATTCTGGAAAACAATTTAGATTTAGAATTAGTAACTAGGGTCATGCCCTTTCATGAAGGCTGAGGAAAGGATACCCTAAACAAATACAACCAAGGACATCAAAGATGAAAAGAAAGGTTGTAGATGCATCAAAACAAGACTTTTTATAGTAACAAAGAATTGAAAAGAAAGGAAAAGTAAATAGATTGAGGAATGACTGAACAACCTGTGGGACCTATATGAAAAGGAAAATTACTGAACAAACACCTACACAAACTGATTCAAAGTGAAAAAAGAACAAAGAAAACAATATATCCAATAAACAATGATAACTGAAAAAATAATTACAACTGAATGCCATGAAATTGCCTTGGCCAAGATTAATCCAAAAGAAAAGAATGCACAAGTAGGTAACTATGGATGTAGAACATTATATATGATATCATACTTGATTGATATCACTGGTTAATTTTTTACTAAATTGTTTTATTCTTGTTATAATTTGCTACAAAGGATGGTTCTCTGAGAGAGGAAGGAAGAAAGGGCATATTAGGAAATTCAAGTGACATAAAAACAAAAGAGATGAATAAATATTTTTGAAATCATATGAAAGCCATAAATTTTACCTAGAGCCAACCCTGGCAACTTTACCAATGAAAATGTCTGATGTTCTCAAACTATAAATCATATACTATTCTGAGACGGATATAAGTTTGCTTTAATGGTACTGGATAGCAGCAAAGTTTTATCAGGAAAGTATTCTGCCCTCTTTGTGATGGGTTTCCTTGCTTTCCTAATAAACTTATTCAGGTACTATGGCAAGTCATATCAGAGAAAATATTCACAAATGGTAGTGGAATTAATTCATTAAGTACCTGCTGTTTGCAAAATAACCCTAGGACTGTCTTAAAATAAATTTAAACAAAGACTGAGGGAAACACAATATTGAAAAATGTCATTTGAGGCACCTGAAAAACTTCCAGTATCAAAGTTCAAATTATTAAAATATCAGGGGAAGAAAATCAGAATTTTAGAACAAGATGGGCTTTAGAAACCAAGTCCAATACTTTTACTTTAGAGAGAAGGAAGCTGCATCAGATTCATGTTAAGTGACTTACCCAATGTCACATAGGTGGTTAACGATAAAAAACAGAACCATAATGAGAGGTCTAGAATCCAAAAATTCCCCTTCTCTAATTGCTTATGATTCCAACTTCTCCCAACAAAACTTGCAGATTAACAATGCAAGGGGTCTTTATAACGATTTATAACTTATAATTTAACAGAAAACAGATACAGGGGTGTACTATGCATGTGTGTGCATGTATGTATATATACATACACAAGCATATAATGCACAGGTGCGCGCACACACAAACACACACAGTTTCCTTTATGCACTGGTGGAGGGACCACTGAGGTGGTCTCCCCCTCAAAAAATTAATTGTGCATTTCTTGTTTTATTTACATCAATAAGTATAGTGGAATCCCTTTAAAATGCTAGTATTAGGAGACTGAATAAAAAAAATAGAAAGAAAAAAACACTAAACTTATAGTAAGAAAATCTGGGTTCAAATCCAAGGTCTAACATGTTAGATGAAAGGGAACGTACATGATAGAAAGCCAGAGTTCAAGTCCCCCTTACTGACACTGCTTCCATAACTGTAGGCAAGACACTTTTAATATCCTAGGCAACTCTCTAAGACTACAGTTTGCAGAATAGCTGCACATCTAAGAAATCACAGGTTTGGACCACCCTCCCTTGTCTCTCATTTAAAAAATTATTATCAATGTGATGATAGGCGAAAAGTCATTTGACATCTCCAAATCCCAGTCTCTCCATCAGTAAAATGGGGACAAAACATTATTTCACAAACTGTTTTAAACAAAGTATTTTATAAACAAGATTCTCTATAAATAAGAATTGTTATGGTCAGTAATGTAGGCACATTCTAAAAAGCTTTCATTACATAAAATTATGTTTCAGGGTATGTTATATGATCCCTAAAATATCCAAATTCATGTTGTAATGAAATTCTGCTGTTAACTATGGGTATTCGGTATTAAAATTTGCCTAAAAAACAACTTTGTAGCGAAGAATTTAATGTTAGTCTACTTCCTATACAACCAGTGCATAGTAACCAACTATGACCCGGATGTCACAAGCACACTTTCTTCGTTAACTATGGGGCAGACAGTCAGTGGGAATCAAGGGCACTACTGCTTCGTCATCCAAGGTCACTCACAGCTGAACTCTCTAACTTACCGCCTGTTCTTACCAAGTGGCCACAGTAACTGTTAAGCTCGCTCTTACAAAATGACCCTAAGAAAACAAACGGTTCCAATATTCCAAGAAAAATGGTGTTTTAAGACCTACGTGAAAAATAAACTAATAGGTCATTTAATAAAATTCGCTATTGTTGTTATTCAGCTATCTGGTCACGCCAGCTGTGACTCTGTGAACCATACTATCCATGGAGTTTTCTTGGCAAAGATACAGGAGTGGTTTGCCACATGTTTCTCCAACAAAATAATGTAAGTTACATTAAATCTAACACTTCCAGTCTAGGAGTACAGATTGTCATAAAGGCCAATTTAGACATACAACAACCTTATGAATTCCTGACTTAGGAGTGACCCTTCTTTAGGAATGGCTATCACAATTGGGATTCATCTTCCCACTGGCATAGATGCAAGAACTTTTCTATTCCCCAAGGAATTTTCCCAGTCAGTACTTTCGCTAGAAAATTCTTTCCTTTATCCCTCTCCTTGCCACCACTGCCAGGGTGAGCTGCTGGCAGCTGGTACTGTGCAAGAAAAACTGGAACATTTTTGCCACAGATGGCACAGATGGCTAATAATGGCAGCAGCACTACAATTGTGAGATTTTCTTTCCACTTTTCTCTGCAAGAAAAAAAATTACCTTGAATGCCACATGCCAATCATTCTCCTTGGTGGCCTTATTCCCAGCTTTATTCTTATAAACTTCAACTCTATACTGACGAACCAAGAGGAGGTCCTTCGCAAAAGATTCAAAATTCATTTTACTAAGCACAACACTTTCCAGTTTTTTTGCACCTAAAAGATAGAAACAGCATACTTTAAGTTAATTTGAAATTGTATATAGATAAAAAGCAAAACAAAAAAGTTCAAGTCCTCAAATCAAAATAATAAAGATACAAAACTTCAGTTCACATTACTTTGAAAACAAATATAATCAAACAAAAAGCATTAAGCATGACTTGTAAAAACTCATAGCAATGCCTACATTCTGTAAACCACTAACCCTCCTCTTCTCTCACATGCTTCCAAGCTGCAATGACCATTAAAATCCATCACTGCATTACAAATTTTCTGGGAAGGAGTTTCTTGCTGATCTTTGACAGTAGGCTCTCTGCAGGGCCACAAAGGAACCAGGAATTACACTACAAAAGGAGAATTCACCAGAGCTTGCAAGCTGTGGGCACAGTTTTGGAGAACCCAGTCACCTCTCTGCCACAATCAGTCAGTCAGTAAGCATTTATTAAGTACTCACTATGCAACAGACACGGCTAAATGCCCATCTATCCAAAGAAAGATAGCTCCTGTTCTCAAGGAGCTCACAGTCCAATCGGGGAGACAGCATACAAACATCTATGGGCAAACAAGCTATGTACAGGATAAACTGAAGATAAAGACAGAGGGAAGGAAGGCAGTAGAATTAATAGGAAATGGGAAAGGCTTCCTGCGGAAAGTGGAATGCTAGATGGGACCCAAAGGAAGCCAAGGAAATCAGGGAGCAGAAATGATGAGGGAGAATATTTTGGACACAGGGACAAACAGAAAAATTCCTGGGGTCAACAGTAGGTCTCCCCCTCATAAGGAGGCCCCATAAATGAAATGAAATAGCCCAATAGTTCAAGTGATAACTTCAAAAATCATTCTTCTTGCCTTTTTAGTAAACATAAGTAAACTCTATTACTCCCCGAAACAATAAACTTAACTATAAGAGAAGTATTTCATAAGAAAATTTGTGGCATACAGGAGATGAAACAAAAAAACATGTGGAAGTACTGCCCATATCCTTAAATCTGATAGAACACAAAGAATGTCTCATCAGCTAGGACTGAACAAGTCACTTGAATGCTCCCTGGGCTACGATCTCTTACGATGCACATATACGACAAAGCTTGACATAGGAAAGCACAATAGTAAAGATTTTCGGGAGAGATCAGAGATTTTCAGAGATAGGAAAGTCATTAGTAATCTAATTCAACACCTTATTTTATAGATGAGGAAACTGGGGCCCAGAAAGGTAACATGGATTACCACTACCACATGGCTAACTAGTGACCTTATAAATTGGAGGAGGACTGAGTAAATAAGATTCAGTTCATCAACATGATGCAATATTATTATACCATAATAATCAAAATGAAGAATTCAAAAAAATCAGGGGAAAATATATCATTCATACCAAGTGATAAGTATCAGAAAAACAATATGTAAAACAAAAACAAATGAAAATAAAGAAAATCAACCTTCTATAAACTATGGCTCCAGAGATGACTTGAAAAAATATAACTCCCTCCTGACTTTGCAGAGATAGAGATCTGTGGATATGAAATATATATGCAAATATATGCATACATGGTCAAACACGGTCAAGAAGTCAGTTGCTTTTCCTGAACTGCTTCTTCCACCACCACTTTTTGTTAAGGTATAGAGAGCTTTATGGGAAAGTAAAGAAGAAAGAATATAATCAGAGATTAATTCGTTATAACAATAAAAAGCATCAATAAAACTTTTCAAAAATTAAATAAATTCATTTGGGAAACAAGATATTCATAAAATTAATGCAAGATGGTACATGGATGTCGTTCGGGGTGGGGGGGGCTGGGAGTGAGAGGGAGGCATTTCTACTTCAGGGTACTAGTAAGGGTTTAAGGGAGCAGCCTGACATAGTGGACAGAGTGCCATGTCTAGAGTGTGAATGACTCATCTTCCTGAGTTCAAATCTAGCCTCAGACACCGTACTAGCTATGTGACCCTGGGCAAGTCACTTCACCGTTTGCCTCAGTTTCCTCATCTGTAAAATGAACTGAAGAAGGAAATAGCAAACCACTCCAGTATCCTTGCCAAGAAAATCCCAAAGGGAGCCATGAAGACTCAGACGTAAGTGAAACTAGCGAACAACAACAACCAAAGCAAACAGCCATATTTTATGATTGAGAAATAGTGGGAGGGATTTTAAACAGACTTACAAGCAAGACAAAACCCAACAACACCAAATAAGACAACACTCTTTACAGCCCAGCATTCATTTGAATTAAATTGAACGAGTATTTATCTAGTGCCTACTCCATGCATTAATGGTGGCCACCTGGCACAGCAGACAGAGCTGGGCAGTCAGGAAGACTCATTCTCCTGGGTTCACAAACAACTGAACAACAACACTACACGCAAGGCAAGCACTGGCACCGTGCTAGGTAGCAGGGGAACAAAGACAAAAGAGAAAACGTCCAGACCTCACAAAGCAGCCTTTCCTCTGGGCCACGTAGGAAGGAGGAGACTCCAAGTTTCGGTGTAGTTTTAAGCGTCAGTAGCTTACAACAGTTTACCTTAATTTCAATATAGACAGAGTCCTCATTTCCTGGCACAATTTATGCGGCTACCAATCTAGTCACTCCAGGGCGACTGCCAGGGACTCCTAATTGGTCTCCCCACCTCAAGTAGTTCTCCACTCAAATTCATTCTTCACACCTCAGTCAAAACTATCTTGCTTAAGAACAAGTCTGAGATGTCAATCCCCTGCTCAAACTCCAGGGGCTCCCCTACAAGCTCTCAGGTAGAAGTTAAATGCCCTAGCTTGGCATTCAAAGCCCAATCAAGCTTCCAAATCTTCTTACTTCATTATTCCTTTTCATGGGTTTTTCCATGCACAGATTTTATTTTCCTAATGTAACAAACTTTTAATTTAAATAAAAAGGGGGGAATTTCATATTAAGTCATTCTCATCCAATTTCTGGTTATCAATTAATCATGTTTATAATGCCTTTATTATCCCACTTAAATACTGAATTCACAGGTAAGATGCTGCGTCTTTTCAACTAAGACTGAACTAATTTCAGCATTTCCCCATTAACATGTTAAAAGAACTCCATTTCAGTTTCCTCTTATTTGATACATCTGAAGTTTCATGATCATCTTTAAACTTCAAATTCTCAATAGGCTTAATTTACCCAAACACCCCAGTCACTCCATCCTTACAATATTTCTGGTCACCAATAACTGTGTAACATTGATAATAGTATAGAGTAGTGGTTAAAGAGCAGTCCTCAAAATCAAGAAGACCTGAAGTCAAACTTTAACCTAGAAAAGTAGTTTAACCTCTCAGTGCCCCCAGCAACTCTGTAAACATTAAGATTCAAGCTACTGCCCATTTGCATCCATAGGGTAAATCTGCCCACCTGGAACTGCCAAAACCAAGAAATCCCAGGTCCAGATCAAAATAACAATAATAAAGTACAGTAAAAATAGCAGTCCAACAAATATTTATTCAGGGTGTGGACTCAGGTGACACAAAGACGGAAGAACAAAGGCACTGCTCTCAAGGAGGTTTTGACTGAAAAAATTAGAGGAAAAATCCAGACAAAGTCCTCTAAGAAAACTTGAGGAAATGAATAGCTATGGGGATTCTGCGAATATAATTCAGGGCTAAACTGTGGGGTTTAGACTGAAGGGTGCTTAGAGACAGGAAAAAGTGAGCTGTGTTTTAGGTTGAGGAAAGCTAAATAAGCTTACCCTAGTCTACAATGAAACTGATTTACAGCAGTATAAAAGGTAATTTGGACGGCTACAAGAGGCTACAGACTTGGGTAAAAATCTATTCTTCATTCATAAATGGGTACTTTATAAGACATACCAATCTCCCCCAATAACTGCATTTAAACGCAATGCTTAGCTAAAACAGTACGGAGCCTGTAACCAGGAAACCGAAATCCCCATTCAGCCACAGACATTTGCCAGCTTTGTGACTCTGGACAAGTCACTGTCTTAAGTTTCCTCCTCTGTAAAATGAGGATAAAAAGATGAGCACTTACTTCCCCAGGGCTTTGTGCGGTGAAAATGGGTCCTATTTTTAAAGAACTTCGCAAACCTTAAAGCACTGTTTTTATGTTTGGTGCAATAAAGTCTACAGCAAGATGACTGGATGACTGACAAAAACTCTTTGAAATAAAGATTCTTTAAACTTTCAGGTGACCACCTGAAAGTATCAGGAGCAAAACTTAAATGATACAAAGCATGTGTGTGACCAGAAAAGGGAGATGCGCTTGGGACCAAGACTTCGGGGAGTTAAACAGTGCCCCAGCCCACGTGCTGGGAAAGCCCTCCAGCATTCACCTAGCCCACTCCCTTGGCAGCGGGGTGAAGCCCTTCCACTCCACGGGCCTGGCCAGGGTCCAGACCCAAAATCAAGGCTCGAAGGCTGATAAGAGACGTGGGGGCTGGATGAGATGATCATGAAGGCCTCCTTTAGTTCTAAAATTCTATTATTAATACTAAAGCCACGGGCACGCTGACCTCTCAGCCCCCCACTCGCGTCCTCGACCCCTTTTCTGAACCCCGCAGCGGGAGGGGGCGGGGCAGGCCCCCCCCCCAGAGGCGGAGGGGAAGCTCTCTGAGGGCAGGAATCGCTTTCGCCTGCCTTTGCACGGCCAGCGTTCGGCACCGGAACTGGCACACAGCAGGCGCTTAATAAATGCTTAGTGAATTGCAAAAGATTGAATTGCACAGTGGGCCTGGGTTCGACACCCGGCTCCACCTCGCCTAAGGGAGTTCTTTACGGAAAATAGGATGGGGGGGTCGGAATGGTCGCGCGTTCACCCCGCCCCCTCATCCCCCTCGGAGGGTGAGGACGCCGGCAGCGATGCAAAGAGAGCCTTAAAAGGGGCGTGTTCCCACACCCAGAAGGGGGAGGGGACGCGCTGGGAGGCCCCGGGAGGACGCTGAGGCCCGCCGGGCCTTTGCTCCACAGGCCCCGGCCCCCCGCCCTACCCCAGGCCAGCACAGGGAAGGCGGCCCCGGCCCCCGCGGGGCTGCCCTTACCCGTCACCCCGATATACTTGATGACCGCCTGGGTCTTGAACACCTCCCGGGCGGCCAAGAGCGCGTCATCGCCGTGCGCGGTGTAGTAATCGCCCCGATCGAAGATGCGCACGGTGGTGAGCGGCTTCGGCGGCATGGCCTGGAAGAAGCGGATGAAGCTGCACTCGGCCTGGCTGTCCATGGCCAGAACCTCCTTCGGTTGCAGCGCCATGTTGGAATCTCCCGCCAGCAGCTGCCGGCGACCCCGCCTGACCCTGCGCCGGCCCGCCTCTTTCCCGCCTTCCTTGATGAGTCAACCTGGAGGCCCAATCAGCGTCCAACTCTGTCCTGCGAGGGGCGGGGAGGACGCGGCTAGAAGCGACCAATCACAAGGCGGACGGAAGCTGCGGCTCGATGACGCGCCCCCCAAGGTTCCGCCTCTTAGATCTCGGCCGGAAGCTGGAGACCGAGTCGCTGGAGAGCTCCTGCCTGTCCCCCTCCCCTCGGCACCGGAAGTGGGGAGCCTTCGGGAGGTTCGAGGCTTCCCACTGAAAGCTGGAGCTGCGTGCTTGTGGTGTGCGATGTCGGCCTTAGAGTCACGACGTTTGGCGGCCAAGAAAAGCGACCCCTGTTACCGACACGACTCCCTGGTATCCAGCTACCGTACCGAGGTGGAAAGGGGCCATGAGTTCAAGTTCTGCCCCAGACACTGGGCACAGTTGTGCAATAGGGGCAAGGACGACGGGTGCCCTCCTTCTGTCCGTGAGCCCCAGTTTATGCTGTACGTGCCCTGTTTGTAGGGAGGTGTTTGCAGTCTGTTACTGTGAGCGCCTTGAGGACAGACGCTGGTTTTTGCCGGGTTTTAGTCGTTTTTCAGTCATTTCCAACTCCATGACCCGGTCTGGGGCTTTCTTGGCAGAGATACTGGAGCGGTTTGTCATTTCTCTCTCCATCTCATTTTACAGATGAGGAAACCGAGGCAAACAAGGTGGAGTGACTTGCCCAGGGTCACAAAGCCAGTAAGTGTGGGAAGCCAAATTTGAACTCAGGAAAATGACTCACTGTGCCACCCCTACAGATGAGAATACTTCTTAATTTAATTAAGGATTAATTAATTTAATTTGTTATAGTTTATTTATTATAACATACAATATATATTATATTTACATGTATCTTATGTAATACATATGATATATAATTTTATATATCATGTGTATTGTATAATTAATATAAATTATTTTTAAAATAAGGCTTAATTAATTAAAAAATCTCAATGCCATCCTATCCCTTGACCTTTTCAAGATTCCCTACTTTAACATGCTGAAAAAGGCTAACACCTTTCTTACCTAGGATGATGTCGCTTCATACTGACCAAAACAATTCATCCACCTGCCTAGGCAACTAGATGTTACAGTGCATAGAGTACTGAACCTGAAGTCAGAAAGACCCGACTTCATATCCTGCTGGAGATATTTACAAGCTGTATGACCATCAGCAAGTCACTTAACCTCCGTTTGCCTCAGTTTCCTCATCGGTAAAATAGAGCCAGTACTTGCACCCACATCCCAGTGTTGTGAGGACCAAAGGGAGATCGTGTCTAGTTTAGCTGAGCTTCTGACACATAGTAGGTACTTAATAAATGCTTGTCGCCCTTCAGAAAATAATTGTCCACAATGAAAGAGAAATTGCTGACTTGTTAGTATAGGTTCCCCCAGATATCTGGGTCTTCTCCCTCCTCCAGTTCTCTTCTTTGCCCCATTCGCCTCCTCCCCATCTTATGCTCATCTGGGTGCATGTTCTGTTCCTTCAGTAGAATGTGACAACAGGGAGGAGGAGCCTTTCAGCTGGCATAGTACCTTGCACATAGTAGATGCTTCATATGTGGTTTTCATCATCTTCATTCTTCAGAAAAGCTGGATCACTCCCTTTGGCAGTGGCACCTTGGGGCACCTCAATGAAACATTGAAATGCATAGCCATATACAAGAATACAAGTCATTCCCCAATTGATAAATGGTCAAAGAACATGAACAGGCAGTTTTCAGAGGAAGAAATTAAAGTTATCTATAGTCATATGAAAAAAATGCTCTAAATCACTATTGATTAGAGAGATATAAATGAAAACAATTCTGAGGTACCACATAACACCTATCAGATTGGCAGACATGACAGAACAGGAAGATGATAAATGTTGGAGAGGATGTGGGAGAGTTGGAACACTAATTCATTGTTGGTGGAGCTGTGAGCTGATCCAACCATGCTGGAGAGCTATCTGCAACTATGTGCAAAGGGCTAGAAAAAATGTGCATACCCTTTGACCCAGCAATATCTCTTCTGGGACTGTATCCCAAAGAGATTGTAAAATGGGAAAGGGTCTCATTTATGTGTACAAAAATATTTATGGAAGCTCTCTTTGTGGTGGCCAAAAACTGGAAATCAAGGGGATATTCATCAAATGGGGAATGACTGAACAAGTTCTGGCATATGAATGTAATGGAATGCTATTGTGCTGTAAGAAATGATGAACAGGCAGACTTCAGAGAGGCCTGGAAAGACTTATATGAACTGATGCTGAGTGAAAAGAGCAGAACCAGGAGAACTTTGTACACAGCAACAACCACAGCGTGGGAGGAATTTTTCTGGTAGACTTGGTCCTTCATAGCAATGCAAGGACCTAAAAAATTTCCAATGGACTTTTGAGGAAAAACACCTTCCACATCTAGAGAATTTGATCACAGAATGAAGCAGACCATTTTCTTTTGTGTTATGATTTGTTTTGTTTTATGGTTTCTTCCATTCATTTTTATTCTTCTATTCAACATGACTAAGGTGAAATTGTATTTAATAGGAATGTATGTGTAGAACCTATATAAGATTGCATGCTGACTTAGGGAGGGAGTAGGGAGAGAGGAGGGAAAAGGGAGAGGGAGGGGAAAAAAATCTAAGATATATGGAATGGATTGTAGGACACTGAAAACAAATAAAATAATTATTAATAAAAAATATGTAACAATAAAAAGAAAAGGATACACAAAGTCGCTTTTTGTTTTTTACTTATTGTCCAACTAGATAGCAGAGATAGCTAGGTGGCACACTGGATAGAGAGCTGGTCTTGGAGTCAGGAAGACCTGAGTTTCAGCCTCAGACACTTACTAGCTGTGTGACCCTGAGCAAGTCACTTAATCTCCATTTACCTCTATCTGCTGGAAGAGGAAATCACAAAACACTCCAGTATCTTTGCTAAGAAAACCCATGGACAGTACTGGTGTGCTGTGTTCCCCGGGAATCACAAAGGGTAGGACACGACTGAACAATAACATATAGATGGGACTTAAATTTATTGCATTTCACCTAGAAATTAAAGGAGATTATCACTGTTAGAGGGAAGAAACGATAATAGAAGAGTGGGAATTGGCCTCTCATACATAAAGTTAGCAGAGGAGACAATTCTTTAAGTATTATGGCCTGCTGTCTGGTTACTTCATTCTTTGGAAGAAGATTCTTGCATTCATCCCAAAATCACTGAGTCTAGATGGGAGGGAGTTCAGGTGCTATCTAGTCCCAACATGCACTCAAACAAGAACTGCCTCTGTAACTTACTGGATGAATGATTATCTAACTTTTTGCTTAAAGACCTTCATTGAGGGGGAACCCACTAGACCCTAAACCAAGCCATTCTGCTTTGTGACAATGGTAATGTTATTATTAAAGTTTTCATTATATCAAGACGAAAATTTCTCTTTATCCCAAATCAAGTGAACAAGTATTTAATAAGTATCTACTATGTGCCAGGCACTTTGCTAAATTCTGGGTATGTTCAAAGAAGGGGCAGCTAGGTGACAAAGTAGATAGAGGACTGGGAATCCAGAAGACCTGTCTTCCTGAATTCAAATCTGCCCCAGACATTTATTGGCTGTGTGATCCTGGGCAAGTCCCTTAATCCTGTGTAAGAGTAAGCAAGGTGGGATTTTTGTTGTTTTCTTTCTGGAGTTCCGTTTCCCAGGCTCTAAACATCTGAAGGCCTTTGAATCTGGGTAATTCACAGCTCTTCTGAGTCCCGTGAGTTGTGATGCCTTCTGGCTCTGAACCTGTTAGTTGAAAACTATATATACTGGGAGCTTGGTATTTTGCTTTGGGGGTTTCATTTATGAGAAGGACCTTTTGATTCCGTAGATGGGACTCTGAGTAGCCCTTTGTTAAGAGATATCTCTCCCCTACCACTCAGACGTTTGTGCTCTCCAGATCTGGTGTATTGGGGGTTGTATTACTTTGTTCAGACAGTAGGAGCACTGTTTGTTGAAACTCTATGCTAATTTCTCTGCTTGTATTTTCTACTTATCTGTAATTAAAGCAAGATTGTTGACTCCTTTAAAAGTTGCCTTTCCTTTAGCTAAGTAGAACAAAGAGCCTGTGCTAGCAGGCCATCCTGGGTGTGCTAGAGTGCTTGCTACTACACCGTTTACTTCAGTTGCTTTATTAGTAAAATGAGCTAGAGAATGAAATGGCAAACTATTCCAGTATCTCTGCCAAGAAAACTCCAAAATGGGGTCACAAAGAGTCAGACAAGACTGAAACAACTCAATGACAGCAATATACAAAAAAAGCAACAAAAAAAAAATTCCCTGCCCTCATGGAGATCACAGCACAACAGGAGAGACAATAAAATATTCCAACAACTATGTACGAACAGTATATTTACAGGGTAAATGGTACATAATCTCAGAAGGAAGGCAGCAGAAGGAAGGAGGACCTCTACCCATCATCCCTAATTCAAGTCAATTTCACTAACATTTACTTAATGACAATGCTTATTAAACTCCTCCTAAGTTCACATCACAGTGTTAAATGATGAGGGTACAGACAAAAAAAGAAATTGTCCTAGCCTTTGAGTAACTTAAATTCTACTGGGGGAATACAATAAATGACAAAAGGAAAACAGACCCAAGCTGAGATTAAATTCTACTGGAGAAATATATGTATATTAATAAGTAAATAAATGTAAAGTCATTCCAGGAAGGAGAAAACACTAATAACTGGATGTATCAGAAAAAAAACAGCTACCCTATATAGGAGATAGCTAGCACATGAACTGGAAAATAAAGATCCTAAGAAGCAGAGGTAAGTTGGCAATATATTGCAGGCATGCAGGACCATCTGTTCAAAGACACAGAAGTGAGAGAGGTAATATCTTGTTCAAAGAACAGCTAGTAGGAATTTCCTGGAATGTGGAGTTTGTGAAAGTGAATGATATGAAATAAGAATAGAAATGTAGATGGGGGCCCAGTTAAAGGCAAGACTTGGTTGCTAACATGAGGATTTTGTAGGTAACAGGAAGCCGATGAAGATTTTTTGAGTCAGGGAGTGATTTGTTCAGATCTCTGTCTTAGAAATATTGATTTGACTACTATGTCAAAAATGCAGTGAAATCACATTTAGATTATCAAATTTGAGAGGGGGAGTTAGTGTGATGGAAGTCGGATGTTCATCTAGGAAAGCTGGAGGAGAAGTTTTGAGTATGTAACAGGAACAGCTAACATACTAGTCAACAGCTATCATACTCTTGGCACACAGTAGGCCCTTAACAAGGGCTTTTTTTCATCCATTCATTCAAAATGCGTTAGAGAGAAAAGAGCCTGGAATCAGAGAAACTAGTTGGGCACCATGACAATAGTCTGAGCAAGAGCCTGAACCAGAGTAGTAGCTCTATGTGGAGAAAAAAGGGGATAGAAGTCTTTATGATGACAAAATCAGATAATGAACTATATTGAGTGCCAACTATGGGACAAGTGCTGTGTCCTTTACAACTTTTCTTTCTAGACTCATTGTACTTTACACCCCAAGCCCCACTCTATTACCCAGTCAGCTGGCCTTCTCTACTCCTCACCAAAGACACCCTGTCTCCCATCTCGGTGTCTTTACGCTACTATCTGATGTGCCTGAAATGGAGTTTCTCGCCTCCTATGCCTCAGAATTCCCCTCTTCCTTCAAAATGCAGCTCAGACAACACCTTTCTAAATAAAGCCCAACTGCTAATGACCACCCTCACAAACTACCTTGAATTTAATTCCTTGTATTCTATATAAATTTCCTTGTCTCCTCCCTTATGATACAAGCTCGAGAGTAGACATTGTTTCATGCATTGAACTTGTGTCCCCAGCATCTAGCACAGTGTCTGATAGGCACGTAATAGATAGATGTTCATTGACTGAATCTGAAGGAAGAAGAGTTTTAGAGCCTACGTGAAAGACGTTGTACTTAACCCTACAAAGTTTCATCTTTGTTTCTTTTGTTGGTCAGTCATTTCAGTTGTATCTGACTCTTTGTGACCTGATTTGGGGTTTTCTGGCAAAAGGTACTGGAGTGGTTTGCCATTTCCTTCTCCAGCTCATTTTACGATGAGGAACCTGAGGCAGACAGTGTTAAATGACTTGCCTAAAATCACACAGCTAGTATCTGAGGCCAGATTTGAACCCAGGAAGATGAGTCTGACTGGAAGCCTGGCCTCCACTGCGCCACCCAGCTGCCCCCATTGTCCCATCAGTGATCTAGCACGTTTGTTAGCTGTTCCTCTGATTTTCTTAGCTAATATTTTTATTCTCTAAAAAATATCTAATATTTTTAAATGAACATTTTCCTAGCTTTTACCCCATTAGGCAATTCTCTAGAGTTGGTTTATTTAAAAGTACTATTACTTCTCTTAAACCAGTAAATAAGTAGTTAAGTTAAACCAGTCTTCTATGTAGCAAACCCTTCAAGGAAGGCACCCTTAATACTTCCTGCTCTATGGGCTATTTTAGTAACCACTTCACTTTCAAGTCTTAGCCCAGTTCTAGGGAGACACTTTTTTTCTTAAAGGAAAACAAAAGTTAAGTTAAAAATTTTTATCAAAAACCTCAGCCGTGAATTCCAATTTGAAATTCTACTAAAAAGGTTAAAAAGCTTTGTTTAGTACTTTGAAGATCATTTCAGACCATTTGTAAAAAGATTAAATGATTTGTTTTAAGTACATGAAGCTCATTCTATTTTAGCTTAGGCTTCTTATTCCCCTTCAGAGAAATCTATTGAATCATAAAAGTCCTGTAGAAAGGATGAGAAAAGCCAATAAATTTATTTATTTTAGGAGGTATTTATTAATCAGTTATATCATGTCCTCAAACACTCTGTTGAAGATACAGAAGCATAAAAAAAATGAACTGTGTTTTCCAGGGGTACTACGTTTAAGGTCCACGGACCACCATATGGTTTGTGGATAGATTTCAAGGGTTCCCATGAACTAGAATGGGAAAAAGTTATATTTCTATTTGCATTATAACTGGTTTCCTTTGTAAACCCATGTATTTTACATAAAAACACATAAAAACATAAAAAAATAAAAATAAAAACATCATTCTGAGATGAAGTCCATGGTCTTCACCAGATTGCCAAAGGGATCTATGACGCAAGAATGGTTAAGAACTTTTGACTTAAGGTGGATTTAAGAAAAACCTTGAAAGACTTACATGAACTGATGCTGAGTGGAATAAACAGAACCAGAACATTGTACACAGTAACAGCAACATTGTGACATGATCAACTATGATAGACTTAACTCATCTTTCTTTTTTGAGCTTACATTCTTTTTTATTTTAATTTTTATCATCACCTTCATTTCTCAATATATCCTTCCCTTCCTCTTCCTGAAGGATGTTCCTTTTTATTCATTTATTTGGTATTTTATTTTCTCCCAGTTACATGTAAACAATTTTTAACATTCATTTTTGAAATTTGGAGTTCCAAATTTTCTCCCTTTCTCTCTTGCCATACCATCCCCAAAATGAAAAGGCAAGCAATTTGATATAAGTTATACAAACATAGTCATGCAAAACATTTCCATAATGGTCATGTTGTGAAAGAAAACAGACAAAAAAAAAAAACAAGAAAAAAGTATACTTCAGTCTGTATTCAGACACCATCAATTCTTTGGGGACCTAAGTCCATCAGAATTGTCTTGGATCATTGTACTTGTGAGCATAGCTAAGTCATTCAGAGCTGATCATCTTACAATATTGCTGTTACTTTATACACAGTACATTTCACTTCTCATCAGCTCCTATAAGTCTTTCCAGGTTTTTCTGAGAACATCATGTTCATCATTTCTTATAGCCCAATAGTATTCCATCATAATCATATACCACAGTTTGTTCAGCCATTCCCCGTTTGATGGGCATCCTCTCAAGTTGTAATTATTTGCCCCCAGAAAAGAGATGCTATAAATATCTCTGTACGTATATCCTTTCCCTTTTTGTTTTTTAATCTCTTTTAGTATGCAAACCTAGAAGTAGTTTTAGGTCAAAGGATATGCCTGGTACTATATATAGCCTTTTAGGCATAGTTCCAAGTTGCTCTACAGAATGGTTGAATCAGTTCACAACTCCACCAACAGTGCACTAATGTCTCATTTTTCCCATATCCCTTTCAATATTTTTAATTTAATAGCCAATCTATTAACTATGAGATAGTACCTCAGAATTATCTTAATTTGTACTTCTCCAATCAATAGTGAGTTAGAACATTTTTTCATATGTCTAGAGATAGCTTTGATTCCTTCATCTGAAAACCGACTTCATATCTTTTGATCATTTATCAACTGGGGAATGGTTCTTTTTTTATAAATTTGACTCAGTTCTCTATATTTTTGAGAAATGAGGCCCTTATCAGAGAAATTTGCTTCAAAAATTTTTCGCAGTTAGTATTGCTGGCTTTATTTCCCTCAATCCCATTCCCTTCCCTGCCATTTAGTAAACCGATTATGCAGCCTTTGAGGCCGAGATGCCACAAAGTATAAATCATTTCTCTGCTGCTTGGGTTAATATTTTTTTTTGTCCTAATTTTTTTTTAATTTTATTTTTTTTTATATTTTGTTTTTTTTTAATGTTTTACAATCATTTCCTTAAAGTTAAGATTTTATCCCCCCCCACCCTTCCCCCAGTACCCCCCTCCCTCCCCATGACAGCATACAATTCTGTTTAGGTTCTACATATACTTTCCTATTGAGCACATTTTCACTATATTCATGCTATGTAGTCAAACTAAAATAAATGGAAGAAATCATATAACAAATCAACACATAATACACTGAGACCCACCCACACACAAACATGATCTGCTACATTCTGCAAGTGACTTCCACATTTCTTTCTCTGAGTGTGGAAGGCATTTTGCCTTAGAAGACCGACATTAGGATTTTTTTTTTCTCAGTAAGTTCTTGTGTTATTACAAAGTTCCAAGTCTACCAGAAAAAACTCTCGCACACTGTGGTCATTGCTGTGCACAAAGTTCTCCTGGTTCTGCTCCTTTCGCTCAGCATCAGATCATATAAGTCCTTCCAGGCCTCCCTGAAGTCTTCTTGTTCATCGTTTCTTATGGCACAATAGTACTCCATTACATTCATATACCATAATTTATTCAGCCATTCCCCAATTGATGGGCATCCCCTTGACTTCCAGTTTTTGGCTACCACAAAGAGTGCTGCTATAAATATTTTTGTACACGTGGGACCCTTTCCCGTTTTTATAATCTCTTGGGGATACAATCCTAGTAGCGATATTTCTGGGTCAAAGGGTATGCACATTTTTGTAGCCCTTTGGGCATAGTTCCAAACTGTTCTCCAGAAGGGTTGGATGATCTCACAGCTCCACCAACAATGAATTAGTGTTCCAACTCTCCCACATCCTCTCCAGCATTTATCATTTTCTTGTTCTGTCATGTTTGCCAATCTTACAGGTGTGATGTGGTACCTCAGAGTTGTTTTGATTTGCATCTCTCTAATCAATAGTGATTTAGAGCACTTTTTCATATGATTATAGATATTTTTGATTTCTTCCCCTGAAAATTGCTTGTTCATATCCTTTGACCATTTATCAATTGGGGAATGACTTGGATGGTTATATATTTGAGTCAGTTCTCTATATATTCTAGAAATGAGGCCTTTGTCCCCGAGCTTAGCTGTAAAAATTTTTTCCCAATTTACTACATCCCTCCGAATTTTGGTTGCATTGGGTTTGGTTGTGCAAAAACTTTTCAGTTTAAAGTAATCAAAATTATCCCTCTTGCATTTCATAATGCTTTCTATCGTTTCTTTAGAAAAAAATTCTTCCCCTCGCCATAAATCTGATAAATACACTAGACCTTGCTTCTCCAGTTTATTCATGGTATCAATCTTTATACCTAAATCATGTAAAAATATGGAACGCTTCACGAATTTGCGTGTCATCCTTGCGCAGGGGCCATGCTAATCTTCTCTGTATCGTTCCAATTTTAGTATATGTGCTGCCGAAGCGAGCACTGCTTGGGTTAATTTTGACCTAACAATTAACACGAAGAAAATAGAGGTTCTCCACCAACCAGACATCTGTGGAACTATTGATTACAGCAAATGGAGAAATTTTGAATGCTGTGGATAAGTTCACTCACCTTGGCAGTATACTTTTCAAGGATATACACATAGATGATAAGATTCGCACATGCATTGCCAAAAGTAGCTCACTGTCTGGGAGGTTCTGAAGGAAAGTGTGGGAGAGAAAAGCTAATAGACTGAAGGTCTACAGAGCCATTGTGATGATCTCATTGTGGCATGTTTGTGAAATCTGGACAGTGTATCAGGGCCATGACAGGACACTGAATTGCTTCCATTTGAATTGTCTTAGGAAAATTCTGAAGATCACCTGGTAAGATAAGGTACCAGACTCCGAGGTCTTTTCTCAAGCTGAACTGCTTAAACTCTTCTATGGAGAACACAACTCCTATGGGCTGCCCATGTTGTTCAAATGCCAAACAGGCATTTGTCTAAAAGATTATTTTATGGAAAACTCACACAAGACAAGTACTCTCATGGAGGTCATAAATGATACAAGGATACTCTGGAAATCTCTCTAAAGAACCTTGATTATCAGTTGTGAAACAAAGGAGACACTGGCACAGGAACACTAAACATGGTATGCCTACATCAAAGAAGGCACTATACTCTATGAACAAAGCAGAATTGTGGTAGCTCAAAAGAAATGTGAGATGCACAAATTTAGAGCTCTCTCCACTCCAACATTTATATGGTCTATTTGTACCCTACCTGGGGAAGAGCCTCCTGGACTTGTATTGGTCTTATTAGCCATAGTTGGATACACTTTACCTTGCCCCCAACATAGTGATTTCATTTTGGTCTCTTCAAGAATAAAAGACAACAACCAACCAACCAATACATTGATTATGCTTGCAACTTTGTGCCTCAGGCTACCTTAATTTTTTAAATGTTACAGTGGAGAGAGTGGAATGAAAAGAACGCTGAGGTTGGGAGAACGACCATCAGGTTATGGCGATAGTCCAGAAACAAGGTGATGAAGAGTTATATAAGTGGAAAGGATATATAGGAGAGATGTGGAAAAGGCAAAAAATGACAACATTTGGTGACACATTGGATATAGGAGGGTGGTTGTGTTCAATGATTCATAGATAACATATAGGTTTCAAGCTTGGGTATGAGTGGAATAGGTTTAGTGAAGACTTCTCAGATTTTAATTCTTCTCCCAGGGGTGAGGTAAGACTGAGAGGGTCAAGGTCACAATATTTTTAGAATAGAATAATTCCATATAAGGATATAAAACTGTGTAGTACATTAGGGTCTCAATTATTGGATAAAACTTATATAATTCTTTAATTCTTCATTTCAAAAGGGATTGGTTAGATTTCGCATCTAGAATGTAAGATCATATTCTCAGCTAATGAGAATAATGGTCAGTGGTGGGGGAGGGACTTGCATTAGAGTCTATATAAATCACTGCCCTTTCTTTGACTTCGGCTTTCCTACTCCAGGTGAACTGGTACAGGATTGCCCCGCTTCTCGAGAATTGAATAAATAAACTTTCTGTCTTTACTTTGACAGGCCTCTGAGTAATTAATTAAGTAGGGACCCAAGCCATCCCACACAGGTACATAGAAGGATAGTGGTTACCCTAGTGGTAATAGGGAAACAGTGAAGAAGGAAAGATTTGGGGAAAGAGAAAATGAGTTTTGTTTTAAATGTATTGATTTTGAGATATCAATGAGTCCCCCAGTTGAAGATGTCCAATAGATAGTTGTTGATGTGAGACTGGTTAGGAGTGAGGTTAAGGCTGGATAAAAAAGCTGAGAATCATCCATATAGAGATTGTAATTCATTCTATGGGAGCTGCTGAGAGCACCAAGTAAGAAAACTATATTATTACATAGTATGGTATGGATCATATTGCTGTAAGATTTTCAGGGAGATCAATGAGAACAGAAAGAAGAAAACTTTCATGAAAGGATTGGTTCTTGAAATGGATCTTGAAGGATAGGTAAGATTTTAAGTAAGCAGAAGGACTGAAAGAAGGAAATACTCCAGGAAAGGGGGAAAACTAAGGAAAGACCGGGAGGCAGGAATGAATTAAGCCACAAAACATTTATTAAGGGCCTGTGTAACAAAACAACGGGCTAGGTGCAAAAAGAAATATAAATTACAGTCCTGCAAGGCAAAGGAATTTAAACTTTAATGGAATAGGAAAAAGCTTTCGACTCCTATACTGAATGAGGGGTGTCGTTACAAAAGCAGTGCTTTAGGGTGACTATCCTGTATAGTTTAAATGTGGGGAGAGAGCCAGAAGTTTGTAGTAATAGAGGTGTAAGTTACTGAAAAACTGGATGCTGGGGTGGTAGCTATTGTAATGAAGATTTATAAATGGGTACAAGAAATATTTCAGAAGAAAAATATGTAGTGTTCAATTGACAATAGATTGTGATTTTGTCCTTTGTTGCTGAAGAAGACCATGCCATCAAAGAAATGATGATATAACCTGCACTTGACTTTGTTTTGAATGAGGGAGGGTTGACTATAGATTATTGATTAACTGGATAGCTCCCAGTATTTGAACATGGGTAGGGATCATATTAGAAGCATTCTGTCTTTGACAGAATCAGAGGAGTTAAGGGAAGCAAATGGCTTCAGAGAGAAAGATGATCAGTTCAGTTTTGACCATGTTGAGTTGGATATGACAAGATTTCTAAGTGGAAACCCAATAGACAGTGATACTGATTTGGTTGTTGGTTGGTCAGTATTTTCAGTAATATCTGACCCTGCATGACTCCATTTGGGGTTTTCTGGGAAAAATACTGGAATGATTGGCCATTTCCTTCTCCTGTTCTTTTTAGAGATGAGAAAACTAGGACAAACAGTGACTTGCCCAGGTTGCACAGTTAGTGAGTGTTGGAGGCCAGATTTGAGCTCAGGAAGATATCTTCCTGTTGCCATCTCAGTGTTCTACTCTCTGTGCCACCTAGCTGCCCCTGGAATGGGATCAAAGACTTGGAGGTTCATCGGTATAGAAAGGATACTTGAAGTAATGAGAAAGATCAGCAACTTGTGGAAGCAAAAAAAGAAAAGAAAAGTCAAGAATAAACTCTGAATTGGACCTTAGGTGAGAGACTTAGACATTCTGTCTAATTAAAACCAGTCTGTGATATCCTTCATGTATCATAACGCTGTGAATCTGTGCAGCTTGACACACCATTAGTAAGTAGCACCTGCTTTCTGAGTGGAGTCAGGTTTATGTTAACACCCATATACTGTCAACAAGCCCAATTTATGATCTGGATAAACTATATGGTCAGATCTAAGGCTAACCAGCTCATATAGGGTACTGAACTTACATAAATTTAGCCTCAGTAACACCATATTCTAACCAACTCATCTGTTTTAGAATGTCTTTAGCTAATATTAAATCTTTAATTAGTCATGGTTCTTAGAATAATTTGTCTTTGGTTTTGCTAGAGTATCTGTGAACTGCAAACTGAGACTATTGATTTCACTTCCTGGTTACTTGACTACAAAAAAAAACCATGAAGTACCCCAGGAGCTGAGTTTGGTTGGCAAACTACCATGTGGGCCGCTCAGAGAAAAATTTATTCAGCTGAATCAGTCCAAGGTTCCCTCGATGAATACATATTCCTGTTGATGTGGTTGATCTTTCCTTGATGTGGTTTAGTAAATCTACTTTTGTTAACTGTTAAATGGCCTATGAGGCCCTCATTTCTTTTCAATATCATTTGTAAACTACTAGGACAATAGTCAGGCTCAGACCAAAACAATTGAATTATAATTGTTAAACTAAACAATTGGGTTAGTCATGCAGCATTGGGATGGAATGATCTTTTTGAAGTGGGAGATGAGTGGTGGAGAGGTAGTGCTTTTGGTTAGCGCTTCTGGGGATACCTCTATAGATGGTTGCTTAACATGAGATTTCCCCCACTTTTGGGAGATTAGAGAGTAAATTGTCCTTGTTCATTTAGTAAGGAGAGTCCTCGGTGAATATGCTCTATGCCCTCAAGAATTCTACCTTGAAGAAAGTTGTGGTAAACCATCTTTTAGGCTCCCAGGCTGTTTGCTCCTGAGGCTTCCAAACTCGTAATTTAAGCCTTCTTTTCTAGGAAGTTTACTCAATTCAGTTTACCTTCAAATCAGCAAGAAGAAATTGGATTTTGGGGATCAAGTGATTTTCCCCAGTACAAAAGAACACATACAAAAAGAATGAGATGTATCCTCCTGCCCTTGCTGGGACCTGATGACTTTGGATTGTTGACGGTTATCACACAATAGACAGAAGATTCTTCCTAACTTTAGGAAGTCATCTATAATGTAAATTTGACACTACCTTGTCTTAGTAGTTTAAAATGAATGGTTTTTGTCTTTGAGACTTTACTCCGAGATTTGTATAGAATGGAGAAAGAACTGTTTGCATTCAATGGCTTTTTAGAAATAACTAGTCCTATAATTGTATATAAACATAGTCAGCTGGATGAAGAGGGGTATGAGGGACCTAGGCAATTAGAGAAGGCAATCTAAGGCAAATCTATGGAATTTTTGGATTGTTTCAGGTTTGGGTTTTTTTAATTTTTAATTTAGTATTAGAAAGTACAACCAGACATTGATTTTGTTGTGATTCTTTGTTGTAAGGGAGACTCTTGAAACGATAATGTTTACTTCTTCCTAGGAGAAGAGACACCTTTCTGGATTTCGATAAACCTACCAATTTCACCTCCAGTTGATTTGCTGAGCACACAGGGATGCTATATCAAGTTTAAAACTTTAAAAAGAAAGACAATTCTTGCTCTTACTCATAAACTGTGCATTGTAACTATTGTACTATTCACAAAGAAAGGACAGCAGATGTCGGTAGTGAATGATATAGATGTGTGACCCCATTACTCACAATTTCATGGGCAGCACAAGGTTGGTGACTCAGAGGTGAAACGGAAGATGCACTCTGATGAAACTCCCAGAGCCACTTAGAGCTCCAACTTATATGCGTTTAGACAAAGAGCAGTCGTGGCATTAATAGGTGACTGCCATCACCACAATAGGATGAGGCAATGAAGTTGGATGGGTCATGGAGACGAGGGCATTGTTCTCTTAACTGCCTAATAAGAAATGAGGAATGAGGGGCTTAGAGCTAGGAAACTTAACTCTTAATTGTGCCACAGCAGGCAAGGGATTGGGAAGAGGAGCAATACCCAGTCTCCAGGTCAATTTAGCCCTAGCAGACATGGATCCCAAGGACTGGGGTTGAACCAGACAAACTGGGCTTCACTGGTTCATGGGTAACATTGCTGAGAGAAGACTTGCTTTCTGGAAACAATGAAGAGGTGAAAGTTTCTAACTACCCACCAGTGAAGGAGGGGAGCAATTCCTAAGAAACTCTTAATGGTAAAGAGCTGATATTCTCCCCACCCCTTTGGGGATTCTAGGAAAGGGAACATCCTGGCTGGTGGACCAGGAAACAGTAAATAGCTGGTAGTACAAGGTAAATCTCCCTGACTCATGATGTGGATTGCTGCTGTTTCTCTTTTGTTCTCCATGCGGACCATGACATCAAGAAGGTGATGCCATGACATGCAACTGAATTGAATTTAAGTGAGTTCTGTGCAAAGTCACCAGCCTCACTTTCACCTCTGGAGTCATCTGGGTCCAATGGCCAGACACAGAACAGAATGACTGGAGATGGCCCAGGACGTATTGGGGATCTTTGGCTTTTTCAGGCTGGGGTTCTTAACAGATCTCAGTTTGACTGAGGCAAAGCCTATTCTGTGATTCAGATTTAATAAGAAATGAAGCAAAGAATAGTCTTTAAAAAAAAATGTGGAAGGGCAAGACCCTTAGGGTTTATGGGCAAAACAGAAACAATTACTATTTACATTCATTCTGAACCAATCAAGGCCCAAATAAAGACCAAGTAGGGCTTCTTGGGGGATCTACTATTAGCCAATCAATGAGAGCAAGAGTGATTTGGAGTTAAGAGTGGTTTCTTAAAAAAGTTTCAGAGATTAAAAATATACATTACCTTTGGACAGGGCTCCTGATGGTAAGGTGTGATATCCTATGTGGACAGAGGAAAAGAAAAGAAAAAGAAAAAGACAGAAAAGAGAAAGGAAGGAAGACAGGAAGAAAGAAGAAAAAGAAAGAAAAAGAGCAAGAAAGATAAAGAAACAAAGAAAGAGGGAAAGAAAGAAAGAAAAAAAGAAAGATGTGAATTAATGATCCAATGAATAGGGTACTGGAACTGGAGTTAAGAAGACCTGAATTCAAAGGCTGCCTGTGTGACCCTAGGCAAGCTACTTAACCTCTGTCTGCTGTCTGCCTCAGTTTCCTTAACTAGGGATAATAAATTCCTAGATGGGGATAATAATATTTAACTCCCAGGATTGTTGTGAGGATAAAATGATATAATATTTGTAAAACACTTTGCAAATCTTATAGCATCATATAAATACTAGTTTCATTACCTTTGCTGTAGCCCTCATATTTCCAATGCTTGTTCTGTTTGTGGTCACCTCTTTATGTTGAAATCTACTGTCAACTGCAAAGATTGGGCATCACCCAACCAACGGACATGATAATTTAGATCTGAAATTCAATCCTTCCAAGCGGAAGATGAGGTGGTGAAGCCTAAGATTTCTAATCTTCCTTTTTCCACATTCAGCCACTCCTTTAAAGGGTTGTTACACTGGTTATGCTGTTTGTACTTTATTTTTCCCCCACCTGACTTTTTAATATTGCCAGTATTAGGTTTCTTGCATTTTTTTAGGTCAGGGTTGACTAACTCTAAAGTTATGTAAGTGGTAGACAGTCTTCTAAGACCTTTAGGACCTTACTGCCAAGGGGTGGGGTTTCATGTGGTGGGAGCAATACCTTAGTCCTCACCCCCATGGAAATTAAGGTAGTTTTTCCTTAAAAGGTATTGAAATCATCTCGGAGACATGATTGGCTCAGGAAACTAAAGGCTCAAGCAACTGACTTTTTGCTAATTGAATAATAATAGCTAACATATTTTTAGCACCTTATATTTGTATCATATCTATTATATATACAAACTTTATACATAGTATATGTATATACATATAATATACACATATATTTATTCAGTCATTTTCTATCACGTTCAACTCTTTGTGAAGCCATTTGAGGTTTTCTTGGCAGAGATACTGGAGTAGTTTGCCATTTCTTTCTCTAGCTCATTTTAGAGATGAAGAAACTGAGGCAAACAGGGTTTAGTGCCTTGCTCAGCATCATATAGCTAGTGTTTGAAGCCAGATTTGAACTTGAGAAGATGAGTGCTCCTGATTTCAGACCTGGCACTTTATCCAGTGTATCACCTAGTTGGCCTATACATATATATTTGCCATATATGTACCTATGTTTATATATACATGCAAACTCCATTTATATTCTGTTGCCTTTTAAGATAGTTCCATCACATCAAACACATTAACTTGACTGATGAACACTTTATTTGATGTTCATGTAGCAATACAACAATTGACTAAACTATTTTTGGAGTTTATAATAAAGTAGATAAGCTGAACTCTTTTATTTATGAATGGGAGCCTGAGGAATTGCTAGTAGTGAATTATATTCCCAAACTAGTAGTCAAAAGTTTTTTTTAACTTTCCCATTTAAACATTTTTTCATTTAGTATTATATTTTCCCCTAGTTACATGTAAAAATAATTTTTAACATTCATTTTTAAAACTTTGAGTTCCAAATTTTCTCCCTTCCTCCCTCCACACTCTCCCTCAATGAAAAGGCAAACAATTTGATATATGTATGATATATATATATATATGATATACATATATGATATATATGTTGTCATGCAAAACATATCCATAAGTCATGTTGTGAAAGAAAACACAGACCAAAAAAACTCAAGAAAAATTAAGTAAAAAAAATAAATATGCTTAAATTTGTATTCAGATACCATCAGCTGTTTCTCTGGGGATGGACAGTATTTTCCACTCTGTTCAGTTGTCTTGGATCATATAACTGAGAATAGTTAAGCCATACATAGCTGATCATCTTAGAGTATTGCTGTTACTTTGTGTACAGTACATTTCATTTTGCATCTGCTCATGTAAGTCTTTCTAGGTTTTTCTGAGAGCATCTGCTCATTATTTCTTTTTATTTTTTTAACTGTATTCTTTTTTTTATCCATTTATTTGTTTGTTTATTTAACTTTTAACATTCATTTTCACAAACTTTTGGGTTCCAAATTTTCTCCCCATTTCTCCCCTCCCCCATCCCAAAATGCTGAGCATTCTGATTACCCCTATCAACAATCTGCCCTTCCTTCTAACATCCCTCCCTTCCCTTGTCCTCATCTTCTCTTTTGTCCTTAGGGCCAGATATATACCCCATTACCTGTATTTCTTATTTCCTAGGAGTAAGAACAATACTTGACAGTTGTTCCTACAACTTTGACTTCCAGCTTCTCTACATCTCTCCTTCCCACCCATTCCCTTTGGGAAGCAAGCAATTCAATATAGGCCATATCTGTGTAGTTTTGCAAATGACTTCCATAATAGTCATGTTGTGTAAGACTAACTATATTTCCCTCCATCCTATCCTGCCCCCCCATTGCTTCTATTCTCTCTTTTGACCCTGTCCCTCCCCAAGAGTGTTGACTTCAAATTGCTCCCTCCTCCCACTGCCCTCCCTTCCATCATCCCCCCCACCCTGCTTATCTCCTTCTCCCCCACTTTTCTGTATTATAAGATAGGTTTTCATACCAAAATGAGTGTGCATTTTATTCCTTCCTTTAATTGAATGTGATGAGAGTAAGCTTCATGTTTTTCTCTCACCTCCCCTCTTTTCCCTCCACTGAAAAGTCTTTTGCTTGCCTCTTTTACGAGAGATAATTTACCCCATTCCATTTCTCCCTTTCTCCTCCCAATATATTTCTCTCTCACCACTTAATTTCTTTTTTTTAAGATATGATCCCATCTTATTCAATTCACTCTGTGCTCTGTGCTCTGTGTGTGTGTATGTGTGTGTGTGTGTGTGTGTGTGTGTGTGTGTGTGTGTGTAATCCCACCAACTACCCAGATACTGAAAAGTTTCAAGAGTTACAAATATTGTCTTTCTATATAGGAATATAAACACTTCAACTTTAGTAAGTCCCTTATGACTTCTCATTGCTGTTTACCTTTTCTTGCTTCTCTTCATTCTTGTGTTTGAAGGTCACATTTTCTTTTCAGTTCTGGTCTTTTCATCAAGAATGCTTGAAAGTCCTCTATTTCATTGAAAGACCAGTTTTTCCCCTGAAATATTATACTCAGTTTTGCTGGGTAGGTGATTCTTGGTTTGAGTCCTAGTTCCTTTGACTTCTGGAATATCCTATTCCACACTCTTTGATCCCTTAATGTAGAAGCTGCTGGATCTTGTGTTATCCTGATTGTATTTCCACAATGCTTGAATTGTTTCTTTCTAGCTGCTTGCAATATTTTCTCCTTGACCAGGGAACTCTGGAATTTGGCCACAATGTTCCTAGGAGTTTCTCTTTTTGGATCTCTTTCAGGTGGTGATTGGTAGATTCCTTGAATACTTATTTTGCCCTCTGGTTCTAGAATATCAGGGCAGTTTTCCTTGACAATTTCATGAAGGATGATGTCTAGGCTCTTTTTTTGATCATGGCCTTCAGGTAGTCCCATAATTTTTAAATTGTCTCTCCTGGATCTATTTTCCAGGTCAGTTGTTTTTCCCATGAGATATTTCACATTCTCTTCCATTTTTTCATTCTTTTGGTTTTGTTTGGTGATTTCTTGGTTTCTCAGAAAGCCATTAGCCTCCATCTGTTCCATTCTAATTTTGAGAGAACTATTTTCTTCAGTGAGCTTTTGAACCTCTTTTTCCATTTGGCTAATTCTGCTTTTGAAAGCATTCTTCTCCTCATTGGCTTTTTGAACCTCTTTTGCCAATTGAGTTAGCCTATTTTTCAAGGTGTTATTTTCTTCAGCATTTTTTTGGTCTCCTTTAGCAAGGTGTTGACCTGCTTTTCATGCATCTCTCTGATTTCTCTTTCCAGTTTTTCCTCCACCTCTCTCACATGATTTTCAAAATTCTTTTTGAGCTCTTCCATGGCCTGAGCCCACTGACTATTTATTTTGGATGTTTGGGATACAGAAGCCTTGACTTCTGTGTCTTTCCCTGATGGTAAGCATTGTTCTTCCTCTTCTGAAAGGATAGGAGGAGATATCTGTTCCCCAAGAAAGTAACCTTCTATGGTCTTATTTTTTTCCCCTTTTTTGGGGCATTTTCCCTACCAGTTACTTGACTTTTGGGTCCTTTGTCAAGAGTAAGGTATACTCTGCGAATCTGTGAGACCTCAGTTCCTCCAAGGTGGCACAATCAGGCATGTATTGGTCTGGACACAGAGAGGGATTTTTGTGCCCAGAATCTTAGCAGATACCTCTCCACAGCCACTTGGCCTCCAGTTCCGCCAAGCCAGCATTGGGGGCTGATTTTCACATAAGCTGGATGGGCAGGACCACCATTCAGTGTGAGACAAAGATCAGCTCAGCCTGGGCCTCCACCCAAGGCTGAGGAAAGATGCAGCTCTTCAATGCCCCCAGGGGTTTGTACGCTCCAACAATGGAGCTTCAGTACAGGCTGCTGTGCTGGCCCTGTGGCCACTGCCTGCTGCCAGAGCTATGAGAAGGCCCTTCTCCCTTCCTGGCCCCCTGATAAAACCCCGTCACTGACCTCTGATGCCTGTGGGCCGAGGGATCTGAGAACCTGCTACTGCGACTGGAGATTCCTCCCCAGAGGTGTCCTCCTCCCAGAGTCTCCTCTCATCTCACCGTGCCACTTGGCCAAGGCTGGGCTGGGCTCTGCACTTGGCTCCACGTGCAGCACAACCAACATTTCCGTGGGCCTTTCAGGTCACTGTGGGCTGGAAATCTCCTCCACTCTGTTCTCCACTTCTGCTCCTTCAAAATATGTTGAGAGTCCCCCTCTACAGGTATTTTATGGGTGGTGGGGAGGATCCTGCATGTGTCTTTCTAGTCTGCCATCTTGGCTCTGCCCATCTGCTCATTATTTCATATAGCACAAGAGTATTCCATCATAATCACATACCACAATTTGTTCAATCATTCTCCATTTGATGATCGTCCCCTCAATTTCTAATTCTTTGCCCCCAGAAAAGAGCTGCTACAAATGTTGTTGTACATATAGGTCCTTTTCCTTTTTAAAAAATCTTTTGGGATACAGACCTAGTCGTAGTATTGCTAGGTCAAAGGGTATGCCTGGTTTTACAGTCCTTTGGACATAGTTCCAAATTACTCTGTAGAATGGTTCAATCGGTTCACAACTCCACCAAAAGGATATTAATGTCTCATCTTTCCCACATCCCCTCCAACATTTGTCATATACCCTTTCTACCTATTAGCTAATCTAATGGGGATGTAGTAATACCTCAGAATTGTTTTAATTTGCATTTCTCCAATCAGTAGTTAGATTATTTTTTCATATAGCTATAGAGAGCTTTGATTATTCATCTGAAAATTGATTATTCATATCTTTTGATCATTTATCAATTGGGGAATAGCTCCTTTTTATTAATTTGACTGTTCTAAGAAATGAGGCCTTCATCAGAGAAACTTGCTTCAAGATTTTTTTCTGTTACTATTGCCAACTCCATTTCCCCCACTCTCCCATCCCCAGCTATTTTGTTCTCTTTCAGAGAGGTGTTTTGCTTCCGACTACTGTTCTCCAATCTGCCCTCCCTATCAATTCCCCTTCCCCTCCTATACCCAATTTGAGTATCTTATTCCCTCTTTGAGCCAATTCTGATGAAAGTAAGGTTCACTCACTTTCCCATAACCCCTCCCCCCCAAAAGCTTTTTCCTGCCTCTTTTATGTTAGATAATTTAACTCTTTCTCCCTCTCTCACCCCTTATTTTTCAAATATCATCCCTTCATACTCAACTCATAGCTGTGTGTATGGGTTACAAGTATCTTCTCATGTAAGGAAGGGTTTACAAAGTCCCTTATGATTTTCCTTTCCTACTGATCTTTAGGCTTCTTTTGAGTCTTGCATTTGAAAGACAAATTTTCTATTAAGCTCTAGTCTTTTCATCAAGAATGCTTGAAATTCCTTTATCTCAGTAAATGTCCATTTCAAAATATTTTTTAAAGGCAATACAAACTTAGAATCAGAACTGCATTCATTCTCACTTCTATCAATATGGTTTTGAACTAACCTGTTTATAATTGAGATGATGCTCATACCACCTACCTCAAATATCTGCAAAGGGAGTACTGTGAATTTGAGAGCTGCATAAATGAATTATTACTAAAAGTTTGCTGGAGATTTAATGTCAAGGGATAAAGGCTTGAATAAATTGAAATTCTATTAGTATAGCATTGTAAGGTTGGTCACTTTCATCCTTAATTTGGTGGTGTGATGATCTATTGTTATATGCTATTACTCATAGGGCATACATTAAAAATAAAAATTTTTTAAGAATCTGATCTGGATTGTTAGTTACCTTCTCTGGTGTCTGCTTTTCCAGTTGTCAAATGGGTTTAATCTACTGCCATTTGATACCTTTTCTAAAGTACCTGGTAAGTTTAAAACTAGAATGGACATCCAAGGCCATCTGGTCCAAAAGACTTACATTACAATGAAATCAATGAATGATCATTTAAGTGCCTACTATGCACCAGGAACTGTACACAAAGGAGACAAATCTAGAGATGAACTGACTTGCTTAAACTGACTTGCACAGAGTTGTCAAGAGGCATACCCTTTCTAAATGAAATTAAAATTAATCCTTTTGTTAAGGAGATTTGTCCTGTGAAGTCTGGATTCAAAGGGCTGCACTTGAGAACCTAGAGGGTCACAGGTTCTCCCCCCCCCATTTAAATGATTCATTTACCTCTTGTTTTCTCGTATTTTTAAGTCCTTGGAGAGGATACAGAAATATCTTGCTTTAAAAAAATCTTTCCTAGAGCAAAACCAAGAAATGTAAGGAGGTCATCAATCTGGACAATCTACCTTGGATAATTTGGGCGTCAGCTACATTTTTGTAGGAACTGTTTTGTAATAAAAGTCCGAAGAAACTTCAGTGCAAGAAATCACTCACATGAAGTCACTCCTCTAGTTTTCCAGTCTCAGAAGCCCCTCCCCTTTAATTCTTCCCCAAACTTTATTCTCCATTTTTATTTTTTAAAAAACTTTTACTTTGTTTTTAAAAGAAAAGCAGAACTTTAAGATGTTATGCAGAACAAAAGTTCTAGTTTGTCCATGAAGTACATCATCCAGAACATTTCTGACATTTGGATGTTTGAATACTATTACAACTTACCTAGTAGCTTAGGGGTTGGTCAGTACTTTGTAGAAATAGATTGTTGTTTTTTTTTTTTTTAACAAGGATAAATAAAAATGGGAAATTCATTTTGAACAACTTGTTTATTTCAAAGTTCATAAAAAAACTTCAAGGAAATTCAAGATAAAAATATGTACAAGACAAACAAAAAACATTATTGAAAACTAGCTTTCATTTACAAGTAAAAGTGTGGAATTCAAATCCTATCATGGAAAAATATTTAAAGCATGAATTCTGATGTCATACAAGGACTTACTTAAACTCATGTACTCTAGTTTTTGTCTAAGAAAATGTATATTTGAGTAATTTGTAGTGGCCCGACTTTTTTAGTTAAGGATAGTCAAACTCTTCAAGTTACTCATAACTTGAGTAGTGGCTAAATCCCACTTAATGATCTACACTCATTCTGTATTTTGAAACCCTAGGTCACAGTTTTTACGAACAAGGTATTAATCTGACAAGGCTTCTTTTGTCCCCATGTACACATATACAGTCTCAGTATCTATTTCTTCTTCTTCTTGTCTTCATCCGAGGCAGTTATGTGGAGAGTTCTCTGTGCAATTCACCCATCTCCTTTATCTGTGAGGAAGAAGGAAAAGAAGTGAACAAAATTTTGTCATCAGAAACCAAGTTCCTTTCACAATAATTTTAACTTGTGGGGATTAAAATTATCCAACCTACAATAAGAGACTGAGACAGAGCTCTGAGCCAATGGCTCTTTATTAAAGGGTCCACGGTCCCTTCTAATGGAATGGAACTTCAATTTTCTTCATGATCTGAGATGCCCTCTCCTCCTCCTATTTTTATAGGGCTAGCTGTCTAGACATTCAAGAATGACTATACCAAGTAAAAAATGATTCCACTAGCTGACATACGAAGCATAACCATAATGATCTGTCTGCAAAGTCACAAGTTGGGTGAAGCAAAGAATATTTCCAGAGACTAGGTGGTTATACTGGACAAGAGAGAATGGTCTGGGGGTACAAAAATAATTTGGAGGATTATCCATGTAGTTGTCATACTGGGTTTGGTCACCATGACAAAACAAAGGTAGAGGGCCTTTAGTTACCTTTCTATGATTAAGCAAATGAACTTAAAATTTACAACTCACAGCTCTGGGGCCAAATACACAGCACTTATCATCATGATCCCCATGGAATCCTATCAAATTGATTAATACTGATGGGCAATAGAGTAGGGGACCTCAACCAATCAACTTTCTCAGTCTTAATGTTTATTGATATACTATATGCAAAGGAGTGCAGGAATACGTATTTGTATATTCCTTGGCCAACAGGGGCTTAGAAAACTATAGTTGACCCCTGAACGCTAAAGTTAGTTAAGAAAATAGTTCAAATCTAAGTTATGTCACTTACTAGCCATAAAAATTTAAGCTCCTAAAAAGCCTTAACTTCCACATCTGTAAAACGAGTACAGTAATACTTGTAAACTCCAACTCCCAGGGCTTTTGTGAGAAAAAGGCTTCATAAACTACAAAGTATCATATAACTGAGACCTATCTTTATGTACAAATACCTTGAACACAAATTTGTTATAAATGTCCCCAAAGTAGAATAAGGCAGTCGTTCAGAAAATGAAGCAATAACTTTCCATCTGCCATGATAATGAAAGGCTTAAATATTAAAAGTATCACTACAGCTGATGCTTGGAAGGTTTTTAATAAATTAGCACAGATCTGTAAAATTTGAATGAATCTTCTCAATTTACAGATGAGGAAACAGGATTAGGTGACTTATCCAGTGTCTTACAGCTAATAAAAGCTAATGAGTGTCTGAGGTCAAATTTGAACTCAGGTCTTCTTGATTCTAAGCCCGGCTCTCTATTTTTGCACCATTTAGCTGGTAGGAATTTGCTAAATGGGTGGAACAGGAAGAGGTGGAGCTAAAGTAGAGCTGAGGGAAAATTAATGAGAGTAGTCACAACTTAAGGATGCAAGCAAGCCTGCAGCTGGCTGTGAGAAAAGGGCACATTGTTTAAGGGAGCTGGTTTGTGGGAAGCCTAACAGAGTGAAGGCCTAGGGCTGGTGCGGCACTCTGCATTGTTACTATGATAGATTTGGCTTTCTGGTGTCTGAATAAATGTTTTGGTTCTGTCTTTCATGGAGAGTCTGTGGTATTTTGCATAAATACTGCACTGGTGCTGACATGTGCTGACTTGTTTTGCTTAACTGTATACTTCCTTGCTACAAGGAAGGGGTCTACTGGGAAGTGACATCACAAAAGGATAGCAATATATCTCTTTTTAAACAAGCACAATATTATGGGCCCCCTACTCCAATGAGATCCCACCATAATTGCTGTAACACTACAACAGAATTCAATAAAAGGTATTCCTTTTGGGCTTTATATAAGGGGATTTAGATGACATCATCATTATTCTTTCAACAGGCACAAACTCCTAGAATAGTATTCTGATGAGGTCATAATGCAGTTGGAACCTGTTTGTATGTCTGGAAATTATTCTACAAATTCTTAGGATCAGATTTAGAGCTGAAGTGACTTTATAGACCAACTATTCCAATGTCCTCATCTTACAGATGAAGAAACTGATCCAGCGATTCAGGTCCTCTGGCTCCAAACACACAGCTTCTATACCATGTCACTTGGGTGAAATGGGACAAAGTACTAGACCTTGAGTCAGAAAAAGCTCAGTTCACGTCTTACCTCAAACATTTACTGGTTGCGTGATCATCAGTAAGTCACATAACCTGTGTTTTCCTCAGTTTCCCCATCTGTAAAATGGGGGTGATAATAGTAGCACCTGCCTCTTAGGGTTGTTGTGAGGGTAAAATAATATGTAAAGTCCTTTGCAAATTTTAAACTTCTATATAAATGCTACTGTTATTAATACCACTACTTTAAAATGAATTTCATTAATGATCCACTTACTTCAGCTTTTTCATATTTTGCTCTTTTCTTCTTCCTGGACACAACCTAAATAAAGGAAGATATTCGATAATTTAACATTATTCAAACACAAAGAGTTACACATCAGCACAAAGAGCTACTAAAGAGCTCATAGTTGAACAATATATTTAATCCAATTATTTTAAACAGTTTATATAATAGATTAAGCTGCCCTTTCAGAAAAAGGTAAATATCAAGGTAAAGAAAAATAGCTGTTTTTCAGTTGTAATTATTTCTAGTAAAGGTCTAACTTTGAAAAATGAAACTCTTAAAAACTGGAGACAATCATGTTTGAAATAAAGGTGAACGCTCATTATCACAAACTCCACAGAATATCTAAATGATTTTGTTGTATAAAATGCAAAAGGGGTATAATACTAAAAATATTTTCAATCTGTAGGAGTCAATGTTCAACTTCTTTATAGCATGTGTGTGTTTGTTTGTTATGTAAGCATATGACTTAGAGAATTTACTTCACCTAATTTTAATCACGTAACACCTAACCTCTTTTCTCCTCTCCTTGAAGACATAGCTTACATTCCAGATCTGGGGTCAAAAGATCTGGATTCAAATTCTACCTCAAGACACTTAATAATTACATGTCTGCAAGTCCATCAGTTTCTCTCATTCTGTTTCCTCAACCCTGAAATGGGGAAAATAGCACCAAACTCATAAGATTATTTTGAGGATCAAATTTTATGTGTAAGTCATTACTATTATTGTGTAATAGCTTGGACTTTTTATGATGTTCCCTTACTTAGCAGCGGTAGATGATTTGGGAGTGTAGGATTGTCTGGTTCTTTTTCCCGTCTCATGGGTTAAAATGTTTGAAGTGCTAGAAGGGTATTTGTATTTGCAGCTTGAAGACAAAAAAAAAAACAACCAAAAAAAAACCCAGTGCAGTGTGTGGTTATGGTTCTCTTCCTCTCTTCCAACACACACAGCAAGGTTTTTTTTCTCATATAAAGTCATTATCTCATAGCAAGACCAGGAAAATAGATTTCATATGTAATTAAATTATTGTTAAAGATTTACAATCAGATTGGATGCTGTTACTACGGTAACTCCACTGGGGCATGAAAATAACCGTGACATAGATGTCTCTGTAGGAATACTTGGAACACTGGCATTTTATCTGTACCATACTTACCAGTACAACAATTCCAGCAATAAGTGCCAGAATTACAACTACAATGACAGCAATAATACCAGCTGTTAGTCCTTGCATTGAAAATTCAGGTGGCTTTTCATCAAGATAATAGATTAAAGTTTTAGCAGGATCCAGATCAAGCACTTCACCGTTTACGTTAAGATTAATTTTACGGGAATAAAAGAGAGATTCGCCTTTTACCTATATTGGAAAGGGAAAAAAAACAAAATTGAAAACATTTAGAAAGTACCACTGCCCAACATGATTGAACTTTGGGGTCACTATCAGTATTTTATCACCAAAATGAGTAAGTAAAATTTCTTATATGCCTCTGACATGTTTTCACTCTGAACTATGGGTTCTAAGAATGAGGCGTAAAAGAAGACAAAAGTATGGCCCAGTTTCCTTAAAAAATTCACAGATCTAAATGGAAACACAAAACATACACAGGTAACTCTTTAACAGATGATCAAGTACAAGACGGTATGGTAAATTGTATAAATATCTAAATGCTCAACGATGCTGCCTGAGATTTTTCCGGAAAGGGCTGTTAAGAGTTAGTGCAGTCTGACGTAGTTATTTGAAGAAAGGGCATTACAGGAAGCAGGACACTAGCAATTTCTATAGGGAACATTTCCTTACTTTAGTCATAGGTTTCTTTGTGTGGGAGGGAACAATAAAAAGATTGAATTGACTAAATCAAAGGGATGATTCTGACGATGTAAAGAAACAGAGCCTGGAAAGGTAGCTAGAAGACCTCTAATACTTGTATACAAATTAATCTCTTCCCCTTCTTTCTCTAAATAGTAGGGCTCTTGGCCAAAATGAAGTTTCAGAATGATCTGGCCAGTCATACTCACATCTTTCTCAAAATAATAAGCCACATCAGCTATGTCCACCTCATTAGAGCTTTTCTGGGTACTATTTTGCACCAGGTCAATAGTGATAACATCATCTTCATACTAGAAAAAAAAAAGAGTAAAGCTCAAGTATATATAATTTATAACCAAAATCATAGAGCTCTTCATAGCATTTGTCATTGAATTCTGTGATTTTTGAATCATTTGCACAGTTGCTCTTCTCTACTCAGATAAATAATAATTAACTTTTGGACATTCAGAATTTAAACACACCATATATGGCTCTAATTGCTAAATGCCAAATACTCTTCTAAAAATCTAAACGAGAACTATAATTAATAATGAAACCTTCAGTCATGAAAGAAATAGTGTTTGCTATCACAATAAGGATTACAGACAGATGAATAGAAAGAAACTGCTTATTTGGACTAGTAATATGCCTTTCATTTCAAATTATCCTGTGTGGCATATGTAAAATGCTAAAATGAAATGTAATTCAAATTAAGTCTCCTACTTGATGGCAAAGAAAGGAGTAACATTATCTCTCCCAGATATCCTACAGTGTAGGATAATGAACAGAGAACTTAATATGGAGTTGTAAGACTTGGACTCAAATCCTGTCTCAGATATTTAGTACATTCAAGCATTTTTCAGCAACAGCCTAGAATGGATCACTGACTGTCCAGTCCATGGATGGGAAGCTATGAAAATAATACTCTTAGGGAGAACAGAGATTAATCTTTGATATGGCATTAAAAAAGTCCCTTACATTAGAATATATCCTTAATAAGAATACAGTGATCATTTAGCACCCATAAAGAAAATATATTTTCTGGGGCCAACGTGGTGGTGGTGGGGGATGGAGGTGTCAAGTTTCAAAGAGCCGCTAGGTTTCCTGAAGAGGAAGCAGGGTGTTACAGAGACCAGCTGAGGGAGGTTATACTTATTGAGTATTTCTATGGGAAAGAGTAGTAAGAAAAGAAGTTATCTCAAGTTTTCTGAGTGGCTATCCGAATCACTAGTTTGTGAAAATATTTCTGTCTAATCAAGTTGAACTGTCTGAGCTCTTTTTCCAAATATATATTATAGTCTTTAAAATCCAAAGAGATAAGAATTGTAACAACTGCAGATGTAAAAAACATATGGAAATCAAAGATAAAGAATACAGAATTCACAATGATGAACCACTTAACACAGATGGACAAGCCAGTTACAACTTAGTGAATTAGTTTTTCCAGAGTTACCAAAAACGAAGAGACATTAAAGTGACTTGCCCATGTCCTGTCTCCAAATCCACTTTATCCACTGTTCCCAACTATCCTACCACATATTTGCTACAACTAGCTAGTTCTTTCAGAGATGGTTTGCAATAGGAAGAAAATATATTACCAAAATTTGTTTGATGTATTTAGGATTCAGTTGGTAACGTTGATGAAATTCCTGTTTGATGGCACTGTAAGAATGAAAAATCTCTTATAAAACAGCTATTTTATGATAGAACATTACAACAAGCATTTATTGATATAACCAGATAGATATAGTTCTCCAAGACCAAAGTTCTTATGAAATTAACCTGTTGAAGAGGCTACCTTTAATTTTTACAAGTATCTTTAATGATCTATTATAAGAAATGTTTGTCTCCTATAAAACAACATGAAGATAAAGGTTTTTAAACACCAACCCCAGTTGATAAATACAGAACATTGGTGGTTAGAATGAATCTTAAAGATGATTTAGTCCAAAGGCTTCCTTTTTACAAATAATTAGGCATTTTAATAAACGAATGAAAAATCATTTACTTCATTAAATGTGTCAACAACGCAAAGACTTAAATAAGACTTACTTTTCTAAGGCAGTATTATTAAAAGGTGTTTCTCTTGTTTTGTGTCTCAGTTCAATGATGATCCAACTGTAATAAAAAAAAATTTAACTGAAGTACTTCCTTATACTTTTAAACTTTAATTTTTAGTGAATGACTAAAATTTTCACAGCTCCAAATACAGAAGTAGTACTATTAAAAGAGAATAGATTTCTTCTTTACTTAAATAAACAAATGAACCAAAATACTTTTAGATTAACAATCAAGAGTTTTAGGTATAAAACAATGCTATTATAATTCACAGACTAAGGAGCTGATCTGAAAAGTACACTAGTAATAAAGACAAACAAACTTACTATGTTCTTACTAGTTCGCTGCATGATATTTCACTATCCTTATCCGTTCTTCTTACTCCAGCAGTATTCACACACCAGCAAAGGGCAGTGCCATTACACTGGCGAGGTTTGAAGAGACCATGTGCATCACAATCGGGATCGTATATTCCATCATTATCTGTAAGAGCTCCTTGTGGTTTCTTTCTCCGTCCACTCTTTGAATTAGTCATTTCTGCCTTCATCACCAAACATTTTGTAGCCACTTTGGGGGAGAAAAGTCAAATTCAAAAGTAAGAGTGGGTTTATGCTTCCCAAAATGTACTTAAAAATAGCCTTCGTATCTTTTGTTCGTAAATAATAATCATCAAGGGCCTATGCTGGATCAAAAATTAACACGAGAATTCATTTATCATTGAATCCAAGAAATGATAAATTCCCAAAACGAGTGTAGGAAGAATCGGAAGACATGAATCTGCCACTAATTACATGGATGACATGCAAGTCAAGGCTCCATTTCCTCATATTTAACGAGGGGGAAGTCTTTCTTAGAGATCAAATTCCTTAAGTCAGAAATTTTTAAAAAGTTATTTTACGGGTCACATTGTTTATTTTGAAGAGTTTTTATTTCTACTCTTTGACTCACTAGAGAATGACACAGGCACAGCACAGCCTTAAATTTTCTTTGCAGAAAAAGCCAAATTATCTATAAATGTAAAAATTCACTTCTCACATTCTAGAAAAAGCCACATTGCCTATAAATGTGGATAGTCAATGCTTTTTTAAAAACGCATCCAACTGAGCTCAAATATCCCAGCCTAACCAAGACAAGTGACATTTTGTCACGCTGATTTGTTACTTACAAATGCTCTCCAGTAAGTTTCACTAACCAAATTAGCATAGCAACATAAAGTTAACGGCAGAAAATGAGACTTAACTCACGTTGTGAACAGGTGACTATATTTGGTGAACCAATAGCCTGACACTGGCACACATCAGGTGACACTTCAGTGCAGTTTGTTAACTTGTTGGTTTCACAGAAACAAGCTAGGAAAGGGAAAAAAAACATTTTAAAATCGGATACCTTCCCGTTGACACAGTAATACTGCCCTCAAAGACAACTGCGGCGCTCCGGTTAAATGATATTCTGAGAATTCTACCTAATTACCCAGTACATCAGAGCTTTCAACAGGAAAAAGCGTTTCCAGAATTTTCTTTTGACTCGTATGGGCAATTTCACCGATTCCCGTTTCAATATTTACGCTCAAACTTCCCATTCCCTCCAACATCACCAACCTTTACAAAACCCATAGGGACCCAGGTCATTTCTTCCTTCTTTTCCTTCAGAACGCACCTCTCCAGTCCAAAAAATTACTAAATTCATCAGAGGAAAGGCCAATGGTCTCTCTGACAAAACCGCCTTTCCGGCGCTTAGGAAGCACTTACTGGTGCCCGGCACCGCGCGGGCTCTCCGGGAGCGCAGGGCGGCGGGGAAGGCTTTGACCTCAGGAGCCGGAGCCGCCGGCGCGGGGCAGCATCCCAGAACAGGAAGCTGGCTTCAGGTGTTTGGGGCGCCGGCGGGAACGGACGGCCCGGGTGAGGAAGCTCGCCCTCCGGGGGGGGCTGGTGCCCAGCTCCGGGCCACCCGGAGGGTGCAGGTGCACCGCGGGGGCGCGCGGCGCGCTCCCCGGCCCACATCCGGGCCCGCGCCCAGGTGGGCACCCTCCTGGAGGGGCGGTCCCGGCTCTCCGCTGCCGCCCTCAGGGACTCCCTCCACTCGCCAAGCAGCCGGAGCCCGAAAGAGGGAGGGGGCGCCATTGTGCGGAGAGGGACAAAGAGGAGGGCGCAGGGTCGGGGGGGGGGACGACCACCTCCGCGCCCCGGGGCCTCTCCCGGGCTCCCCATCCTCCCGAGGCTGCGCCCCCGGCGCGTCCCGAGCTCCCCCGGCTATCCCAGGCGGCCCCCGCCGCCTCCCCTCTCCCTCGGCGACCTCTCGGGTCAGTGCCCCTCGCCCCGTCCGCTCCCCCGCTCACCTTTCTGGGCCGAGCTCAGCGCCGCGAGCGCGGCCGCCAGCAGCAGCCCGAGCGCAGCAGCCCGGGGCAGAGCCATGGCGAGAGAGCGCGCCGCGGGCAGCCGACGGGCGCGGGGCGGGGGCTCCTCCGACGGGCGCGGCGGGCTGGAGGCGCGAGGACCCGGAGGCCTCGGGCTGGGGGCTGCGGGGGGAAAGGTCGCCGGCCGCCGCGCAGAGGACGAGAGGAGAGGCCAACTCCCCGAGGGCCCGAGCGCGTCTGGGGCGGGAGGGTGCGCACCTCCACGAGCCCCACCGCCCTCGTCCCCGCCCCCCTGCGAGCCCCTCCCTCGGCTGTGGGCCCCCGGCCTCCCACCCCCACCTACCCGACCGGTTCCCGGGCTGGAGTCACGGGCTGCCTTCCCCTCCCCCTCCCCGGGCGCCCGCGGCCTCGGCAGTTTAGGCACCGCCCCTCCCCTCCCCCTCCCGCGGGCGCTCCTCAGGTGTATCTGAGCTTCCCTCTGAGCCACCTGTGAGCCCGCGGCCCTCCCTTTACCCCCCCAGGGCCCCGTCAGCCCCCGCTTCTGGCCCGTAGAGTCTCCCCAACTTGGGGAAAGAGATAAGGAAAGGGAGAACGTGGCGAAGGGGCGCCCAGAGATAGCCTCCGAGCACCTGGGCTCGGGTGTCCCGCCCCAGGGAGACCAGGATGCGAGGGAGGAGGGAGCAGAGGCCCCGAGGGCGGGCCGGGAGGAGGGGGCGAACAGACCCGGGGCCCCGTGGAGGGGAGGAGGCTCCGTGGAGGGGGGGGGCCCGTGGAGGGGAGGGGAGGAGGCTCCGTGGAGGGGAGGAGGCTCCGTGGAGGGGGCGCCCGTGGAGGGGAGGGGAGAGGGCCCCGTGGAGGGGAGGAGGCTCCGTGGAGGGGGGGGGGCCCGTGGAGGGGAGGGGAGAGGACCCCGTGGAGGGGAGGAGGCTCCGTGGAGGGGAGGGGAGAGGGCCCCGTGGAGGGGGGGGGCTCCGTGGAGGAGGGGGGCCCGTGGAGGGGAGGGGAGAGGGCCCCGTGGAGGGGAGGGGGCTCCGTGGAGGGGGGGGGCCCGTGGAGGGGAGGGGAGAGGGCCCCGTGGAGGGGAGGGGGCTCCGTGGAGGGGGGGGCCGTGGAGGGGAGGAGAGAGGGCCCCGTGGAGGGGAGGGGAGAGGGCCCCGTGGAGGGGAGGAGGCTCCGTGGAGGGGGGGGCCCGTGGAGGGGGGGGGCTCCGTGGAGGGGAGGGGGCTTCGTGGAGGGGAGGAGGCTCCGTGGGGGGGGGCCCGTGGAGGGGAGGGGGCTCCGTGGAGGGGAGGGGGCCCGGCGGGGTCTCGGCCCCCCCCCCCACCCCGCCCTCCAAGGCCATTTACGGGGATCCCCGGAATTCCGAGGGTCCTGGAAGCCGGCCGGCCTTGGGAGGGGTGAATGAGGAAGCGACGCCCCAGTCCGGCCGGGCGCTGTGCGGGAACCTCGGCAGGCAGTGCCCCGGCTGTGCCGCCCGGTGTGGCGGAGCGGCTTCCAGGAGGGTGTCCTTCCTCCGCCTGCGTTTTTCTTTCTCCAAGTTGGGAGGAAAAGGCTCGCTCTAGACTCGGTACCGTCAGGACCAGTCCTGCAGAACCCTCGAGCTAGGAGGGCTCAATGCCCACAGAAGAATCCTCAGACCCTCCGAGGCACCGTGTTGTCTGCGGCTTCTCCTCTTTACCCCGGAACCCCCTGGAGAGATTTTCTTCATTCTTAAGAAATTATTACAAATGTACCAAAATAAAGTGAAACGCCATTTGTTAAGATGTTTGAAAAATCTCTTAGGACTAGTATGTTTTTTTCTTTTAATGCCTATAGTGAATGAAGTGTTTCTACTTGGGCATCTGAAAGAATTTATGAATGTTGATTTACACAATTGTAGCAGATGCAGGAACGATACCATTTGAGTTTTTACAAGGAAATATAAACAGGTGTCCAATTTAAATATAGAAGCAGAGAATCCCGGGTGGAAGGACCCTCAAAGACACCATTCTGATCCAGTCCAGGCTTCTCATTTTACTGGTAATGAAACTGGGGACCAGACAGGTGGTAACTTGATCAGCCTCACAAAAGAAACTTTGATAGGTTTCAAGAAAGACGGCCATCTTTTTAATCTTTAGTTCTGAATAATTGAAAGATGATTGTGTTTTCAGTAGAGCTACTTTAAGACCTTGATTTTTTTTTTAATACTTTGGTCTACTAATTCATTATTTAAATCTATGAAACTTTTACAAAGTAGAACTTCTGAGTACATCACGTTGGAATATAAATTTTTGTAACTAAGCATACGCTGTAGTCTTTTTGTTAATGGTACTATTGTTAAGGAACTTGATGATAGTAAATGATAAAATTCAAACATACTTTTACCAGGAGTAATTTAACTTTAAATATCTGTTCATTATTATATTTTTACTCTGAATTATTCAATGATTAATCCCAAATTTACAAATCATTCTTATAATCTTATAACCACTTTGTACTGCGTTTTCTATTATCTCTCATGAGATAAATGGTCAGCACGATTATCAAGTGTTGTCATAGTGTATTGCAGTAATCTCTGACTCATAGTACCTATTGCTTTCCTTGGCATTGTTTATTCTTTATTGCTCTCAAAACTTTACCAAATTTCTAATATGTTACCCAATTTCTTTTTTCCCATTTTAATTTCCAATTTGATTGTATGGCCTCCAACCCCTACTAATGTTGTTTTCTGTACAGTCAATTTTTTTTGCATGACATTTTTAAGTTTAATTTGTACTTTTTTTTAATCATCATACATGTTACAGTCAATTTTTTACAGGTAGTTTCTCAGTTTTAACTATTAGAGTAACTAGTATTAATATTCATTAGTTAATGTAATACATTAATATGGTGAAGTTAAAAAGCATGTCTGAACCTTCTAGATAGATAGCTTCAATATAGCTATTAGGCAACAAAATAGAAACTGACTTCCAACACTTTTCCACTGAAATTTTCCTTTCTAAGTTTATCAGTTACCCTTTACTAAATCTAGTAGCTTTTTTTTTTTTTTTATGCAGCATTTGACCACTTTCTTGATAATATCTTCTCTCTTCCACGGCACGTTATTTCTTGGTCTCTTCCTACCTGTCTGATCCTCCCCTTGGTTGGTTCATCTTCCTCCTTCTGCCTTTTAATTGTCAGTCAAGGTTCTCCCTCCTCTTGTTCCCTTTTGACAATTTTATCCATTCAAATAGTTTAATTATTACCTCTCAGCTGATGACTCCCAAATTCATAAACAGCGCTAATCATGCCCCCAAGCTCTATTTCCACATTTCCAAAACTGTGCTGAACAACTCCACCTGAGTTTCCTGTTTGCTCCTCAAACTTAAATGTCCAAAACCAAACTTGTTATCTTTCCTGATGAAGCCTGCCCCTCCTCCCAGGTTTCCTATTTTTTTAATGAAATTATTCACTATCTTCCCTGTCAACAAGTCTTCATATCAAGACATCTTTGACTTTACTGCATTATGTCTAGTGAATTGCTGAATTTACATCTCCATTATCCATTCCCTTCTCTTCAGTAATTTCTGTACTAGTATGATAGCTAGTCTTTTCCCTTTCCGTTCTTTACATAGCTGCCAATTTCATTTTACTAATGTACACATCTGACCATGTCATTCTCCCGCTAACGGAAATACCTTTCAGTTTTCTTACTTATAAATTCAAATTTCTTAACCTGCCATTTAAGCCTCCACAATTTGGTTCCAATGTGCCTTTCAAATTTTAGTTCATACTACTTTTTTCCTATTTGAAAAAATATGATGAATGAATTAAAAAGCATAATTAAGCACTTGCTACATGTCAGATCCTTTGCCAAGCCAAAGACAAAATTTCTATCCTCAAGGAAGTTAATTCTAATAGAGAAAACAACACATATAGGGGAACGGTGACTGGGGAAAGATATTTTGTTCTTGGAAGGTAGAAAAGGAGAGGATTAGGTACACCATAATTAGGTGGTAGAAAGATGGTGAGATGGACTCAGAGAATAATTGGATAGGATTTAAAGATAAAGCATGGTCTTATATCCAGATCTAACCAATAGATATAGTGGGCTAATAGATAGCTGTTCCATAATTTGATCCTGAACTTTCTCTGTATCTTCATAATAAAATGAATATCTGTATAATCATATAAAATACTTCTCATATCTTCAGTGTGTGCTGTATGCCTAAAGAAAAATATGAATTAAAAAACCCATTTCAAGTGTTCCTTCCTAAAAATATACCCAAGATTGCACAGCTGGTATGAGACAAAAGCTATATTTGGACTCATGTTCTTGTCCTGCTACTAACTCTCTGTTTACTATATAGCGTGCTGCCTCTGATCCCCAAAAGTATGTGTTAGAAGTCTTAGTGCAATTTTAAGCCTTAATTACCTAAAACTGCACCATGATTTTTAGGACTATTTTCTTTCTTAAATCATCTATAATCAGTCCCACCCCCATTTTGATTCTCATGAGATAGTAAAATATTCTTCATCTTATATTTGTGTGGCAATTTCTCCCCCTAAATAAAACGTTCTGCGTTGTTCCTTATTATAGGGCATAAATCTGGCAATAGACACTTGTAGAGATGCAAAGTTTAAGACAGCAATTCTTCATAGAATTGATGATATATATAAAGTGCATTGTAATTTTTTTTAAAGTATTATATAAATGCTAGTTATTTGTTATAAGAAGGGGCTTTTATGAAGAAAGTTAGACAGTAGCACATGAAAAAAGAAAATATAACAATAAAACTTTAAAAATATATAGAAAGAAAAAAGACCAAAAGGGGTTACAAGGGAAAATTTTGTTACTAATTTGTTAAATTGACTATGTGCTTTTTAACAACAAATGGTATGGAAAAGCACAATGAGAAGATGGTGGAGAAAAGGCAGTGACTCACCTGAGTCTCCAAATACCATTAAATAATACCATGAAACAATATCCAGAGTGGCAGAACCCACAAAAGGATGGATGAAGTAATTTTTCAGCCAAAAACAACTTAGAAGTTTGGCAGGAAAGGTCAGCTGCATCCAGATAAAAGTAGAGCACAATCCAGCACAGGATATGCCAGCATAGACCAGGCCCTAGAAAACCCGGAAAAAGCCTTGGGAGCTGCTGAAAGAGTGGTGGTGGCAAGCTGTTACTGGAGCTTTCAGCCCACAGATGGCAAGGGGGTCAGAAGGAGATTATAGAGATGTCTTTGCTGGCACTTTTTACTACACTTTCTGTTATCTATTATGGGGCAGGACTTTGTTGCTTTGCCCATACTTGGATCTGGATTGCAGTCCTAGGTGGCAACTCCAGCATCAGGAGGAGTACTAGAATAACAGAGCTTGTGACTGAAGTGGAACAGAAAACCTTGTCATTGTTCTAAGAAAAGAGTGCTTGTGGTCACTCACAGACCAGAGCACAGGCCAGGAGGGTAGTAAACATACCTCTCAAACCATACTTTCTTGAAAGCACTGAAAACTTACAAGTCCCTTAGAAGTATCTCTGAAAACAGCTGTACAAAACCCTTGAAGTTTGGGACAGTGCACCATCCAGAGCTCCACTTCAGCAAAAAGTTAAAAGTCAAGAAATAGGTTGGAAAAATAAGCAACAGAATAAAAATTCTGACCATGGAAAGTTATTATGGTGGCAAGAAAGATCAAAACATACACTCAGAAGAAGCTAAGTCAAAGCTCCTATATCCCAAATCTCCAAGGTAAATAGGTATTGGTTTCAGTCCATGAAAGAGCTCAAAAAGGATTTTGAAAATCGAGAAAAGAGGTAGAAGAAAAATTGGAAAGATAAATGAGAGTGATTCAAGAAAATCATGAAAAAAAAGAGTCAACAAATAACACATTAAAAAACAGACTAGGCCAAATGGTAAAAGAAGTACAAAAATCCAAAAATGCCTTGAAAAGCAAAATTGGCTACATGGAAAAAGAAACATAAAAATTTGCTGAAGAAAAAAACTCCTTAAAAAGTAAAATTGGCCAAATGGAAAAGGAGGTGCAAAAGCTCATTGAAGAAAATAATTCCTTAAAAATTAGAATGGAGCAAATAGAAGCTAATGATTTTATGAAAAATCAAGAAATTACTAAACAAAACCAAAAGAATGAAAAATACAAGAAAATGTGAAGTATCTTATTGGAAATACAGCTGATCTAGAAAGTAGATTCAGGAGAGATAGTTTTAAAATTACTGGACTACCTGAAAGCCATGATCAAAAAAGAGCCTAGACATAATGAAGAAATTATCAAGGAAACCTGCCCTGATATTCTAGAACAAGAGGGTAAAATAGAAATTGAAATAATCCACCCATCACTTCCCAAGACCCCAAAATGAAAACTCCCAGGAATATTATAGCCAAATTCCAGCGCTCCCAGGTCAAGGAGAAAATATTGCAAGAAGCCAGAAAGAAACAATTCAAGTATGGTGGAGTCATAGTGATGTGACACAGGATTAAGCAGCTTCTACATTAAAGGATAAGAGGGCTTGTAATATGATATTACAGAGGGCAAAGGAACTAGGGCTCAAACCAAGAATCACCTACCCAGAAAAACTGAGTATAATCCTTCAGGGGGAAAAAAGTGGATATTCAATGAAACAGAGGACTTTCAAGCATTCCTGATGAAAAGACCAGAGATGAATAGAAAATTTGACTTTCAAATACAAGACTCAAGAGATGGATAAAAAGGTAAATAGGAAAGGGACATCATAAAGGACTTACTAAGTCTTAATTCCCTTTTAATTAATAATTTTATTAATTAATAAGTCTAAATTCCCTTAATAAGGAATTTGCATTCCTACATGAGAAAATGGTACTTGTAACTCACAAAAACTTTCTTATCATTTGGGCAGTAGAATGAGTATATATAGACAGAAGACACAGGTGTGAGTTGAATATGAAAAAGTAAAAAAAAATGAATGAATAAAATATGAATGAATAAAAAATAATTAAGGGGTGAGAAAGAGAAACACACTGGGAGAATTGCAAAGGGACAAGTAGAAAGGAGTAAGACCTTATAAACCAAATCATTGTATTCACTAATACTCATTGACTTGAAAATGAAACTTAACTTCAGTGGCTTTTATAACGAATGATCCACAACATTCAGACCAATGAATATCCAACATACTGTGTGAGAAGTAAATAACTTTCAGGAAGATGAAATCTGGGGGAGTGGCTGGATCATACACACAGAGGAGGTCTTTACTGGAGGCTATCTAATTTTAAAACTATTGAGGAATCAGTTTTCAAGACATCTCAGGATTAGAAGGACATTAAATGATTAGAAAAAATACAGTTAACAGTACATTTAAAAGGCAATTGAAGAAACCAACAACTACCAACCCATTTGTGCACTTTTTTATTTCTAAAATTTTTATGAAAATGATCTATACATATATCAAGGATGTTTAGAGAACAAGCTAATTTTATGTTATTTTCTAGGACAGATTACATTTTCACAATGATACAATTCCTCTTCATGTGGATTACAAAAATAAATGTTTGTTAGAGTAAAATGTAGTTTTGAAGATTGTCCTCAACTAAAGTGACTCATTAATATGTGAAAATTACACAAGATTCCTTGGTAAATGCAACCACAGAGATAACTGTTCACCAATCCTTTGACTCAGTATTGAGTCATAAGAGACACAGACTCAGCAAAGGTGTTTGATGTTCTTGTTAAGGATACCTTGTAGAGTCCAAATGGAATATACAGCCCCAATAGATAACAAAGTTTTTTACATGCATTAACACAATAAAATATGACTGAAAAATAATGGATATGAAGATTACAGAAAGCCATCAGAATGCTTACATGAACTGATGCAGAGCCCGGAATATAATATATATGACTAAAATATTGCAAATGTAAAGAAAAACCAAACCTAAACTTAATTATTGTGAAATTATAATGACCATAGAATTGAAAAAAAAGTGTACATATCTCCCTTCTTTGCAAAGGTAGCAGACTGTAGATGTCAAATAATTCACATACTATCAGACTCGGTCAGTTATTAATTATGTTTTTTTCATCCTGTTCCCTCCTCCTACTCTCCCCCATCCCAACCTTTCTTTTTCTTAAGTGATGGCTTACTAGGTAGCAAGAGGGAAGGGAATTATTAAGAAATGAAGATGATGTAAAAACAAAATATAGTAATAGAAATGTAAAACTTAAAAAAAAAGTCTGTGTATATAGTGAACCCAGTCAGAATGATATATAATAGATATATAATGATATGTAATATATATAATGGTTTAAGTTATGCAAAGCTCCTTACATATATCTCATTTAATATCAAGGGTGTTAGGGATTATACCTGAACAGAAATTCTTTTTTTTAAATACAACTTTATTTTTCCAATTCCATATATGGTCTTTGCGTTCTCATCCTTTTTGACCTCTGTGGCTTGTGATACTATGGACCACCCATTCCTTCCAGATACCCTTTGTCACAGAGTTGTGGTGAGGCTCAAATGAGATAATGTCTATAAAACATTTTGCAAACTTTAAAGTGCTAGAACTACTTAAATATAATTAATATTTCCCTTGGTTTTTGCGATCCCACTTAAGATTCTCTTCTCACTTGGACAACTCAACCACCCGTCTCTTTTCCTGGCTTCTCAGCCTCCCACTCCATACATTTCGATGTCTCCCAAGTTTCTCTAAGAAGAAACTCTTCACTCACAAGGGGAGCAATCATAACTTTAGAAGATGGATGATAATGCATAGCTTTCCCTTCTTGGCAGAGGCAATGAACTAGAGGTGCAAAATGAGACATATGTTTTTAACAATGTTTTGATTTGTTTTCCTTGATTTATTTGTTTTAATATCAGACTTCTATTGGAGGAAGGAGTGAGTTAATGGGAAATGACTGAGAATGCAAAAACGGACAGAGCATCAATAAAACAGATGAAAAAGCAAAAAAATCAGAAGGGAACACAAATAGCAATTTTATTTCTGTTTTGTTAAATTAAATACATACATTTAGAAAAACAAACCATTTACAAATTCACATAAAATCCTATGTTTATCATCTTTACATATTGGAAGGTCTATTGATTAATTACTATTAACTTCATAATAAAATTAATTGAAAAGACCCTTTTTTCTTCCCATTTTCTTCCCTTTTTACTTACTGTTCAATTATTATTTCTGTGTAGATAACCCCTCCAAACTGTAGTTCTCTGTCCAACCTCTGCCTAGAGCTTCAGGCCCATATGTCCAACTGCATGCTGGATATTTATTTTCCCTTGGATGACTCTCTAGCACTTCATATTCAATATATAAAAAACTGAATTCGTGTTCTACCTGTTTCTCTACCTAACTTTGTAGATGATACTATTATCTTCTACAGGTACCTGGATTTCAACTTAGCCACCTTCGATTTCTCATTCCCGTTGCTCCACACATCCAATCAATTATTAAGGCCTATTGATTCTACTTCTTAAATATCTTTTATATCCCTTCCCTCTTATCAAGTCTCACTGAAACCACCTTTATTTAGAAACCCACTAATTTCTTCTTTCCTAGACCATTCTAACAGCCTCTTAGTCCATCTTTCTGCTACATGTCTCAACTTTCTGATCTATTTTCATCCTACTATCTGAGTAATCCTCCTAACACATTGCTCTGAACATGTTACCATTTTATTCTAAAGGCTGAGCTCAAGGGCAAGAAAAGGTCCCAGATGCATACTGGGGTGCCATAATGGGAAGAGGTACCATCTAGCATTTGATGCCTACTACCCAGTTCCAGATAATACATCCAGAGTAGAGTAAGGAAGACACTGTGTCTAGGGGTGGTCTTCTAGGGCTGAGTGGCCACAAGCCCTAGATGGTATACAGGTAAAGAAGCAAGCATGAGGGGCAAGACTCAGGTGCCAGAAGCAGAGTTGGGGTCTCAATTCCAGCTTCTTGGGTACTGAACTATTCCCAATGCCTACTCCTAACTAGACCCCATCCCCAGTGTCTATAAACCTCGGTCTCCTTAGGTAAACCAGGGCTGGGAAAATGACACTGACTTTTTCTTGGATTTCTCTATCAGGATTTAGTCTGCTATGTTTTCTATATCTGTTTGGGGAAGTTTTTTGGTTTGGCAGGGGGAGGAATTCACTGTACTGCTTCCTGTTACTTAGCTACCTTGGCTCCTGATAGATCTTAAGTATGGATATTAATTCTATGGTCCCTTTCAACATAATGTAGTTTCCCTGTTTAACAAAACCTATTATTACAGTTGCCTTATCTGAGTTCGTGAGTACTATTACTACTTTTTTTTTGAACTTCAGTAGAAGCACAATTTGAACTGTTTATGAATCAGTACAGCATATCCCTGGATTCGGCTTTCTAATCCATTCTGTTGTCTTATTCCATTTTATGGATAAGTTCTTCCCCATTCCTAATTATTATCATTAACAGTGTATTTCCCTCTACCTTATTTTCTTATATTTAGTACTCTTTTCCTCCTTACCCCCTCTTTAACAAAGAAAAGGAGGTGGTGATTGAGAAGGAATGTGCTTTGACTGATGCAATTTGTGGTCATGTCCAATTTTTTTAAAATATCTTTTTCATTTTATTTTTCATACATTTTTAAAAAATAAGATAAAGTTCTTGATACTTCCCTTGAAAGAAAATAATAAAAATCAATATGATAAAACTTATAGCATTTTTTAAGCTCTATGAAAACTACTAAAAGTTTATAGAAGCAACATGAATTAGTAAGGTTTTTTTGGTTGTTGAATTAATACACAGACCACAACACACTTTCCTCTCCCCACCATCCCTCTCCTTCCTCAACCAACTCTTGTTCTCACAGACAGGTGTGTAGCCCATGCACACAAACATACAGAGAACCTGTCCTGCCATGAGGATGATTCAGTGTTTCCCTTCTAGATACATATTGCTTCTCAAAACATTGCCATCTGGCTTCTCCACCCACTCCTGACCTGAACACAAGTCTCTGAAGTTACCAATTAACTCTCCTGTACTAAATACATGACCTTTTCTCAGTCTTTATCCTGATTAACTTCTCTTTATCTTTCTCGATACTACCGACTATTCTCTCCTGGAATTCTGTGATAATAAACTAGTTCTCCTCCTGGTCTGACTGGTCCATTTCATTCTTATATTAAATCATTATCAGTCTTGTGCCCTCCTAGTGTGGGTGTTCTCTAGGGCCCTCTCCTGGACCCTCTTCTCTTTCTGCATGAGCTCTGTCTAAATAAGCATTTACTAATTGCTTACTAGTTCAAAACATAGTGCTAATACAGATGGAAGAAGAAAATAATCCCTGTTCTCAAGAAGTTTGTGTTCTTATAAGGGGAGCATAAGCGTTTTCAGCAGCAAACTTTAGAGTGCAGCAGCAAAGCAGATGGTAACGCGTCTTCTTTAATTCCACTGATAAAACTGAACCCATTTGTGATCTTGGAACATAAAATGGTGTCATGAATTTAAAGATCCTGTCAGATGTCATGGGTTTAGGTATCACCTTTATAATGATGATAACCAAATTTTTGTTTTGTATTTATAAACCCTAGTCTCTATAGACTCACATTACTAACTGCTTGCTGGATCCTCTATAACGCAAACTCATTGTGCACAGAAGGAGTTCATTATCTTTCCCTAAATATGCCCCTTCTTCAGACATCCCATTTCTTTTTAAGGTACCACCATCTTCCTAGTCACCCAGGTTTGTAACCTAGAGGTAACATATTGTGGAATCTAGGGCAATGAATTTGGAGTTATGAAGACTTGAAATCAGGCACTGACCAGGTGTGTGACACTGGTCAAGTTATTTAACAACTCTATTCTTCAGTTTCCTCATTTGTTAAATGAGGTGTTGGACTCAGTGGCCTCTAGGAGTCCTTCCCCAGCTCTAAATCTTATGCCCTCTTTGAATTGTCACCCTTTGTTCTTTCCTCTTCCCTGCTTTCCTCCTTCCACATATCCAGTCTCTTGCCAAGTCTTCTTGATTCTACATTTACAACATTTCTTTATCTCTTTCTTCCACTCCACACACACAACCACTGCCCTGGCTCAAGCTCTTCTAGCAGAAGCCTACTTGACTTTCCTGTTTGCAGTCTCTTCTTTATCCCCATTCACCCTCCCCATAGCTGCCAAAATAATTTGGTTTGACCATTGTCAACTGCTGGTTAAAATATTTCTGTGTCTCTTCCTTGTCCTTAGAATAAAATATCAATTTCCTAAAATTGAAGAAAAAAAATTATACTTTGTGTAGGGGACACAAGCCTTCCAGAAGTCATTTTTATTAATTTATCATTATTCCAAAAGCAGTCATTTTTGGGAAGGAATTTTCAGAACTGACCAAGGTCTATTATGCCCTCTAACATTTCTCTTAAGGCATTTTGAAGTAAGATTTACAGAATTGTTGAATAAGGGACTTTTCACAGTGAAGACAGAGGAAAGCCTCAAAGTTCAGGTAACAGCTGAGTTAAGTTTTTACTTCATTAAAGTTAACCATCGTTACTTAACTTTCAGCATGCCCTTAGGCAATCATTTATCAAAATCTCTTTATGGCCACTCCCCTTGAGGGTTCTCCCTTTTAGGAGGCTTCTTCCTCTTCCTGGACTATCTGAATTCCTTCAGAGGTTTGGAATAGAAGCTACAACTTCTAGGTTAATCAATCTAGGGCCCTTGCTCTTGTGTAGTCAACACCCTAATTACTCCAGGGAGGTAATCCTTCCTCTGACCAGTTTACTTTTTTTATTTTTCTGTTGACAGTCTTGCGTTTGAATGTCAGTTTTTTTTATTCAGTTCTGGCCTTTTCGTCAGGAATGCTTAAAAGTTCTGTATTTCATTAAATATCCATATTTTCCCTTGAAGGATTATGCTCAGTTTCACTGGGTACATGATTCTTGCGTGTAATCCTAGCTCCTTTGCCTTCTGCAATATCATCTTCCAAGCCCTCAGATCCTTTAATGCAGAAGCTATTAAATCTTGTATTACCCTAACTGGCTCCACAATATTTGAACTGTTCCTTTCTGACTATTTACAATATTTTCTCCTTGACCTGAGAGCTCTAGAATTTGGCTATAATATTCTTTGGAATTTTCATTTTGAGATCTCTTTCAGAAGATGATTAGTGTATTCTTTTGATTTCTATTTTGCCTTCTAGCTCTAGAGTATCAGGATAGTTTTCCTTGATAATTTTTTTTGAAACAGTGTCTAGATTATTTTTTGATCACGACTTCCATGTCATCCAGTCATTCTTAAATTTTCTCTTCTTGATCTATTTTCCACGTCAGTTGTTTCTCCAACAAGGTATTTTACAGTCTTTTACTTTTTCATTCTTTTGGTTTTGTTTTATTGTTTCTTGATGTCTTGTGGATTCATTAGCTTCCACTTGCCCACTTCTATTTTTAAGAAATTAGTTTCTTCAGTGAGCTTTTATACCTCATTTAACATTTGGCCAATTCTGCTTTTTCAGGAGTTCTTCTCTTCGGTGAATTTTTGTATATCTTTTTCTATATGACCAATTCTGCTTTTTATGGAATTCTTCTCTTCAGTGGATATTTGTGTCTCTTTTACCGTTTGGTCTATTCTATTTTTTCATATGTTATTTTCTTTAGTATTTTTTGTTCCTCCTTTACCAAACTGTTGACTCTTTTTTCATGGTTTTCTTGCATCACTCTCATTTCTTTCCCTAATTTTTCCTCTGCCTCTCTTATTTGATTTTTAAAATCCTTTTTGATTTCTTCTGGGAAATTTTTTGGGGGCCTAAGACCAATTCACATTTTTCTTTGAGGTTTTGGATGTAGCAGTTTTGGCTTTGTTGTTTAATTCTGTATGTTTTTATCTTCCCTGTCATCATCATCATAGTAACTTCCTATGGCTAGGTTCCTTTTTTGTTGTTTGCTCATTTTTCCAACTTATTTCTTGACTTTTAACTTTATGTTAAAATTGGGCTTTGTTTCCGTGGTAGAGGGTCACTGTCCTTAGATTCAGGGTTTTTGTGCACCTGTTTTCAGAGCTAATTCAGAGGAAGGGGGTGTCTGTAAGTTTTCAGTTCTTGTTCAGTGTGGTGTGATTTAAGGAGAGGTATATTTACTACTCTCCTGACCTGTACTCTTGTCTATAAGTGATGACATGTACTCTTTTCTACCCTGGAATTGCCACCAGGGTCCCAGCTCCCTTGCAGCCTCAAGCTCTGTTGTGCTAGTTTTCCTCCTTGCCCTGAGACTAAGAATCAGAACTATGACCAGGATCTGAGTATGAGCAACACAAGGTCCTACACCCAATGCCAGCAGATGGACCGCTGTAATCTCCTTCTTACCAGTTGCCTGACTCCTTTACTGTCTATGGGCTGAAATTTCAGTTCAGAAGCTGCTGCTACCTGCTGATTCAGTTACCCCTGTGACTGCCTATTGTCTTGCTGGGATATTGCCTATGTTGGATTTTACTCTCACTCCAGTGGACAGATTTTTTTTCTGCTGACTTTGTAAGTTGTCTTAGGTTGTAAAATTGTTTAATCTTATCTTTCTGTGGGTTCTGCCACTTCAGAATTCATCTTGAGGCATTATTTAAAGTGATTTGAAGGGGAATTTGGGAGAGTTCAGGCAAGTCCTACCTGTTGTCCTCCATCTGGGCTCTGCTGGTAAGACCCACTTTAAAATAAGTATTCTTGCTATTTTCTGCAGAAGTGTTTCACAACCAGTCCCCATAGTTCCCTTTTCCTTCTCCTTGTTGTCTAATCCTAGAACTTTCTGTAACATTATTAGGTGTAACTAGAGAGTAAGAATTTGTCAGCTAGTACTTCATCCTTTCTGCTCTGTTGTCTCTGCCCGAGCTGAGTCCCTTCCCTAGTCTTGCTTTGTTTAGAATGTGGTCTTTTCTCCAGCCAAAACCTTCTTTTCTCTACCTTCTTCTCTCTGGAGATTGATCAGCCATATTCTGTTACAAAAATTAGCTGACTTTTTAGCTGAGGGACTCTCAGGTCTATGTGGCCTCTTCCTCTGCTGTTTTGTTTAGTTCATATCAGACAGTTAATAAGACAATCACAATAGTTCAGAGGCCTCAGTTTGGAAAATTCCTAATATTCAGGCACAGCTTGGTTCTTTGTCCTAATTAGAATTTTTTGTGTATCTCCTAATAACTTCTATCCTCTCTATATTTGAAGCAATATTACAACACAGGAAACGTTTAAGAAAAGAAGCAAGCAGAGTAATTATGGTTTCTTTTACTAGATTGTTATGGAGAAGTAAAATTGGGGAAAGAATAGACCATTTTTCAAAAAACCTGACATAGGCATTGAAGAGGTGCATAAATGCCACTAGAAGCTTCCGTCTGAGATCTCTATCATGAGGTGCTTGCTGAGATCTAATGCGCCATCTCCATCTCCTGTGTTCCTCTTTGAGGTTCTTCTTTTGGTTTCTTCTGTCTTTTGGTACCCCTGTACAACTGATCTTTCCATTTGGATCTTTAAGTTCTTGGTAATGTTTTCTCACCCCCAGTCTATGCTCTTTTAGTCTGAGTGTTTCTCTTTTAAAACTCTGCCATGATTTAAGTGCCCTTTCAGTTCAAACCTAGTGATAGTCTAATCATTCTTTACAACTTCAAGGGAATATTTGTCTCTCTGAACTATAAATCCCATACTACTACTTCTCAATTCTCTCTTACATTCCTTCAATATTATGTATGTGTACTCCTTCCTCTAGAGATATCTTTATCTCTTTCTCCCCACATGGGGTACATAGCTCACTAGACCAACTCATTAGACTTTAGACCCTTTCATGAAAGCTATGCTTGAGCCAAATCCTTCTCTTGCCTCTGTGTGGTTGCTTATACCTAGAGTATAGTCTCTCCTTACTTCTGTTTCTTGAAACCTACAACTCCCTTCCAGACTCTGCTCAAGAGCCACCTCCTATAGGAGGCTTTTCCTGAGTCCCCCAGTTCTTTGTCTCTCCCTTTCCCCTCTTTTTATACTTAATTATATGTAGATTGCATTTACTTATGTGTAAACAGTTTATTCTCCCCACTAGACTAAATTGAGGGCAGGAACTATCTCCCTTTGGTTTTTTAGTTGATAGGACCTAACCTAGTGCCTGGCACAGAGTTGTTACCTAATAAATACTGGTTGATTGACGGATTAACACAACCTCAGGAACTAAAATAGCGGAACCAAGAGCCCTGTTATAGAATCTTATTTTAGTATTAACTTTTCCAATCCAAATCACATTTGCAGCTAAGTGATCAGTGAATAGAAAAATGGACCTGGTGTCCGGGAGACCTGAGTTCAAATCTAGCCTCAGACATTTACTAGCTATATGACCCTGAGCAAGTCACTTAACCTCTGATTGTCTCAGTTCTCTCATTTATAAAATGGGAAAATAGTAACATTTACCTTCCAGGGTTGTGAGAATAAAATGAGACAATATTTAAAAAGGCAGTTTTCAAATTTTAAAGCATTTTATAAATGCTAGCTAAATTAATTAATATGCCATATTTTTGTTCAGCCATTTCCCAACAAATGGGTACCTCTTTGGTTTCCAATTGTTTGCTACCACAAAGAACTGCTTTAAATATTTTTGTACATATGGGTCCTTTTTTTCTTTCTTTTGTCCCTTTGAGATATGGGACTAGGAATGACATTACTAGGACAAAGTATACATGTGTTTAGTAACTCTGGGGACATAGTTATAATTGCTAGAGCAGTTCACAACTCTACCAACAATTCATCATGCTCCTGTTTTCTCATAGTCCCTCCAACATTTGTCATTTTAATTTTTCTCATTACACTAGCTTTTGATACTTAAGATTAGAGTTTTGATGAGAAAAAACACATTTCAATTTCTTCATACAGTCAAAGGAAAACAGACAAAGCTCCACCTGGCTCTAAGTCTTGACTTTTTCCGAGAATTTCTTTTCCTCTAGGTTTTTTATTCTCTTTATTTTCTTCTGCAGTATTATTCTGGCATGGTTGAATGGGGCAGTTGAGATTAACTTGATATGCTCTTAAATTTGAGATATTCTGTTATTTCATATAAAATAAATTTTATATATAATTTTTTAATATAAATTTTTACTAACTCAGAATATGTAATAGTTAAATTCGAGATATTCGATTATTTCATATAAAATAAAGTTTTTAACTTTGTTTAATATAACCCAGAATCTGTAATAGATTAAGCATAGTATTTGCAAAATAAACAAAACATTTTGGTTTTTAAAAAGAATTTTCTTAATGGAGGGATGGTAATTGGAGGGACTGATTTTTTAAAAAAAATACTTGCTACTTGAAAAATATGTACCATGGTTTTGCTTTGGTCTGACTTTACGAGGGCCAGGTGTGTTACATGTTACCAACCCTTTGCTTCCATTGGAGATAGTGCCATGATCATGTTGGGGGATTCTCTTTTGTATGCTATCAGTTCAAGCATTTCTTTTTTTAAGAGTCCAGTGACTAGCATCCCAGTTCCATTTAAATTTATCATATTAGCTTTTACAAAAGAATATTTACTAAAAAGATACAGCAAGCACAAACATTTTTCTCTGACACCTTGGGGGCATAATCCCATTTACACCACTTTAGTCTCTAGGGAGGAAAAGGGAGGGAGATTAGGTTTATGGTTAAACTCAGTTCTTACATAGCATTAATCCCACCAAGTTCAAGTCCAAAACCCCACTGGGTTAGTGTCTCAAATCCTTGAATTTCAGGGCTTGTGATGACTGCAACATCTGGCCTGTATTCCTGAATTTTGAGATCTCTAAGGCTCACATTCCTGGTTTGGAAACCCCTTTCCTTGCATCCAGAACTAAAAAAGACAAAAATGAATCAGGTCAAAACCCCAATCTCATTTCAAGGCCTAAGGGGAAGAGGAAATAGTCCTTAGGTACTTCTCCCTTATTATATGATGTCACTTGCAATAGGTGAAGGAATCCTTCACCTTTAGATGCAAATGGAGGAAAGAGGACAGAATGAACTCAACCAAGTTGTTTATAAAACACACAATTTTGGCTATACAGGCAACGGAAAAAGACTGCTCCCAATCACTTGATAGACCTAAGTAGAATATCCATATATATGCAAGTTCCTAGCATCTTCCATGTGGGTGATTCTGTCTTAGATGACTTGGATAAGCTCCAAATCCCGATTTACAAAGAACAAACCTAAAATAAACAAAACTTTCATTTACATATATTAACCTTATGACACAATAGACCTTGAACTTGCAAAGAATTCAACCAAAAATATCTGTGCTTGTTGTAGGGAACCTACTCATGTGAAAATCTCTTTACTCTTGTAAGGAATGAAAAACCTTGAGCCAGAGAGTTTCTGGGTAATTAATAATCAACATTAATTAGGCTAGCTAACAATCAATAAGTTGATAATTAGTGTTTTCTCTTGAACCAAAGACCACCAGTGCAGACATCGAATGACATGAACACCTTTGTAACAAGTGAAAATCAACACTGATTGGTGAATATTTAATGAAGAGGTAGGTTATAAATCTTCAGCTCTTCCTGCTGAGAACCTGACTAGATCATGAAACTCAGGCGCGAGACTAAATCTCCCTCCATACCACTCAGTTTGGTTTTCTCCTTAATGAGCTGGATCACCCTAAATGCTAATGGAAGGGTACAAGGACAGGAGCTCTTTTCCTCAGGGTAAGAACTCTCCTAGACTAAATTCTTTTAATAGAAGTGACATCTCCTATTGGGTGGGGTTTTGTTCAAGATTGAAGAGCAGGTTCCTTGAAGGCTAGGACAATCTCATCAATTAGTCATATCCTTCTTCACAGACTGTCTTTTTACAGGAAGAAATAAAGGAGAAAAGCCTGGATCTTAATTTAATAATTGGTTAGTAATGTAATAGTAAAATAACAATTCTCTCACTCTTCCATAATGTTGCCAACTTAAACATTCAATGTATCGTGATTCTTCACAGCAAAAAAAAAAAATATAGTGTTATGAGCAAAAAATAAAATTGAGAACTACTGCTTTATGCTCAGGTTCCTTGTTCTAGACTTTAAAACCCAGAATATTAAACTAATTTGAAGATGTGATTAGGAAATAATTTTCAGTAATCTTTAAGGAATCAGGGAGAACCAGAAAGGTACAAAAGACTAGAAATAAACAAATGTCCTGGGTTTTTTCTTTTTAAGTGTAGTTTATACACTTAAAATTATAGATTAGTTTGAAATCGATCCCAAGTGGATACAAAAAGATGCCCCTACAAGATAAGAAGCAGCTTCAAGGAGTGTGACCTTTCATAGCAGAGAAAAGTACTGGCTACTGATTGTACAAGAACACGTCCTCAAAGTCCAGCAGAGAGCTACATCTAAGAGGAATTTTATGAGGATTTTGTGAAGAGAGAAAAGAACTAACTTCCAGTCACCAAGGGTTAGGTGTTTCCCCTTGGCCTCATGTGACCTTTGTACCTTGTATCCATGAGTTTATTATGTCTATTCTACCTTTCTTTATACATTATGTTTATGTCCATTCTTCCCATGGACCCTATGTGTGTTGGTCAGAGAATATGCACTTGAATTTGGAGAGAAGGTTTTGTGCCAACTCTTCTTACTACACTTTCTTTGTAAATAAATTTGCTTAAAGGTAATTGCGGCTACTGACTGATCATCTGTGGAAAGTACATCTGTGGGGGCTTATGATTGATTAGAAACCTGGTTTCTCTGGGTTATCCCTAGAACCCCTGATACTAGTAGTAGCAGCTACCCTCTGGGGACTAGGCCCTGTAATACAAATGGGAGTTGGAAAAGTAGTCCTGGAAGGGGTGCTATGCATAGACAGAATGAAAAATCCTCCTGATCTCGAGGAGCATACTTCTGCTTAGAGAGACATTCAATAAATATGAACTACTTTGAGAAAGAAAAGAATACCAGCTAGAGAGATCAGAGAAGCTCAACCTTCAATCAAGCTAAGGATTTTAAGAGGCAGTGGTGAAAAGGGAAGTGCATTCCAGATATTCATGACAGCTTGGGTGAAGGTACAGAGGTGGAAGATAAGAACAGTAAACAGACCATTTGACTGAGATCTAGAGTATGAGAAGGAGAATAATATGAAATAAGTCCAGAAAGACTGGGTGGAGCTGGATGGTGAAGGTTTCAAATGCTGACAAAAAAGCAGTTTATTTTATTCATATTATTTTATTCTTAAATAAAGAAATAATATTCTTATATATACATATATTCTTATTTTATTAAATGAGGAAATTATTATTCTATATACCTATTTTATTAAATGGGGAAATAATTCTTATCATTTTATTCTTAGCAGGCAGTTGAGAGCAAGAGTCATTATTTTGGAAGATTCTTTGGAAACAGTGCAGAGGATGGATCAGAGAAGAGATGCAGAAACTTAAGAGAATACTGAGGTGGTTTAAGGAAAAAGTGTGCAGATCATTTGAATTAGGGATAGTGGTATAAGGGAAGAGGAGAAAATTCTGACATTTAACTATAAAATCTACCGTCATTTTTTCATAGTAACCCCCTGTATACTATCTTTTATTGCTTGCTATGGTTTCATGGATATTAGTCTTGTCTCCTCAATTAGATTATAAACTCCTTGAAGGCAGAGATGAGGTCTTCTTCCATATCACCTCTAGTGCTGAGCACACAGTAAAGATAGACTCAAATCATCACACCATCAATCTTTAGTAAGAGCCTACTGTGCGCTAGATGATGTCAATATCTGTGCGTGGATGATATTTTTTTTTGCAGTTCAGAGTCAGGTCTCTTGTTTCTCTGGACTCTCTGTTCTGTTTCTGCTAAGCTAAATCGCCTCTTACCCAGTGACTACATTATTATTAATAACTATTAATTGAGCAAATATTGTTGTCATGAGAGAGTCATTCAACACTGCCCAGAGTTTTGGTTAGGATGGAGACAGGCGAGGATGGGATCCATTTTGTTCCTAGAGCAGAAGGAAAGCTAGTTGGGATAAGAAGACATGGACTTTAACCTTTGTTTGAACACACCTAAGGAAGGGTGGGGCATTTATGATGGGTGATTAACAGTGTAGGCAAGGATCCTAGGTAAAACATTTTTAAAACAGAGACTTTCATTTATATGATCCACATCTCATAGGTTGGTACGTGTAGGGCTGGGGCAGAGAAGGGAGGACAGAAAGAGGGAAGGGGAAGCCAATTCTATACTCCATTGCTATATGTAGAATATACAATTCACATGTAAGCCCCAAGTATCTGGGAGAGACTCCCTTGACATAAGGCTCCGTATGTGGTATAGTAGCATGAGAAGTATATTTAGAATCAGAAGTTCTAGATTCAAATGCTGACCCTGACTCTTAGCAGTGTGACTTTGGGCAAATCACTGTAAAGTGAAGGAGTTGGGGTAGTTTCAAAGTCCCTTCAAACTCTACATATGTGTATGGTTTATTTTTTTCTTTTTAAAAATAAACTTTATTGATTTTTTTTATTTTTAAATCATTTATATTTTCCACTGTATCCCTCACCTCTATTCTGTCCCAAAAAGCCATTCCTTACACTAAAATATGAAGGAAGGAAAGAAGGAAGAGAGAAGGAAAGAGGAGGGAAGGGGAAGAAAGAAGAAAGAAAGGAAGGAGCCCACAAATCTAAACAACAAATCAAAAAAGTCTGACTTTATGTTGTTTCTCTCTGTCTCTCTCTCCCTCTCACATCCACACCCACACCCACACCCACACACCCACACACACATGGATCATAATTTGTTTAGCCATTCTCCAATTCATTCAGTCAACAAACATTTATTGAGCAACTATACTTTGCTAAGTAAGTGCTGGTGATACAAAGAAAGGGAACAAAAGTCTCTGCTTTAGGAAGCTCAGTTTACTAGGGGAACACTGTGCAAACAGCTAGGTATACACACAAGCTATGGACAGAGTAAATGGGAGATAATCATTAGAAAGAAGGTGCTCTAGAATTAGGGGGATTGAGAAGGGTTTCTGATAGAAGGTGAGATTTTAGGTGACTCTCCCAGAAGCCAGGAAAACCAGGAAGTGGATACGAGGAGGGAGAGAATTCCAGCCTTGGGATACTTTTAAATATAATTTAAATGAATAAGTGACTTTTAAGAATAATTTCATAAATCAATTAAGACAGGAGCAAGACTGGAAAGTGTTGAGTGATGAAATTTAGGGTTGCTGGGGACCCCCAAAATACACACGCTGGATCCTGCTCAAATGAATTTGACTCAAGCCCTTCTTAAAGCCAAAGAAAGACAAAGTTTATTAAAGATTTGCCAAATTGGGTTGGCTCTTAAGAGCCTAAGCACTTGTAATGCTTGTATTCACAAGCAGACCAGATAGTATCTCAGCCAGACAGAGTCTGAGCTGGATTGAATCTCAGTGCCTTCATAGAGGCAAGATGGAACTTAAATACAGCAAAGACTATAGGAAAGATCTGGGGGTGGTCTGGTAGTCTAAGGTGATGGGAGGAGGAGTTTAGGGAGGGTCTTGAGGAGAAGTCCAAGGAAGGAGTGACTGGTCAAGGGTTGGAAACAGCTGGAGGAAATCAGGAGATATCAGACAGTGGAGGCCTTGGGTGGGAAGCAGGTGGGGCAATCCAGAGATCTGGATAGGGGCGGTATGGGAATGAATACAGATCTTGATGGAAGTGGTCAGCAGCCTGGGGAATGGGGTTTTGATGGGATCAAGGGTAGGGGGTTTAACAGAGACCTGAGGACAGTGATAATGAAAAGCTCATGGGCATTCTGAGACTGCCAGAACAAATGGGAACAGTAGATTTGAGTAAGAAAGGCCAGATTAAGTGGGAAGATTCAAGGAGGCTCCCAGAGTCTGAACCCCATCACTGAGGATATGGTGACGAGGTACTGGAGGTGCAGCTTTTTCCCAAGAAGTTTGTCAGTGAAGGCAGGAGATGTGACAGTACTGGAAAGAATAGGAGTCAAGGCCAGGTTTTCTTTGTTTTTGCTTTTTTTTTAAGTTTCAGGGAGATTTGAGCCAGTCTATAGCCAGCTAAGCAGTAACTAGTAGAGAAAAAGAGCAAAAGAAGTATGAGAACCTAGTTGTAAGTTGTTCATTTTGGAAAACAATTTGAAATTATGTTAGAGACATTGCTTTACAGGAACCCCCAAGGAAGTCAGAGCTATTGAAGGAAGTCTCATATATTTGAAAATATTGAAAATATTCATTAATTATTACAGCATTCTTTACGTAGGCAAAAGCTGCCAATAATTTGGTGTTTTATTGTCAAGTGACTAAACAAATGGAAGCATATGAAGGCAGTAGAATATTTGTTTCTAGTTCCTTGTTACCCCAGAGAATGCTAATGTAAATATCTTAGTGTATTTTGGCCCTTTCCTTATTATCATAGACCTCCTTGGGGCATATGCCCAACAGAATTTCTGGGTCAAAGCTTATGGACAATTTAATCACTTTCTTTGCATAATTTCAGATCGTAGAGTCTATTTTAAAGAGTATAATATGGGACTTGCTAGTTCACACTTTTAGTTCAGAAAGTAAATGTAGGACGGAATAAATAATAAGTTATTTACATAAATTCAATTCAACTTAATTCAGTAAGCGTTTATTAAGCACCTACTGTACATGTTAGGCACAGTGCAAAGCATTGGGTATACATAAGCAAAAGTAAAATCTCTTTTCTCAAGGTGCTAACTTGGATGGAGGTGAGAAAAAATGTAGACAGATAAATATAAAATACGTATACTCTGACAGTTTTTTTAATGTCCAGAAAAAGACTCAAAGCAACCAAGTTTTGCTGCCAATTAGTATGTGTGATAAAGGCAGGAACGCGGTCTAGTTGAGTGGAGAAAAATGACCTTGTCTCCTTAGATTACCTTTTGTTCTGGCTCAAATTCATTTGCATATTAATCTAGGAGGATTTTGTGACTATACAACCATTAATTAGCTAGCTATTTTTAACTGAGGACTATTTACCTCCAGAGGTTGAAAAGACAAGTGAATGAATGAATAAATGAATGAATGAATGAATAAAACATTTATCAGTCACTTTGCTAGGCTCTGGGAATGAAATGCTAGCCAGGTAGGTAGTTCCAACCTTCAAGGTGCTTACATTTTAATGGGGATACACCACACTAAAAGGTAGTTTGAAGGGTGGGAGGGGTGGACCCAGTAGTTCAGAACCTGATGTCATGGTTTAGAAATGGCCTGGGAGCCTGGTTCCAGGAAAGATACGGCTGAAATCTCCTCCATTATAACCTGGGTCCCAAGGGTAGAGTACATATGCAGGCAGAAAGGGATTAAGGATGATAATTGAGGTGCCAAAAGTATGGTTTAGAATTGTTTGGAAAAACAGTTTTACTCTGGTCCTTTGTTAATTCTAAAGAGCTGTCTGTCCTTTTCAGGGAAGATCTTGCTAATCTACCAGCAGTTTTTAACCTTTATTTTTCTATCATGTATTCATTTGGCTTCTGGTGAAGCCTGTGGACCTCTAATCAGAATGTTTTTAAAAGTATAAAGTAAAATACGTAAGATAAATGAAACACATTATATCAATATATAGTTATCAAAATATTAAAAAAAAAACCCACCAAATTGAGCATATGGATCCTGAGCAAGGATTCTCCCTCACCTTCATCAAATTGTTCATATTTCTCTCTTATCTAGAACCCCTGGTGAGCAAGCAAAACTGAATTCTAGTGGAGGAGACTATGTAACAGTTAAAAAAGGAGGTTTATTTAGCCACAATATGGAAAGGATATACCATTGGTTCAGATGTGACTGTTATCTCAAAATGAAAGTGGCTGGTCAATAGAGTGTATTGGGTATGGTGACTGGAAAGAGCCCCCTGAGCTCTACCATAGCAGACTGCAGTGGAGATGACTTGGGTGACCCTAAATAGATGTGCCTATCTTTCAGTCAAGCAAGTAAGCAATAAACATTTATTAAGCTCCTATGTGGTAGGTGGAAGATGAAAAGAGTGAAGAAACAAAGATTTAAACTTCTGAGCATATCAATTTACTACACAATGAATGCCAATTGAAAAACAAACCAGGACCAGACCTCCTCAGCTTAGGCTTGGACCCTGAATACAGGGGGAGACAGATTTTATATGTTAAAAACAATTAATCAAGTAAGGTCAATTAATTTAAAGGAAACAGTTAACTAGGATACAACATTAGGTAATCTGATTTCTAATTGGAGGAAAGATTAGGGACTGTCCAGGTTGGGAGGGGGAGAGCAAACAGGTCTGAAGTCAGAAAATGGGGTGTCCCCCCGGTGTCTGTGAATAATTAAAGTAGATGAAAACAATAGCTGATTGATCAGAATGGGACCAGTTTTTAGATAAAATATATAGGTGGCTTGAGATGTACAACTGTGAAAAAATTCCTTGCATCAGTCTTTGGGTCTGACTCCGTTTTTGGTCAGCATTACTTGGGTCCTTAGTTAAGGGTCTCTAAACAGTAGGTAGAGGTGGTTCAGCTTCCCAGCCACAACACAATAACATTTTCTCCCAATTCCCACAACTGGATAAAGTTTTCTTACAAGACATAAGTTGGACTAGATCCATAATTGAATAGAAAGGGAACTAAATTAGCTCCAGAGTTGGGTCACAAGATAGAATCAATGTGGTTCACTCATTTCCACATTTAACCACTTGTTTCCTAATCCCCTCAATTCCCTCACCTACTGTGTTCCAGGTACATTCTAAGCACTTGAAATACAAAAAGAGGCACAGGACAGTGCCTGTCCTCAAGGAGCTCGCAATTTCATAGGGGAGACAACATGAAAACGAATATATACCAAGTAAGTTATATGCAGCATAATTAGGACATAATTAAAAGAAGGAAAGCTTTGGAATTAAGAGAGGTTAGAGGCTTCCTATAGAAGGTGGAATTATAGCTGGGACTTAAAGGAAGCTGGGGGGCAGGGAGAAAGTTCCAGGCATGCAGGATGGTCAGATAAAATGCCCAGAGCTAAGAGATGGGGGGGTCTTGTTTGTGGAACAGCCAGGACACCAGTGTCACTGGATCAAAGGGTATGTATTAGGGAATAAGAAGACTGGAAAGGTAGAAGGGTCTTAAGTTATAAAGGGATTTGAATGCCAAACAGCATTTCGTACTTACTCTTTTTGTATTTACCTACTAGACACTACCTGCCCAGTAGCTACCAAAGCAATACTTAACTGAGACTATGTGCCCAGGAATCACTATGAGACCATTAGGGACCAGAAGAGAAAAGCAATGAATCCAGAGAAATAAATGGTTCAGGGAGATTAGGTTGATGACCACATCCAGGGTGTGGTTCTGTATCATTGACTGTATATGAGTTCCATATATATACCCTGGCTACCATGTCGGGGGTGGGGAGATCCTTATGCATTCCCATTCTCCCCACTGAAGGTGTATTTATTTGTGGGAGGGTGTTATAGATTTATGGGCAGGGAAACTATAGTGGCCTTTCTTACATTACTATTTTATTAAATACCTTTGCTTTGAACAAAATTATGTCCTCTGACTGAATGAAGAAAAAATAAACCCATTATTGAGGACTTGTGAGTTACTGTTTTGAGTAGATCGAGACACATGGGGTACTTTGAAGCTGGGGCAGCTATTTTAGGAGCTCCCTGTGTGTGGAGATGACCCAGATGTTACATGTACAAAACAAAATAATTGGGGGGATTCTACCACACAGGCTGTGCTAGTTTCCCTAAAGGGTAGGGGAGTCCCTGAAACTTGATTGGTCTAGGAAGCTGAGACTTGAGCTGTTAACATGGCTTCCTTGGGGGTATAAAAAACTAACCCATGAGGAATCAATACTCCTAAAACTTGGTAGATATCCCACTGTATTTCTCGTCACCACACCCAACACACCCTACTGATCAACCATCTTCCATTTTGAGATGACAGAGTCCATGTCTACCTGAACCAAAGCTATATTCTTTCCATATTATGTCTAAGAAAACCTTTTGTTAACCGTTAGTCTCTTCTACTTTTCTTGTTCAGTTGTTTCTCATCCTGTCCAACCCTTTATGACCCCATCTGGGGTTTTCTTGGCAGAGCTATTGGAGTGGTTTGCCATTCCTTCTCCAGTTCATTTTATAGATGAAGAAACTGAGGTAAACAAGAGTTAAGTGATTTTTTTCAAGGTCACACAGCTAGTAAGTGTCTGAGGCCAGATTTGAACTCAGAAAGATTCATTTTACTGACTCCAGGCCCAGCACTCTATCCACTGTACAACCTGGTTGCCCCTCTCTTCCATTAGAGTGCAGTTATTCTTGGTTCATCAATGGTTCTAGAAAAGAGAGAGGCATGAGCAACTGAATGAGGGTGAGGAAGAGTCCTTACCCAGATCCTACTGAAGAAGAGGACAGTCCCTTAGCAGAAGCCTCTAAAAGGGGCAGAAATTTGATATTAATCCCTCTCCATATGATTCCCAGGGAGGAGAATGTCATTAGTGTGAAAGGAAACATGGGGGGACGGGGGAAGGTGATAGAGGACAAAATTTTATATTGGTCTCCTCCCCTTCATGTTTCAGGAAACTGGGACAGTTTGTATAGAAGAGGATAATAATCTCATAGCTACTTAACTACTGATGACTCTGAGGAGCATCAGTGGGGAGGATTAGGATGCGTCTTCATCTGGCAAAATGGTATAGTAAGCAGGGCATTGAATCTAAGGTGAAGAAGACCTGATTTCTAATCACATCTTAGACACTTGCATAAGGTACTTAATCTTTCTTTACCTCAGTTCATCATCTGTAGAAAGACAACCTCTAACATACCTTACAGTTCTAATCTAGGATCCTTTGGTCTGTGATATTGCCCTGTTATTCTTGGTCTCCCACTAAAATAATAGTTAACTATGTACCAGGCACTGCGCTAAGAGAGTTACAATTGTAATCTCTTTTGAGCCTTATAACAGCATTAAGAAGTAGGTGCTATTATTACAGATGAGGAAACTGAGACAAACAAGTTAAGTGACTTGCTCATGGTCACACAGCTAATAAGTGTCAGAGGCCAGATTTGAGCTCAGATCTTCCTGACTCCAGGAGCAGTGCTCTATCCACTGTGTCACCCAGCTGCCCAACTGGTCTCGATCAATTTATATCAGGAGATCCGCTGTGAACTGCCCCAGTATCACCCACCACATGATAGATCTGGGATTTAGTCCTTCCTGAGTAGAGAGACAAAGCCTAAGATTTCTACTCATTTTTGGTACCCCTATTTTTGGTCATTCTCAAAGACCTGTCACAGTGCTTTCTTTCTGCCCCCCACCTCCTCACATTTCTTTCCCTTTTTGTTTTTTCTTTTACCTATGCTAAACTCCTCTTCCAGTGTTACCTATACCAGGCTTCTTGTATCCTCAAGGTCAGGTTTATCAATAACATCCCTAAAACCATTTAAGTTTTGGAAGGTCCTCTAGATGACAAAGTCTTAAAAGACTTTGCCCACCAAGAGGTGAGGTGTGGTAGGAGCAATATCTGCCACATAGCTGGACTAGTATCCCTAAAAAAGGCAGGAAAGCTATCCCTGAGACTTGTTTCAGGAATCTAAGATGAGACTTGGCTTCCTGTTTGCCTAGAGCATAAAATGCCAACCTGTGAGGAATCAGTGCTCTTCAGGCTTGGTGGCTATCCCACTGCCACGCAGGTTACCACCACAGTGAAATACTCTACTGATAGCCACATTTCCAAATGGAGGCAATGGAGGCCAAGTCTAGCTGAATCAGTCCTGTGTCCCTGCTGAGAATCCTTTCTACATTATGGAGAGGTAAAACTCCTTTTGTTACCTGTTAGATGGTCTCTGAGGGTCTTATTTCATTGTAATCCTGATTCTGGAGAACCAGACCAGCCTAAATCAGCCCCAGATTAAAATAAAAGAGTTGGGGAGTGGGAGAGTGGCAGTGTACATAGGCAGAGGACCTATGACATCAGGAATGTGATGTCTTGACTTACAAGTGAACTGGATTTAAGTGAGGCAGGGCTGTGCAAAGTCACCAGTCTCACTGTTTACTCCAGGGTCATCTGAGTTCAGTGGCAAGACATAGGTCAGGATGATTGGAAATGACCCTAACAACTGAGGGAAGCAGAACAGATCTCAAAATAGAGATAGCCAAGAGAGGTCAAGTTTTGAAGGGAAGATTCCAAGGGGGTAGAGATTAGGAAGGAAAGTGTTCTAGGCACAGGGGACAATTTTTTGTAAAGAAACAGACATAGGAAATGGCATGTAACATATAAAGACCAACATATTTCACCCATGGCAAATAAACTCTTTTAGCTATAATGTAGAGGCATGATGGGAAATCGGTAAATTAACACAGCAAAAATGAACCACATTGACATACATCTTCACTATTATTGTGTCCAAAGAGAAATCACATACTGTACTTGGTATAGCTGTAAGGTATGAACTACCGAGAACGTACCTCAGTGACTCATCAATTACACTGACCTCCAGCCTCCATCTGAGGGCAGTTCAGGTGTTAGTCAGAGATTATGTCTCTGAACTCACTCTCAAGGTGTGTGAGTCCTGCAGATGTGTTTCTAAAAGGAGAGCAGCAAGAAAAGGGAGCTGGTGAAGTTTCTGGTTATGGGTCTGACAATGATTCTCAGTGTGACCTTGAGTCACTGTGACTTCCCTCTGTCTCAGCTTCCACCTTAATAGGCTAGGAATTGATAATAATATGTGAAATGTCCAGTCCTGTAAGAAATTTTAAAGGAAGTTTGTCTTCAGCATTCTCCCCTCTGCTGCCATGTAGACACACAGCCTTCCCCTTCCCTTTTACCTCTCTCTATCCCCTAAAAAATGCCACACGTACAGGTGCTCAGAAACTTGTTCTCCCCTCTTTGCCTGGGGCCCCTTATTGCAGCTGTCTTCCTCCTGCGATACTCTGTTGCATTTTCCATCACTGCCCTACTTTTCATCAGAAATGGCCTGTTATTTTGTATTCTGCTTAGTTCTAGGGAACAGATAAACAGCAAAGTGCATTAATGGTTTGTACCTTTCAGATTAGATTTTGCATTTTAAAGGTAGGGCATTCTGGAAGTAATGTTAATTTAACCTCTCAAAAGTAACTTATGATAGAAATTTCAGTTGTGTAGTCAAGACAGGAAAATCCCTAGGATCAGGGAGGGATGGAAGTGGGGTGAGGGTGTGGAGGACACATGGTCTCAGTCCCTCAAATCACATCACATAGTTTTATTAATCATTGCCCCTCATTCAGTTAACCCTAATGGCTTCTAAATATAATAGAAAATCCTCTGTTTCTTACTCAAAGACCTTTATAATCTGGTCCCCTCCCACCTTTTTTTTTCTTAACCCTTACTCCCTACGGCACTCTCCATGACACTGTGACCCTGGGCTCCTCGTCCTTCCTTGCACAATTCAGTTCATCTCTGGCTCTAGTTATTTTTACTGGTTGTCCCACTTGTTGCCTGAAATTTTCCCCTTCCTCATCTTCATCTCCTTCCTTTCTTGGTTTCCTTCAAGTTTCAGTTAAAATCTCACCTCCTACAAGAAAGTTTTCCTGCTCTCTCTTAATATCAGTACCCTGTCTCTGTTGCTTATCTCCCCTCTATCTCGTCTATATCTTGTATGTGCTTTGCTTGTTGTCTCTCCCCTCCAGCAGGGACTATTTTGTGCCTTTTTCAGTAACCCCATCACATAGCACCGTGCCTGGCACATAGTGGGTGCTTCATAGTTGCTTGTTGACTGACAGACTGATTGACCTTACTTATGTGTGGGAATGGTACAGGCTTATTGTAGGATTCTTTGAATCAACAAGTATGTATTGCATACCCATCTTTTGGGAAATACAAGGAGAAGGCATGATCCCTCCCCTCAGTGAACTGATTGTCTGGTTTGGGAGCGATGAATGAATAATAAATAAATGAATAATGCCACAAGAATTAAATAACATTCCAAGATAATATTAAGCACAAGACTCTCAACTTGTCATAAATTTCATATATAAATTTCAGGTGCTATAATAGACCCAATCTTAGAGTGAGATGGAGTGAGTACAATCTCCATGAGTGAATTGTATATACTAGCGGGAAGTAAATAATTTTTAAAAATTGTTCCAGGGCTCCATTGGACTAGAAATCTTTCCCGGGAAACAAAAGAACCTTATGATTCTTTGAATAAACTCATGTATTTACCATGAGCAATTTGTTCTATTTATTTTATTTATAGATCATCATAATCATTTTAATTTTATTTCTAATGTTAAACCAGTCCTAACTAATTATAACAATTTGGACACTAATCATCTACACTTTATTGGTGAGCTAAGAATCCCTAGGTTATATGACAGATGGTCAAATGTGACTTTCTGAATTATTGCCAGGATTTAATGATGCCTTAATTCTAAAGAAAACAAAACAAAAACCAACTAGTGTGTCAAATTGCCCCAGATATCTGGATAGTAACTAGATTTTAATGAATCTCACTTGTCCTCATTGATGCCAGTTTTTCTAACAAAGATATATATATATATATATATATATATATATATATATATATATATATATATATATATATATGTCAGTTCTCTTAAATATTTCTACTCAATAGCATTGTAATGTCAAATAGTTCCATGCTGGGCATGTCAAATACCCAGTAATTTTCTTTGGAAGGTCCATATCTTTGGAAGACTGGATTGACCACTGTCATTCAGTCTTAGCTTGTATTTAAATTTAGTAGAGATCAATGCTAATGAGGTCAAAATTACTATTGTTGGAGTATGAATGAAGCTTGGGCTGAGGTGGTAATGATCACAGTTGGGTCTGCCAGTCACAAGTGATGCAAGTGTTCTGAAGTGGAACATAAGAGAGGAACTCATGATATGAAATGGGAAATTCCAAAGAAGGTGTGGTAGACCAAAGTTTGGCAGACAGACTAGATGAGATAAGGCTATGGTGACATTCAGATATGGGGAAGTTGGGATGCTAAGAAAAAATACTGTAAAACAGAGAAAATCTCATGAGGTGCTATGTAATGATTTGGTTAGAAATTCAAGGGAATGAAACACTGAACAAAATCCTGAAACTTCTTGGTATCAGAGAGTGAGCACATGAGCAAGTAAAGCCACCCGTGTGTTCCAGCTGTCTTCCTAGGCCTGGCTAGCTCTGACCTGGACTGTTAACTGGTCAAGAGTGCTCAACAGTGGAAGTGCCCTAAGGGCACAGTGGCACTATGCATGGTGGTGCTTCTTCCCTGGCCCTAGTGGACAATAACAGCAACCACCGTAGCATTCAGGCCCCTAAACAGGTTGACATTGCTTGGTCACAGCATGAGAGGACAGAATTCATGCCCCAGCAAGGGGTAATGCTCCAGCCATGACATTGCTCTGCCGTAGGATGGAGGGACAGATAGGCCTTACTACAGAAGATAGACAGTTGGCCCTGAGATGGTGTAGGCAATGCTTAACATGGCGTGGGGGTGTAATAGGGCATCTTCAGAACATGCACAGGGCATAGAGGATGGTATTTCCATATTTGAGGAGCCTGCTTCTGGGAGAGTCATGGTAATGTGGAATGAAAGTGCCTTGGAAATGTTGTAGAGCATACATAAACATTCTGGAATTGATTTCAGTCTGCTATATAAGGGAGTATTTATAAAATTGGCTGCATAGCCAGAACTGGGGGAGTTTTTAAAAAGGATGAGTCAGCTTTTATCTTGTCTCTTACTTTCTATACTCTTGGAAATTCTCAGTGACTGCTGCTTCATGGTACCTGGTGAGAGACAGTGCTGCAAGGGGAGAGGCCTTGGGCCTTCCCTCCCTGAGGCCACATTGCCCTATGAAAGGGCCTTGGTCCTTGGCCTCTGCTTATTCTTTTCTTTTTTAGGTGTAGGGATTGGAACCTCTAATCTTGTGAGTTTTGAAAGATCAGGAGGGGGCCCTGTCATCCTGGCATTCCAGAGTCTAGATTTATAACATTCAAAGAGTGACCTTTGGGACCCCAGCTTAGTGTTAGCTGAGACCAGGACTCATTTGGCAGCAATGCTACCCTTTGAAAGTGAACTTTGCTGGGCTGGTGTTATATAGGAAGTGAGCTAAAAGTGGGACCTCAAAGAAGTGGGAGAATGTTTGTATGTTTATTCTTGTAACTACTTACTATAATCAAGAACTGATTGACCCCTCCTCATTGCAGCCAGTACAGCACCTAGTGGTTATTGGACAGCTCCTTCCCTAAAGGGAGTCTGGAAGACCAATAACTTTCTTGGGAAGCAATTTCCTTTCTGGCTACAAGAGGACAGTAGAAATGCCTACTCAGCTTTTGTAGAAGAAAGAGAAAGTTCCTTCAGAGGCCTGTAATGGGACAAGGATTTGGTATTCTCTTCCCCTCTCCCCCCATCATAATCAGCTGCCAGGGACAAGGAGGTCTTGGCTGATGGGTCAGCAAACATTGTGCGTGTACAAGGCATTCCTTGGTATCAGCGTAGTCATTAGGACAGGCTCTGTCCCAGAGGGTAGTGGTGTTCTTAGCTACAATACTATGGATGACCCCAACCTATGCTGAAGGTCCTTACTGTGCAGGATGCATTATCATTTTCTTTGTGATCCCGATGTCCTGGTACTTCTCTTGTCCATGGTTGCCTATTTGTATTAGGACGCTGTGAACTTCAATGATTTGACATCATCCACCTGCTACATGGTGTTAGATTGTTTAGAGCTGGGCCTCAGTCCTTTAGAAGAAGGAAAGTTAAACCTACAATTTCTGGTCTTTGTTCTCCCATTATTGGTTATTCCATCAGGGGACTATTTCAATGTTTTTTTGTTTTGTTTCTGTTATCCTTTTGATCATTCTGCTTTAGCTTTGCTTTTTCTTCTTCAGGGCTTCAGATTTCTTGAATCTCCAGTCAGAATTATCCAGTAATGGCCTTAATGTCATTTAAGTATTAGAAGGTTTTCTAGAAGAACATTAGGACATTATCACCAAAAAATGGGGTATGGTGATAGCAATATATTAATTCCCACCTCTCCCCCAGCTTCCCGTTCCCTCCCATGAAATTTAGGCCACCATGAAATTTTTTCCTTTAAAGGTATTGAAATGTGCTTGAGATTTAGTGGATTCAGGGAAGTAGTTTCCTGGTCACCTAAATACAATGTACCTAGGACTCAAAAGCTGCTCTTTGAGGCTTGTGACCACAGACCAGTAGCATGAACAACACAGAGAAGCTGTGTTTAGCTGCAGTGCTTCGTCTTTCCCTAATCTGAATGTCCTTCCTCTGCTTTGGCTAAGTAAATTTTCTATTGTTAACTATTAGGTGAATTATGAGCCTCTCATTTCATTCTAATTTCAGGTCTAATGGACCAGGAGTCTGATCCTGAGTGAGACACAGTTCATTGGACTGTGTTCATTGGACATTTGGAATAGTTGGGAAGATGTTAAAGGGATAGGGTAGAAGAGTTCAAAAGAGAAAGTGGGTGAAGTTTTCCTACAGGTCTTATAGCCTTCTGACGGGGAGAAGTAGCTTCTGCCTCTTTTGACAAAGATCTTCAATGTCACTCCAATCACAGAACCAAGCAGGAGGCACTGGGCTCCACCTGCCTCTAACAAGGGGACAGAGTACACAGCTCACACTGAAAAGGGCCAGAGTGCATGTCCATCTTGATTCACTAGATTACAGGAGAATTTCCTGATTACTCCTGTTACATGAACAGAAACCACCTATTAAGTGGCTATGCCAAAGGAGTCTCATAATCTCTATTAAATCATATACTCAAAGTTCATTATGGATCCTAGTTTTATAATAGAGGCAGCCTAGCATAGTGAAAAGAGCATAGGATTTGGAGGTAGACATAAATTCAAATCCTGCCTCCGTAGCTAGACAAGTCATTCAGTCTTTATGTGCTCATTTTCCTCATGTGTAAAAATAAGGGGGTTGGATGCGATAGCTTCTGATATTCCTTATAGCTCTAAATTTATGATGTTTTAATCATAATCTAGTTTCTCATTTTCTCCCTCTCCTTATTTTGACAATTTTCAGGCATTGTTAATGAGTAACAAGACAGGAATAGGCTTGGTCTGGACCTTCCTCCATTTATAACAGTTCCTTGTATACTAGATGATGTATAAAATCATAAAATTATACAATATCAGAACTGGAAAAAATCTTAGAGACTAGTTGAATTCTCTCATTTTAGAAATGAGAAAACCACCTTAGCTAGCTGATATAGCCCATGCAAATGCACACAATAAATCAGTCCAACTGTTTATGTAGTATTATTGTTAATGAAGGGCAGCTAAGTGACACAGCGGACAGAGTGCTGGACCTGACCTCAGGAAGGCTGGTCTTCCTGGGGTCAAATTTGGCCTCAGATGCTTACTAGCTGTGTGACCCTGAGTAAGTCACTTAACCCTGTTTGCCTCAGGTAACCTCTCCTGTAAAATGAACTGGAGAAGAAAATGGCAAATATTCCAGTGTTTTTCCTGAGAAAACTCCAAAAGGAGTCACAAAGAGTCAGATGCAACTTAAATGATGGAACAGCAGCAGTTATTAGTGAAAGGCAGCATGGCTTAATAGATTGGTCCCTCCTGGTTCAAGGATTCTGGGAGATATTCTTTGAGAGCTTGGTTTCAAGAGACAGTGGAGACAAAAGCTCAGAAGACTGTCCCAGCTCAGGAGACTATATCCCTGCTCTACACGGCTTTTCTAGGTGGCTTAGGAGAGGTCGTTTAACTTTCCTGAGCCTCAGTTTAATTATCTATACAATGAAGGAGTTAGATTAAATGATCTCTATGGTTTCTTCTTACCTATTAATCTACTTTCTTTTTTGCTTTATCTCTAGGTGTGGGGTTGGGTGGGAAATGGAATACTTGAGTTTTGGAGTAGAGAATGATTTTTAAAATAGCATCTAATTGGGATATTTCTTGCAAATAATAATAACAGGAAACATTTATATAGTGATTACTATGTGCCAAGCATTGTGCTAAGTGTCTTACAATTATTATCTCACTGGATCCTTACAACAATCCTGGGACTTAGATACTGTTATTTTTGCCTTTTACAGATGAGGAAACTGAGCCAAAAAGGACTTAGGTGACTTGCCTAGGATCACACAGCTAATAAGTGTTTGAGGCTGGATTTGAACTCAGGTGTTCCTGGTTGATTCCAGTCTCAGTGCTGTATCCACCGGGGGCTGCTCAAAGAGTAAGAGTAAAAAAATAAAATGGAATAAAGCCTCAATTTTGCTATAGCAATGTATTAGCTTACATAAATATAAGTGGTATCTAAGATAAATGATCCTAAAAGACTTGAGGATCTCTTGACATGGAGCCCTTCAGTGGTGGGACTGTGGTATACCTGAGGCAAGAACAGAAAATCAATAGGCAGGTAACCAATAAGGACTATCCCTGCTCTTGCTCCACTCATATTGTGTGATTCTTCATTGCTGTCTGAGACAAAGGGGAAGAAGGAAAAGGGGTGGAGACATATAGAAACCAAAGGGGAGGAAGGAAGACGGTACTATATGACTGCCTCTTTTGTCTGAGTTTCCTTCTAAATGTGACAGAGGTGGTGAGCATGAGTGTTCACTATTTATCTGCAGTGAGGAAAAAGTTAAACATTGACAAAAACCCATAAAGGTCCTGTGAATAAGGGTACCTCATAAAGGCAAGCCAAAGTCACACCACTCCCTAGTGATATGAGATTAATTTTATTTTAGAGCGGGGGTGTATCTCCAGAAGTGACATGATGTAAAAACAAATTTGAGGATTTGAGTATTTTTTAAAGTTTTATTGATGATTAAATATAAAATCAGTTGTTTTTGGAAATATTCTCCCTTCATTGCCTCAAAATTGAAAGTGTCCTTGCAACAAAGAAAAACAGGTAAGCAAAAAGGCCCAGTAAAGAAATCATATCTGATAATATATATTGCATTCTGCCCGAGCAGATCCCTGCCTTTCTGTTGGAAGGTAGATATGTTTCCTTATCAGTTTTCTTAACCCATTATCTATTTCTTGTTACTCAGAGTTCAGATTCCTTCAGCAATCTTTTCATTTACATTGTCCCATATTCCATCATATTCATATATAGCACAATTTATTCCCTAATCAATGGACACTTGCTTTGTTTGCATACTTTGCCTTTATAAAAGGTCTGTTATGAGTAATATGTATATATATATATACACACATACATGTACATATGTGTATGTATATTTTTATATGTATATAATGTAAATATGTGTGTCTGTGTCTGTGTGTATAGGACAGTTGTTTCTGTTTTTGGACTTGGGATATCTCAGTAATGGGATTAATGGATCTAAGGGTATGACCAATTCTCACTTTTCTTGCGTAATTCTAAATTGATATCCAGAATAATCACCACTTCACATAGTTTGTTGGGGTGTCTGTCTTTCCAGAGACCACCCAATACTGATTATTCCTGTTTCTTGTTAACATGAGATCAGTTGAAGAGGAGAGCAGAAAGTCTTCAAAGTTCAAAGAACAACACCTGTATCTCTTCTTTCTACTTTCTTGGTGCCACTATACAGAGCATTATGACGGGGGTAAGAAGAAAGCTGAAAAAAAAGAAAGAAAAGATATTGTACTTGCTTTAAATCAGTTTATGTTCTAGTTGGAGAGGCAACGTATATGCCCAATTAAAAAAATGTATTTACAAATTAGTGCATATTTATATCATGCGAACAGGGGGTCAGATCAAGGGAGGTTTTCTGGAAGTGAATTTTAAGATTTTTAGAGAATGAAACCTTGGTTAACAGAGAGAATCATGCTCCAAAGAAGAGAAATATCAAAGACACCAAAAATAAAATTCTAACAATGATGTGATTGGGCTTTTATTTAAAAAAACAAAACAAAACCAAATTGTGATTTCTTTCTTTAAAAAAAAATTAGAACACATTTACTAGCAGGAACAGAACCCCATATCCAAACCATTACTAAGATCTTTTGATTTTGCCTTTGCAGCATCTTTTGAATATACCCCCTGCTGTCCTTTGATATTGCCGGTACTCTGGTACAGGTTCTCATCACTTCACACCCCGATTATTGCAATAACCTGTTGGTGGATCTGCCTACCTCAATCTCTCCCCACTCCAATCCATTCTCTGTATGTGTGTTTGCCTTCGTTGCCAAAGAAGACCATGCCATCAGAGAAATGGTGACATGACTTGCACTTGACTTTGTTTTGAGTGAGGGAGGGCTGTGTAGGTCACCAGCCTCACTTCTCCTCCAGAGCCATCTGAATCCAGTGACCTGATATTCATCAGGATCACTGGAGATGACCCAAGATGAGGCATTTGGGGTTAAGGTACTTGCCCAAGGTCATACAGCTAGTGAGTGTCAAGTGTCTGAGGTGAGATTTGAACTCAGGTCCTCCTGACTCTTGCACTGGTGCTGTATCCACCACACCACCTAACTGCCCAATCCATTTTCTATTCAACCACTTAAGTGATGTTCCTAAAACAGATGAGGAAACTAAGGCAAATACATATACATATAATATATATGTTTATACACACACATACACACATTTGTGCGTGTATCTCTCTCTGTACATATATATATATATACATATATATATATATATATACATATATACAGACACATGCACAGCCATATAGCTATAGAGTCTTATGTGAATATTTATGGGTCTGTATTTATTGCTCTATGCTGATCTTGAAGGCAATCAGTATAGAATGCCAAGAGTGATCAAATGAATATAATAATTGTCTATGTGAGATAATCTGGAAATGTATTCAGATGAATTGATGTTTTTTGATTTGTAGTACATTTTGTTTCATGTTATAAATACATGATATTGTATATGTTATTACTGTATTTTTAAATTTTCTTGTATTGTACATTTTGAGAAACCATTGTATAAGAAATGTTGTTAAGAGGATGATGCAATTGTATCATTGGAAAATTTAACTGGATGCTATGAAATTATTAATTAATTTATTAGAGGCTATTATCATAATATTGATTATTAATATGATTATTAATGGATTATTAATATGATTTATTATCATAATATTAAAACCTATTGAATATTTAATTGAATATATTTTAAAAGGGAAGAATCATATTTACTATAGAGTGGGGGAAAGAGGGAAAGCTTATAAAATCTTATTTGTAAGCTTGTAAGGTTCCTTGGGACCATCTACTTGGGCAAGGTTATAAAATCTTATTGGCCCTGTGAAAGAGCTTGCTGAATGTTAAATTCCAAAATAGTGAACTGGTTTACAGAGAAAATGGAATCTTTCCTTCTATCATAAACACATCTTGCCAAAAAGGGGAAATTTGCTTATGGTATAGAAGCAGTTTGTGTATTCTGGTCCTTTTTTAATGAATTATCAATATTTAATATCTATGTGGAATTCCAGAATATGACTATTTTCTTAATTCCTAAGGATTGATTTTATACCAGAATGGGTTTAAACTTGAGAAAAAAGAGATTTTCTATGAATTTTTTTTGAAAGGCCTACTTAACTTTTTATTGTTAACTGTTATTGCAATAACATGAGGGAAATAATATTCTGAGTTTTGAATTCATGTGTAAACATTTGAATTATCATTAAGTTAGCAATCTGCCATTTGAGGAAAATGCCATGAGCTGCTCACCGGGTATGTAATTCAAGAACTGATATAGGTGAATGTACCTGGGAAAGTTGAGGAAATGATCTATGTAGAAGAAGGTAGGATCCTTTTGACTCAGTTTCCCCATTGTGTCATTTCCTTTTGAACAGGAATGTTTCCCACTTTGTTGATATTTAGCCTAACTATGATACCCTGTAAATAACATGGAACTTTGCTATTTGTTTGACTATTACAAAAAATTAACTATGACTCTTACCTGAAATTAGACAGAATCAAAGATGCATTATCCTCTTATACCGATGTTAAATCACTCTGTGCCCTTTCTCTTAGGCCTCGAGGATGAGTTATAACCATTTCCATTTTTCCTTTCATAACAAATCTAATCATAGCAGGTAAAGCTACTTTTTTATGTAATAAATCTTGTTACAATATTCCAATATCTCTGAATTACTATAATGGGATGCAAGTATAAGGTAACTTATTGGGTAGTCTATTTAATGTTCTCTCTATAGATCTGTTGTTTATAAGGTGAGCACTATAAGGTCTGAACTGTTTTTTCCACCTGAACTAATTACTTGAAGCTCAATCTGATTACATTTTGTCAGGTTTTACTAAATTATACAAAGTTTTATCAATAGCATGCTTTGGAAGCATTACCCAGAGAATTTCTTTAAGTGACCTGGAAGCTGGAGATGGTCAAGGAATACTTCCACAAAGCTGCCCTGATCCATCCACAGACATCCTGGTATGTAAAACCCAGCTTGCCATGAACAATTGACTGTGACCAACGGTCACACTTTACTGCAGAAATAACTAAGCAACTCTCCAATAGTTTTAGGATAGCCCTGAACCTGCACAACCCGTGTCACCCACAATCATCAGAGGGAGCTGAGCTGCTAAATAGGGAAGTTAAGACCTTTTTGGAAAAATTTTGCCAGAAAATACAGTTAAAAATAATCTCAGGTACTTCTCCTTGTATTGTTCCAACTTAGAGATCATAGTACGCAGGATTGTGGATTGTCACCTTTTGAAATTCTGTTTTATAGGCCATCTGCTACTAGGAGTCTGGACCCTTGGAGCCTAGTCACAACGGATAAAAGCCTGATAAGATATGTAATTTCTCTGTCTAGTTCTCTTTCATAGGTCTGGAGGGAGGCAGACTTCATGCAAATTCTGCCTTTGGAAGAGCTAGTACATGCACTTGAGCCAGCTGACTATGTGTGGATCTGCAACTTCAGGAACACATCTAGTCTCCAGCCCTCTTGGAATGGACTGGACTTCAACCCAGCAATGGAAGCAACTCCTAATCAACCTCTGGACCCACTTAAGCTGAGACAGGACCCCAACCCCAATCAGTGGTCCTTGGTTGGTTGTTTGTTTGATCCTCACATATTATCAACCATTCATTTGTATGTGTGTGTGCTTTGTGTCCTTGGGATTGGGGGAACAGGAGAGTTCAACACTTATGTGTCTCTGATCCAACATGCCAGATATACCTTTAAATGGACCAGCTGCTGGATATGTTCACACACCTCTTTGGCCTTAGGGGAAGGAATACCCCTGGTGGGTGTGGGGTCAGACATCCAAAACTTGTGATGATTCTTTGTTTGCAATCAACAAGGCAAATTTAAGCACAATACCAAATTGTATTGCCCTGGATTAGAAAAATTAGTTCTCCCACTCATTCACTTTTAATTGGAAAAGATTGCTAACCTTTCATAATTCTTGGCCCTCTTGAGTCTGTGGCATATTGTCAGGCCACCAGCACTGTCTTATGAACAAAATGGGACACAAGATCAGAAAATGGGAAGCAAATGGGATGTAATTATACCATATAATATATATATGTGTGTGTATATATATATATGTCCTTTTGAGACTGTTTTAAGTGGGGGGCTATGCACACCCAAGTGGAATTTTTTTTAGGATGCTACCACAGGGATTTTATTTCCTATATAATAAAAATGTATATAAGTGGCTCCCCTCAAATTGGACAAACAGATGTGGGGTGGTGGAGGGTGCTCTTTGGCTTTTAACCCATACCAGCCTTGCCTTCTAGCACATACTAAGAAAACATGCACCCAGCCATTAAAGTTTCTGCTACAATTTTGCTGCACCATGAGTATGGTTAGCACCAAAGGGCAGATTATGCAAAATCAGCCATTTGTTCAGAGTCAATCAAAGTGACCCCTATGTTTAAATCTTTCTTAAACTTTGGGTGTATGTGCAACCAGACTGGAGGATATGGTGGTCAGGAAATACCCTTGCATGTGTGTACCTTGAAATGGAGGGAGGAGCTGAGGGAAAACAAACTCTATCTTCTCATGATACATGCATCAATCAGCCCACTTTTACCCTTATGTGAAAGTTGTTTGCTTCGGTTTATAAAAGCTGGAATATGGTTTGAAATCTACCTAGGCCACACCCCAAACGTTTGATGCTTTGATATGCTAGTAAAATACTTTTTTCTTCCCCTGAGTTTGTCTTATTGCCCAGGGCGAGGTCTCAACCAAGATTTTTTTTAACAGTACCTACAAATAAATGTGGAAAGCCTGTTTCCCAAAGATGCAGGGGTTTCAGGGATTGTGACCCCTTGTTATGGAGAGAAGTGCCAGCTAGGGATTCTAGAAAGTCACTAATCCTTAGAAAAGTTCATGAGGACTCCCCAAGAGGGGAAAGGACTCTCAGGGCTAAGGGTTGGAAGCACCCCTTTGCCCCATAATGTTCACAGATGTTTTTCACTGCTGCTGGGTTTCATGTTGGAGCTCACTCTTCCCAGAGACCTTGGCACATGCAAGAATAAATTAACCCCCTCGTTTGGGGGAATTGTTTTGTAACAGCTGGGGCTGTTATACTTACTCAGTACATATGTTGTGCAGTCATTTTTCAGTCATGACCAACTCTTTGTGACTCCATTTGGGGTTTTCTTGGCAAAGACAATGGAGTGGTTTTCCATTTCCTTCTCCAACTCATTTTACAGATGAGGAGATTGAGGCAAACAGGTTTAAGTGACTTGAACACAAGACAAGGAATCTTCTGGAATCCAGGCATGGCATTCTATCTACTTTGTAAAAGCTAATTTATGTCAACTGGTTTATTGAAGAAAGGAGACCATACTAGTGAGCAAGTAAGAGTGAGACCCCTTAGGGTTATCCTTAGAATTCTCCCAGGAGTTCTAAGCTCAAGATTCAGCTCAGGGAGTCAGCTACTCAAGTTGGAAGACTTAGTAACTCAGGGAACCTTTTAAAAGAAGAGCTTCCATTAGGTCCCTCCAGGTGATAAGATGTGACTCCAGTGAGGATCTTTCTCTCTCCCCATTGTAATGAAGATTCTCCTTGTGGAGCGTGATCTTGTAAGTGATCTTGTACATGGTACCTCCATCTCCGTTTGCCTCTTTTTGCTTTTCCTTTTTCTTAGTAGGTAGCCTTGTGAATTTGGAAGTTTCTGGACATCTATAGTAATCGTCATCAGCAGGAGTGACCAAGTGGGAGTTGAAGAGATAGCATTAGAGAGAGAGGCCACTAGAAGAAAAATCAAGTGTGGCTGCCTGATCAGGCAATACTAAAAGGAGGTACCACATAAAGTGGCTAACTAGAAGCCTTGTGAAAACTGCTTAAGTCCCAATGGGGTTTGACTCAGGTCTTCTAGCGGTTTTTACAATTAGCTGTAAGTTGCTACTGAATTTGGTTCTAATAATTCTGTTAATAAATACTATAATTCTTTAATGCTTAGTACTCCTTTTTGTGAGTAGGAAAAAAATCACCTGTTTTCTACCTGATTTGGGAGGAGAGGAAACCCTAGATAAAGCTATAAATAAAATTGTCCCTAGGGATGCTAGAACAGGGGATTATTAATGAGGCATAGAATGAGATGCTATCTCCCCTAAGAAGAGATCAAGATTTCCCAATGAACTGGAAAGTGCACCACATAGTTGGGTACAGAAATGGGAATGGAAGAGAGCTCTAGGCCCTATATTCCCAACAGTGATACCTCTGTTAAAAATAGAAATATTGTTTGCACCAACAAAAACTGTCAGATATTTTGGCATTAACCTAACATGACATATAAAAACAATTTCAAAACGATATTGGCAAAATTAAATAAAGATGTTGACTAGGGGGAAGCAAACTGTATATGAAACAAATTCTTGAATTAATGTACAATTTTATTTTTCTGTTCTGTTTTGTACACAGAAATACTTAGTTTACTCAGTGTTTAGGTTCAGAATTTTTAAAAATAAATTTAAAGAAGAAATAAATGAACTGTATAGACAGAGATATTTATTAGTCATGGTTAGGTTGAGCAAATATGGTAAATGTCAGTATTTCCCAAATTATTATAATTAATAGATGTATTGAAATAAATGGTAACTTCATGGATAAAGACAAAATCATAGAAAATTTGTGTAGAAAAACAGATGGGCAAAAAGGTCAAGGAACATTGTGAAAAAGAGAGGGGATATAAATCAACAGTATGATTTGGCAGCCTTAAAAAAGCTAATGCAATCTTTGGCTGCTTTAATAATCATAAATTTGGAGTTGGAAAGGACTTCAGAGGCCATATAGTCCAACTGTCTCATTTTATAGATGAGAAAACTGAAGAAAAAAAAGATTGACTTATTCAAGATCATAAGGTAATAAATGTCAGAAAGGGTATTTGGACCCACGTCCTAACACTAAATCCAGCACTCTTTCACTCAGCCAGAGATGTGGCTTCCAAGAATAAGGAGGAAAGAGTGAACCCCAGGGTACTTTGCCCTGGTCAAACTAAATCTGGAATATTGTGTTTAGTTCCGGAATTTTTAGAAAGGACACTGATAAGCTAGAGAAGGTCCACAATAGAACAGCTAGCATGGGGAAAAGCCTTGAGTCTGTGCCATGTTAGAATTAGATGAAAGAATAAGGGATGTTTAACCTCAAGAAGATTCAGGAGGTACATGACAGTTATCTTCAAATATATGAAGGATCATCATTCAGTCTCAGTTAGAAAGGACTTCAGAAGCTATCTACTACAAATGACACCTTGAAAGATTCCCCCTCCCCAATAACATGCTCTATAAACAGTCTTCTAAATTCCAAACAAAATAAAAAGTCAGTGAACAACCAACAGAGAAAGCTAGTCACTAACCCCTGTTGTGCTGACTTAGCACCCACTCCCCCATGACCCACCACATTCCCGGCAGTAGAATTGCACAAGTCAGCTTATATGCTTGTCACAGAATTAACTCTATACCTCATCCTTCCCCATCCCACCCTCCAGTACCATGAAGATCCAAACAGAAGAAATGTGCTCAGGGTGTAATAGCAGCATGGTAACATTCTGTGCCACAATAAAACTCAGCCAGAGAATGGAGGAACAGATGAAATGGGGGCTGAACAGCTTAACAGCAGAAGGAAATAAGATCTCCAGATCATGTAAAAGAATTTGGGCATCTATGAATACATATTGCAAGAGAAAGGAAAATAGAATCAACACCTGATGAGGCAGTGAAATCTGTGGTTTCCTAAGAGAACATGGAACCACAGCAGGATGTTCTTGAATGGTTTATAAAAGAAATAAGCATTTTGAAAGCAGACTTTATGGACTGCACAGTAGAAATAATTCTGAGAATAGGAAAACTTGAATCCACAATGATAGGTCTCACCAAAGAAACAAAAGAGAAAACAACTTAGTAGGAATGCACATACATAGAAGTAAGGGACATTCTAGGAGAAAAGAAGCAAGAAGCAGTAACATTAAAAGAAAGCATGATCTCCATACAAGCAAAATATATAGATCTTAAAGACTGAGTGTGTAAAGATATCTTATAGATTATAGGTCTCCCAAAAGAACATAGAAGTCAAAAAAAACTGAACACCATGACACAAGAAATAATACAAGAAAATTGCCTAGAACTTCTATACATAGACAACAAAGTGCCCATGACAAGAATCCACAAATCTGCTCCTGACAAAATTAAAAAAACAGATAAACCAAAAAACCCTATACTGAAAACTCCAAGACACATAGGGATAAATTTGAATAATTCCAATGACAAAAAATAAATTCTGCAAGTGACCAGGAGAAAGACCTTCAAATATAAAGGAAAGGAAATTTGAATAACACAAGACTATTCTGCACCCAACAGAAACCACAAGAGGGAATGGAATAAAGTAGTTCAAAATGAAGCCCAAGATGACACACTTTGAAAAGCTGAGCCTAAACATAAATGGAAAAAAAAAATGAATATTCAATTTAAAAGGTATCAAAACATTCTTGAAAAGAAAACCAGACCTGAAGAGACGATTTGTTTCCCAAACACTCTAGACAACATAAATACAAAAAGAGTAAACAAGGACAAATATGGCAACCAAGGACAGCAACAACAAAATGGCAGCAGAGAACATTGATTGATATCTTTCTAAATGCATAAGTGGAAACTTGTGTTAAAGCAGAAGTTAAATAGAAATGATGGTGGAAGAACAGAACTGAAACGTCATGGACTAACCCTCACAACACTATGTATAGGTGAATCAGTGTTTTTTAGGGTGCAAAATTATGGAATGAGATGATGCATAAAAAGGAGAAGTGGAGGAAAAAGATAAAAGGGAATATGTGGTGTATCCCAATCAAGTCAAGGTCTAACAAGAGAAAATAACTCCTATAATCTCTTGGGATGAAGAAAACCTATAGAAAAACAGGGGAGGAGGCAAAGGGAAGATTTTTAAAGGGGACACAGGGGAAAATCTTGTTTTATTGTTGGGAGGGGATATCATTGATGAATGTTCCTAATGGAGATGAGATATATTTTGTAAAAGAAAGTGGAGACTTGAATGATCAGTCCATTGAGCTGGTCTGTCAGTCTTTATTTTTTGGATACAGATGAACCAATGACCTAAGCCCAGCACTTCAAACAGCAGAACAAGTTTGGCTTAGAGTTTCACCTTTGTTCCATTCAATGTAGTTATTAATGAGAAATAACAAAATTTAGAAAAAAAGGGTGATCTGGATCACATTTGGGAAATTGCAGTGTTTTTGTTTATTTGTTTCAGACAGCTAGGTGGTACAATGGACAGAATGTTGGGCTTGGAATTCATTGATAATACGCAAACCAAAGGATATTGTGGATACATGTACCCGACTATCTCCTGACACTCTGGGTCCCATTTGTTTGATTCTGGTTGTGAGAATGATGACAGCATACTTCCAGCAGAAATTACTCTTCTCCAAAATTCTAGGCTTATGCTAAGTGGCCCATGGACTTTAGGTCTATCACTATTTTATAATCAAGAGTATACAAAGGAGGAAAGAATCAAAGGCTTCCATTAAGAGTGTAAACTCTGAGTGTTGAGACTGTTTCATTCTTTGTAATTGTATCCCTCTGTCCACATAGGATATCACCCCCTTACTTGCTGGTGCTGCGCCTAAAGGGAATGTAAATTTTTAACCTCTGAAAAAAATTTCCCTTTTCTCTTAAAGACCAGCTTTAACTCCCAAATCACTCTAGTTTTCATTGATTGGCCAATAAAAGGTTCCAGGAGAATCCCACTTGGTCATTGTTTGGGCCCTGATTGGATCAGAATGAATGTAAATATCAGTTATTTGTTTTGGCCAGAAACCCTGAGGGTCTTCCCCACCCAGATCTGTTTTTTTAAATTAACCCTTAATCACAGAATAGATTTTGCCTTTGTCAAACAGACCTGTGAAAGACTTTAGCTTGAGAAGGCCATGGTTCCCCTACTATATCCCGGGTCATCTCCAGTTGTCCTGATCAATATCTGGCCAGAGTGAGTCCGATGACTTTGCGCAGTCCTCCCTCACTTAAATCCAATTCATTTGCAGGTCATGACGTCCTCTCCCTGATGTCATGATCCTCTTCCAGAATGAAGGACAAGCAGCAGCAGCAGTTGTATCCCCAGCACCTGGTACAATTCCTGTATGCAGTCTACACTTAATAAATGCTTGTTGACTGATCAATTGATAGGTATATTGATATAAAACTGGCAGAAACTTTAGGGAGTATTTAATCCAACCTCCGTATTTCACAGAGGAAGGAACAGATTGGTGAAAGGTGATTTGTCATGGATCACAGAAGTAGCATGACAGGATTCAAATCTAGGTCCTCTGATGTCAGAAGTCTTCTCCACTGCACCACCAATCCTTCCTTTCACAGAGGTAGCAATCTTAGTTAAGCGGATTCCTTTGCTTTCAATACACTAATCGTGACTAATTTGGATTACAATAATCACAAGGTTTTGTAGAGTTTTGGGGGTATCAGGGGCTGGACTTATGGATTTGTATCCTTTTACCTGTTTCTATCTATCTATCCCCCCCCCCCACACACACACACACTCCATTCTTGCCTCCTGGAAAAGGGATTTAGCATAACTAGCCTACACTGTTAATAATAGCTAGTATTAATATAGCTTTTTGAGGTTTGCAAAGTGCTTTACAAGGTATTATCTTGTTTTACCCTGACAATAGCCCTGGGAGGTGGGTGCTATTATTATATCGCCCATCTTACAGTTGAGGAAACTGAGGCAAATGGTGGTTAAGTGACTTGCCCAAGGTTGCACATCTTGTAAGTGTCTGTGGTGGGGGAATGAGACCTGAACCCCTAAAAAGGAAAAGATGATGTTTTTGCCCTTGACCTTTCCCACACACAGTCCAGTCCCTGGTGTTTTGCCCGAGGTATCTAGTCTATCCCAGTCCATCTAGATACTCAATAGTGCTTTCACTGTGGCCCTTCTTCCTAGCCCAGACCACTTAACTCTTTTCATTTTGTGCACCTGGCCCAACTCAGGCTACTTCCCACTCTTTAATCCCATCCAGATCTCACAATCTTTTTCTGTATAGAAGTACCAATCTTATCCCCATTAAATTACACAGACTCGGCATCACAATACAGCAGATTATAACACAGAACTGGTGTTATAATAAAACCTCATTACTCCAACTGAAAGAAGGCTCATGTGGTTGAATTCCTCCCCTTTGCATTTTGAGTTCCCAGCATCCCAAATCAACAACATCTGAAGCTTGATTATAACTCAGATCTTTCTGACTCTGTCTCACACTTTGTTTACTGCCCAGCTGCCTCTGTAATACATTTCCCCAGGGTGATGAAAAGAAAATAAATCTGGACATACGCATTAACCCAGATCACCTGTGTATGAGTTCTGGGGAAAGAAGGATCAATCATCCTTCTTATATCAACCAATGTAAGCCTCCATTTCCTCATATGTAAAATGGAAATAACAAAGCACTTCTTACCTCACAGGGCTGTGAGAGGAACACCTAAATTGCTCTCCAACTTGGAGCTATTTCTATTTTTGCCTAGAGGCAAAATAGGCCCTGCTCAATGAACCAATGTGCCTAAACTTGGCAAAGTGAAAGGCTGAATTGTAGTCAACAACTTGTGTCTCTAGAAGGGAGAGACAGCTTGGAACTCAAAATTTGACAAAAAAAAAAATGTAACGCATTAAAAGAAACAGTTTGTATTTGTGGTAGATTTTTGTGTATTCATGAACTGTCAACTTCCCATTTTAATTGAAGTTTCCACTTTGTTCAAGAATTCTGCTTGTAGATGGAACCTGTAGGCCCTGAGGAGAATGAGGAGATAGAAATCTTGGCCTAGCCTTCAGAGGCTGGGACGGTGTTGTAGGCTCTGCTTGTAGCTCTTGGAGGATCCTTAAATCCAGATCACTCTGGCTCTCATAAACAGACCCATAATAGTTCATTTGGTCACAGTTTGGACCCTGATAGCTCAGAGTGAGTGTAAATAGCAATTGCTTCTGTTTTGTCCATAAATCCTGAGGTTCCTCCCCTCCCATATTGAGTTGTGTGGTTTGTTTTTTTTGACTGAGTAGAAGAAGTTATTCTTTGCCTCATTTCTTACCTAGCCTTAATTGCTGAATGGGCATTGCCTCAATCAAAATGAGACCTGGGAAAGACCTTAGCTTAGAAAGGCCAAGGTTTCTCAATGCATTCAGGGCCATCTCCAGTCATCCTTGGCCCAGACGACTCCAGAGGAGAAAGTGAGGCTGGTGACTTTGCACAGCCCTGCTTCACTTAAATCCAATTCACTTGCATGTCATGGTCCTCTTTGAGAGCAAAGGACAACCAACAACATTGGAGGATACAGAGTAGAGTAGAAAAGGCAAAATCAGAAGCTGAGGATGCACAGAAAGATGACTGGGTTAGCATTTTTCCTCTAGCTTCTGTCCCGGTGAGCCCCTTTACATGGGGAGACAGGAGATACGAAGATATCTCAGTAGTTCATATTAAAGCAATATATAAAAGGCAGCCAGGTGGTATAGTAAATACAGCAACAGGCAGAAAGAACTGAATTAAAATCCTGGCTCAGATATTTTCTAGTTGTGTGACCCTGGGCAAGTCACTTAACCCTTTTTGCCTCAGTTTTTTCATCTGTAAAGTGACCCGGCGACAGATATGGCAAACCGCTCCAGTATCTTTGCCAAGAAAACCCCAAATGAGATCATGAAGAGTCAGATACAACTGAAATTACAACAATAACAGTACACATATCCAAAAATCAACCACTTGCCTATAAATCTTGTGGCATTGAGGGGTTCAAAAAAAATGCCACAGGCATTGCTGCACAAACTACATTGTTGAAGCAATAAAAGACATAGAAAAGAGGGTGGTCCGTGTGAGTGTGGTGAAAGGCCTGGGACAAGTGTGCTTTATTTGCCATCAAGGGTCCCAAGTAGGGGACACCCAGAAGTGACCTCAATCCCAGACAATATCCTTTTCCCTCTCAGTACTCCCACCCCGAAACTCAGAGGCTTGGAAGATGATTGTCACGGGACCCATTTCCAGTTTTCACCTTTAACCTGACTTCAGGACAATGCAGAACTGTTCACAGAACAGAGTTCAAAGATAACTCACCCAATGAGGAAGAAGAGAGGATTCCTCCTTTGTATAGGGATTTTTGTTAAATACAAGTGCCTGCTTTGAAATAGATGTACAGCCTCTGAGTGGTGTTTGGTTCCCTGTGAACCAAACTCTTTTTGGACAGGAGAGGGTGCTGCAGGTACAATTCTGGCCCGTGTTGTTGATCTATCATCTTTCCGCAGCAATGATAAAATAAAAACTTGTCCCATTGTGAAAGAGAGAGACAGAGAGAATGGGAGAGCAGGAGGAGGGGAGGGAGAGAGAGAGAGAGAGAGAGAGAGAGAGACAGAGAGAGAGAGACAGAGAGAGACAGAGAGAGAGAGAGAGAATGAATAAATGAATAAATTCTAGTCCTAAACTCTTCAAATATTTATTTTTCTGAGTCCCAACATAAATTCATTGAAATTTGCTAAGGTACAAGCTGTGTAGTCTTCCAGGCCAATGGGTAAGTTTCACAGAAGCAGACTTAAAGACAGTATAAGGAAAACATTCTTATTGATTAGAACTACCCAAAAGTGAAATGAGCTTCCTTGGAGGTAGTCACTTCCCTCACACTAAAGGTCTTCATAGGGAGTCTGACTGATCTCTTGTGAATGATGTTGTATCCTGATGGGTTGACATAAGAAAAACTTCCAAATTATTAGAATTATCCTCCAAAAGATATAATTTTTAAATACATTTTTCCAATTTCAACCCTCATTTTTTACATATTTGAGTTCCAAATTCTCTTCCACACTTTCTCCTCCCTCGCTGAGAAGGCAAGCAATTTGATAAAGGCTATACATCTGCAGTTATGCAAAACATGTATCTATATTAGTCATGTTGTGAAAGAAAACAAACCAAAAAAACTCAAGAAAAATAAAGGTGTTTTTTTAAAGTATGCTTTGATCTTCATTCACCTTCTATCAGTTTTTTCTCTAGAGATGAATACACTTTTCATGATAAGTCCTTCAGAATTGTTCTGGATCTCTGTATTATTGAAAATAGCTAAGTTATTCACAGATGTTCATCACACAGTATTACTGTTTTACTGTGTACCATGTTCTTGGTTCGGCTCACTTTACTTTGCATCATTTCATATAAGTCTTCCCAGGTTTTTCTGAAACTACTCATCACTACTTATAGTACAATAATATTCCTTTACAATTATATACCACAACTTGTTCAATCATTCCCCAACTGATGGGCATCCCTTCATTTTCTAATTCTTAGCCACCACAAAGAAAGCTGCCATAAATATTTTTGTACATATGGATTCTTTTTAAAAAAATTTCTTTGGCATACAGACTTAGTAGTGGTATTGCTGGGTCAAAAGGTGTGCACAGTTTTATAGCCCTTTGGACGTTAGTTCAAAAGGAATAATTATAGTAATAGCTCACATTTATATAGTGCTTTAAGCTTTGCAAAGTGATTTACAAATACAATCAATCTCATTTTATCCTCACAACCACCCTGGGAGGTAGGCACTGTAATTATCTCCATTTATAGGTGAGGAAACTGAGGCAAACAGAGGTTAAGTGATTTGCCCAGGGTCACACAGCTAGCATGTGTCTGAGATGGGAATTGAACGTAAGTCTTCCTGGACTCCAAGTTCAGTATTCTCTCCATTGGCCACCTAGCTGCCTGATTTTATACCCCTTTATATAAAAAAGTAGAATCCTTACTTCTAAGACTCCTGAGAGAACTAAAGAGGGGATATCTATGAGTAAGTTAGCTTCCGTTCCTCTGACAAAGGTTTTTACATCAGGACAACAAGGCAGATGTTGGCAGTACAGGTCAGCATGTAGTGTTATTTAATGATGTGGCACTTTGGAAACATCTGCTTGGAGACAATTGATTTGACTGATTAGGTGAAACAGTTTGGATTTTAGGATGTTCCCCTAGCCATTTCACAAGGTTGCTGGGATGAAAGCTCTTTGTAACATGCATAATGATTTCTAAATGGGAGATGCTATTATTACTCATTGCCTCCAATGGCATCCTGATAAGACTTTTCATCATGATATGGAGGTGACGTCAGGTTCACTAAAGCTATGCCAGTAGATTGCCACCTCTGGCAGGTCCTCAGCAGACCTGGGGATGGACTGTATGTCCGTCATGCTAATTAAGCTCAGAAGGCATCATCACCACGTTGGCTGCCCAGTTAATGGATATTTTCATCCTTTTCCTCACAAACACCTTCATTTCTTTGGGGATTTTTATTTGTTTGTTTCCTGTGTACCTGGTGCAATGCTTGGGCATGTAGTCAGTGCTTAACACTTATTGATTGGTGCGCTGAACTTATTACTATTAATATATATTTTTATTGGTTGACAGACAAGACTCAGGAGAGTTGATCATAGTAAGGAGACAACTGGTCTTTGAGTCAAGAAGATGTAGGTTTGCATCTCTCCTCTGATACATGCTGGCTGTGTGACCCTGGGCAAGTCTTTCAACATTTTAATGCTATTGGTAACTCTCTGAGACTAAAAACTGCAGAGAAGATCTGACCTTTGCTGGGAGAGGGAGCTTCCTCTTCCAGGTGTTCCCTATACCAGTGAAATCACAGATCCAGCCCCCTATTGGCTGATGAATACTTCTTTGGTCTATAATTTCATAAGACCTTAGCTTAAAAAAAAGAAAAGTCGGGGACCATTTCCATTCATCCTGATTTATATCTGGCCACTGGATCCAGATGGCTCTGGAGGAGAAAGTGAGGGTTTGGGGTTTTTTTGTTTGTTTTTTGCAAAACCCTCTCTTATTTAAATCTAGTTCACTAGCAAGTCAAGGCATCGTCTTCCTGATGTCATGGTCTTCTACAAGAATGAAGGACAAACAACTCCATAAGTTCACTAGTCATTGAGGAGACCATCTTTGCAAGCAAGTTTTGGCAACATCTGAATGAAAGGCCACAGTGCCCTTGAGATAGATATGGAAATTAGAACCATCTTCATTCATTCTCATATTAGTACCCCACTGAGTGTTCAAAGACCTAGAGGAAAGTCTTCAGTTTTTAATAGTGAGGTGAAAATGATTGCTAACAACTAAGACCTTTCCCTCAGAGGAATAGGGAAGAGGAAAACATTGATAGCCTAAAGAAAGGGAGTAGGAAACGTGAACAGGATCTGGGCCACTCCAGTTAGGCTGATGAAAAGCAGCATGCACCTCATCTATGACCATGGCAAGTCCCTGCATTTCTCTGGATCTGTTTCCTCATCTGCAGAATTGTGGGGGAAGGGGTGTGACAAATTACATTGAGGGTCCTTTCTAGTCTGTTTTGAAACAATCCCACAATTACATTTGAATTGTGGAAGTAAAAAACAAAATTTCAATTTCATATTAAATCAATTGCTAATCACTAAATGGCAAGGCTGCCCCCTGTTGGCTTCAGCCTGGAATAATTTCCAAGTTCTTTTTTACTGATATCCCAGGAGCTTGTGATTTACTTCATCTGTATCTTCACCTTTGACTTGTGGAGAACAGAGAACTACGAAGTTGTGGAAAAGAGGAGGGTGGGAGATGTCTCAGGACCTACTTCCACAGGAATAGTGTCGGTTAGGCAGTTAGCTCATCACTGTTACATCTAGTTTCTGCCTTTTAAGGTGACATTCCAACAGTTATTGCAAAGTGGTGTTGACAGGGGCATTTCACCCAGAAAAGGGGAATTAGCTGCAAAATGAGGAAGGACAACTAAAAATAATCCATCAAGGGACAAGCAACCGAAGAAAATAAAGAAAACACAGGTCCTAACTTTAAGGAGAGAGCAATCAAGACAGCTTTCTACCTTATACCAAGACATATTTTAACACCATTGACCAATCTCTTCTGTCTTCTCTGTTGGTTCTCCTACCTGGTTAACCGTTCTTTTTTTTTTTTTTTTTTTTAAGTGTTTATCCTGAACTTAACAAATACCAAAAAAAGTGAGCATTTCCGCACACAAAGTAAATATTTTAAAAAAGATTATTATATATGGAACTGCAAATCTCTATTATGTATAGCTTGTTTTTGCTTTTAAAATATATAATATAAATAAAAATATATACATAAAAGGAATATAATATAAAATATAATAAATTCAATATGAAACATTAAAGGCTCTCCTATGTTTCCTTCTGGTCTTTTTTTCTTTTGTGTTCTATTGATTTTTTTTAATACTTCAATGATCCTCTTTTCCTTCTGCTTTTCTTTTTTTCTTTTCTCTTTCCTCCCTCCCTTTCTTTCACCTCCCTCCCCATCTTCCTCAGCCCCATCCTCCTTTCCTCCCTCTCTTCCTTCCTTCCTTCCTTCTTTCCTTCCTTCCTTCCTTCCTTCCTTCCTTCCTTCCTTCCTTCCTTCCTTCCTTCCTTCCTTCCTTCCTTCCTTCCTTCCTTCCTTCCTTCCTTCCTTCCTTTCCGTCTATTGCTAGTTCCCCTTTCTCTCCCCCCCTCCCTGATCCCTGCCTGGACCATCGTCTTCACCTTCTCTCTCTTGTAACCTTAGACTCTGCTCCTGGAACGTCTTTGGATTTTGAGAAGCCAACTTTGGTCTCATCTTGTACAAGTCCAGGCTTCCACGACACTTCCCCACAATTTCCACACCTTCTTTCACTCCATTTTCAGTTCCCTTTTATGAGTTATCTCACTCCATTAGAATATAAACTCCATGACAGCAGGGATTCTCTTACTTTATTTGTATGTGTATTTCTAAATCTTAGCACAGTGCTGGGAATATAATAGCTAAAAAAAAAAACAACAACTGCTTTTTTCTACCTACCTACCTGCCTGCCTACCTTCCAGAGTGCCTGTCTGTCCATCTGTCTGTCTGTCTATCTATCTATCTATCTATAGATAGCAAAGGGGTGTTCAGGGAGGACTGGTATGGGGGTTGCCAAGCCCTTTTCAAAACTGCTCATCCACCTTTGGTGGCACTCAACTCTCACCTGTGACTCTAAGAAGCTATAGCAGGTGCAGCGACCACACCCCAGTAAACCATCTTGGTAGATAGGTTAAACTAGTTTGAGGGTAACCAATAGGCCTGAAACCCATTGGTGAGTTAGGGGGTTGTCTGCCCCAAGCATGTGAAGACTTCCCCTGGTGAAAAGGGCCTGTGAAAGCAATTTGTTCCAGCAGCATGAAGGCTCTGAAGCAAGAACTGTGGAGCACTTGGGGCTTAGTCAGACATCTAAGACCCAATGTCATCAGCTGCATCTTGAGCCATTGCCAGTCTTCTTGACTTGTCTTGCCATTGGACTCCAATGACTCTGCAAGAGAGAGTAAGACTGATGTGATGATAACTTTGTGTAGCTCTGCCTCTCTTAAATTCAGTTCACCCAGAAATCAAGATATGATCTCATGATGTCATTGGTCTGCTTCAAAAACTAAGGGCAAACGATAGTATCTATCTCTTGCTGAAATATTTTGGAGATGCCAAGTAGATTGTGGTCTGAGCTTGGCATGATAATAATCCTTTGCACTCAGGATGATATCACCCTCTGGCAAAGTGTATTGCTTGGACCAGCATGAGGTGTTCACTGAGGCATTTAGCTTCTCCTTTTTTCCAAGGGGAAATTTTCTATTTCACATGTTCATAATCTTTGTTTCTTGTCACTGACAGGACTGTACTACAGAGTTCTGATTCTGTACCTGGCAGGGTGGCCACAACTCCTAAGAATTGAGACAATGACTGTTTCCATGGGACCCAAGAATGCCCAAGAAATGCCAACCATGAGGACAGTCTTAAGATCTAAGAATGATTGTGCTATGAGTCAACCTCTATCATGTATGTAAATGGCCCCAGTCTTAGTAGCCTTAAGTCCTCCTTCTGGGGGAAGGAGGTCCTTCCATATAAATACATCATTTTCCTCACTCTAAAATTAATTAAACTTATGCCTATGTCTTGTTTCTAGCTTACTCTGTTTGGCTCTGGTGACCCACAGGTTAGAAGCCAGTTCTGATCCAGTTGACTATCTATCTATCTATCTATCTATCTATCTATCTATCTATCTATCTATCTATCTATCTGTCTGTCTGTCTGTCTGTCTGTCTGTCTGTCTGTCTGTCTGTCTATCCCCCTCCTCCTGAAAAAGACAAGAGAAAAAAAGAAGATTCCATGGCCTCTTTTTAAATCATTGTTTCATACCAGACACCACAAGTAAAGAAGTCACTGAATGAAGCCAAGAGGTCAATGTGATTTTTCAATAACCTTATTAATAAATTCTAACTGAATGCCATTTTAATATCAAAAGCCTGCTGTGATACCTTTTGGCCAACTATGTACACATTTATCCTAGTACTAGTAGAATTGACTTCTCTTTATAAATTCATGTCACTCAGCATTGAAGTTTTGAAAGACTGGCTAATAATTTTAAGCAGCACATATCTATCTTTTAGTACTAGGTTGAATTTTTGTCAGGATCTCAGAAAAAAATTAAGAGCAATATGGGATACAGTGGTGAGGAAGACTTCATGGAAGAGGTAGGAGGTGAGCTGGTACTTAAAAGGTGATTAAGATGAGATGGGAAAGGTGTTTGAAAGTGGTGTTTGGGCATTCAAAATGAACCATTAAAGTTTATTAACCATTAAAAAATACAGAAGGAAGCAGTAGCCAGCATCCCTAAAGTTCAAACATCAAACTTAATAAGGAATCCTTCTTGATCAAGAATTCTTTTATCCATTGGTACAACCCAACACTTCCACAAGGACTGTGGAACTATGAAATAGGAAAAGAACTGGAAAAGGATTTGGAGTCTGAAGCCTAAACCTGAATCCAGGCTCTAATACTTACTGGCTATGTGAACTCATCCATGTCACAAACTTTCTGAACCTCAGTATGCTCATCTATATGAGGAAATAATAATATTATCACCAATTACCTCCAGGTTTCTCTGAATCTATCCCTTTCATCATTTCTTATGTTACCATAATATTCAATTGGGGCAGCGAGGTGGCACAGTGAATAGCGTGCTGGTCCTGGAGTCAGGAAGAACTCAGTTTAAATCTGGTCTCAGACACTTGTAGCTATGTGACCCTGGGCAAGTCACGTATCCCCATTTGCCTCTGTAAAATGAACTGAAGGAGGAAATGGCAAACTACTCTGGTACCTTTGTCAAGAAAAATCCAAAATGGATTACAAAAAGTCAGATGTGACTGAAAAAAACTAAGCAATAATAACAAAATAATGTTCCATTAAAACACATAACATAATTTATTCAGTCATTCCTCAGTTGATGGGCACTTATGTTGTTTCTTTGTTTCTTTCTTTTTGCTACAACAGAAGTACTGCTATAAATATTTGTATGCATACAGGTTCTTTCCCTCTTTCATTGATTTCTTTGGGATATATACCTGATAGTTGTATTGCTGGGCCAAATAATATACAGTTTTGGGGTATAGGTCAAAACTGCCTTCCAAAATTGATGAACCAATTCATAATTCCAACAGTAGTGCATTAGTATGCCTGTCTTCCAATTTCACCTCCAACAGTTGTAATTTTTTTTTATGTCATGTTTGTTACTGATGTAGGACCTAAAAACTATTTTAATTTGCATTTTTAATTTAGTTACTTGCCACATTTTTTTATGATTATTTACAGCTTGGATTTCTTCCTTTGAGAACTTCCTTCATATCCTTTGATAATTTATCTATTGAGGAATGACTCTTAGTCTTATATATTTGGAATAATTTCCTATATATCTTAGATATCAGATCTCTTTCAGGGAAATTTACTACAAACATTTATTCCTGTTGACCATTTCCCTTCCAGTGTTAACTATTGCCTTTGTTTTCAGCAAAAGCATTTTAAAAAATTATCCGTTTTGTCTCCTGTGATCATCTTAACCCTTTGTTTGTTCCAGAATTCTTAGCCCTATCCATTATTGTGGATTGCACTGTCCTCAGCATCTCATTCCCATTCCCATCACTGCTTCTAGCGCCTTGTACTGAACAAGGCAACATGGCACCATTATTTATGATTCACAGTGGTGGGTTGATACCCAGACCCCAATTTTGCAGGTTTCACCCTTCATAAGCTTAGGGTGATTGATTTATTTGATGGGAGCTCAAGGAATATGGTATGTCAGCTTTATTACCCAGACTCCTCTGGCATCATCTCACTGAGTAAATTTAATTCTTGCTTCTCTAATTTGTTTATGATATGACTTTTCTATGTATGTCATAGATCCATTTGGAGTTTTATATAACATATGTTGTGAACTGTCAGTCTAAACTTAGTTTCTGACAGATTATTTTTCAGTTTTCCCAGCAGTTTTTGCCAAATGATGAACCCTTATCCAAATAGCTGGAGTTCTTGGGTTTATAAAAAAATGTGCTCCTGTGTTTAATGTTACTTCCGTGTCTTCTGTACCTAATCTGTTCTATCCACCAACTTTTCTCTTCTTTAACCAATATCAAATAACATTGATATTTACTACTTCAAAATCAAATGAAGTAATATATTTAAATTTTTTTACAAATCTCAAAATGCTACATAAACTCTACTACTATTATCAGTATAGCAGAGCTTGAGATTTGGGGCTGTTAGGCCACATTTTTCTTGACATTTTATTCTTAAATTCTTGACCTTTTGTTTCTCTGAATGAATTTATTACAGTAAATGTCAGTGTTGTTTTTATTGTTGATTTCCCATTTTTTATTTTAAAATAACTTTTTAACCTCATTCAGATTAAATATTTTTCATTATTATGCTTTCTCTTTGTTTACTCATCAGTGATAATGGAACCATCACACTTAGAGATAAAGATGATAAAAAAGATGGGAAAAGCAACCAGAATGGACTGATTGTAGTTTAACTAAGAGCAGCAAGTATTTCACTAGCATTTAAAGGTTTCAAAGCACTTTACAAATATCTTATTTTATCTTCACAACAACCTTGAACGGTAGGTGTCATTATTATCTTCATTTTACAGATGAGGAAACTGAGGCAGACAGAGGTGAAGGGATTTGCCCAGTATCACACAGTTAGCAATTGTCTGAGGCTGGATTTGAACCAGCTCCAGTGTTCTATCCACTGAACCCCTAAGCCGCCTCTATAAGATATTGAGGAGAGGCAATGTTGGAGACAATAGCGTTATGAGGGCATTGAGAGACCAACTTACAAGTGTCTAAAGGAGGGGGAAATGTTACAGTGTTGAAAATATCTTGGACCTTATTACTAGTGGGAAGAAAGGTAACTGAAAAAACATTGTTATATACTGACCATATCACCTCTCTCTTATTTATACAAAATATTTATGAAGGTCATTTATATACAAATGGAGGATTTTTTTTAGAATTTTAACAGAGAACAATAGGCTTTCACAGAGGATATTCAATCACTGAGCACATCTTTCAGTTCAGGCTTTCAGCCATGGCTGACTCTTTGTGACTCCATCTGAGGTTCTCTTGGCAAAGATACTGGAGTGGTTTGCCATTTTCTTCTCCACCTCATTTTATAGATGAGGAAACTGAGGCAAACAGGGTTAAGTGACTTTCCCAGGGTCACACAGTTAAGTGTCTGAAGCCCAATTTGAACTCAGGAGGATGAGCTTTCCTGACTCCAGGCCCACCCTCTATCCCCTGTGCCACCTAGTTGCCTGACTATATCTTTAGCATATCACAATCAACTGAAAAATGTACAAAAAAATGCACAAAAAAGAATCTATTATTATTTTGTTTGTTGATTACAGAAAAAAAGATTTGTTAGACCAAGATGCCGCCTTATCAGCTTAAAAAAAAAAAAAAAACATCTCATCTATCTTCCAAGATCATTTAGGACTAGTTGGAAGGTGTAACAAAATAAGTAATCCAGCTCGGTGATCTTGCAGCAATAAATACAAGAGAGGCATAAAACAGGGAAATGCATGCTCGTTGAAGTTATTCACCAATGTAAGTGAAGGGAATTCAGGTCGAAGAGGGACTCGTTGCGGATGCTCAATGTTCCTGTTTATAGATAACATTGTGTGGGTTACACCAAGATCCAGGATGTTAAAAAGTCTCCTGCATAATCATGCAAAGGGATTGGGCCTGCCTATCCACATAGGAAAGATCAAATGGATGAAGAACATTTATTGCCCAGATTTCAATATGAACTTGGATGAATACCTTTCTACAGATACGTAATCACAGAATTTGAGAATTAGGAGGAACTTAAGTGACCATCCTATACCAACGTATAAAGGAAAGGAATCACCACCATAGCATACTTGACAGGTATCTGACCTGTACTTGGGGACCTCCAATGAAAGATAACCTATTATTTCTCAAGACAACACACCTGGTTTGCCTAGATTTGAGTCAAGTATTGACAAAATTGTGCTATCTTTGTAGACAAGATGGAGCTGTCAACTGGGCAGAAGGACAGCTAAATGAATTCAAATCTGATTTAATGGCAGGCCATTGGAAGCAGTCATTAATAGTTCAATGTCAACCTGGAAGGAATGGAATGTGCCAGGGATTTTTTCTGGGTCTTGTGTTGTTTGTCATTTTTACCAATGACTTAAATAAAGGCATAAATGCCTGCTTATCAAATTTGCAGGTCATGTAAAGTTGGGAGAGACAGTCAACATCTGGAATAATAAATTTAAAGTCTGATGCAAAAAAAAAAACCCACCTCAACTGACAAGAATGATGGGTTCTATCAAACAAGATGAAAATTACTAGTGTTAAATTTTATCTTACACTTTTGTTAAAAAAAAAAAGAACAACATGACTTTGCAAGTCCAAGAAAGCTTCTAAAAAAGATCTATGAGTTTTAGTGTACTAACTTAATATGATTCAGTAAGGTAATATGGCAGCCAAGAAAGATAATGTAATCTTAGGCTGCTTGAAGAGAGGTGTGGCATCCATGACTGGGAAGATGATGGTCCTGTCATACTCTAACCTGGTCAGAACATATCTGGAGTATCATATTCAGTTCTGGTGCCACATTTTAGGAAGTCATGGATGCTTTAGAGATGAGATGGAGAATATCCAACAGAGGGCAACAAAAGTGGAAGTAAAAAAAAACAAGCCGTGAGCTATGACAATCAATTGAAAGAACTGGGGATCCCCAACCCTGTGAAGAGGTTTAGGGTGTTCAAAATGATTACCATCAAATACCTGGAGTGATGACAGTGGAAAAGATATGAAACTTGCTCTTCTTGGCTCCAGAGGACAAAATTGAGAGCAATGAGTAGGACTTGCAGCATGGTAGATTTAGTCTTAATGTAAGGAAAAACTTCCATATAGTTAAAGCTATTTAAAATGGAATGAGCTACCTTGGGATGTAGTAGGGTCTCTTTCACAAGTAATCTTCAAGTAAAGACTAGAAGGACATTTGTCCAGCATATTGGAAACCAGATTCTTATTTATGTATGGAGTAGATAAGGATGACTTCTGAGATCCTTTCCAGGGATTGTGATTGTGGGGCTCTGTTATCCTGTATGATATACAGATGAAGAGATAGACCATCAGTAACCTGAAAGGGCAGATTCAATGTGGTTGGAAGTCACTTTAGAAGGCTTTGAAAAGGGAGTGGCCACCATTTTTAGATGAGTTTGTCTAGGAGTTTTTCTAAGAAAGAGAGGTAACATAAAATAAATTAGGGAGGCATGGCAGGATCAAGTAATGAATAAAGTGCTGGGTATGTCTGTGGACAGCAGGGAAGAAATCAGTATATAAGGAGGAGAGATTAAAGATGGGATGGGGAATTGTCAAAGAGACAAGCTTTGGGACATGGGAAGGGACAAAATCATAAGCACAAGCAGAGAGATAATAGGAGGATTGATTTAGAGCTAGAGGAGAGCTCAGAGACCAAGTTGAACCCCCTTGTTTTAGTGATGAGGAAACAGGACTAGGGAGGGTTAGTGACTTACCAAGGCCACTCAGGCAGCAAGCATAGGTAGGATCTGAGCCCAGGTGCTCTGGATCACTCTTGATAAGAAGAAAGGCTGCTTTTTCCTCAGAGACTAAAGCAAAGCACAGAAAATGGGGCCAAGTAGAGGGATTTTGAGTTGTGGAGTAGAGGAAATAGGGAGCTCATTGTAGGATGATGTCAGTGTCTTCAGTAATGTGGGAGGTAAGGTTTTCTGCAAAAAGAAAAGGGAGTACAGATAGCATATGAGGTTTGAGGAGAGAAGAGAATCTCAGAATAAGATCCATGAGTGAGTGTGATAGTCAATCATGGAAGAATAAAAATGTTTCCGTGCTTTGGAGAGGAGTCCACAAAATCTAAGTTTAAATCAAGACTTAGAAACTTAACTTAGTTATGTGACTGTGGGCAAATCATTTAACACATCCCTCAGCCTGTTTCCTTATCTGTAAAAGAAGGCACCTGCCTTCCAGGGTCATTTTGAGGATAAGATTATAAATTTGTAGTGGACCCAAAAATAGAGTTTTGTGAGTTTTTCCAATAGAGTTCAGCAGCAGAGTAGGAGTAGCGTAGTATGATGGTAATAATGGACTATATTACCATTTATAGAACACTGTCACAGCCTTTGTTTCATTTGATTTTCCCAACAACCCTGTGAGTTGGACAACTATTATGACCCCCATTTTACAGACAAGGAGACAGAAAATTAGGGAAGTCAAGTAACTTGCCCCAAATCCCACAGCTAGTAAGAGGTGGAATTGGCAGGACTCAAACCTAGATGTCCTGACTCTTTGTCCAGTGATTCCCCCCCCGCCCCATTCCATTACAGTATTTAATTGGGAGAAAATTCTAGTCTATGCAAATTTTTTTTCAAGTATGTTAGAAATATAAAGTGGTAAACATGCAATTTGGCACCAGCTTCACACGCTTCTGCCAAGTATTTTTTAAAAGCTCCTAAGGGCAAATAAAATGTAAGAAATTATTATGAAAAAGATATTAAAAATCCAATCTAATTCCTGGAGTTAGACTTTTTAGCATCTAGGAGAAAATAGTGAGTGGCAAGAATGTGAATTATAGATACATGATTCTGCAAATGAGCAATGGTGACTTCTCCCTCCCCTATGCAGACACTGTCATTACTGCACCACTGAGTAGAAACTAACATTGGAAGCTGCTTCATTTCCCATTGCCAGAATGTCTGAAAATTCCATTGCAGTGGTAGGAAGTTCCAATAGAAAAGTGACTTTGTTGAAATAGGAAAAGAAGCTGTTGGGATGTTTGAGCTGAAGAGTATTGAAAAGCCCACAGAGCACAAGGATGGGGCACTGGAGAGCTAAAGTTCATTAGGGGCGCTGAAGCCCCTAATCCAGTCTTTATATTGAGCTATACTGCTTTACTATGAAGTCAACTCTCAGGTTAAGTGGGAAAAGTGTCCAGAAGGGGGAGACAGAGAGTCAAAATCCATTCTAAATAAACAACTCTTCTAGAATAAATCAGAACTGCAAAGATTGGGGGAGGTCTATTCCCCTGCCTCTGTAAGACAGCAACTAAACCATCTCAGAGATTTGGGAATGTATTCCGTTTAAGAAAACACACACACACACACACACACACACACACACCACGGATGAGAAAATCTTGTCTAGGATGCCACAAAACTGTGAGACTGTCAATATTTATTAATCTACAGCTTTTCCTGGGCTCCCCTTTTCTGCCCCTCCCCCTACATTGGTATCTAGCTATCTCTTCTTTGCTGGTGAAGATAAGCTGCTGGATTTATGATCATATAAGATTCATGAAATATGATTGGGATTCATGTAATGCCTTTCATTTGAGTTTTTAAAAAATCAACTTCACAAAATGAGAGATGAGAGAGGCAAATGAGGCAGCAGTTTGTCTGGAAAGTGTCTGAAGGATTTGGCTACATGGTAAACTCAAAATGAGTCAGTGGTGTGATATGGTAACCATAACAGCTAATGCTTGTCTTGAGAAGTATAATTAGAATCCATGACTAGGGAAATGAAAGTCCCACTGTCCTCTGCCCTGCTCAGACCTCATCTCAAGTACTGTGCTCAGGTCTGGGGACCATACATTAGAGAGAATATTGATAAACCAAAGAACATCCAGAGAGGAAATGGGATGCTGATGGACTTCAAGATCAAGAAATATAAGGCACAGTTGAAGGATCTGTAGGTATTTAAATATTTTGGACCAAGGAAGATAGAAGGAACATGCTAACTGCCTTCAAAAATATAAAGGGATATCCTGTGGAAGACAGTTTGACTTTTCCTTGGCCCCAGAACTAGAAGAAATGGGTGGAAGTTGTAAGGAGGCAAATTTAATCTTGTTATCCAGAAAAACTTCCTAGCAATTATAGTGATGCCAAAGTGGAATGGGATACCTTGTGAGGTAATAAGTTCCCTTCTTACTAGAGCTCTTCAAGCAAACACTAGATGACCACTTGTTAAGTACTGGACTTAGAGTCAGGTAGACTTGAATTCAAACCCTGACTCAAATTTTTGCTACTTGTATGAACATGGGTAAATCAACTTAGCCTCTCAGTCTCAAGTTTTCTCCTCTATATAAATAATGGAGTAAATACAGCACTTATTTCACAGAATTGTTTTGAAGATCAACTGAGATCATATATATACATATATATATATGTATAAATTGCTTTCTAAACCTTAGAGTTCTATGTAAATATGTAATTATTAGTATTAGTATTATTACTTTCACATCAAATCCTAATTAGAGCTTTGGGGAGGGGTCAATTTAGTCCTCAAATTTCTCCCTACCAGGTACTGCTCTTGCCCAAATTCCTGTCTTCTTCTCCTCTAATCCCAGTGACTCAAAGGCATCATCTATCAAAGCAAGAATCCCTGGCCCCTGTGGTCTATCCCTTCATTATCTTTCCTTGTTTTCCATAATCAAAAAAATCATTGCTCTTTGTTTTACAGTTACTTATGTCTTTCATGCATTCCTTGGTGATTGTTTCCAACAACTCAGGATGATTCCCCTGAATTCTTACCAAGTGTGCTTGTCTGAGTGGAGCAGGCTGACACCACTCCCAAGTGCTTTTGGACACCAATCCAAGTGCTTTTCTCTTTGACTTCCTCCTTCTTCTGATCATTTTTCTTCATGCCCTTCAGAAGCTCTCTTTGCACTGAGATATTTGCTCAAGGTACACATTGATTCTCTTGGCAAGAATCTTGGTTTACCGACAACAGTGCCCACAGCATCTGGGTAACATCATTGACTTTTCTACCTTTGATTAACTGATCCCTCTGGTCCTTCCACTGTTCAGACCCTGCTAATCTTCATCCCTCAGGAATTCTAATCTTTTGTCTTTTCTATTCTGGCTCCCCAGCCACTAAATGCTTCTTATAAAAGTCATGAAATCACATAGACTGAACGTTACAGTTTCATATCAACTGGGTCTTCATTAATGCCAAGCAATCCTTTTGTTTATCTCTGATAGATTTTTTATCATGCTCCTCAAAGCAGTTATTCCAGACCTTTAGTTGAAGGAACTGGGAACATTTATCCTGGAAAAAAGAAAACCTTAACTTCTCAACTCTCAGCATATCTCTTTCTCTCCCTTTCTTTCTCCCTCTCCTTCTCTCTCTTTATCTCTCTGTCTCTGTGTCCTTTTTCTCCTCTCTCTCTCTTTCTGTCTCTATCTCTGTCTTTCTCCTTCCTCTTTGTCTCTCTGTCTCTCTATTTCTGACTACCTTTACTGTGAAGATTGAAGCCATCCCTCCTTGGTTCCTTCATTTTCCTTCCCCCATGCCATAAAATATCTCTACCTTCTTACTCAGCTCCTTCTTTCCTAAGTCTAAGATCTTCATTTATTCCCTTTATCACATCTCCACTGAACTCCTTTGGGAGTTGACCCCATCATCCCCTGCTTCTTGTTTTCAGTTATCCTATCTACTCTCTTTTGCCTAGTTATCCACCATGCTCTCCTCCTGGATATTCTCTGCTCTCTGGGTTTTTGTGACACCGCTCTCTCCTCTTGCTCAGTCCTGAACACCTGTTGCAACTCTACTCATTCTACTTCTGACTCACCGGACTTTTTTCCATTCCCCATCAGCCATCTCACCATCTGTCCAGGCCCCCCCTTTATAACCTCATTGGCTCCTCACTCTCCCTTACCCCACATACCCAAATCTTGCCATTTCCACCGATATCATCTCTTCCAGTTAACCCCCACTCTCTGCTCAGACAGCCACTGCCCTTGTTCGGTCACTCACCACTTTTTCCCCAGATCATCGCCATAGACCCCTACTTGGTTCTCCTGCCTCAGGCCTTTCCCTTCTCTAATCCATCCTTCACATAGCTGCCAAAGTATATTACTAAAACACAGGTAGAGTCATTTTACTTTCCTGCTCACTAAACTCTTGTGGATTTCCATTGCCTGTCAGGATCCAACACAAACTCCTCTATCTGGCATTTAAAATCCTTCACAATCTGGCTCCAACCTACTTTTCCAGGCTTATTATACATGCAACTAGGCTTCCAACTGAGCCTGGAGCATTTTGTGGGCAGAAACTCCTTAGAGTAACATTTAAGACCCTCTACAATCTGGTTCCAGCTTATCTTCCTGACTTTATTTCACATTATTTGTCCTTAGTAGCTTTTGTGTGTGCAGAACTGGCAAATAAGCCAGTTTGACTAGCCTTGCCTGTAAAATGCATGGATGGAGAGTAAAGTGTAAGAAACCTAGAAAGAGAGGAGGAGTCGTGTTGGGAGGAATTTTCTTTAAGGCTTAACTCATGGGACCTCTCTCATCTTCCCAGGTGAAAGTGCTTCTTCCATCTTCCAATTTTTCTAGAGCACTGGGTCTGGAGCATCACCCCCATACGTCCTAGATTCTTCTTTCTCCTCCCATCCCAGTCGTATGGAAGGTCCTTTGGAGCAGGAGCTGTATCATTTTTAATCTTTTTATCTCTATTGCCTAGCACAGTGCCTTGTACATGGTAGGGATTTAATAAAAGTTTATTTTTGAACTAAGCTCCCAAAAAGGTGTAGATGACTGAAGAGACTGGATATGTGACTTGCCTAGGAGATTTGCATTCTAACAGGAGATAGAGCCTTAATCTAAAGCATCAGTGAGGAAGTGAGGACAGCTTTTTTGGCTGAGGATGCTAGAGAGGGGCCTTTCCCATGCCCCTGAAATACCACACCAATGACCTAGTCTTTCCAAATAGCTTTGTTCATTAAAACTTCCCCGTCTGTTTCGGTTTTCTGGCTCACAGCAGTAACGTTGGTGCTTTACATGACCTTTGTACTATTTTGTGAAATCTTTGGCAAGAGTAAAGGCAAGGTTTGACAAAGACATAGAGACCCTGACCTGAGCCAGGATACCTTCCAGTTTTCAAATTAAAGCAGCAACAACTGACTGAAGAGCTCATGCCTCAGAGCACTTTAATATTTAATCAGAATGCTCGGTGGTAAGTATTGTCTTCCGTAGTCTGTAACATGAGCTAGTCAGATGCACACTGCAGAGCCTCTGGTGATTCCAAAGCCTCCCTAGCTCAAGTCCTTCCCCCTTCCTGCCATCCTGCTGTGCTTTCCACCATCTCAGAACTCATTTCTTAGGCCATCAGATTTTTTAAGTTTAGCATTTTGTGAGTTGATAGAGTCTTGACTCTTTATCTGGAGTGCATGTACCTTAAGGACTGCTTTCTCCCATTTTCCTGAGCCCCCTACATGATCTGTCCTTGGACTAGGGATATACTATTAGGTGCTCAAAAGATCTGGAGCAAATCCAGTTAGCTGCTTGATAAATGCTCACCAAGGGATTAACTGGATTTGCTTCAGATCTGTGCCAGGCACTGTGTTAAGTTCTGGAAATACAAAGAAAGGCAAAAATATGGCTCATGCCCTCTAGGAGCTCCCATTCCAATGGGGTAGATAATATGCAAAAACTTGTGTATGCAAAATAAACACAGGGTCCGTGGGAAGTAATCTCAGAGACTAGGCTTTGAGGGGGAGGGAAGGGAAGAATGATACTGTAGAGAATGATACTGTAGAGACTAGGCTTTGAGGGGGAGGGAAGGGAGAATGATACTGTAGAGAATGATACTGTAGAGAAGATGGGATTTGAGCTGAATCTTGAAGGGAACCAGGAAACAGAGGTTAGGAAAGGAGAGCAATCCAGGCATAGGGGGACAGTCTCTGTAAAGTCATGGTGGCAAGACGTGGAGTGTTCTGAGTAAAGAGCAAGAAGAAGCCTAGTGCCACTGGGATGTAGATTGTGGAGCAGGAGAGAGTAGAATGGAAGAAGACTGGAAAGGCTAGAAGGAGACAGATCATGAAGGGCTTTAGAAGACATTGGACTTTGATCATAGACAGCAGTAGAATTAATTCAGTGGGCTGTAGGGGGTGACATGGTCAGATGTAGTTTAGGAAGATGATTTTAGCAGCTGAGTGGACGGTGGGTTGGAGTGGAAGCACCAAGTATAGATGGTTTTCTCAAAGAGTTTAGCCACAAAAGGGAGAAAAGATATAAAATGATAGCTAGCAGGGTGTTTGGTTCAAGTGAGGGTTATGGGAGGGATGTGAGTATGTTTTCAGTCAGCTAGGAAGCTGCTAGAAGAGAGGCAGAGAGAAAGAAAGACAGAGAGAAAGATAGAGACCCAGAGAGAGAGAGAGAGAGAGAGAGAGAATCCAGTTCAATTGAATTCCTAACCACATGAGGAATGATTTAAGGGATCTTAAGATCTTAAGAATAATTCCTTTCAATCTGAACCCAAGAGGACCAAGCATTCATTGCAGGGTTGACCAAAAAGGGGTGGAGCCTTTTTGATCTAATTCAACTTTCTACTTAACTTTTTCAGGGTAAGAACATTTAGCAAAATTCCAAAGCCTTATAATCAATACACTTTACTTTCAGTCTACTATTTATCTGTGCTTACCTATTACTTAGTTAGAACCCCATGCTGACAAGGCCAAGGTTATAGATTCCATGTCTATGTGAGTCATTGATTCCTTTCTACAGCCATAAATAATATACTGTCAAGATCCTAAAAGGAACCTAATAGGGAATCTGGGTGAAATAAAAGCATGAACATATTAGCATAAATTCATACATTCAACAATTATGTACTAGGCACCTACTGTAAGGTCTGTTAAATTACGAATGCATCAATTAATTTCATAGAGCTTGTTTTGCAGTTCCTTTGACCTCTGTAATGATGTATATACATAAGGCTATGTTTGCTTCTTAGAATTTTGTCATTGTAAGTGAATGCAAATGAACTGATATTGTTTTGCTAGAAAATATATCCATGGACACACAGCTTTATACGGAGTTATATTCACATGTGAATCTTTCCCCCATTCCCACCCTCATGTTAGGATTTTTGTATATTCAAGTTTATATTCACCCCTACCCCTACTCCTCATAAAATATGGGTTAGCATGCAGAAGAAGAATCTCAAAAGGAAAAAAAAAAAGCTACAAAGCACCATTATCAGAAAACCTCTGACATTCCCTTGACATAACAACTCAAGACTATTTTCCTGGAAATGTGACCAGAGGGTTAGAGGCTGAAGTAAGGCGAGTGATACTGGATGGTGAGAGAAGGGAAAGACTTATACATATACTAATTGACTACCATCCTGTTTATCTGTATAATTTTAATTGTTTTTCACTTTTTTTATCCTCTAAAACCTGCTAAGAAAGTCTCCCCCTGCCTCCTCAATTATAATTGCATAAATAAATATCCACTTGAGTCCATATGATTCCAGGGCATCTGGGTCATAGATAGAAGATCCTTCACATCTACCATGCTAGTTGACCTTAAGTAGATGGGGGAACAGTATAAACCCAGAGATACCAAATTATAAATCTAGAAACAGAGGTAGCAGGGCTTCCTACCATTATCACCCTGGAAACCCCTAAAAGGAGGAAGCATTCCTAATATGTCAGAGATGGAGCTATTCTTATACAAAAAGGGGAAGCTAGGGAACAAGCTTGGGAATCTCACATTATCACCCCAAATCTAGATGCAGATTTGAAGGACTGTAACCCCTTCCTCCCATCTTCAGCTCCTCTACGGCCTTAGGAGATTGTATGGAATATCCTTTTATACACAGATTCTTAGTCTGGGTCCATGACATCTTAAAAAATATATTTTGAGAATTATATTTCAATATAATTTCCTTTTTAATGTTATATATTTTATTATATGCATCTAAAAACATTCTGAGAAGGGGTCTATCAGCTTCCACAGATTACCAAAAGGATTCATGACATTAAAAAATTTAAAAATCTGCAGAACCAAGATGGTGTATTAGCAGCAGCTGTATCCGGCAGGTCCTGCTGTACAGGTTCTTAGATCTGTTTTCTAAAAGGAAAGCAACTTTTGAGGGGTCAACCATCGACTTTAATCAAGCACATATATCATTCACTTGGTTCAGGGGAAAAAGTCAGCACTCTGAACCTCAGGAAAAATACAAGGTCAATAGACAGGGCTTCTAACTGTCTGACCATAAGACATATACATATCACAGATCAACAGACAGATCCAACTGTCTGACCATTACATACATACATAGTTACCAGAGAAAGAAACACCAACATCTGGATTTTCTTTATTTTATTTTCTTTATTTATTATTTATTTATTTATTAATATAAATTTATTTATTTGACTTTTTACATTCATTTTCACAAAATTTTGGGTTCCAAATTTTCTCCCCATTTAACCCCTCCCCCACTCCAATACATCGAGCATTCTAATTTTCCCTATCACCAATCTGCCCTCTCTTCTATCCTCCCTCCCTTCTCTTGTGCCCATCTTCTCTTTTGTCCTGTAGGGACAGATGACATTCTATTCCCCATTTACTGTATTTCTTATTTCCTAGTAGCAAGAACAATACTAAACAGTTGTTCCTAAAACTTTGCGTTCCAAATTCTCCCCATCCCTCCCTCCCCACCCATTCCCTTTGGGACGGCAGGCAATTCAATATAGTCCATATCTGTGTAGTTTTGCAAATGATTTCGATAATAGTCGTGTTGTGTAAGACTAATTGTATTTCCCTCCATCCTATCCTGTCCCCCATTGTTTCTATTCTGTCTTTTGATCCTGTCCCTCCCCAAGAGTGTTGACTTCAAATTGCTCCCTCCTCCCATTGCCCTCCCTTCCATCATCCCCCTCACCCTGCTTATCTCCTTCTCCCCCACTTCCCTGTATTGTAAGATAGGTTTTCATACCAAAATGAGTGTGCATTTTATTCCTTCCTTTAGTCGAATGTGATGAGAGTAAACTACGTGCTTTTCTCTCAGCTCTCCTCTTTTTCCCTCCACTAAAAAGTCTCCTGCTTGCCGCTTGAATGAGATATAATTTACCCCATTCCATTTCACCCTCTTTCCTCCAACTACATTTCTCTCTCACCATTTACCTTAATTTCTTTTAAAATATGGTCCCATCCTATTCAATTCACTCTGTGCTCTCTGTCTCTGTATGTGCATGCATGTGTGTATGTGTGTGCATGCACATGCGTGTATATGTGTGTGTGTGTATGTCTGTGTGTGGTCCTACCAACTACCCAGATACTGAAAAGTTTTAAGAGTTACAAATATTGTCTTTCCATGTAGGAATGTAAACAGTTCACTTTTAGTAAGTCTATTATGACTTCTCTTTGCTGTTTACTTTTTCATGCTTCTTTTCATTCTTGTGTTTGAAAGTCAAATTTTCTTTTCAGCTCTGGTCTTTTCATCAAGAATGCTTGAAAGTCCTCTGTTTCCCCTGAAGTATTATACTCAGTTTTGCTGGGTAGGTGATTCTTGGTTTGAGTCCTAGTTCCTTTGACTTCTGGAATATCCTATTCCATGCCCTTCAATCCTTTAATGTAGAAGCTGCTAGATCTTGAGTTATCCTGATTGTATTTCCACAATACTTGAATTGTTTCTTTCTAGTTGCTTGCAATATTTTCTCCTTGACCTGGGAATTCTGGAGTTTGGCCACAATGTTCCTAGGAGTTTCTCTTTTTGGATCTCTTTCAGGCGGTGATCAGTGGATTCCTTCAATACTTATTTTGCCCTCTGGTTCTAGAATATCAGGGCAGTTTTCCTTGATAATTTCATGGAAGATGATGTCTAGGCTCTTTTTTTGATCATGGCTTTCAGGTAGTCCCATAATTTTTAAATTGTCTCTCCTGGATCTATTTTCCAGGTCAGTTGTTTTTCCCATGAGATATTTCACATTCTCTTCAATTTTTTCATTCTTTTGGTTTTGTTTTGTGATTTCTTGGTTTCTCAGAAAGTCATTAACCTCCATCTGTTCCATTCTAATTTTGAGAGAACTATTAAATTCAGTGAGCTTTTGAACCTCTTTTTCCATTTGCCTAATTTTGCTTTTGAAAGCATTCTTCTCCTCATTGGCTTTTTGAACCTCTTTTGCCAATTGAGTGAGCCTATTTTTCAAGGTGTTATTTTCCTCAGCATTTTTTTGGGTCTCCTTTACCAAGGTATTGACCCGTTTTTCATACTTTTCTTGCATCTCTCTCATTTCTCTTTCCAGTTTTTCCTCCACCTGTCTAACTTGATTTTCAAAATCCTTTTTGAGCTCTTCCATGGCCTGAGCCCGTTGGATATCTATTTCAGCTATTTGGGATACAGAGGCCTTGGCTTCTATGTCTTTCCCTGATGGTAAGCATTGTTTGTCCTCATCAGAAATGAAAGGCGGAAACATCTGCTCACCAAGAAAGTAGCCTTCTATGGTTTTATTTTTCTTCCCTTTTCTGGGCATTTTCCAAGCCATTTACTTGACTTCTGAGATTCCTCTCCACCCCCGCCTCACCTCTAGATCCACCCAGCTAGTGCTTGGGGTCTGAGATTCAAATGCTGCTTCCCAGCCTCAGGGCTTTCAGTAGTGGGCGGGGCTGCTATTCAGTGTGAGCTTAAGTTCTGGTGCTTGGGTGGGGGCAGGGCCACCTCCCAGGCTCAGTTCCCTCAGGGGGTTTATGTGAAGATCTTCAGTAATGGATCTGAGGTCCTGTTTGCTCCGGGAGCTCCTGGCCACTGCCTCTGCTGCTGCCTCTGCCACTGCCTCCCCAGGGGGCCTGAGTTATGGAGACACCCCACTCCCCTCTCAGCCAGCCCAGAAGTCTCTCTCACTGACCTGTAGCGCCTGTGGGTGGAGGGACCTTTGCAGCTGCCAGAGGTTCCATCCCTGAAGCCTGCTCGGATCTGCTCCTCTCGGGGCCGTGCGGCCAGGGCAGGGCTGGACTCTGCTGTCCGGTGCGCAATGGACCTTTGGTGGCTGTTTTTCGGGGCTCTCTGGAACGGAAATCTCCACTGCATTGCTGTGTGGCTTGCACTGCTCCAGAATTTGTGGGGAGTTCTTTTTACAGAAAATTTATGGGCTGTGGGTTCAGAGCTAGCATACGTGAGTATTTCTACTCCGCAGTCTTGGCTCCTCCCCCTCCAACATCTGAATTTTCAAAACCAGGGAGCTGCTTAGTGGCTTCCCAGTGTCTCATCTGGCACATAGACCTTCTTCTAAAAACTAAGCCCCAAAGTAAAACCTGATCTCAGAGTATTTATATACTTTTCAGAGTCAGAGGGCAGGACCCTCTAACCCAGTGCCTCAATAGAAATTCACAAAAGGTATTGAGGTCTATTAATAGATGGGAAAGATCTTTAACTCTTCTCCCTACCCACCATTAAACTTAAATTATCATTTCAGCAGTCACCCAGTTGAACTCCCCAACATAACCCCTCCAAACAACTTTACAATAACACCTTAAAACAAAATTTGCAGTGGTAGAGTCAACAAAAAGTTGAGGTGAAGCATTTTTTTTTCTGCCTAAGAAAACTTAAGAAGTCAGCAGAAAAAGTCTTTGACACAGGGGTAGAGATCTTTCTGGAACTATATACTGGCCACAGTAGCCGCAACAGCAGAAACTTTAGGAACTCTCAGTCCAGAGATAGTAAGAGGGTTGGACAACTGGTCAGAATGAGATTATAGGGAATCCTTTGATGGCACTGGCTATAATGGATACTGATAGACAACTCTATTGCCTTAATGCAGTTCTGAGTTGTAATTGCAGGGCAGAAAGGAGTGCCAATGATCACTCACAAGGGAAAAAGGGTCTTGGTTACATTTCCAAGGCAAAGAGGAGTACCAGCATGTGTAACTGCAGTTGACCAGGGGCACTTCCTTGATAAAGACCAAAGTGCAAACCAGGAGAGCAGTAACCACACCTCTCCCAGGATCACACCACCTTGAAAGCACCAGAAACTTGCAGACCTCTAGAACTAGCTCTAAAAACAGCAGGCTGAAAATGCCTGAAGCTTGGCACAGTGCCATCCCAACCCAAAAGGAGCAGTGCACAACTTTGACATACAGTTCAAAGTTAAGAAATAAGCAGGGAAAATAAGCAAACAAGAAAAAAAAACTTGACAATTAAGAATCATGAATAATGGCAGGAAAGACCATGATATAAATTTAGAAAAAGACAACAATGTGAAAACAGCTACCAAAAAGCCTCAAAGAAAAATTCTAATTAGATCCAAGCCCAACAAGAATTCTGGGAAGAGTGAAAGAAATAAATAAGAGAGATAGAGGAAAAACTTAAAAAGAAATGAGAGTGATGCAAGAAAATTAACAGCTCAGCAAAAGAAGCATAAAAAACTACTAAAAAAAAATAGCTTAAAAAACAAGAATTAACCTAATGGTAAAAGAGGCACAAAATTTCACTGAAGAACAAACTCCTTAAAAAACAGAATAGTCAAAATGGTAAGGAGTTACAAAAATTCACTGAAGAAAATAACTCCTGGAGGTGAATATAATATGCTTCAAGCTGAACTAAAAAAGGCAAAGTTAGTAATCATGATCTCAGATAAAGCAAAAGCAGAAACAGACCTAACTAAAAGAGACAATCAGGGAAACTACATTTTGCTAAAAAAATGTCATAGACAATGAAGTAATATTAAAAATTTTTACAGTAAGTTTTTCTAACAAAGGCCTCATTTCTCAAATATACACTGAGTACAGAACTGAGTCAAATTTATAAAAATAAGAGCCATTCCCCAATTGATAAGTGGTCAAAGGATATAAACAGGCAGTTTTCAGAAGAAGAAATCAAAGCTACCTATAATTATTATAAACAATGCTCTAAATCATTATTGATCAGTAAAATGCAAATTAAAACAACTCTGAGAAGGCTTCTTAAAATTGTACCCTAGAAAAGATGATATGAGTAACCCTAATTTCTCACCTATTTTGTACCTTTCCCTGCTGTAGGCCAAGACGTTGAGTTCTTTCAGTTGTGCCTGACTGTGATCCCATTTGGGGTTTTCTTGGCAAAGATACTGGAGTGGTTTGCCATTTCCTTTCCCAGATCATTTTATAGATGAGGAAACTGAGGTGAACAGGATTAAGTGACTTACTGAAAGTCACACAGCTAGTAAGCCAGATTTGAACTCAGGATGGTGAATCTTCCTGACTCTTGGCCTGGCAGTCTTATCTACTGTGCCACTTAGCTGCCCAGTGTAGTTCAAGAGAGCTATACAAAAAAAAACGAGACTACCTGTCATTAAGAAACCTCTGGTCTAATTGGCAAGACAAGAATATAATATTAATATATTAATAATATAAGAATATAATATAATATGAGCATAAGAATGCAAGGTAGCTAACTCAGTGCCAACTGAAAACAGGAAAGTTAATTGAGTATTCAAGGCATTAAGAAAAAGGTCACCAGAAGCTTGATTGGAGGAGGTGGCATTCAAGCCTGACCTTGAAGGATGAGCTGGACATTTAGCAAGTCAGAGAAGAGGGCTGAGAGTATTCCATACGGGAGGAAAAGAGTGTGGAAGAGCAGGAGGGCTGGGGAATGCTCAAGGTCTATATGGAGTATAACAGAGACTAAGTGGAAGTAAAGGGAAGGAAGTATGAAAATCCCCAGGATAAAGTCAGGGAAGTATTGTGAGAAGCAGTGATGTAATGGAGAGAACCCTGCATTTAGTTTCCAATCTTCATTCTGCCTGCTTTCTACCTCTTTGCCGGTAGACTTTCTAACCTTCAGTTTCTTCTTCTATAAAATGAGGAGTTCAGACAATTTCTGGAGTTCTTAACCTGGCGTCCACACATGTGGGTCTGAGGATAGATTTCAGGGAACCTATGAACTTGGAGGGGAGAAAAATTACACCTTTACTTCAATATAACTGTTTTCCTTTGTTATATTGTGTATTTTATTTTACACATTTGACAAACATGATTCTTAGAAGGGGTGGTCCATAAGGATAGGCCCCCAGATTGTTCACCAAAGGGGCCCATGATACCAAAGAGGTTAAGGACCCCTGGGCTACATATGATCGCTAAGGTTGATTCCATTTCTAAATGTATGATCTTACAATTGTGGAGGGTCTTGGACAGTCAGGCAGAGGAGTTAGTAGCTATCATATGTTTTTAATCAGGGCATTCTGATATGATGAAAGGTGGTGCTTTAAAAAAATTCAACTGGAGAAAAATAATTCAAAGTCAATGCTTGGCTAACACTACTGATAATAGCATTATCTTTATGCTGAAAGAACTACATTATTATTATTATATTTTGAATACAAGGTCATTGGTCTGAACTATGGAGCACTGCATAGAATAAATGGAATAAAAAACTGATTCCAGGAGACACACCAACCATTAACCTGAATTTGCCCTCATGCAAAGGAACAAAGAGAGCCAATCTGAAGGACCCAGACACAATATATCCCAATTACATTTTGCAGCTTAAAGTCTCACCAGTGAGTCATTATTATTCCACTACCTTTCAGCAATCTATAAATGTGGGGTTTGTTTTCTTCATTTCTCCCTCCCCTTCCCCATTCCCCATCTTTCTCCAGGAAAAGATAATCTATTTTTGCAGTGATTAGGGTAGGGGGAGGAATTCAGGAGAGGTTATCTATACATTCTCTTGTTCTGTTTCTATAAGACTCTGAAGGATCAGTTGCATAGGGGAGTTGGCTGTCCTTTGTTTTCCTTTTTTATTAATGGAAAAAAGTGCTTGGGCCAGGAGCCCCTGTCCTGGCGTGGCTGTCACACCAGCTTAACCGGATACGGCAGAGGAAGCCTAAAGCAAGGTGGCATTTCTAGCATGTTCCAATAGCTCAGGACAAACAGCTTCTCTGCCTGAACCGAAAGCTAGATGGATTACTCTAAGCAGAAATTGCTGTAGCCTAGATTTCCTGTGAAAGGTGGATATGCCATTCCTTTTTTTTAAATGAAAGGAAGGCCTTTGTGGGTGACAAATCTTCTGGGTGTCTACGACTGTGTAATTGTAAGAGGGGGAAAACATCACTTTGTCTTTTCCAGTGTGCAATCTAGTGCCAGGAAATGAGTTTACCACTGTGTCCTAAAGAATGAAAGTTGAGCTAGAGATAAAATTTTCCTTTTAAGAAAGTAGATGCTGGCACTCATTGTATCTATGAAGAACTGGAATCAAGGAGGGTGACTAGGGAAAAGACTAGGGGGAATAAAACAACCCTGTAGTCTACAAAGGTAATGATGGTTAAAAAGAAAAAACCACCGGGTTTGAGGGATACAGAGAAACACATGAAAATTTGTATGAATTAATGCAGGTAAAAATAAATAAAACCAAGACAGCAATATATGTGATAACTATAACAACATAAATGAAATAATCGCTAAAAGGAAGTTGGACTTGGGACAACTGATAAAGTAATGAAAGCCTTGGGAAAAAGATAATGAAGCATATATTATATGTGGTCCCTTTCAAATGTTTTTGCTTAACTGTTTTTCTTTGACTCAAGGGATAACTCAATCTGAAGAGGGAATTGAAATGACTATGATGTAAGGACAGAAAACATCAACAATTTTTTTTTTAAAAGAAAGTGGCTGCTGCTAAGACTGTTTGGCACAGACTCCTAGAGACTTTCCCTTGTTTGCTTCTGGGGTTGGGCTGCAATAAGGAGGAGAAACAGGGAGCAGCATCTCATTTGCACATTAATCTGCATGATTTGAAATTAAAATGAAAGGTTGGCTGAACATCCTTTTTTCCTTCCTGCTTTTTGATAATTATATTTTACTTTATACTTCTAAGAGCTCCCTTGGCAAGAATCAGTGCATACCTTTTGGACAGTCTGAGTATGGTAGCAAGAAAGGGAAGAAGGATGCAGCAACTGTGAATAACTAAGCCTTGGAGGAGAAGGAGGCAAGATGGTGGGCTGTACCCAGAAAGATTAGGAACCACAGAGAGAGGGTCCAGCTTTAGAAACAGAGGTCAGGAGATGGGAAGTAACTTACCCAAGGTCATTTTAGCTACTAGTTCCGGGACAGATAATTTCATTTTTTAAAATTCCCTACAACCAGGTAGCAGAGTCAGCCTGCCTCCTGATCATTTGGGTGGTGATGTGCATTTGAGAAAAGGTTGTGCAGAAGTGTTGAAATCCCTGTTTCTCAACTCTTTTATCCTCAAAGTTCCATCTCTGTCTGTGGCACAGCAATCATTTACAATTTCAGGGATCACTGTTGTGGATTTACCTAATCAGAATCATCTCTGATACTGAAAACTCTCTTCTCTGAATTTGCAATGTTGTACTTGTTATATTTCAGGGAACCCTCTATTTCATGTGACCTTTATATAATCAAGTCAGTCCACCAGGAAACGGAAGGAACGTGCTTGAATATTGCATACAGTGTTTACTCTTAGCATAGAACCAATAAAGGTGAAGAACAACTAAAATCTTACCTTCCACAAGAAGGCTTTTCCAACTTCTCCTAATTCCAGCACCTTCCCCCTTTTCATTATTCCTATTTATCTTGTATACCATTTGCTTTGTACATATTTTTTTTTTCACGTTAGGTTGTAAGCTCCTTGAGAGCAGGGACTGTCTTCTGCTTCTTTGTGCATCCCCAGCACTTAGCACAGGACCTAGCACATAGGCTTTCATTATTTTATCAGCTGTTTCAAGTCCAACTTCCTTTAGTGAACATTTCATTTATATTCTTAAAGTTGTCACATATATTGTTCTCTTGGTTTTGGTTATTTTTACCTGAATCAATTCATACAAATCTTCATGTATGTCTCTGTAAGGAAAGGTAAGCATGTAATACTTCTCCCAGATCATTGCCTTGTTGCAGTAGAGGGGTCTGTGGAACTCAGTGAAACTATGAGTTATGCAGCTATGTGCAGCTAGTGGGGAGTTCTGACAAAAGGTGATCCATTGGAGAAGGAAAGGGCAAATGAGTCCAGTAGCTGCCAAGAAAATCCTGAATTGTGTTAATTTACTAAAAGATAAGACCTTGGAAGAGTGGCCCCTCGGGTTGGAAGGACCTGGAGTGTTACAGTTCATGGGGTCATAAAGAGCTGTACACTAAACCACAACAAGGCACCGAATAAATATTGATTGATTGATTGATTGAACAATACATAATCCAACACAAATGAACGAAGCATTTCTTAAGCGTTTACTATGTGCAAAACTCTGTGCTCAGGACTGGGGATATATGGGTTTGAGTCGCCTCTTGCCAAATACTACTATGTGATGTAAATAAGTAAATATGATGTAAACTCAAGAAAAGTATAGTCATCCTAGCTCTCAAGAAGCTTACATTGTAATGGGGAAGACAATACACATGGAAGATTTCAGTTGTAAGTCAGATGGAAAGGTCCCACGATCCTTAGGGTACATCAGCAAAGTAGATAGTTTAATGTCATTTCCATTGATGAGGTCATATTAGGTGTTGATTTTGAGCCATTTGATACTGCCAAGAATTTTGGTGGCAAGAGCTTTCTTATCATTTTTAGTAACTGTGGCTGTAAACACTTAGGGAGCAGCTACCAGACTGCATCTCTGCATCCTGCTTCCCAGGATGGTGGCTATGGGCATTGGGCTAGAGAAGCATTGCTCTTCCCGAGGCTCTTGGGCTCAAGGACCAAGTGGTCTCCACCAGGACCTCAGGGAAATGGTGGTCAAGAGAGTGGTGATGGTTTGGCATGGCTGGCACATGCTGCTTCCTGTCCCTCCTTCTAAGTGCCACTGTTTCAGCGAGGCCGGCTTTCCTGCCCTGTGTGTAGCAGTTGATTGGCAGCTAATAGGGATGACTGGTCCCTTTTCCACAACAGTTGCTTCCCTTGGATGATAGCTGTGAGGGATTCTCTGGAAAAGACATCAGAAGGGTGCACTTGGTCAGCTGCTGTTGCTAGTGGTGATAATGAAGGTAGGTCCCCCTCTCTAGAATGGTTTTTACCCTCAATGATGGCATTGGGGGCAGGGCTGGAAGTAGTTATATTGGGGGTAAGGGAGACTGCTATTCCCAATACTCTGGGGTTTGGGATTCTTGGCTGCCCCCATCAGGTATCTTACATCCTATTTGTCCTTCCTCATCAGTAGCAAAGCTTGGCCATTTACTCCTCCTCCCACAACTTGGGGAGTGGGGTATTTGGTGTGGAGAGAAGTCAAGGGGTGAGATATTTATATCATATAGTATTTGGCAAGGCCTAGACTAAAACACAAAGCTTCCTAGAGTGTCTAGGATGAAATCTCTTGACAATTAGGACCTTCTGGGTTTTCAAGACCCAGCTCACTTTCTACATGAAGTCATTCCTGATTCCCCTCTCCTCACCCCCAATCTCCAGGCACTAAGTACCTCCTTTTCAGTTTGCAAACATCATGCATATTTTTAAATATTTTTGAGTTTTCTCCTCCATTAGAATGTAAGTTCTTTAAGTACAAAGTCTGTTTCACTTTTGTCTTCATGTTGCCAGAACTTAACACAGCTGAGTATATTGTAAGAACTCCATAAAAGAAATGTGTGGTAGATTCTGATGAGGAGAAGTTTCTTTCCTGGTCCTCCTCCTACCGGTCCCACTCTTTCTGGGTTTCCTTTGCTGACTCATCATCTATATTATGTTCCCTGATTATGGATGTTCCCCAGAATTCTGTGCTTTCTTCCTTCTCCTCTCTCTATACTCTCTTGGTGAACTCTTTAACTTCCATGGACTTAATTATTATCTATCTCTATAGAGCTGACTCCAAAATCTACATATTCAGCCCCAATATCTCTCCTGAGCTTCAGATCTGAATCACCCATTGCCCATTTAACATTCCAAAGTGGATGTTCTGGAAACACTTAAACTCAGCGTATCCAAACCTGAATTCGTTATCTTCCTTGCCCAATGCCTCTTAACTTGGGATCCTTGAACTTATTCTTTAAAAATATGCTTTAATTACTATAGTTTGAAATAATTGACTTCCTTTTTAATCCTATGCATTTTAAAATTTGATTCTAAGAAGGGGTCTATAGGTTTCACCAGATTGTCAAAGGAATTTAAGGCCCACAAAGAGTTAAAGACTCCTGTTCAGCATGAAACTTTTTCTGATCCCCTCAACTGCTAAAGCTCTCTTCCAAATCAATGCCTAGTTAATGATGACTGTAGTTATTCTCCTTGGCTTTATCTTACATATCCTTATTTCTGTCTTCTCCATTAGAATGCCAGCTTTTTAAACCCAGGAAGACTTCCGTGAACAAAAGGGAAATAAGCAGAAGCAAGAGAACATTATGCACAGGAGCCCCAATAGCCTAGCAGTGACTGACCACCTGTGAATGTCTCAGCTACTCTGGTCTAGATAATGTCGCAGCTACTCTGGTCTAGGCAATGATCTAAGACAACTCTGAAGAACTTGTGATGAATAATACTATCTACCTCCAGAGAGGGAACTGATAAACTGAGGGCAAACAAGTATAATTTTTGTCATTTTATTTTTCTTGTCTTCCCTCCCCGCTCCCCAACATGGCTAATATGGAAATATATTTTGCATGATTTCACATGTGAATTGATATCATTGTCTTCTTAGTGGGTGGGGAAGGGTCTGGGGGGAGGGAGAGCATATGCAACTCAAAATTTTAAAATTGGAATGTTTAAAAATAAGTATATAAATTGAATTTTTTCAAAAAAAGAATACAAGCTTCTTGTCAGAAGGGACAGTTTCATTTTTGTGTTTGTATCCCCATGCTTAGCACTTGTGAATAATGATGGGGGGTATCTATATGGCTCTTTAGGCTCTTTCAATGGGCTTCACATATATTTTCTCATTCGCTGGGAATTAAGTGCCATTATTATCCCCATTTTATGAACGTAGAAATAAACCTGAGAGAGATTTAAGTGATTTGCATCCAGGCTCAAAGGGCTAGGAAGTGTCTGAGGCAGTACTGGAAGTCTGGGCTTAATGGCTACATCTGCTACCACATCACTGACACTGGTAGGTATACAGAAAGTGCTGAATAAATGTTTGCTGATGGACAGAAAAGAAACAGGGCCAGAGGGGAGGGAGAAAAGCAGAGTAGGGAGTCTAGGGCAAGGGACAGCTGGTATGTGAACGCAAAAAGGAGATATTTAAGGACCTGAAGGCAAATGACATTTCTTTAGCAATTTTACCAAGTGCCAGCCCTGATTTTGCTTAGATTATTTAGCTTTCTGCATCTGAGGGAACCTTGTCCTCTAAGGTTCTCCCAGCTACAGTGTTCCTAGTATGGAAGAAAAAGACTAGATCTCTGTGTCTAGGCTTTCTGAGCATTTGTTCATAGCTGAACAAATATAAACTCACTTAATTTGGAATCCGCCAAGATTAGGAAGAGACAAAGCATCTTCATTACTTCCTCTCCAGGGTACCCTGCACAGGAGCTAAAAGTGAGTTATAGGCTAGATGACTGGGAGTAATGATTACCAGTCTCAGAATGACTGCACCATTCATTGGAGAGGGTTCCTGGCAAACCCGTGATTCCTTCCTCACCCACTAAAGGTCAGTAGCACTCCTAAGGAAGGGTAAGCGCTCGGGGGAAACAGCTAAATGGAGCCCGGAGGAAATGAGTTCTAACTTCCTCTAGATGATGATCAAATATTTAAACAATCAATTCTATCTGGCCCAAGTTATTTATATAGCAGGGAATCTTTTCAGTGTTATTCTCAGAACACACAGTAGTTAAATAAATGCTTATTGATTGATGGATAGAATCATCCTTTCTTCCAGACCAGTTTAGACAATTATCAATTATTTAATTATCTGTGAGATTAGAAGGACTTGGTAGTGTATATGTGTGTATGTGTATACACACACATATACAATATACATATATGGATACACATATACAATTATATAACATATATTGTTCATCATGTGTAATGTAAACACATATATGTACATGTATAACAATGTATAATATATGATATGTAAAATAAAATGTATCTATTATCAGTTATCTACTAATAGCATGATATATTAATAGATATCCAACAATAGGTATGATTTTTAAAAATTTCTGAATGTATTATTATACTGATTTGGAATAAGATGCTAGGTTGGAGGGGGAGAGAAAGGGGGAGTGTCAGATTTACCTTCCTAACTGTGGTTTAGGAAAAGTGTGGCATAGTGGAAAGGGTCAAAAGTACTTGGCTCTACACTCTAGTCTACTAGATGTGGCTCAGTAGGTAAAGCACTCACTGAGTAGAGTCTGGAATCAGAAAGACCTGAGTGCAAATTTGACCTCACACTTACTAGCTTTGTGATTCTGGACAAGTCACTTAACCTCTGTTTGCATCAGTTCCCTCAACTATGAAATGGGAATAATAATAGCATCTCATTGTGAAGATCAAAGGAGATTCTATTTGTGAAATACTTAGCCCTGAGCCTGCCACATAGTGTGTTCGTCCTTCGTTGACATTTAATGTATACAATAACAATAATAGGTAGCACTTAGAGAGCACCTACTATGTGCTAGGCTCTGTGCTAAGTCCAGGGCACCCTAAACCCATACAAGCGACATCCAAAGCAAACCCAAGAGCTAGGCTTAGATGGAAATTTAGTAGATAGAGTTGAGCAGAGATGAAATCTCAAAAAAGAGAACATTGGATAACGTGAATGGATCACAGAATCGCCCAGTATCAATGCTCAAAGGGACCTTAGTGACAGACCATCTAGTCTAACCTCTTTATTTTATAGATAAAAAAACTAGATCCAGAGAGATGAAGCTTCACTTCTGGATTCATTTCCCCCTGAGGCTTCCCTTCCCCCCATCCCAGTTTTAATGTTTTGCAAAACATTCTCCCAGCCTACTAGATGTTTATATAAGTTCCTGGATGACAAGGACTGTTTTTGTTTTGTCTTTGTTTATCCAGAGCCTGGTGCCTCACACAAAGCAATGTTTGTTGAATTGAATTATATAATTTTATAATGAGAAAGAGGCCTTAGAACTTCACTGAACCAATGGCTAATGAATATGTTTCAGGCAAATCTAAGTGAACAGTAGCAGGCCAGAGGCCAGGACACCTCCAGGGTTTCACAGACACTGATACCTCCAGGAAGCCTAAAGCAAGCAAACAGTTGAAAGCTAAGTCTGAGGTAGGTTAGCCTGGGGCCCAGGGAGCAACCTGGGAGGTAAAAAAAGTGAAGTATCTTCTTTACCCAGGTTGCCAAGGGCTAGGATAGGAGGACACCCAGAGGTCTGGAGACAAGGTAAAGAGGTGGAAGTGAGCAACTTGAAAAGTCTGGGCAATTTTTTTTCTGCAAAATAGGAATAACAGTACCTTCCTCCCTCCCTCCCTCCTTCCCTCCCTCCCTTTCAATATACATCACGAGGGAGGCAATAGTGCTCCAGCTTTACCAGGAACTAGGTGACTCAGTAGATAGATCCCCAGGCATGGAGCCAGAAAGACTTGAATTTTAATGTGACCTCAGATACTTACTAGCTATGGCAAGTCACTTAATGCAGTGAAGAAGGAAATGGCAAGTCACTCCACTATCTTTGCCTCAAAAACCCCCTGGATGGTATTGGAGTGCCATGGCCTAAGGGTCATGAAGAATTGGACATGACTAACAATGCCATATTTACTGACCAGGTCACACTTTCAGTATCATGTTTTGTTCTCAGCACCACATTTTAAAAGGGACCATGATAAGTTGGAACAGCGTGAGGAGGAGGATGGAAGAATCTGCAAATCATCTTATGTATTTTGTTTTCTCAAGAAACTGCTATACAAATATAACTGATCAGTTTAGATCAGGATGACATGTTTTTGCTGTCCAATGGTAAGGTCAGAAAAGTGGGTGGTAGGGAGGAAGGGTGAGGAAGTAAGGATTTGAGCTGATAATCATTTAATATAAATTTTGGACTTCAATAAGGGCCAGAGCTTGAACTAATCAATCAGAAGAAGAGCCTGGACCTAACATAACAGTCTCTTTATTCTCTGAAGTAAACTCGGAGAATACCTCTTCTTATGTCAACAAGGCCAGATGGTGCTGACTTAGGATTCCTTACAAGACCTTTAACCCTAGATACTATCTTGAATAATGGGACTTTTCCCATATCTTACTATTTTGTGGACATATACTATGTTATGGCATGTTAGTGGTAAAGAAAACACATATATCTTAGGTCATAATTTCAATTGAAACTTTGTCAACTCTGTTATCTTATTGTATTTACAACCTATGCAATTAAGAAATTCCTTTCTCATAGTATAGTTAATCACTCATGGAGACCATAAAACTGAAGGACACAGACAACCTTGGAATGTCCTAAAACAGATTTAAGCCTGGTCATTTTTGTATTAGGCAGTTAGAAGTTTTTCTGGCTCCATGATCATGTAACCACTAGCTTTAAGGGAATAAACACTATGCATTCAGCCTGTTCGCCTTTTTTTAATCAAACTTCCAGGTCGATAGAGCATAGAAAATCTCCAATAATCATACCAAATGCAGAATGAGATAGTAACCTGGAGACATTCAAAGCTTAGATAAGACCCTTCTCTACCCTCATGGACTTGTAGCCTACAACTAAGGTTGATTGGAAGGAGAGGTTGGGGCGGGGGAGACCTAGAAGTAAAATCAGACAGCTGTAACAATTGTCAACAATTGTTCCTTATCCTCCCAGGATACAGGATTGTGGCAATAGTTAGCTTCCTTTGATCCTGGTGATCTTTGTACTGGTTAGAGGGAGATCTGGGGTTGGTGGTGATTGAGCATGGCCATACAGTTATTGAAAGAGTGAAATTGGATCAAAGATTTAGAGCCAGAAGAAACCTAAGAAGATAACCTACATACACAATTATTTCTCTGAGTAGAAAGTAAGCCCGCTGAGGGCAAAGACTAGTTCCTTTTCATCTTTGTGTCTCCAGTGCTGAGCAATAATAGGTGGCATAAAAATTGTCCCAAGGATTCATTTATAGGTAATATTCCTGATCATACTTAGCAACACACAAAAACATTCTAATAACTGGTTAATTATTTGGAGAATGGACCCACATTTTGCAAAAAACAAGGTATGGAGCAATAGGTTCAGCAAACTTATATAGGTTTTCATTTCATAGGGAAGATGGAAAAAATTTTACTGAGAGAAGTGAGGGCTAAAGATTTGCACATCAAAGAACATACAGTAGAAGGGGGAAGTTCTACATTAGGGAAAATTAACAAAAGGTCTGTAAACAATAGGGATATAAGTGGAATTTGCTGACTAACCATTAAATATGAGAGCTATACCTAGTTACTTGATCTGCTTGCCATAAATAAATAGAGGTAATAAAGTTGAGGCAGAAATTTCTTATCACTAGCCAATTAATCAGCTGAGCTTAAGTTTTGAGTGTCAGCTAAATTCTGCATGCTCCAGCTAGTTCATCTGACTTTCTGCTTCTCAAGGAAATGAAAACAAACTTTGTATGGAAAAAAGTCTCTTATGACATAGGTGGTTAATAAATGTTAACTGGTTGATTTAATCTAATTCCTTCATTTCGCAGAAGAGGATATGGAGATCCAGTTTAAATAATTTGTCTAGGATCACACAGGCAGTAAGTAGTACAGCTGGGATTAGAGTCCAAAGCCATGGCAATTTCCTCAATTGTATGGATCAGTTTTTCTTCCAGAAGTAGTAAGAGTAGAATATGGGAGAATGAATGAAAAAGAATTTATTAAGTGTTTACTTAATGCCAAGCTGGTGAAGAGTGGATAGAGTGCTGGGCTGGAATTAGGAAGATCTGCATTCAAATCCAACCTCAGATACTTACTTGTTGTGTGAACCTGGGCAAGTCACTCAACCCTATTTGCCTCAGATTTCTCATGTGTAAAATGAGCTAGAGAAGGAAACGACAAACCACTCCAGTGTGTTTGCCAAGAAAACCCCAAATGGGGTCACTAAGAGTCTGAAACACCTAATTATCAACAATGCCAAGCACTTTGGGATGCAGATACTAAAAAAGCAAGACAATCCCTGACCTCAAGGAGTTTACATCCTAATATAAGAAAATACTGGGCAGCTAGATGACTCCGTGGAGAGAACCCTGGGACTGAAATCATGAACTTCGTTCCAATCACGCTCAGATACCTAGTAGTTGTGTGATGCTGGACGAGTCACTTAATCTCTGTTTGCCTTTGTCTACTGGAGAAGGAAATGACAAACCACTCCAGTATCTTTGCCAAGAAAATCCCACGGATGGTGTGGCCAGGGTTATGAAGAGTTGGACACAACTGAACAACAAAAATTGAGCAATGCACCAAAGAACATTGTGATCAGGGAGGAGCACTTTAGTCTGGAAAATTACCAGGTTGTTAAGCAGTGCTACCAGGAAAAAGATTGACAGACCCCATCCAGCAACACTAAAGTCAAGGTTCTATGACTGGAAGTGGGGTGGGGTTCATGACTCTGTGGAAGAGAGAACAGGAAAGTTAACCTGTGAAGTGATGCAGGGATTTTCCTGAAGCAGCCTCTGAAAGTGGTAACTCCAGTCACAATTATATAAAAATATTATCAACCACAAATAAATATAATTCAACAAATATTTTTCTATCATACTAAGGGCTGGAAATTTAAGGCTAAGGTTAAATGAAATAATCCCTACCTTCAAAGAATTACATTATACTAGCGGATATATCATGGGCAAATTGAACATATAATATCTACAAGGAATTTCAAGAGGGTGTACTAACAAACCGGGGAATTAGAAAAGATCTTGTACAGGAGTAAGGTGTTTCATTGATCTGAAAGAAGCTAGGGATTGTAAATCAGAGACTATACCATCTACCTACATAACTGCCAAGGTGTTGGTTATTATTTCACTAAGCACATTTTTCCTTTATTAAAATAACATTAATTCTGATGTTATAGTTTTATTTGAGAAATTGTTCATATTATTATTAAATTTATAATTTTAGAAACTGTTAAAAGATCTGCACACAACAACAAAAATCCACTATCATGCTAACACAAAAACACAGCAAGGTGACAACTTTGCTGGGAAGACCGGACGTGGGATTCAAATTGGACCAGAATTCAATTAGGTAACCTCTAAGGTCCTTTTCAACTCAATGTGGGAAAATTCAATAAATAACTGTCATTTATATAATCACTAACCTGCATAATTTCATTGAATGATAACTAAAGTCCTGTGAGGTAAGCAGTACAGGTATTATCTTCATTTTACAGATGAGGTTACAGTATCTTAGAGAAGTTAAGTGATGTGTCCAATGTCACAAACCTACTGGGCAGCACCAGGTCTTCCGACACTAAGCCTGAAAATTGTAAAAATGCCATTTTCCATTTGCACCACTCTAGGTTTCTAAGTTGCAAATGGAATATTAAATGTAGTTTGTGGTTTGTGTGTTACATTTCTTTGTAACCGAAGGTCACACAGGTAACAAGTGGCAGAGGCTGGCTTCCTAGCGTGGGTGTAACTAGCCTGGCTTGGGTGGGTAGTAAAAGCGCTCCATGACAGCACGAATGCCTGAAGTACTGAATCCATCCTTGCTCCTTGGCTACCATGGAGAACGCCCGGGAGGGCTGAGAGTGGGCAGGTCATTGAAGTAAAGCATGGCTAAAGCAGAAGCACCACGAGCGCGGAGGAAAGCTCTGAGAGCTCTCTCCTGCCTGCCGCGGAAGCCGGCCGTTGAAAACCACGGGTCCCGAAGCGAAGCGGCGGACTGCGGGGAGCGGCCCAATGACATTCCCGGGAAGCGGCCCAATGACATTCCCGGGCAGCCCACGTGCTCAGACTGCAGGTGCTCGGGTCCACGTCAGTCCTGCGGAATTCTGCAGAAGGGGAACACCGAGCCAGATGGTGCCCCTAAGCGATAACTGATTGTCTTATTACTGTCGTTCATATTCCGAAGGTTTGGAAAATTCTCGCCCCTTCCTTAAATCCCTTGGCTTTAAGTGCAAAACTGCAGGAATGAAGTAAGGAGGCCAGCCCGATTCCTCCCCTGCCCCGCCGCCCCGTTCCTCCCCCACCGTTTTCTCCTTCCAAAGTCCTCGGGAAAGGTTCCAAGCCGGGCAGGCAGCTCCACCCGCTGCAGGAAGGAATCCCGAGCTAATTGGGAATTGGGGGATTTCCTCCTCCCCTAAGTCCAGCCCAACCCGGTCTAAACCAGTAACTCCCTGGGTTTCCCTTGTGCTCACCACCCCATAATGTTGACTTAGTTACATCTGATGTCAATATACATTTATCTTAACTGTGTTTGCATGGCATCAGTATGGTTCACCCACAAAAGTGTTCCCTGCCTCGTAAGTTTTACACCTGTGTGGTGTAGTGAAAAAGACCTCTGGCCCAGAAAACTTGGGTTCGAATCCAATCTCTGCCACTACCTGTGTGATCAAGGTAAACCACATAAAAAGCCTCTGATTGAGTTTCTTCATCTTCAAAGAGGTTGTACAAGGTGACCTCTGAGATTCCTGCTAACTTCTATATGAGAGGTTCTTAACTTGGGGGTCTTTGGACATCAAAAAATATTTAACACCTATTGCAATAAAATTGGTTTTCTTTGTAATCCTATATATTTTAATGCATTTAAAACCAGACTGCAAAAACAACACCACAGACTTCCATGAAGGAAACAAATATTTATTGAGCAACTCTGTGCCAAGCGCTTATAGTTACCTCATTTCATCCTCACAATAACCTTGGGAGATAGGTATGTTATCAGTCAGGAAACATTTATTTTTCCTCCCACGGAATGCTATTTTATTTTTTCCAATTACATGTAAAAATAGTTTTCAACATTCTCTTTCATAAGATTTTAAGTTTCAATTTTTTTCTCCCTCCTAGTCTTCCCCCTACCCAAGTCAGTGGGCAATCTGCTACAGGCTATACACGTACAATTATACTAAACATAGTTCCACATTAATCATGCTGTGAAAGAAAAATCAGAACAAAAGGGAAAAAACACAAAAAAGAAAAAAAGAGAGAAAAGAGTATGCCTCAATCCTCATTCAGATTCCATAGTTCTTTCTCTGGATGTGGATGGTATTTTCCATCCTGAATCTTTTAGAGTTGTCTTGGATCACTGGGTTGTTGAGGTAAGTCTATCCAAGCTGGTTATCACACAATGTGGCTTTTACCATGTACAATGTCAGGAAACATTTATTAAACTCACATTATATGCTAAGCACTTTGCTATTATTATACCCATTTTATAGTTAAGGAAACTGCAGTTAAGTGACTTACTCTCACAGCTAGCAACTAAGGTAGCATTTAAAATCAAGTATTCCTGACTCCAAGCTCTATCTAATAGACCATCTAGCTTCCATACACATAACACACAGAAGATAAGAAACACCCCCCTTCCACACACACACACTCCCATCATAGAATTTAAATCTGGAAATGACTTTACAAATCATTTTACATTTTCATAGCACTCAGAGTTCTTTCAAATTATCTATTGGATTTCTCTGCAACCTTGGGAAGCAGGTAGAACAGGTATTATCATCCCCATTTTTACAAATGAGCAAACTAAACCACAGACAAGTGTAGGAACCTGCCCAGAGACCTATGGCAAATTAGTGACACAGGTAGAGCTAAGAAACCTGGTCCTAAGCTTCCTGACCCAGTGGTCTTGCTACTGAATCCCCCTATCCTGGATTACAAGCTCTACCCTGGATCCCAGAACTTTGGAATTGGAAGTGATTTCAGTGTTTCTCTAGCTCCGACTATCCCTGAAAAAGAAATCCCATGACAACATGGCTGGCACGTGACTAGCTACAATGTGGTATTTGGAACCTAACATGGTCCTCCTTGATGGGGAAGAATGCAGTGGGACTATCCCTTTATTCTGAGGAACTGTCCCTTTTTTTATGAAGTCCAAGATCACACCTGCTTTTTTTGTCCACTGTATCACACAATAAGCTTTTTATTGACTTTGAAGTATATTCAAACTTTTCACTAAAAGATTATTGTGAATGATAATTTTAGGGAGAGCAAAAAAGATTTTGGTACTGTTAAAAAATGTTAAAGTGTTTATTTCCACTTTATCTCATCTTTTTAGATTTCTTTTTTGTGATATTTTATAATGTATATAATATGTAAGCACAGTAATAAATATATATGATTTATAAACAAATAAAAGTACACATATTGTGGGTATGTTCAAACTTTTTTCTAAACTGATAAAGGTGTACAATCAAAAAGTTCAGAGACCCCTATATAGAAAATGGTTAGTCACTGGAGGTTTCTGAATGGGGGGATGTTGTGGTTAAGGGAGAAATCTCAGGTCTACTCTACTAATTATATATATTCTTTTTTGAGCTACTACATTCAGTATTTTCCTAAAGATCTAATGAAAGATGTTGCCTATTTCCTGATGGAGAGGTAAGTGATGGACTCAGCACAGATTGATACATATTATTATTATTTTGGGGGGAAGGTCATGGTCAATGCTAGAATTTGTCTTGCTTGACTATATACATGTTTGGCACAGGGACTTGGGGTTTTTTATTATAAGTAATGAATATCCATAAGACAGTGTTGATGATTTCCCATATTTGCTCTGTGCCAAAAACAGCGTAGTTGATAAGTTCTTGACTCTCTTAAAAAAAAAAAAATTCATCCTTCAAGAGGAAGCAAAAGAGAGAGAAATGCTAATCTGATCCTAATTCTCCCCAACATGGAGAAAGTGGTTATTGAAGTGGAAATGATAGAAACCTTAAGAAGAATGGACTCCTATACCTTAGAATTCTTAAAGAGAAGGAAAGCATGCCTAGACTGACATCCACTTTGGGTCTGGAAATACTGGATTTTAAAGGGTTCGGAGAAAATTAAGCCAAATTAAGCTCAATTCATGACCCAAGATTCTATGGGGAAAGTCAGCCCAAGAAAGTTGGTATGTTCTCACAATTAAATTCTGAAGAGATACCACGAAGGATTCTGATGTGAAAGGAAAGTAGGAGGGGACATTGGAAAATGTCTTTGATATATTTTTTAAAGACCATCAATAATCCAACCATCTAGGAGAGCAATTTGGAACTATACTCAAAGGACTATAAAACTGTGCATACCCTTTGATCCAACAATACTACTGCTAGGTCTGTATCCCAAAGATATTTTTAAAAGGCAAGGGACTGGGGGGAAGGACCTATTTGTATAAAAGTATTTATAGTAGCTCTTTTGTGGTGGCTAAGAATTGGAAATCCAAGGGATGCCCATCAATTGGGGAATGGCCAAACTGTGGTTTATGATTCTGATGGAATATTATTGTGTTATAAGAAATAACAAGCAGGATCACTTTAGAAGAACCTGGAAAGATTTACATGAACTGATGCAAAGTGAAGTGAGCAGAACCAGGAGAACATTGTACATAGTAAGAGCAATATTGTACAATGAAGAATTGTGAATGACTTAGCTATTTTGAGCAATACATTGATCTAAGACTATCCCATGATGAAACATGCTATCTGTCTCCAGAGGAAGAACTGATATTGTCTGAAGGAAGACTGAAACATGCTACTTTTCACTCTCTCTTTTTTTTTTGGTTAGAATTGTCTTCCACAAAATGACTAATATGGAAATATGTTTTACATGATTACACATGTATAATCTATATTAGATTGTTTACCATCTCAAGGAGGGGCAAGTAGAGGGGGGAATGGGAGGGAGGGATAGAATTTGGAACTCAAAACTTTTTTTAATGTTAAAAATTGCTTTAACATGTCATTGGGGGAAAATAAAATCTTTTCTAAAAGTCCATAAATATACAAAATGAAATTATCAGAACCAGGAAAACATAGCATATAGCATCAGTAATGTTGTGTGATGATCAACTATGAATGACTTAGCTCTTCTCAGCAATACAATGACCTAAGACAAGCACAAAGGACTCAGGAAGGAAAGTACTATCCACATCCAGATAAAGAACTGATGGATTCTGAATGCAGATTGAAGCATATTTTTTCACTTTATTCTTTTTCATGTTTTTTTTCCTTTTTATCTGTTTCTTATTTCACAACTGTGACTAATATGGACACATGTTTTACAAAATAGCACATGTATAACCTATATCAAATTGCCTATCATTTTCAGAAGAGGGAAAGGGAGGGAGGAAGAAAAATTTGAAACTCAAAATCTTATAAAATAGATGCTAAAAATTATCTTGTTATGTAATTGGGAAACAATAAAATACTATTGGAAAATACTATTTAAAAAATAAAATATTATTTAAACCAGAAGAAAAAGCTATCAATTAAACTTTTTTTTTTTTTAAAGAAAGAAAAGGGAGAAATAGATCTGCTTTGTGTCATGGTACTATGATAATGAATAACAGAAAGAAAGAAAGTTAAACTATTCAACTTTGTTTTGCTTTTGGGGTGTGTGTGTGTATGTGTGCTCTCACATATGACCTTTGAACTGGAAAAGATAGAAAAAAAGGGTTAATGATGACACAACATAAGTCAGGGGATTGAAAAAAAAAGTGTGTAAGTCTTCACCAAATTGCCATGCTCCGAGAAACTGTATTCCAAGTTACAAAGATGTTATTATTGAACCAGTCAATGATCTTTAAAAAAAAAAAAGGAAAATGGAAGAGGATTCAGAGAACTAAAAACAGAATAAATATTGTTACTATGTTCAAAAAAGAGAGAAGGGGGTCATCTGCAATTATAGACCAAGGAGTTTGACTTCAATTTCTAGCAATATTTTAAAACATATTGCTAAAGGGATCAGAGGGATATTCACATCAATGAAGGGATGCAGTTATCACAGAGATCCGCCTTGACTTCATTAAAAATGAGTCTTGTCAAACTAAACTCATTTCCTTTCTTGACTAGGTTCCTACACTGATAAATCAATAGAATGCTATAGATAATGATTGCCTAGATTTCAGGACAGTCTGTCATGCTGTCTTTTATAGTCAAGATGGAGAGGAGAGGGCTAAATGAGAATATAGTTATGTTTATTTGGAATGGGTAGATTGACCAATTCTAATAAGTAGTTATTAATGGCTTGTTATTTTGAAGTAAGGTAGGTAAGGACCCCAGGGATCTATTCTTGGTCTAGAAATCAACTAGTTTTGATTGTCTACAGGGAGATCCAGCTGATTCACAATCAGTCAGTCATCATGAGACAGACACAGTAAGTACGGCATCAATAAGTGTGCTCACACTTTATGAGGAGATGCTCCTTAAATACCTCCAAACATAGATCCACAACCTGTAACCGTGTCAAATTGATTGAGAAACTCATTAAACTGATCCAAGGAATCCTGATCTAGTTCCCTTACAATGGAATTTAATAGGCATTAATGTCACCTCCTGAACCAAGTTCAAAAAATCAACTTCTAAAATGCAAGATGGAGCAGGTGGGACTAGGCAGTCATTTATCTGAAAAAATTCTGTACTACAAACTCAATGTGACCCAACAGTGTGGTATTGTGACTTCAAAGACTAACATAAATTATAGTATATGATTTTGTTATTTTCTCCGAAGTTTGGAGGCTTCTTAATTCTAATTTCATTCTGGGGACGCAGGATTGAACCAAAATGACTATTTATTTCTCTCTCTCTTTTTTTTTTCCATAATCCTTCCCAGAAGGGAAGTATTCTGTTCAGTCTCAAGGTGTGTACCAGCAGTTAAAACCAGGTTTTGAGCTCCAGACTTCCTAATTCTGAGATCAATGTTTTCTCCTCAACTATACAGTTTAATACTCCTCTCCCTCTCCTTGCCCTCCCTCCAACCCATCAATATCAGCTGAGCAGAGGCAGAGGGTATTTTTCTGCATTTCTTGGTCCTCCAAGTAGGGGGCAAAGCTGCTCACCCCATGCAGGGAAGATTTTACTAGGGAGGACTTGTTGATTTCTGTATATGTTTCCTTCAGATCCTAGATTCTAGGATCACCAAAACAAATGATAACTGAATTTAGCACCCAAAGTGTAGCAGAAAGAACTTTGGGCTTGGAATCAGGAGAATGATTCCAACTGACAAAGGGCAGTCTTTAAATCCCTGCCCTGATACTAGCTGTGAGACTAGTTAATTAATGTGAGCTCTTTAAATTGATAAATCAATCAACATAGTAGACACTGCTTATGTGCTCTGAGGATTGACACAGAAAGATAAAATGCAATCCAAAATTCTTGTACTTCATCTGTAAAATGGGTTGAAAACCTTAAAGCACCAATTAAGTGGGGTATTATTCTTAGAGGAAAAAATATTTCACTCACGTGCTTTTTAAATTTCAAAAATGATGAATAGAAATTCCTACTCAATTACTATAATGAATTTTAAAATATACATCAGCTCCATATTTCTACATTATGACTAGTTAAGAAGGAGAGAAAGAGGAGAAGGGAGAATACTAGGGAGAGGGGGGATTAAAGAAAGGAAAATGAAGAAAGATTGAGTAGGTTTGTCACTGCTCCCGGTGCCTAAATTCTTCTTTTAGCTCTTTTTTCAGTCCTTTCACCCAAATCAAAACCTTTTTTCTCAAGTGAACTTTTGCTATGCCTTGGAAAGCCAGAAAGGGAACATTAAATTAATTCACGCTAGGCTGTAAATTACTGATAGCTTCTACCTCCCCATCCTCCTTACCCTCTAAGGGCATTTGCAGAAAGCAGAGGTAAAATAAGTTGCTCAAGGTCACCCTGTTAATAATAGAGCTAGAATTAAAAACCAGGTTTCCTACCTTCTAATTTAGTGCCTTCTCCACCACCCTATGTAGTGGTTTGTGGTTCAGTTTTTTCAATCCTATCTGATTCTCTGTGAATTCATTTTGGTGTTTTCTTGGCAAAGATATTAGAGTGGTTCACCATTTCCTTCTCCAGCTCCATTTTACACATGAGGGAACTGAGTCAAACAGGGTTAAGTGATTTGTCCAGGGTCACACAGCTATTCGGTGTCTGAGGTTAGATTTGAACTCAGGAAGAAGAGTCTTCCTGACTTCAGGGTCAGTACTCTATCCACTGTAATACCTAGCTGTCCAAGGTTGCCCACCAATATATCTCAAGGTGGTGAAATTTCCGACAGTTTGACAGAGTAAAGTGAAAAATTCCAGCCGGTCTGAAGCTACAGTTTTGTCCATTAAGTGTCTTCCAATATTTGAATTTTGTTGTAGGGGATGACTGACTCTGGAAGATCTTCGGTCATCCTTTGTAGCCAATATGCTGAGCAACACTCCTCAGGAGGTAGTCAGCTGGTTCATCCTGGTGAAGTGGAAACAATACTGCACTAGGACATATCCATTCTTATTAGCTGTGTGACCTTGAGTTTACTTAACGCACTTAATCTTCCAGAGCTTGCCTTTCTCAGTTGCCTTATCTGGAAAATGGGGTTAATAATACTTCCTGAGGCCGGAGAGGGGAGGGCTAAACCAACTGATTTTAGCTCCTTTCCTGCTCTATAATTCATTGCAACATTAACTTGGGCAGGAATGGTGTAACCTACATAATAATTATCTCTGTGTAGGTATGAGGCAAGCTTTGCTGAATCAATACCACTCCAAAGCCTTCTTTGCAATCTTGCAAAACTGGATTCTTGGGGAAATGACTTTTCCCTGTCCCTGGCTGGGCAGCCAGTGGGGAAATATACAATTGCCTTTGTCGTTTGTTCTTCCGGCAGGGGACAAAGACTCCTTTCACTAGCTGTGGAACGTACAAAAGGTTATGTCCTGAAGGACTGCCTGGGCTCTGGAGAGGAATTATCTTCATGACCAAGTCAGAGTCAGGGGATATCTGGCAGTTGCCAGGCTGCACGTTTACACATTCACAAGAGCTCAGAGTTAAAGGGAACCTCAGAATCTATTTAGTCCAAATGAGACTTGACCAAGAATTCCCCCCTCCTATACACCCACTCTGTGGTCATCTGGTTTTGCTGGTCACTTCCGGGAGGGAAAATCCATGATCCTTGAGTGAGCTCATGTAAAACAGGGGGAGCAGTGATTGTTAAGAAGCTTTTCCTTATGTCAAGCCTCATGTACATAAAATATAAAGGAAGGATGAGAAGAAATGGAAGAGAATTGTCCGTTTGGAATTGTTTGTTGTTTTAAAATTTTTAATATTGAATTTGTAAGCATATAGGAAAATAATCTTGAAAGATTTCATTGCAAAGAAGGTTATGCTGAAGGATTGTTTTAAGTGAAGGGTTCCATGATTTATATATTCCCTGATTTGTGTTGAAATTATGAAATCATTCATCTATCTATCTATCATCTATTTTTTTTTTTACAAGGAATGATCTCTGTGGGAAGGAAGAAGGAAGGGTATATTTGGAAATGAAAGTGATGTTCAAACACAAGATTGTAATAAACAAAAAATAAATAAGAACATAATAAAGGATTTGATCACTGTAAAAATCTAGAGGACCATTGATTTTAAATTTTTTATTGATCTTTTGTTTTTACATCACTTTCATTTCTAAACATATCCCTACCCAGTGTCATCCCTTATAGTATCTTTCCTAGCACGTTGTGTATAGTAGGCATATTAATCAAATAATCAGCAAACATTTATTAAAGGCATACCTTTATAAGTACTATGCTAGACCTGAGTTCAACTTTGGTCTCTGTTCCATGTCTCTGAGAAACACTGGGCATATTACCTGACCTCTTAGTTCCTCTAGAGGACTCTCCTAAGACTCTGAATCAATATATATTGTTAGAGAACATTTCTGATGGAATCACAGGTGAGCCTCACCCCAACTCCCCTAAAATGTGCAAGATACTATATGAGAATATAAAGGGCCTACCTTCAAGGAGCATTGTGTGGAAACTTCCAGTCTGTTTTCTTGCACAAAGCACATCTAAGATATACACATTAAAACTGGGGTCAAGAGCAAAGAGACAGAGGATTTTGTGAGTTCATCACTTAAGGCATCTATCACTTATGTCTCTATTTCAGTGGATGGTCAGTTTATTCAGGTACCATTCTCTTAGGATCAGGTATATTACTTCACTGAATTCCACCTTGCCCTCCCCTTCTCATATCCCAACTCTGAGGAGCTTGGGGGGGAAGGAGTGATGGGAAATCTCTTCTGTTGATGCAAACTCCTATGGATTCTATCACTTTCTTTTTAGGAACCAAGTCAAGTCAACAAGAATTTATTAAGTACATACTATGTTCCAGGCACTGTGCTAAAGCCTGTGACTAACATACCACTTCCATTTAACCAGTTAAAGTCAATTCAATTCAATAAACATTTATTATTTATTTACTTTTAGTTTTCACCATTCACTTTTAATAAGATTTTGAATTCTAAATTTTTCCTCCTCTCACCTCTCCCTTCTTCCCAAAATGGCATGCAATCTGATATAGGTTATACATATACAATCATATTAAACATAATTCCACATTAGGCATGTTGTGAAAGAATTCGAACCAAAGGAAAAAACTGTGAAGAAGATAAAAAAGAGAATAATATGCTTCAATCTGCATTCAGAAGCCATAGTACTTTCTCTGGATGTCGATAGCATTTTCCATCATGAGTCTTTTGGAATTCTCTTAAATCATTGTATTTCTGAGCAGAGTAACATCTACCAAAGTTGCACAACGTTGCTGTTATTTGTGTACAATATTTTCCTGGTTCTGCTCACTTCAGTCAGAATCAGTTCATGTAAGTCTTTCCAGGTTTTTCTGAAGCCCACTTGCTCACTACTTCTTATGGAAAAATAGTATTCCTTTAAATTCATATACTACCACTTGTTCAGTCATTCTCCAATTTATGGGCATCCCCTCAATTTCCAATTCTTTGCCACCACAAAAAAATGCTGCTATAAATTTTTGTACATGTGGATCCTTTTCCCTTTTTTATGGTCTTTTGGGGATCAACAAACATTTATTAAGCACCATCATATCTTTTGAAAGGAAATATTTATTTCAAAGATATCCTAAGAGCAAACATATGACTATTTCTTCCCGTCATCTCAGGGGCATACTCTCCCCTATACTCTGATCTGTAGGGAGAAGAGGGGGATTTGGTTCATAGTTTAACACAATTTTTAACAATTCTTACATAGTATTGGTCCAAATGAATTCAAGTCCAAAGCTTCTCTGGGCTGGCCATTCCCACATCATGGCTTCTCAGAACTTTCTTGGTGGGCTGGTTACATTTGACCTGTATTCCTGGGCTTCAAGATCTCCATAGCTTAAGTTCTGAGGTTGGGGAATCCCTTCCCTGTACCTGGAACTGAAAGAAGAAAACTAAATAGGAGCAAAATCTCAAACCTGTTTTTCAGGGTGGAGGAGATAGTAGTGCTCAGGTCCTTCCCCCACCTTATTTCATGATGTCATCTGCTATGAGTGAAGGGGAACTTTAGCCTTAGGCATGAATACTAGAAAGAAAGCTCTGCTTTAGTCAGGTAGTTTTAAAGATTCTAGTTCCAGCTACACAGTCAAGGGAAAGAGGCTGTCAACACCTACGCAGTGGGCCAGTGTAGAATGTTTACCTGTATACTAGTTCTATGGTTGGCTTCCCTGAAGGAGGACTCCAGCTCAGGAATCCAGTGGGAGTGATGTCAACTTAGGTGATAAGGGAATGCACCAATTCCCTACCATATGAACAAGAAGGGAGGAGACTGAGAGTTCTCAGGAGATAACAAAGACAGCTGCTGAGGAAATGTGTACTAAACTGCAGTTTAGGATAAGATAACAGAATGTTTAAGATGGGCTGCCCAGTCTAATAGCGACAGATCAGATATTGGCAAAAAGAAGAGGGAGTGGAAGGAATGAGATCCCCGATTTCCCCTCTATATATCTCATAGTTAGTTACATACTGCTTCCCCCATGAGAGCGTCCCCTTGTGGGCAGGGACCATGCCTTTGCCTTTCCTTGTATTTCCAGTGCTTGTCATTGGATCTTATCTGCACCTAACAACGAATCTCCTCTACATCCTGCCCCCGAAATGATGATCCAACCTTTGCTTGAAGATCTCTAGAGAGGGGGAATCTACCACTTTTAGGGTCAATACAAATTGTGAAGATGTCTTTCCTGACATCAAGCTACCCATTGTCTGCAGCTCTCTTCTCTGGGACCAAACAGAACAAGTATCCTCTCCCTTCTTTATGATAGTTCTTCAAATACTTGAAGACAGACCCCATCTTTGGTCTCTCCCCAGACCCCATCTTTGATTTTTAAGGCTAGACATTCCCATTTACTTCTACTAATTCTCAGATAGCACAGTCTCTAGTTTCCTCACCAACCTGGTAATTTTTTTCCGGATACCCTCCAGCTTATAAATGTCCTACCTAAAATGAAACTCCCCAAATTGAAGGCAATTCCCTCGACATGCTGTATTGAGGGCAGAATACAGTGTCTCCCCAGTTCTGGACACTAGGCCTCTCAATGTAGCCTAAGATCACATTAACATTTTTGGCCCCCATATCACACTTTTGTTGATCATGTTTACTTGGGACTCCTATCAAATAGCAGTTGTGTAATATTAAACTCTAGTTCTTGTTAACAGCAGCTTGGGGAATGGACATGTGGCTTTTGGATTCTATGGCAGGGGATTAAATTGCCTTGTTTGATATAAGAGCCCTAAATAAAGTAGATTATGTCACTGTAAAGAGCTGGCCCCCTGAATTCACCTGTAAAGATAAGGCTTATGCATCCTGGCCTTCTAGGGGAAATTTCTTGTTTTCTCCTGATTTAGCTCTTCTCTGCATTTCATGATGTGTGCCAAGACTTCCAAGTGATTTCTACTTGGTTATTGAACCAAACTTCACTGAACATTAATTGTACCAGATGTTGAATGCCATACAAAAAGAGGGCAGAGGTCTCCCATTTTAAAGGAATACTAATTCAGCTGAAGGGGATAGAAAGCAGTTATGATATATAGTTATGGGCAGCTAGGGGGCACAGTAGATAGCCACTGGGCTTGGAATCAGGGAGATTCATCTTTATGAGTTCAAATCTAGTCTCAGACACTTAACAACTGTGTGACCCTAGGCAAGTCACTTAACCTTGTTTGCCTCAGATTCCTCATCTGCAAAATGACCTGGAGAAGGAAATGGCAAACCATTCCAATATCTTTTCCAAGAAAATCCCAAATGGGTCATGAAGAGTCAGGTACGACTGCAAAAATGACTCAATAAAAATAACAATAAGATATACACACAAAAATCAATCAAATGTTTACTGAGTATCACTGTGTGCCCAACATTGTGCTGGTAGTTACAAAGAAAAATAAGACCTGGTACCTGCCCTCAAGGAGTTTATACTTTGGTTGGAGAGATAAGATACACATATAATTGCATTATGAGTGAAATGAGCATGAGGAAAACTGAAAGGATGGAGAGATGACTTAAAAGGCTAAACTGAGCAGGAGACTTTATGAAAAGCATAGGATTTGAGATGGGCCTTAAAGAACGGGCAGGATTTCTATAAATGAGGGTGAGGCAGAGTATTTATCAAGGAAGAAAGATGACATAAACAAAATCATGGAGGCAGGAAAGTTTGAGGCACATATGACCAAATAGACAAGTTTAGTTGTTGGAATAGAGGTTTCCATTCCACTGAATATTGAAAGGTAAAGTTAGAGTTATATATTATGAAGATGTCCAAATGCGAGGCCAAGAAACTTATATTTGAACATCCAGGCAACAGAGAGCTTTTGAAGGGCCTTGAGTGGGAGTGTCAGAGTTGACTTTGATGAACTTCCCTTGTAGCCTTAATATGGGTACTGGGGACTTACAACACCAGCTGAAAATGGGATTTCTGTGCTAATAATAATAATAATTAAGATTTATCTAGCGTGTTAATATTTGCAAAGCACTTTATATATATATATATTATCTAATTTGTTCTAGTTACATGATCAAAGTTCTCCGATAGACTACTGTAGACAGACAAATGGGGTTCCTCAAGGGATTCCACTGAATTTCAAGGAATTCAACTTTCAGTTCAATTCAGTTAACATTTATTAAGCACCTACTATATATCAGACACTGTGCTAAGCACTAGAGATACAACAGTGTGTATGTGTGTGTGTGTGTGTGTGTGTGTGTGTGACAGAGAGAGAGAGAGAGAGAGAGAGAGAGAGAGAGAGAGAAATTCACAAAATGAAGTTAAAATGTGCATATGTGAGACTACTAAGGGGTTATCTGATGCAGGGGCATGATGTTTGTAAAGTTAAACCAAGCAGAGCCACTGATGAAAAAATAGAGTTACCTAGTTTTGAGCCATCTCTAAAGGGAGACTTTGGGAAGTTTTGTTTTGTTTTGTTTTACTCTACTCTACAAATCCTCCAGTCTAAGGGAGAGACAATTGAGGCAGCTAAAAAGGTGCTGAGTATCAAAAGCTGAGTTGTTCTGCTTAGGGATGAGATTTCAGGTGACCAGATTTTTCTGGGGGAAGAAGGATGTTCTTCCCCCAGTACCAAGGAGAGTTGCTGATGGAAAATGGAGAATCCTGATGTGACAACCCTATCCTGAGCCAGTAGCCTACCCTGACAGACCAGGGTAAGGCAGTCCATCTAGACTCACTGCAACACACAAGGGAGGACCCCAGCTGCTAGAGGAATAAGCTGTGGGAGGATTGGGGAGGGGGACAGTTGTTGAGGGACAAAACCAGCATCAAGGGAACCCTCTTGCCAGTTATTTATAGCTCAGCTTCTGGAAGAGGGGAGGGAAAGCAGCTGCCACGATGATCTCTCAGCTGCTGAGCAGCTGCAGCGATGCCCTGGCCCTGGTACAAATTGACTGGGGCACTGTTTCCTACAGCATCCATGGCATAGCTGCTTACAAGGTATTTTAGGAAGATTAATATGGGAACACATAGATTTGATGGAGGAGAGAATGGAACAGGGAGATAAATTTGAAGGTAATTGTGATCATCTCCAAGAGGTCATAAATACCCAAAATAAGATGGTGACAGAGGGATGACAAAGGAAGGGATAGATACTGTCAATATTGTCTAGGAAAAATCAATGAGATTTGATGATTTATTAACTGGGAGGAAAGGTAGAGGAGAAAGAAGAATCAAAGATGAGGTTGAGTTTCAAACCTGGGTGACTGGAAGGAGAGTGTCACCATTCACTGAAACAGGCATCAGGTATTTGAGTTGATTTGACAGGAAAAGGATGAGTTCCATCTAAAGTATGTTGGTTGTGACATGAAAGTCGACCTTCTGGGTGGAAAAGCTACAGTATCTCAACCTTCAATGAGTTTACAATCACGGGGAGACAAGATCACATCAATAAATAATTTGAGATCCATTTAAGATCATATGTAAACAATTGCTAAGTTTTATGACATAGCCTCTAAGTCTTTTTCTCTAGGGAAGGAAGAGATGAATGTCAGCTTTGAATGCTAGGTTGGAGGGACAACAGAGAGTCATTGTGAGTTCTTAGTAAGTGGAGTGACATGATGAAAGTGATGCTTAAAGAACTTTAGTCATTAAAAAATGAAGACAGTTACAAGTGATATGTCAGTAAGTATGAAATATACTAAAAATAAAAAATGTGGAGAAACTACCCAACGCTAGAGCGACTGGGATGAAAAAGAGATAATTTAGGATGACTTCACAGAGGAAGTAAGTATGGACATGGGATTTCAGGGGGAAGAATAGTTTTGTTTTCATCCAAAACTTGAGCTTGTTTTTCTGCACTATCAAATTACATATTGATTTCCTGGTATAACAAGTGAAAGCCCATAAGGACAAAATCAAGGCCATTTCTCCTTATGAAACTAACTTATTGAACTAAATGGCCAAATAGAAAACCCTCTGTAAAAACAACCACATTTTTCTCCAATTTGTATTTAAGAAGATTGGAAATATATCTTGGAAAGATATTGTTGTGTGTGCCCACAAACAGATGGCAGTCAAGTTTTACGAGCACTTATTAAATTAAATGCTTGTTGACTTGACTTGAACAGACTGAGAAGATATCAATGGTAGGAGAAAGCATGGCACCATGGAGAGAGGACTGAACCTGAAATAAGAAGGAATGTGTTCAAGTCCTGACTACACCAGTCACTAGTTGTGGGACCAGACGCAAATCACTCAACCTGTCTGAGCCTCAGTTTCCTCATTCGTTAATGGAAAGAGTTGGATTAAAGATACTCTCTAAGGATTCTTCTAGCTCTGTCTGTTAAATGTCTGTGCTTTGCATTTTTCTGCATGAGAATTTGTTCTCCACTCTCTGTCTTCATGTCTCCATTTGGCCAAGGCTACTTTTTAATCAAACGTGAGAGTGAGATTAACCCAGAAAATTTCTGTATCCCAACATCTTTGGATATCTAGACCACTGTTTACTTATATAGTATATATACAGGCTCTCTCTCTCTCTCTCTCTCTCTCTCTCTCTCTCTCTCTCTCTCTCTCTCTCTCTCTCTCTCTCTCTATATATATATATATATATATATATATATATATATATATATATATATATATATATATATATATATCCAAATTCCAGTATTAGTGATTCATTCCTCTGTGCTAATTCATTGGGTCTCTGGGAGTCTTTTGTTGAAATATGTCTCTTCCCTCTACCCCAAAGCTACAACAGCTTAAATTTAGAATGGAAGTTCTTTGTAAAAGGTAATGTTTCCTTCTTTGTTTTTGTATTTCTAGTGCTAGTATCTGGCATACAGTAGTGACTTAATAAATACTTAGTGGCTGATTGATTGACTTAAGATTTTAGCAGGTCACCTTAGGAAACTTTCCTTGATCAAACTGTGTTGAGTCCTCCTAGGAGACCATCAAACCATACCCAATCTTCTCCTGGCCATAGTGTAGTCACAGAAAAGGAAAAAGGGGGGAAAACAGGAAGTTATGTTAGTTTTCTTTGGGCACATGAATGACAATTAAACACAGATAATAATAACTAATCTTTAGAAAGTGCTTTAAAATTTCCAAAGCATTTTAACTATGCTAGCTCATTTGGTCCTCACAACTCTATGCGGTAGGTGTTGTTCTCTTCCTGTCACAGACGAAGATGCTGAGGTACAGAGAGGTTAAGGTATTGGTCGAGAGTTGCAAAGCTAATAAGTAACTATTGCAGAATTAGAATTCGTGTATTTCTGAATAAAATTTCAATTTGACATGGTGAATTTAGTTTTAATATAGCCCCTCTTCTGCCAAACTCTCCATGGAGAGCTTGGTGGCACAGTCGATAAACCACAGAACCTGGACATAAGTATTAAAAAGTTCAGCGATCTCTACACTCATGGAATTTATATTTACTAGATTACATTTTCCCTGATGTGAGTTCTTGATTGACTCTATAGTGGCTCCCAAGTGTATTAAGTCTAAACATCTCTGTCTGGCTTCCAAGGCTCTTCCCAATTTTTTCTCTTAGTTCAGCCAGCTCGGTGTTCTCATTGATTTTCACATATGTTATTCATTGGCATAAGCTCTCTGAGTTTGGGTAGCCCTTCTCCCTTCTCTGTCCCCATGCAGACCTATCTACTTCTAAGTCCAGGCAGAGTTCCCTTGACAACCACAACCTTCATTGCTCTTCTCTAGTTCACAGCTTCTCAGCATTCACCGGTTGAGTTGTCCTACAAATTGGCAGCTGATTACATTATACCTTACCTGGCTATAGAGCTAAGTGGAAGGACAACCTTTTAGAAGGGGTCTGTCCTGATGCTCAAACCTGTTAGTGCCTCCTCTGCCTTGAAATTACTTATTTTGTGAATTTTAAAATTTATTTATCTGTGTAATATGTCTTCTGGGGCTACTTCTCCAATTGTTGCTGGAAGGCAGGCAGGTTGGGTCCTCAGATGGAGACTGACTCCTATGCTCTTTAAGGTTCTAGGGGAAATACTGAAGAGGTAGGGCTTCTAATTTTATTAACCACAAGCCCCCATTGATATGCCTCTTAATGACTATTAGTCAGAATAATTAGCTTTTAGAAAGGGTATTTACTAAACAGGTATAATCAGGGCAGTTATTACGAAAACAAACCCCTCTCAAACAAAGGTACAATCTTGCTTTGCACACACAAGGTGCCTGGAGAGAGTGGGTTCAACCTTGAAGCACAAAGGTAGTGAAGCACATATACAAAATATGCCTGTGGCAAAAAGGGTAGCACAGTTCCTTGTCACTGGTAGCATTTTAATCTGTACATAGTTTTCATTAAGTTCTTTATAAGGTGTAGTTCTCTGCTGAGTTCCAAAGATCAGTGTGTTTTGTAGCCTGCATTTCTCTCTGCCTTGAAGAGTCAAACTCCCCAATGCTGACTTTCCTCAGTAAGTCTATTTTGTCTCCACTGTATCTCTGAGCTTCTAATGCAGATGTTACTATCCACCACTGCTGCTTCAAGGACACTCCTACTGACATTGAAAGGAAGTCTAGACCTTTAAAAATTCACTAGGTCATCAGAGGAGGGAAAGAGAGAACCAGTCAAATGGCTTGTGGCTTTTACATGTAGCCCAAAGGTGTGTCTTATTCTTTTTCTCTGTAACAGGATATTTCTTATGTGACATAATCTATATTTACCCAAGCCCCATAATAGGGTATTGCAGGGAAGATGGGATTCAACCTATCTTCTTACCCTTTAATTAGTTGATAACATTTCTTGGAGTTATGTCATACCTTCCCCCTAGAGGTTCCATTCTCCCACCTTGGAGACCCCTAGTATAATGGATAGAAAACTGGAGTTGGAGTCAAGAGGACCTGGGTTTGAATTCTTATTTTGCTACTTAGTTGTGTGAACATGGGCAAGACACTGAACCTCTGAGTCTCAGTTTCCTCATCTGTAAAATAACATGATTATATTTTTAGTATCCACTTCAAAGCATTGTTGCAAGGATCAAATAAGATAAAGTATGTGAAAATGCCCTGAAAGGTAGAAGGTGTTCAACAAATCCAAAATATTGTGATCAAAAAGGAAATTTGGAAATAGGTCTGTTTTCAAGTCTCTCATGTTTGAAAATTTCCTTTTATGTTTGACACTGTCTCTTCTATTTTTTATATCTAGCTCATTCCTGTCCATTCCATCCCTAGCAGCTGTCTCACATCCATTCCCTCCCTTCTCTGACATAATAGCTGACCTTTGTATTTCTAGCACTGCAAAATTCTTTACATAAACTATCTCATCTGATTTATATTCCCACAATGACCACCTTGGCATGCATAGGTCCTCATTACCATCTACCTGGACCACTCCAAAAGATCTTCCTGTCTCATTCTCACCTCAGATTCATCTTCCATACAGCTACCAGTCTAATCTTCCCTCTGTATAGGTTTGATCTTATAAGTTTTCCCCTCCTCCCCACCCCAAGAAAAAAATCCTCAGCTGTTTTCTGTTAATGATTAGGTCAAGTTCAAACTGCCATTCAAGGACCTCCAGAATCCTATCTCATATAATCTCTAGCCACAAACTCTATGTACATTATGACTCTAACCTTACTATGCTCTGTCTCCCAAACATATCTGTTCCTAATGTACCCTAGGTCTATGGTATCCTCTTTTTTTTCTATTGAGTTCCTACTCAGCCTTTGAAAATTCTCCTTCCTCAAGTCTTCTTTTATTGATAACCTTTCCCCACTCTTGTCTCATATTGATAACCCTTTATCATCATGCATCTTTTATTCAGCTAGGTGGCTTAGTGGATAGAGAGCTGGCCCTGGAGACAGGGAGAGCTGAGTTAGATCCTGCTTCAGTCACAGCAGGACACTGGGCAAGTCTCTTAGCCTCTCTGTGTCTCAGTTTCCTTAGGAAACCCCAAATACTTAATTTCTTGCATCAAATTTAGGAGTTTGTCATAATAATATAAACTGGGACAATTGTGTCTTGAACTAATGTGCCTCTAGCTCTAAAACTTTTATCCTTCAGCATATTTATTAATCAATGAATCGATCAACAAGCATTTATTAAGCATGTGATATATGTCAGGCACCGTGCTAAACACTGGAGATACAAAGAGAAAGCAATATAAGCCCCACTCTCAAGAAGCTGTCATTGTAATGAGAGAGAAGATGTGTTCATAAGTAGGCATAGACATGACACCTTCAGGGTAAGTCGTTAAGGGAATAGAATAAAAGAAAATTCCCACCAAAAGTTTGCCACCTTCTTTTTTCCCTGAAAATGGGTAAAGGGAAGAGGGTAGCACGACGATGAACTTGGAGAGGCAGACATGCAACAGGGGAGGTGGCTAAACCACAGATACTATTTGTTCCATGTTACCCTTGGCTGGCCACTCACCATGTTGTATTCCTCAGTGGAACTTGTTATTTGAGAAACTACAATTAGGAATAGACAAAATAATGGCAAATATTTTCACAGTCTCCTGGTATCAACAACCCTACTGGCATAGAGGGTAAGAAAACAACCCATAATCCTCTAAATGTCCCAGCTGGCTTCCATCAGAGGTTCCATTTGACTGGAAATCAGGTCTGATTGGACAGGATTTCTGTCCTCAGCTTGGTAAAACGCTTTGCTCCATCTTACTGTCAAGATTCTCTTCTCTCTTTTTTTCAGGAAGAAATCAAACATTTCTCCACTGTACACAACATTAATATTTTATTGGTCTTGAGCTTTATGTGTCTGTGAATTTCATTTTCTTTTTTCACATGGGGACTAGACTACCCCTAGGAGCTCTCTGTTTGCTGAATTTTACAAGCTCTCCCTCCCTCAGCAGCAGTCAGCCACCTGAAGTGTTCAAGCAAAACTATTGAATCAAGAAACTGTAAACAACCCAATGCTTGGCAAATAAGTAAGGAGAGCCAAGGTGAAGGAGGTAGGCTCCAGGTTCTATAACCAGCTCTTTGAACTGGGGTCCTTGAGGTTATAGACATCTAGATCTTGCTGCCAACATTACTTAGAAGTACTGTAGATCCTGCTGATCTCGTGGAAAGCATTTTACTTGAACCCAGAACTGTCCTGAAATAAGTTGTATACAGATTAAATATTTTCATAACTCTTTAACTGGTATTAAAGGATCTCTATCCACTGGTTCCATTTCAACTCCCCAATCTTCCCTTCCACTGATCCTCCAGGGCATTTATTCTGTGATAGTGTTCTCTTTCCTTCACTCTTGGGACATGAACAATTGGTATTCTGGTCAAGTCTATGAAAGTTTGGAGCGGGCTTGCTTCTGTGCGTGTGTGTTGGAGAGGTCCTTTAACCACTCCCATTTCAGGACTTCCTGTTGGCCATGATGACTCAGGGAGTTTGCAGTATGGTGACAAAAAAAAATCTTTCAGTTGACTGCTAACTGGAATTTGTGCCTACTATGGGGGAAATGTTCCTCAGGATTCCTCTTTCTACTGACATAAATACTCAAGGTCAACTTTCTGAGCTGTCCAAAAGACCAGATAGGATATATTCTTTACCCTACCCAGCCTCAAGCAATGAACTCATCGCCTGCTGGACAAGTGCATGCTTGAGATTTGTGCCTCATTGGTACATTCTTTTCTTTGATACAGGGTCTCATGAAATCTCGAAAGTCAGTTGACTTCTTACCTTTCCTAGGCACCCACAACAGAAGAGTGATGGATCTCAGAGCAGCAGTGGTGGAAACAAAAACAGCAGTACACAGGCAGAAACAGAAGGAAAGAAAGAACCCATTTGGTATTGATTCAACTTTGTTTCCATTGGCAAGTTCATACTGGATGATGAGTACTTCCTTTACTTCCCCTTTTGATGGTGGTGGGGCAGGGAAAGGGGTGGGGAGAGTTGTCTACAATAGAACCAAAGATGAATTTATTCCCTGAGAATACAAGGTAGAGTTAGAATGAAGCACTAGGCAGTCTCATTCCCCCACTGAGAAGACAGACAATCCCAGAGCAACAAACTCTTGGCAAACCAGGAGGGTAGGTAAACAGGGATTTGTGCAAGTTGTAAGCTACTGTGGCCTTAATCAAGCAATGCTACAATGCTAGATTGTTAAATACAAACTGGCCTTTTAGCTGTGCCCTGAATATTCAGGACATTCGCTGTCCTCTGCCTCTGCTTACCTAAGCTCTCCTCCCTCCTGCTCTCCCATTATTGAAGGCCTAATTCCAATCTCAATGCTCTGAGAAGCCTCTTTTGATGATTATAACTGCACCAGTATCATCTCCTGAAACAATGCCATTCACAGAAACTCCTGGTTACACGAGACCTCAGAAGCCATTCAGTCCAACCCAAAACTAAAAAAGTAATTCTCTCCATACGTCTCCAAAGAGCTGGTCATTCAGTCATTTCTTGAAAGACTCTAGTGAAGAGAAATCCTCTACCTCCCAATGTGACCTATTGCATTTTGGGAAAAAGAGCCAGCATGGCCGTAGAGAATGGGTATTAGATTTGGCACCAGAGAAGCAGGGTTCAAAATCTTTGCTTCACTGTGTGCTATGTAACCTCCCATAAGTTAGCCTCTCTAGGCCTCAAATTTCCTCGATTAATTAACCAACACTTATTAAATACTCACTCTATGCCAGGCACTGTACTAAGTGCTAGGGATTCAAAAAGAGGCAAAAGTCAAAAAAGCTGACTTCAAGGAGCTTATAATTTAGTGGGAGAGAAAACATGCAAACAAATATATACAGAACCAACTATACACAGGAAAAATGGGAAATAACTAATGGAGGGAAGGCACTAGAATGAAGAGGGATGGGGAAAGTCTTCCTCTAAAAGATGAGATTTTAATTGGGACTTAAAGGAAGTCAAGGAAGTCCATAAGCAAAATTGAGGAGGGAGAGCATTCCAGAGGTATAGGGGGGCATCTTAAAAAATGAAGATGCTAGACTAGCTGGCCTAAGAGGTCTCTTTCATCTCCAAATCTATGTCTCTTAGATTCTAATTATTAGATTTTCCATATATCAAAGTTTAATTTGTCCCTCTGCAACTTCCATTCATTCATCCCTTTTCTGCTCTCTGGGACCAAACAGAAAAAGGCTAATTTTCCACATGACAGTCTTTCAAATACTTGGAGACCATTTTCATAACCCCAAGCCCTTAAATCTTTTCCAAGTGAAACATCCTGGTTTCTTAATAATGTCATGGTATCTTCTTCAGGTCCCTTGCCATTCTCACCATTGGTCAGTTTGGACTTGTCCTTTCTCAAATGTAGAACTGTCCACAATATTCTTGACATGGTTTAACCAAGGCAAAATACAAGAAAGACTATTTCCATCACCTCCTGTGTTCTGCATACTTTATTGACATTAAAAAAGCAGTGAGAGGAAAGATGATGGAGTGGAGAGAGCACTGCAGTAAGAAGTCTGTGGAACCACAGAAGAGTCCAGAGTTGCCAGGCAATCAGAGGGATATAGTCAGCCCCATCTACAGGAACTGGAGTGAGGCTATCCTCACTCTGCCCAGGCTAGGGAGATACTGTCTCTTTCTCCTTTACCTTCCACTGCAGCAAGGCGGGAAGGAAGTGTGGAGGAATGAATGACAGTTCTTTTCCAATAGCTATAAGGAATACCGGCTTCTTTGAGGGAGACCAGACTGGAGTACCCTGCATTTCCCTTGGGAGATTAGCTGTGTGAACTCAGCCATTAACTCCACAGCTGTTAGGCCTGCCAGCCCTGATCGCTTTTGCCTAAGCAAAGCTTGGTTTGGGAGTCTCAATTCTGTGTTGTTATCTTGTCATTTTTTTGCAGTAAATATACCTAAACTATGATTTGAATTTTAGGTAATGAAAAGTTGAGATGGAGATGAAAAATTATTTTTCCTTTTTAAAACAAATTATTTATTTTTAACATTCTTATTAAAAATTATGAGTTCTTTGTTTTTTCCTCCCAGCCCCTCCCCCACCCATTAAGAAGGCAAGCAATAATGATATCAATTATACATGTGAAATCATTTAAAACATATTTCCATATTAGCTGTGTTGGAAAAAAAAGGAGTGAAAATTAAATTTCAATCTGCCCTCAGATTTCAGGAAATGAAAATCTTAATGGAGAAATGAAACATGAGCAATAGTTGGAAATTTCCCTGGAGTTTCATCAGCAATATGCTAGTAAATGTTTAACAACCAACTCTCTCCCTGCCCTCCAAAAAACAGACACACAGGACATACTTGTAAGTTTAATATGCATCGTGAACATTTTCCCCATCACTTTCTTAAGTCTGAACAATCAACAAAATAATAAAGCCTTGACAATGTGGCATTTGTTGATTTCCAAGCTGTGAATTCTCACCTTGAAAATTTTACATCAGCTCTAGCCAGTTGGCTCTAGTACTCCTGGGTTTAACCCAGAGTAGGGGTAAGGTTCTAGCTGACTGTGTGATGGGTTTATGAAATATTATGTGCAAATCATTATTTTATACTCTAAATCCCAAAATTGAGTCTAGAAAAACCTTTATAAAATTTATCTTTGACCTCATTAGGGTTCATAATGTCGGGAGCATATGGCCTGATGGTAGTGGCATGGCACTTTTCTGCCAGTGATAATTGCACTGTTATGAGCCTGTTGTTGGCTTCTTTTGAGAGACATTCCAGTTTGTTGACTAGATTAGTTTTGATTGCAAAACCTACACCAGCTTCATGGAGCTCCCCATCACTGTGGCCACTCCTGAAAAACATATCCAGCTCTGACTTTGATAAGCTTGCTTTCATTTATCAGCTTTATTTTACTCAGGGCTACTACTTGGATGCAATGTCTATGGAATTCTCTAGAGCTGTTCATCTTTCAGGTCAACTGGACCACATGTTGTCCATAAGGGTGGGCACATTCCATGTACCAATGGGAACTGAATGACATTGTAAGACATCAAGAAATAATAAAACTAAAAAAAAAAAGAGAATCTGAAACATTTCATTAGAAAAACAATTGATCTGGAGAACAGATCTAGGAGAGAAAATATAAGTGTTGTCAGACTACCTGAAAGTTATGATAAAAAAAGAATCCGGATACAATATTACAAGGAATTATTAAGGGAAGTTGCCCTGAAGTTCTAGAATAATTATAAGGCACGCATTAAGGTCAAACTATTTACTTATCATATATGAAAATGTTATAAATATTTTTAAAACTGTCATCATTACTAAGGTAGTTTGAAAGAAAGGCTGGAACTGAGTCACAAAAGTTTTTGTACATTTGTGTGTGTGTGTGTGTGTGTGTGTGTGTGTGTTTCAACCACAGGATGGGATCCCTACCTGCCACAGTAAACAAGTCAACATTGGGTGAAGTAGACAATTTTTAGGGCATTAGGAAGGGGCTGAAAAGGTCTGCTTCACCTGACCTTGGCATGGTTTTATGAAGACTTGGAGACCCTCATCCTTTCTGTGTCAAAAGAGGACAAACTTCTGGGAGACTTTAATGAGTGAGCATGGACTATCAGACATGATAGAGAGTCCTTGGGAGGAATGTAATCAGAAACAGCAGCAGCAATGGTCACTTACTACTGAAAACTTGTGCATTTCATGACTTTCTTATCAACACTGCTTTCCACTAACCTAAATACAATGAAACTTAATGCATGCATCCTCACAGCAAACACTGGCATTTAATAGATCATGTCATTGTAAATAGAAGAGACAGATAGGATGCGAGAATGATGAAAGTAATGTGTGGTACAGAGTGCTGGACTAATCAAAGAATTATCCTCTCTAAGCTAAAAGCAATAGCCCAAGGCAAGCAAACTATCAGAAGACTTAATGCCAGCAGATCAGAGCACTTTTCCTAGAGTGAACCATTCATTGCTAACTTGGAAAGAAAGCTGAGTCAAAAGACAGTTGGCAAGACTGGAGCAGAAAAGGAGTGTGCTGCTTTCAGAGATTTAGTGTATAGCACTGCATTTACTCATCTGGGTCAGAACATTCATAAACATCAAGATTAGTCTGGCAAAAATGATGGAGAAATTCAGAATCTGTTAAATGAAAAACAAGAACTCCATAGAGTTTACCAGAAAGGTATTTTGTCCATTTCTAAGAAGGCAATGTTTAGCATCATCAAAGGTAAAGTGTTTATGAAGCTTAGATTGCTGTGGGATTCTTGACTCTGTAAGAAGGCAGATAAAATTCAGTTTTACTGATTTATATTACATATATATGTATATTATATTATATTACTGATAGTAATAATCCCAAGTACTTTTATGATTCTCTGAAGGATATTTATGGGCCAAAGACCTATGGTGCACCTCAACTATTCAGTTGATGGAACCATATTGAAAAGGACATTGATCCTGGAGAGATAGACTGAACACTTCTGTAGTGATCTTAACAGATCATCATCAACCAGTGCTGAAGCCATTGACTGTATACCTCAGGTTGAAGTTGATTCCTCTATAGCCAAACTTCCACTGAAGAAGAGGTTTTGAATACCATTGGTCTTCTTTAGTATGGCAAAGTGCCTATTACTGATTTTATTGCCTGAGATTTACAAGGCAGGGGGTCCACTGTTCATACAAAAGCTGATAGAAATTTCTGGGTTATATGGCAAAAAGAGGTTATCCCCTAGGAATTTAAGGATGCCTCCTTTGTCCATCTCTATAAAGTAAAGTAAGTAGGTTTCCTATAACAATCACAGTAGAGTCTCTCTCTTAGTCACACTGGCAAGATTCTTACCAGAGTCCTCCTCAATTGGCTGTTCTTTCACATGGAAAATGGTATCCATCTGAGAGCCAGTGTGAATTCAGAAAGGGCCAAAGAATGGTTGATATAGTGTTTGCTGCCCAATAACTCCAGGAGAACTGCCAAGAGCAGAACAGAAGGCTGTACACAATGTCTGTCAATCTGACCAAGGCCTTTGATGCTGTCAGTCATGAGGGCTTGTGGAAAATTATGGCAAAATTTGATTGTACAGAGAAATTTATCGATATTGTGTGTCAGTTTCATGATAGCATGCTTGCATTGGTTCAGGATAATGGACAATGCTCTCACCTTTTCCAGTCACCAGTGGAGTGAAGTACAACTATGTGCTTGCTCCCATGCTTTTTAGCATGATGTTTCATGTGATGTTGTCAGTTGCCTTCAATGAAAATGAAAATGGCGTCAAGGTCAGCTGCTGCACTGAATGGTAAATTATTTAACTTGAAAAGGCTACAAGTCAAGACTGAAGTGGAAGGAGAGTTGGTGTGTGACTTTTTATTCCCAGAAGACTATGTATTCAATGCAATCTCTGAGGCTGAGATGCAACAGAGTATGAATCAGTTTTCTGCCACTTCTATTCATTTTGGCTTAACAATCAACACCAAGAAAACAGGTTATCCACCAGCCAGGACCACACCATCCATCAGTAAAATGGTCAGTTACAGCAAATGGAGAAATTCCAGATACTGTGGATAAATCCACATACCTTGGCAGTGTAGTTTTCAGGGATGTACACATAGATGATGAGGTTGACACATGCATTGGCAGAACTAGCTCAGTGTTTGGGAGGCTCTGAAGGAAAGTGTGGGAGAAAAGAGGTATTAGACTGTACCAAATAGAAAGTCTACAGAGCCATTATGTTGACCTCATTGTTGTATGCCTGTGAAACCTGGACAGTATACCAGTGCTATGCCAGGAAATTGAATCACTTTCATTTGAATTGTCTGAGGAAGATTCTGAAGATCACCTGGTAGGATAAGGGAGCAGACACTGAGGTCCTTGCTTGAGCTGAACTGCCAGGTGTTCAAACTCTTCTGCAGAGAGTGCAACTCCAATGAGCTGGCCATGTTGTTTGAATGTCAAATGTACGTTTGTCTAAAAGACTATTTGACGGAGAACTCACACAAGGCAAGTACTCACATGGAGGTCAGAAGAAACAGTACAAGGATACTCTCAAGGTCTCTCTAAAGAACTTTATAATTGATTGTGTGACATGGGAGACACTGGCATGGGACTGCCCAGCATGGCATGCCCTCATCAGAGAAGGTGCTCTGCTCTAGGAGCAAATCAGAAGTGAACTAGCTCAGCACAAATGTGAGATACACAAATTTAGAGACATCTCCACTCCAAATGTTAACAGATGACCTGTGGTAGAGCCTTCTGAGCTCCTACTGGTCTGATCAGTCACAGTTGGACACATTATTCCTTGACCCTAATAAAATGATGTCATTTTGGTCCTCTTTGAGAATGAAGGACAACAGCCAACCAGTTATTCCTGGAACATTCTAAGATAGCTGGTTGAGTAATCCTGGCATTTCTATAACCTTTTGTCAACTATACATCTTCGGTATCATCAGACCTACTGTTCTGAAATACCAGTCCTGAGTTTATGGATATCCATATGATATCTCCAGTGACCCAATGAGACAGGTTCTGCAGTTGTTATTTTTTCCCTAATAGCATTCAAAACTGGAGGGTTAGGGAAGTAAGAGGTAGCCTTCAAGATTTAGCCCACTCAGCTATTTGGGCAAATGCCCCTTTTGGCCTAGGCAGTCTTGCCTGGCTCCCTATAACCTCAGGAGGAGGGTATTCACATGCATTTTCCTCTTCATCTATATCTCTTATTGGATCCTCCCTGTATGAGGATCCCTTCAATTCTAACAGGCTAACAGCTAAGATTCTGGTGGATGAACCGTTCTTGGAGAATACTTGACTGATTTTCATTGATTTCTTTCTCCTGATCTCCAAGGGGGTCAACAAATTCCCCTTTGGGCAATAGGTAATTACATGAGTTTTTTTTTTAACCTAGACTCTAAAAATAGATGTACAAAAATCACTGACTAGGAGTACCTGGATATGCTGGTGCACATGGCCCACTCTCTGTCCTTGTCAATTGGCCCCAACCATTGGCCTGAGGTTATCATGTAGTCTGATAGACTGCCCAGTCTCTTAGCGTCTTGGTAGAGGATAGCTTGCTACTGTTCTACTATGTCATGGGTTTCTTTTTTTGGATGCTAAGCTTACTTAGCAAGATTCTGTCTCCTGACTGGAGTCTCTGACAGTATACTCAAGAATCTCACTATTTCTTTTCTTCACCTTGCCTGAGCTGAGGCTATCGCCAAGCATGCCTTATTCAAATGTGCCTCCCCATCTTCTCCATCTTGCACATTGTCAGTGTGACTCATCTAAACATTAGCAGTTATTGCATAGACTTGTCAATGACGGTTAACCTCTCAGACTTGGCAACCTTTATGTAAACATATAATAAACATAAGCATAAATAATATAAATATAAATATGTATACATGAATTTGTATAAATGAATTTGGAAGCACCACATGTTAACTCCATAGAACATTTTGCTCAGGTCTCAGACTCATTAACATATTCAGAAGGATGTGATTAAAACACATAGCCTATGAATCCTCTTTAAGGACAGCATAATATAGTTCTTGATTTTTTGAAATTTATTCCTTGAGTAGAAAATTTATTCCTTGAGTAGCTTGTCCTCAGTGTCTTAGCCTTGGTAAGAAAGACATAAACACCAAGAAGTATTTCTCTTCCCATCATACCTTGATATCTGTAGAAGTTTTCTGGTTTCTGGCTGTGTTTGCCTCAGTAAGCTAGTTGAAATGGTCCATCACCACTAGGCTCAGAGTCTTCCTATCCTCTAGAGATTGAAAAAAAGGTCTAGACACCCAAGCTCCAAAGTCCGACTGGCACTTTACACTTTCCAGGTAAATAGGCAAAGTCAACAGTGTTTTCTTTTGCACAGAATGAACATAGATCTCACGTTCCTTCCAGATGCCTTTTGCCATTTTGGGTCAGTAGAATCTAGTTCGTACCATCTATTGATCCAAATATTATAGGTCATTATTGCCCACATGTGTGGTCAGATTAAACAGATTAAAATGTAATTAGAAAATATTTAATAAAATAAATGAAAATACAATAAAGTTTAACAACAAAAATAAAAATACAATAAAACACAGATGATGTTAATTTGTGGTTTTCTAAGTCAATATGCTGCCACCAAGGATCTATTTCTATTTGAATTTGATACCACTGATTGTAAAACATTCAGGGCCATAGAACAGAAGGTTTTGGATAGTATCAACTTTATTTTTTCTGACATCTCAAGTAGGACCAATTACAGTCGGGAACAATACTTCATTGCACAATGCCATCTCCTGCCATTCTCTCAACATGCTTCTCAGAAATGAATCTTGACTATCCTAGGAATCATGGCCCCATTTCTTGGTTCATCTTCATTCATTTCACACAGCTCTTTGTTGTCAGTTGCTCCCATCAGCAGTCATCCAAGGACAACAGAGGGAAACATGATGGGTCCAAAACAACCAAATATACTCTTGATGGCCATGGCCTCTAGTATAAGTTCCAAACTTTCCACTGTACTGTTGTGTAATAGTAGCCCAGCTTCCTGCAGTTCACAGGTCACCTTCACCCCTTCTAGAGGTTATGAACACACCAGGCCTATGAGAATTTAAATTCAAGTCAGTCTTCCCTGGTCAGTAATTCACAGCCTCTTGGGACAGGCAGAGTCTCTCTAGTTCCAAAGCCTTGGGGAAATGTGCTAGTATATTTAATGAGAGAAGGAGAAGGTAGAATATTCAGGCTATGAAGCAGGCATCTTGGTTAGTTCTCACCACTGGGAGTTGGGAGACCTGGGCTTCTTTTCCATTTTCTGAGCCATGCCATATCTGATAGAGATAAGAGGTCAAACTGGGTAACTGAATAAGGAAAGAGAAAAGTAAATTAGAATAATTCAGTTATAGGGCGGTGGTGAGTGAAAATCAGCTCTTTTCTCTGCTGAGTTTATACTTGTAAACATCTGTGGGATTTTTCTGCTTCCAAAGATAAATAGTCAGGGTCAGGGTAGGGGCAGAGGAGGGAGCATAGTCATTCTGGACACCAAAATTTTATTTTTTTAAAATTATTTTTGCTTTCCTTAAGAGACAGGGTGGCCCTCAGCAAAATTTGGAAGTTAGTGAAGTTTATCTGCTCTTTTCCTCTTCATTCTGAGCCTTTCTCATGGTGTATAATTCCACAATAACTTCCATCAAATATTTATTGAATGCCTACTATGTGCCAGGTGTTGGGATACATCTAGATCTATCTATATGTCTACATCTCTCTCTCTTTATATATATATATATATATATATATATATATATATATATATATATATATGTATATACATACATATATATGTATATATGTATGTATATACATATATATACTAGGTTTTTTGTTGCTGTTACTCAATCATTTTCAGTTGTGTTTGACTCTTTGTTAGCCCACTTGGGTTTTCTTGGCAAAGATACTGGAATGTTTTACTATTTCCTTCTCCAGGTCATTTTATATATGAGGAACTGAGGCAAACAGGGTAAAGTGATTTGCCCAGGGATATACAGCTGGTAAGCATGAGAGGGCAGACTTGTACTCAGGAAAATGAGTCTTCCTAACTCCAGGCCCAGTAATGGGAATACAGAGACAAAAAGGAAACAGACAGTCTAGGTTGCACTGGACCTGGGATCAGGAAGACCTGCATTTAAATATGGCCTCAGACACTGAGCAGCTGTTTGACCATGAACAAGTCACTGAACCTGTTTGTCTCAGTTTCCTCATTTGCAAAATGAAGATAATAATAGACCCTATCATGTCCCAGGGTTGTTGTGAGAATTAAATGATACAATAATTTTAAAGCACTTAGCATCATGTATGGCACATGGTAAGTGCTATACAAATGTTAGCTATTGTTGTTACCCTTAAGAAGCTAACAGTTTTTTTCCTGCTATCTCTAGGTGTCCAAGTTAACTCAGTGCTCCCTTGTCCCAGTTCCTATTAAACCTACTCACAGAAAAGAGTCTGAAATCTCTTATTTACTCATTGATATAAACACATTTGCCACCATGGGATTCCTGCTTCTTGTTTTTGTCTTGTCTTTCATATTGTTAAGAGTGTGGTTTGGGGAAAAGAAAACAGGACTAAGAGCCAGAAACAACATCCAAGGAGAAAGCCAACAACACAATCCATAACCTGATATTTTTATACATAAGTTTTTATACATAAATATACATTTTTATACATAGATTCAAAGTATGAATAAGGAATGAGGTGAACTAGAGATCCTGATACAAAGTGTTGGATTCCATCACGTAGGAAAGCACTGGGAGTTGTCCCATGGGACTCCCCACTGGAATGTGCCTATAGAAAAGTGTATCTTATTGAAAAGGACTAGAACAGATAAAAGAGGAAGAGTGTTAGTATTGTAAATTAAGAAAATGTAGAAGGAAGGCTATGCAATGGAGAGGTGAAGCATGGAGGACAGAATGGGAGTGAGGCTGAGTGCAGAAAAATGGAAAGTGGTAAGAACATGGGGCACATAGAAAGAAGATAGAAATAAACAAGAAATTTGGGAGACAGACCACAGACTTGGCACAGAGGCACGATTTAGGAGTTATAGATGGAGGTCTTCAAGCGTCTGACAATAACAGGACACTTACAGATTCTGTTAATAACCTTAAACTATAATTTTATTTGTCAAAAGAGGAAATAAGAACTGCTAGTTTGTATGTGTATGGTGAGGCAGGTTAGTTTGCACAATGGAAAGAGGACTGGGCCTGGAGTGAAGGAGACAAGTTTAAATCCAACCTTAGACACATAATAGCTGTGTGACCCTGGGCAAGTCACTTAACCTCTGTCTGCCTCAGTTCTCTCATCTAAGATGAAATGATAATAGCATCTACCTCCCAGGATCATTGTGGGGATTAAAATGAGATATTTGTAAAATACTTTGCATCCTTAAAGTTTTATATAACCATTAGTTATTATTATAACCTGATTCTTGAAGTATAAAGTGTGAGAATCCTGTAAGTGTGTGTTTCATTATCGAATTTGTGAAGTAGAAGAATTGGAAATCAAGAGATAATCTTGTATACTCCAGATTTTGGAAGTAAGAATTTCAAAAGGTTCAGAAAAAGGCTAGTTACCTATAGAATAACATTCTATAGAAGAAAACCCAAAAAGAATGGTGCGCTGGGCTGGGCTGGGCTGGACTTAGGCCAGTGCTGCGACAGTTTATGTTTGATATTGGAACAAAATGAAATTTTTGTTGATCGTTCACTTTAAATACTTTGACCACATAATGAGATGAGATTATGTTAGGAAAGACTGAAGGCAAAGGAGAAGGGGATGGCAGAAGATGAGATGGATAGAGAGTGTCATAGAAGCGATGAATATGAGCTTGGACAGACTTTAGGAGATAATGGGAGACTGAAAGGCCCAACATACTATGGCCCATGGGGTCACAAAGAGGCAGACAGGACTGAACCACCAAATAGCAGCAACAGCAACAACATTCATTCAGCAACTAATAAAAGCATATTTACTTACCTGAAGCAGGAGAATATTCAACAGGGAGAGGCATTGAGAAACCTTTTGAGTTGATTCAAATGAATAACTCTTCACTACATAAGTCAACTATCCAAGAAACTCTTCCCCAGGTCCTTTGTCTTTAGATAACAAGGTAGTGATGGCAATAGTCTGAGCCCTTTGAGACAATCAAATCTCAAGAAATATCTTAAAATCTTTTAAGAAAGAAAGCTAACCTAAACAGCATAGAATGAAGAAGGGGTTAAGATATTTCTCTTACCACAAATGAGAAGCTCTCAACAATAAAATTCTAGTGAACAGACAAATCTGATGAGGGAGAAAAGAAAGAATTCTCTATTTAAAGGAAACAACATGGAGGCTTCCTACCAAGATGGTTGCTTTAATGGCAGGCAGAGTACTTAGCTCTTTTATCCCTACTCCAGCAAAATTCTGATGTTCACACTAGATAGAATCTAATGAATCTGTGAATAATGAACAAGAAATCTGATAAGAAACTACAATAAGTGAATTCTTCCACCCCAGAATTACATGAGTGGTCAGCCAAAACCCCAAGGACAACAGGAAGGGGGTCCACCAACAAAGTCGGAGCTGGCATAAGGTACCTTTTCAGTGCCAATAGAGGTCTACATAACCTGAAAGGTTCAGAAATGGAGGGCAGGAAGGGTTCCTTACAATTCTGGGGAAGATGAGCACAATGGGTGGCACCAATGTAGTCCAGGACCAGAGCTTACTAGACCCAGGTGCTCTGAAGTTCTGAACACTGTGTCCAAGGTGCCAAAAAGGGCTGTAAAGATCCATTGCTTTGAATTTCAAAGTTCCAGAGGGAACTAAGCCCAGTGTGTGGAGGTCAGCATAGGAACTCAATTGACCTAGATTGAGACTAAATAGGACCAATTGCTACAAAGGGCAGAGGTCGGTTTTATCATAAAGCTTCATTTCAGGAACTGAAGCTGGAGAGATAAGTGAATCAAAAAAAAAGAGCAATAATTAGTGTAAAAATTATTGTAGACCTAGAGCTTCCTCAAAAGAAGGAATTAAGTAACTCTGTAACAATCCCAAGTAGAGACTCAAAGGGAAAAATATATATTGTCACAAGAACTAAGTATGAGTACTTAGAAGAAATGAAGCAAGAGATTTAGAGAAAGAAAGAAAGGAAGAAAGAAAGAAAGAAAGAAAGAAAGGAAGGAAGGAAGGAAGGAAGGAAGGAAGGAAGGAAGGAAGGAAGGAAGGAAGGAAGGAAGAAAGGAAGAAAGAAAGAAAGAAAGAAAGAAAGAAAGAAAGAAAGGAAGGAAGGAAGGAAAGAAGGAAGGGAGGGAGGGAGAGAAAAAAACCCACTGGAGAAAAGAGTTGGAGAAAGAATAAAATAGCTTAGAAGAGAAAATAGTAAACCTGACCCAAGTAACCAACTTTCTGAAAATTATAATAGGCCAATAAATCAATTTACAAGTATTTATTAAACCCCTTCTTTGTGCCAGGCACTGTGCTAAGCGCTGAAATCAATAACTCTATGAGACAGGAAGAAATGTTAGAACAAAGTCAAAAGACTGACAAAAAGAAGAGAAAGTGAAATATGAAAAACGACTGACCAGATGAGAAAACAGGTCAAGTAGAAATAATTTAAGAATAACTGAACCCCCTTAAAACTATGACTTTTAAAAAGCCTAGACACTGTATTTCAAGAAATCATAAATGAAAATAGCCCAGATCTATTTGAACCAGAGGACAAAGAGAAGGCGGGTTCTAGGTGGTCACCCTGAGGAGCTAGGAATGGTTTTTCTGGGAATTTCCTCAGGAGCTCCCACCAGTTCATTGGGGAGTGATTATCCAGTTGATATTAATTAGCCAGCCACAGTTAATTAGCTTTTAGTTAGTAGTATTCACTAAGATGGTACACTGAAAACAGATGGCACAAAACACTATCCTCAAAAGTCTAGGATACACTAACAAGTACATACAGAATTCAGGGGAAAGTGGTCTCAAGTAGAGAATGTACATATGGTCAGTTGTTACTTCCTGGGAGTTCTTTTCTCCCTTCCTGGAGTCCTCATAAAGTTTTCCTGAGTTATATGTAACTCTTCTATGGATCTAGAGGGTCAGGGCCCACATAGCATCATGAAACTGTGTTTCTCTCGGCCACAAATAGGTCACCCTCTCTGAAGCTATTTCCTTTCTCTTCTTGGATGGATGCCTTGTTTGTCATCGGTCCAATCTCTCTGATGACATGGTGAGGTTTGGGGGAATGGAAATTCAATTCTCTCTCTGGCTTATTACCGTTTCCCCTTTTCTGTCTGGTACAGGTAGAAAGAGGGTCCATCTTCTCAAAGTGTTCACAAAGATTAACTCCCAAAGCAATTGCTGAACACTCTTGATGAAATCTTCTCTGATATATGTGGGCCCAGAAATGTGCCTGAATATCCAAAGAATTCTAATGCATTTCATCATTTGATTTAATCCAATGACTCAAAACAAGTTACTTTTTGCCAATTTATCATCTAGATTATTGACATCTAATTTATGTTAGCGAGGTTTCTAGAACAGGTCACATATATTGTGCGCCTTTGATTCTGTAACTCAATCTAAAAGCTTTCTCAACCTGACTTTAGATTGTGAGCTCCTCAAGGCAGGGACTGTCTTTTGCCTTTCTTTGTATTACTTCTAAGCACAGTGCTTGGCACATAGTAGATACTGAATAAATGTTTATTGACTGACTGATTAAGGTATCAGACTTTCTAGAGGATAGTGAGTTAGATATTGTTGGTTAGATATTCCAGACATGATTTCATAACTTCACAGAGTTCCCTGGTAAAGAAACTTTCCCTACTAAAACAGATTGGAAACTGTTCAGCCACTTTAAGCCTTAGAGAGTCGACTTGGACATTAGAGAGGAAGAGGTTGAGCCGGGGTTATACAGCCTGGATGCTTCTGAGACTGGACTTGAACTTACCTTATTCTGGCTCCTGGGCTGACTCTTTGCTCATTATGCAATGCTGATACATAAAATTATACTGAATGGTATCTTTATAATTAGAAGGGCAATCAGAAATCACCAGGGTCAGGCATCGCCTAGTCCAACCCCTTCATTTTAAAAATGAAGAAACTGAGGTGTAGAGAAATTTAAGTATCTTGTCCAAGGTCACATAGGTAGTAAGTAGGAGAGATTAGATTTGAAATCAGGTCCTTTGACCCCAAAATCAGTGAACTTTGTATTGTACCATAGTGAATCAAGGTTAGAGATCAGGTTGGGGTTAAGGTTAACAGCAAGTATAAGCAAGGCTTATACTAGTGGTCAGGCCATGGTTAGGTTTCAGTAAGTGGCTATATGAAGTAAGAGTCAGTCTGTGACAAGGATTAAGCCACTTAGCTTTGGAACTTTCTGAAATTTAACTGTCTTGACTGGTTAGTTCATAAGAGCAAATTCACCTAGCCACTATATCTAGGCTGTCCAAGATCAGACTAGGCGTCACATCCCATGTGACCTCCTGCCATCCAGCTAGGTCATCTTGCCACTGTCAACCTGACTTTTGCTTTCCCCTTCCATCACTTGCTCTAGCCACAGTAATAACATCAATACTACTATAAAAACATACCAGCTGATAACTTGAGATCCTGTAGGGACTCAAATTCAACACATCCCAAACAGAACTCATTCTCTTTCCCACAAAATCCATCCCCATATTCATTTTCACTCTGGAGGTCACTGCCAACTTCCAAATCACCCAAGTTCATAATTTCATCATAATTTCAATGTCATCCTCAACCCCTCCCTCATATTCACTCAACATATCTAATTTGTTGCCGAGACTGTCACTTCCACCTTCACAACTTCCCTCCTATACATGCCCTTCTCTCCACATACACAGTCACCACTATCATTATCCTCTCTTTCCAATGACCTTCTCTACCCTCACTTAACCAAGAGAAGGGAGAAAAAACTCCTGTAGCAAATAAGTGCAATCAAACAAAATGAATATTGACAGTGGCCTTGCAAAAAAAAAAAATTTTTTTTTCTCTTTGTGTAGCTTGTGTCCATCTCTTCTAGGTCAGGATGTGGGTAACATGCTTCATCAAAGCTTCTCTAGGAATGTAGCTGGTCATTGTTTTGATCAGAGTTCTTAAGTCTTTCTAAGTTGTTTTTCATGACAATATTGTTATATTTCTATAAATTGCTCTCTTGGCTCTGCTCAGTTCTCATTGTGTTGCTTTATACCACCCAAGATTACTCTCCGAAATGAAATTTTTTTAAAAAAATCTCTTTTAAAAAAAATTCCTTGTGGTAAAGTAAAATACCATCAGATGCATGTGTCATAAATTGTTTATCTACTTCCCAGTCATCTAAGAGTCTATCTGAGGCTTCCCCGCTTAGCTTCCAGTTCTTTTCATTTTATCCCCTTTTAATGCCCTCTTCAGGATCAGAAAGTTTGTTTTCTTTATGTCTATTCCTTTCCCCTGGGCAGCTAGATGGTGCAGTGGATGGAGTGTTGGACCTAGAGTCAGAAAGACTAATCTTCCTCAGTTCAAATCTGGCCTCAGAAACTTACTGTGTGACCCTGGGCAAGTCACTTAATCCTGTTTGCTTCAGATTTCTTATCTGTAAAATGAGCTGGAGAAGGAAATGGCAAACCACTCTAGTGGCTCTGCCAAGGAAAACCCCAATGGGGTTACAAAGAGTTGAACACACCTGAAAAAAACAGAATAACAAAAATGTCTTCCCCATTATTCTCCTCCTTCTTGCCTCTAGCCTCCCCACTTTCACTCATGCCCCTATTGAGTGTGATTTATGCCTACATCAAACTCTCTCTGTGCATGTGTGTGTTTAACCCTCCTTTGTTTCAGGTAAGAGTACCATTCATCTGATGCCCACTTCCTCTACCCCTTCTTTCTTGGTTATATGCTATTCTCATGCACCCCAATATTATAATAAAAATCACAATAGCTAACATTTATGTGGTGTTTACTTTGTGTCAGGCACTGTGCTAAGTATATTAAAATTAATATCCTATTTGTACCCTGGCAGGTAGGTGCTATTAATATCCTTGTTATCCTCTTTCTTCCTCCTTTTACCTTCCCTTTTCCTTCTCCAATTAAAACTCTCAAAACAGATCATAAAAAAAAAGGGGAAAAAGACCTACATGTACAAAAATATTTCTAGCAGCTCTTTTTGTTGTGGTAAAGAATTGGAAATGGAGGGAATGTCTATCAGTTGGGGAATGGCTAAACAAGTTGTGGTGTATGAATGTAATGGAATACTATTGTTACATAAGAAATGATGAGCAGGCAGATTTCAGAAAAACCTGGAAAGACTTATATGAACTGATGCTGAGTGAAAGGAGCAGAACCGGGAGAACACTGTACACAGTAACAGCCACATTGTGCAATGACACGATAGACTTTTCTCATTAATGCAATGATCCAAGCCATTTCCAAAAGACCCATGATGGAAAATGCTATACATTTCCAGAGAAAGAACTATGGAGTCTGCGTGTGGATTGAAACATTTTCACTTTTTTTTGCATGTATTTTCTTTTTGCTCTGTTTCTTCTTTCACAACATAACGAATGTGGAAATATGTTTAGTGTGATTGTCCAAGTATAACCTATATCAGATAACGTGCTATCTTGGGGAAGGGGGAGGGAAGAGAGGGAGAAAAATTTGCAACTCAAAATCTCATAAAAAATGAATGTTCAAAACTATCTTTACATGTAATTGGAAAAAATAAAATATTATTTGCATTAAAAACAAAGATAACAACAACAAAACCTCTCAAAACAACCCGTCCACTCCCAGGACCTCTGTCCCATCCTTGGGGAGGAGACTCCATTTTTACATCTTGTGTTTTCAGAAAAATCTCCTTATCAATAAAACATTTCGCAGTCCTTGGGTGGGGGAAAAACCCTAACCTTAACCCTTATTTGTCTCTGGCTACACCTTTTGAAGACACTAATGTTCTAAAGTTACACTTATTTCTTCTCCCCTTATTTTAATGTTAGCACTACATCAACATGTGGCTCCTTCTACTTGCCCAAATAAATTTACTTTTGTAGGTTTCTGTGGACTTTTATGTTTGTATTTCAAAGTTCCTACTCAGTTCTAGTCTTTTTATCATAAATGCTTGAAAGTCCTCTATGCTGTTAAAGATTAATTTTTCCCCCTCTGTAGGATTATACTAAACTTTGCAGGATAAGTTGCTCTTGGTTGTAAACTTATGTATTTGGAATATTGTATTCCAAGACCTTCTCTAGTTTTTAGTAGATGTTGTCAGATTTTGTTAATGCTGACTGTTACCTGGTTCTTGAACTTCTTTCCAAATGCTTGCTGTGTTCATCTTTAATGTGAGTGCTCTGGATTTTGCCTATGACATTCCTGGGAGTTTTTCTTTCTTTCTTTTTTTATTAGATGGTAATCAGTGGATTCTTTTTATCTTTACTTTGACAACAGACTCTAATAGAGCTAGATAATTCATTTGGGGACAACTAGGTGGCACAGTGGATGAAGCACTGAAGTCAGGAAGACCTAAATTCAAATCTAACCTCAGACACTAATTAATGGTGTGACCTTGGGCAAATCACTTAACCTGGTTTACCTCCGTCTCTTCATATGTAAAGTGATGTGAAGAAATGACAAACCACTCCAGCATCTTTGCTAAGAAAACCCCAAAAGGGATCATAGAGATTGTTGTTATTAACAACAAATTTTTATTTGTGATTTTTTGAAATATTATGTCCAGGATTTTTTGAAATTGTGTTTTTTGAAGAATCTATTGATTAGTAGATTTTCTTCCCTTTCTCCATGTCAATAATTTTTTATATCAGATCTATTTTTTCAATCTTTTGATTTTGTTCTAGTATTTCTTGTTTCTTGGAACCACCGATTTCTGCTTGGTCTATTTTAATTTTTAGTGAGTTCATTTCTTGGATAAAGTTTGCCACTTTCTCTTCTAAGCTACTTATTCTAATTCTAGCTTTTATTTCATTTTTCAAAAACTCTTTTGCTTTATTTCTTCTAGAAATTCATGTAGTTCTTCTGGAAAATCCATTTTCCCCTTTGAGTCTGTGTTTGCAATTGTTATGGAGATAGATTTGCAGTTATGTTTTCTTTCTCTTTGTTTTTTTGTTTTTGTTTTTGTTTTTTTTGGCTGATTGGCATTTTTTTTTTAATTTACTTATCTCTCCAGTCTTATTTTCCATGAAGCATTTTTGGGTGGGGTGATTAGTCCTGACTGGTCTCACCCAGGGACCTCTGGGTTCTTTCATTGACCTCCACCTCTCAGGTTCTGTCCCCTAGATCTTTGAGAATCAAACTGCTGGATCTTTGGGATTCTCTTTCTGGTCTCAGGACAGAGTTTTAGGGACTTCAGATACCCTGGGGGCTTTGGCACTTTTCTGGGTGCCAGGGTGCTAATCACTTCCTTCTGCTACTCTCAAAGCTTTCAAGGTGCCTGCCCTGCTTTCTGACCAGTCTAGAGTTTTCTTGAGGGCTGCCCTCTGCTCTAGCTACCCTGGGACAGATACATTCTTACAGGCTACTGCATTGACCTGGTCAGTCTGGCTAGTATTGGCCTGGATTTTTAAGGGTTAAGGAGGATCTCTTCCTCTTTCTATTGGTAGCTGGCTACTTTTGGTATAGTGTCACTTACTACAGTTTTCAGTGTATTTCTTGACCATCACTCAGTACAAACTTCCAAGTTTTGCTGGAATAGGTATGTGGGAACTGGAAAGCCTGCTGCCTATTTGATCAAGTCACCTTGGCCACAAGTCTCAATCTTGGTTAATTTTAATTTTTTTTACTATTCCTACTTAATAGAGGTTTTGTTTTTCAATGAACAGTATCACTTTGATTCACCATTGCCTACTTTCTTGTAATGAAACAAAGCATACATTATCTTTTGTGTTATCCATCCTTTTGATTTGGTTCTTGCTTCATGATCTGGGCCTTCAGTTTAATAGAGCAACAGACAGAGAACTGTTCACCATGGGTTTTCATTTCTGGTTTAAAGTGGGGATCCATTCACATATTTCCAGAAGGAATAATACTTTGTTCTTTTTTCACCCCCTTTTTAGTAGTGGTGACATATGTCCAGCTACTGGCTCAGTCCATTGTGGCAATCTTAGAACTCATAAAAATTTTCATGGAAGAGCTAGACAGACCAATGATACTTAGAGAAGTAGACCGTAATAGTCTATACCTTAGTACCATAATGAATATAATATATGTAATTCACCTAAAGAAAGGCTTAAGGAGATACTAGGAGGCAAGAACGTGGAGGCAAGGGAAGGATGCAACCAGGATGACTTGATGAAATTTCCACATCATGGAAAGGAAAAAGATACAACTGAGGAACCTCAGTGGAAAAGATAAGTGACGTAGGTCATTACAACGAAGGAGATAAGGGCCATGGGTGTTATAAGAAGTAGGCCTTGCTCAGGTATATGCTCTCTACTTCTGATATCCCAGGCAATCTGCAGGTTGCCAATTAGAACCTTGTTCAATAAGCATGAAACATGGAAGTTTCCAAAAATAGATGATTCCAAAAACTTCCCAAATTGGGCAGGGATATTGGAGTTATACAGAGCAGAGAAGCCTGATGCAAGAGAGCCTAGGTCTCAGAAAATGGAGAGGTGTTTAAGATTGCTTGAGGTAAGACTTTCTCCTTTTCTTCTGTTCCTGGCAATGACTAGCACAGGGATGGGCACATGAGCAGGACACATTATCCAGTTGAGTATGAATGTATGTATTGATGTCCATTCAGTACCCATTAAAATATATAGATCATTTAGCATATAACCTACATAAAAATACATAAAATGATTAAGAATGTATACAATAGGTGCTACCCTTAGTCACTGAGTGAGTGGTATCTTAGACAAAGAGATCTAGAAAAGATCTTAATTTAGAAAGGCCAAGGTCACCCACCATCCTGGGTCAACACCAGTTGTCTTGACTTCTTTCTTGACACCAGAACTTTGATGACTCTGGATGATAAAGTGAGGATGGCAACTTTGCACAGCCCTGCCTCACTTAAATCCAGTTCTTGCAAGTCAAGACATCCACCTTGTGATATCATTGGTCCCCTTCCAGAACAAAAGGTCATCAACAACATGAAACACTTAAATGTTTGTTGAATTAAAGAGAAGTTTATTATCAGTCTCTTGCTACCCTCCAATCTCCCTAACTTCAGATGCATCATAGGTTTAAGAATAATCACCATAGCCAGCATTTCTATCATGCTTGAAAATTTGCAGATAATGTACACACATTATCTCATTTGATCCTCATAACCACCCTGGGATGTAGGTACTGTGATTACTCCCATATTAGAGATGAGGAACATGAGACGGAAGGAGGTTAAATACCCAGGGTCCCAGAGCTAGTAAGTGTCTGAGGTCCTGTTTGAACTATGTCTGGTGTACTATCCACTGCATTACCCAGCTGCCATCTATCCCAATGCCCTCATTTTACAGATAAGGAAGCAGACCTCAGTGACTTGACTAAGGTCATCCAGCAAAAGATCCAGGATTTGAACTCAAGTCTTCTGCTCCAAATTCAGCATACTTTTCACTGCAGAAGTTCCTTGGAGGAGGGGAATAGAGAAGAATAGTAGTCACCCATATTTAGTAAGTTAACAAGGACATCCATAAATGTTTCTATTTTTAAAAAAAACTTTTCTTACTCAGCTATGAACAGTGACAATCTTCAAGCTTTTTTGTCCCCAGGGTTGGGAAGGAATCCTAGCAAAGCTGATGAGATGAAACTGTAATAACAAGAGCATTGCCTGAATACCAGAGGAAAAAAAATGCTCAAGGAGTGATTTTTAAATGTGGGATAATATTGCTGGGAATGAGCCAAAGCTGTAATTGCTGATGTCATCCCAAATCCCCTGTTACTTTGAGTACAGGTTTTCAGCATTCCATTAGAGAACTAACTCCGGAACTAACTCACAGAATCACCCTGTAATATTGCTCATTTTAGCAGCAGCATTGGGCCCCCTTTTGCTATAATTCTCTTATATGGCTGGATCCAGTCATGGTTTTCATCACAGCATGTAACGAGGGAATTACAGAAGAAAAAAACGTTGGCTTTGAATCTTGATGGTAAATGTGTGAAGTTGTTATGTTTCTCCTACCAGCTTATATGAAGGGCTTCTGTGTAGACAGTAAAAAAGAGATTCCCAGTAATTGTGGCAAATGTATGTATGTGCCAGATACATGAAATATTGGCAGATCTATTTATCACCTCATCCCCCAAACCACGAGGCTGCATGGAGGTGAGGAGAAGAGAGAACCTTCCCCCTCCCCCATCACAAAGGGAAGCGCTGAGGCTATCCATTTAATTATTTTGAAAAGAGAGAAGGGCACTGTGTCTCCATCTCACTGCAGAGGAGCTGAGGCCAGGAATTAATTTGATGATGAAAGGACTATCAACTAGTTTTAATTCCAACAATGACTGGCGAGAAGTATCTTGTCAGATTGTGTCTGCCCTGTCTCCTCTCCATATTGTTTGGTTGGGCTAGAGTACAGAGAAGGACTCTTACTCTATCCTCATCCATATGTCTTTCTTTTTCTCTTTTTTTTCTGGGTATTTCTGTGTCTTTGTATTAGTTTCTTCACTTCCCCTCCCCCTTTTTCTCTCTCTTCCCCTCTCTATCTCTTTGTTCATCTATCTCTCTATCATTCTGTCTCTCTGTTTCTCCTGTCTCTGTTCTGTCTCTTTCTCTGTCTCCCTCTATCTCTCTCTTTGTCTCTCTCATTTTCTCTTCCAGAGTCACTGGAGTCCAGTGTCTCTCTGTATATCTCTCAGCTTTGGTCCCCATTGTTATTAGTCCAGATTAGGCAATAGCCAGTTCCAGTTTAATTAAGGGGGAAGCAGAATGGTAACTAGGAATTGTTTCACTGGGGAAACAGCTTGGGGGAGGGGACTGGGGGAGGTAGGCTAAAGAGCAGATTAACTGATCATGCCAAAAGATGAGAATCTGTCCCTCAACCTACAGGGGTTAGGGTTGGGAGAGGAACAACCCAGCAAGAGGAACCTGAAGGTGGCTTCCACATTGCTGTGTTGGCAAGTGGACAACAATAAGGTGAGGAACTGGGACAGTGGTCACCCTAGGGAGGAAGTCCTACACCTACCCATTTTTTCACCTTGCACCAAAACCCCATTCACCCACGCTAGTTGAGGATCGGGGGATCACCTTCACTCCAATCCCATAGGAGATTCTCAAAGGTGGCTAGATCCCAAGAAAGATGCACTTCTTTAGAGGAGGTAGAAAAAGGAAAAACAGGATATTAAAATGATCAAGAAGATTTTGAGGGAAGATAATCACATGAAGGCAGATTTAAAAAGATTAAGGTATGAAGGCATGAAAAATGAAAGACAACATGATGGAAGACTGTCCAGTCATGAAGAGCAGGGAGAAAAGAAACATTGGTTTGTTCACCCAAACCCGGGATGCTAGAGCAAGGGAATTATAAACACATACACATATCTGTCTATCTGTCTGTCTATCTATCTATCTATCTTTACATTGTAGCCTGAATTCTAAGATAAATAGAAGACCTAAGCACATGTTAATTCAGAGATGATAATGCTAAGAATATGAACAGAAAAAAAGGTAGATATTATGGATAGCATATACTGAGAGATTGTTAAGGGAAAGTCAGGATTTCTTTTTCATTTAATTAATTTTTTTCACCCAACAAGAATCTATTTTCTTCCTCTTGCATTTCCCCACCTTTCCTCATTAAAAAAAAGAATCACAAAAACAAAATTGTTGTAACAAGTATGGATAGTCAAATAAAACACATTACCATATACCATACATACCAAATAAAACACATATTACCACATGACCAAACAAGCTATGCTTTAATCTGCACTTGAGCCCATCACCTCTCCATCAGGAACTGATAGTGTGTCTCATCATCATTCCTTTGGACATGGTATTGATCAAAGTTCTTAAACCTTTCAAAGATGTTTGTCTTTACAATGGTGCTATTATTGTAATAATTGTTCTCCTGGTCCTGTTCACTTCACTTTGCATCAGTTCATACACATCTGTCCAGGTTTCTCTGAAACTATGTTCTTCATCTTTTCTCATAACATAATGGTATTCCAGTATAAAGTTCAAGGTATTTAGAAATATCTTTGAAGGGAGACTAACCTTTGAGAAGGTCCATGTGGAGAGACTGTGTAGTGTCGAGGTAGAGGTACAGTCTGGGAGCCTTATAGCTTCCTTGTGCCTGCAGGTATTACCTAGAGCAGGGGTGGGGAACCTGTGGCCTCAAGGTCACATGTTCTAGGTCCTTGGATGTGGTCTTTTGAGGGAGTCTGCTTTACAGAATAAATTCTTTTATTAATGGGATTTGTTCTGTGAAATTTAGATTCAGTCAAAGGGCTGTACTTGAGGACCTAGAGGGTCACATGTGGCCTCAAGGTAACAAGTTCCCCACCCCTGACGTAGGGCCTAGTTGTTGATAGTAGGGTGAATAAAACACTTTGTGGAGTAAACATTCCTGAACTGGGTTGAGCTTCAGCTTCAGCTAAGTTTCCTTCACATGTGATCCTTTGCCTTAGAGATTCTTAATTAAGTCACAGACTTCTCTCAGCTTCTCTCTTTCCTGGCCCTAGTTGTCACATCCTAAGATTTCAGGAACAACTGAGGGAGAAGGGGGAATAGTTTTGACTACTTAGGGCCATATTGCAAGGATCCCTCTGTCTCTGTATATACCTCAATACAAAAACTATGAGTATGTTCCATTGTTGTCCTTTGAACTGAGTACCAAAACAAGGGGAAAGGCCACTAGATTTGGAATGGATCTAACTGAAACACTAAGGAACTAAGCTAGAAGGACTTGTGCTTTTTTGATCATTAGCATTTTTCAGTTTCTTGTAAACAGTAGCCCAAAATTAGGAAATCATTCTAAATTAACTTGTTAGACATGAGAGAAATCATCATTATTTGAGCAAATGTGTGAGATATACCAAATTTGTCTACGATGAAGATATTTCCAGATCATAAGAGCTTTGGTTGTTTGGTTTATCCATGAGTATATCTGGACAGGTTTACTGCCCTTTTGGTATGACTAAGTTAAAAGATTCAATCTGGTTCTTGTTTTAGAAGAGAGGATAGATACAATTAAGGAAATCTGAAGGAATGAGTGTACTGTTGATAAAATTTTAACAACCAGTTCTTCTAACTACAGAGTTTTAAGTTTATCCTGAATTAATCCCATTTTGTCCTTTACTTTCTTAAGTCCAAAAATCAACAAAGCAATAAATCAAGCCCTGGCTTACAGCATTCCCTGATTTCTGAGCTATAAATGTTCACACTAAAAATTTAACAATCAGCTCCCCAAAGCCCCAATAAGCTGGCTTCAGTACAACCCTGTCTGAAGGGAATTAGGTCTGGGGCAAGTTTCTGAGGTAACCATGGAGATATACAATCCCTGACTTTTAACTGAAGATTTAACACAACTGAGCAGTCTTGGTAGAAGTGATTACTAGACATGGTAAATCACCATAAAAATGTTAATAAAGCTATAGTAAATTATTTCTAAGCAGCATACTTTTTTGTCCTAATTTATCATTTAAATCAATTTATTTGTATCAGTTTATTATGTGTAACCCCGGTCCCAAAGTCCATTGGCATGGAATTCTCTTCTCATTGAGGGAGATGAATGTGCTACCCTTCTTTAAAGGTCTGGGCTGAGTTGGGGAGAGCTGGAGAACTCCAGGCTTCTTGAGTCTTCTTGGAGATTCAAATCACTTCCTGAGTTTCTGACTTCCAGCTTCAAAAGGGAACACGGAAGAAGTCAACTGCACTTCAAATTGCTGAAGGAAAAGACTCTAGGAAGATGTAGGAAAAACTGTAAGTCTTATTATGTCCCTGTACCCAGTTTGCTACAATAGAGACTGTAGGGACTTTCCCCTTGGGTAAAGGATGAGACCCTCTCTTAGTTGAGCTGAATTACCTCACTCCTAATGGGAGAGCCCCTTCACTCTGTATTATCTGACATTTATTCTCCTTCACTGATTTCTGTTTTCCTATGATTAGGATAAATGGATTTCTTTGCTACTCATTATGTGTGTTAATTGTGGAACAGGCATTTGGTGGAAAGGTAGTCAAGGCTTCAATGTAAAGTCTGGATTCCTTCTTCTCCCCAGTAATGACACAGTAATCAGAAGTCAGAACCAGATCATATCCCCTAGACAAATAATATTTAAGCAAGAAGATAGATATAATTCTAGTCTGGTACCTCTTTTCTCTGAGAGAGCAAAGTTGCCTAAGGCCCCAACTTCTTGCTCCTTCTCCTGGCAGGCATTAAAGTCTCCCTAGGAGAAGATGGGGTGGGGAACTGGGGGGTGGTGGTGATAATAAGAGATGTCTGATCTGCCTCCCTTCAAGAATTACAGTTACACCTTCATGCTGCAGAGGGAGAGAGAAGTCCTTACTTCATGTGGCAGCGACTCATTACAGATATACATTAATATGAATTACCTTGTGAGTGAGCTGTGAGAGACTGGGGAATAAAAAGTAGAAAAATCCAGGAAAGAAGAAGCATTTTTCTCTCAAAATTTTCTGAGACTTTACTTATCTGAGTCTAGTTGTGTTGTTTGATTGTGCTTCTGGGTGCACCCTTTAGTCCCAGCATAATCATCAAATGGGAGACCACTTTGGGAACCATTAATCTGGCTCATTTCCAGCAATGAGAACTGGTAACTTTATTGTCTGGCACTTCACATGAAGGTGATATGTAGTGCAGAGTGCTGGACAGATCACAGACTTATACTCTCCAAGCTAAACATTTGCATTCAGCAAAAGCAGGGGCCACAAGGCAAGACAACTATGAGAAGATTCACTGTCAACACTTTGTTGCTAACTTGGAAGAAAAGCTGAGTCAACACATGGTGAACAGCAGTGGAGCAGAAAAGGAGTGGGAAACTTTCAGAGATTTGGTGTATGGCACTGCATTTATTCATCTGGGTCAGAACAGACATCAAGACTGATTTGACAAAAATGATGGTGAAATTCAGAAGCTGCTAAGTGAAAAATAAGAACTCCATAGTGTTTACCAGCAGGATAGTTCATCCATCTCTAAGAAGTCAGTATTTAATTTCATCAAAAGTAAACTGCATGTAATCTTAGAGAGATGAAAGATTCTTGGCTCAGTAAGAAGGCAGATGAGATTCAGTTTTATGCTTTTTTATGATGCCCTGAAGGCTATTTATGAGCCAACAGACTTTGGTGCATCTCAACTGCTAAATAATGATGGAGCCACTCTGATTAGTGATAAGGACATGATCCTGGAGAGATGGACTAAACATTCCATAGAGTTCTCAATAGACTGTCATCAACCAATGCTGAAGCCATTGATTGTACACCTCAGGATGAAGTCAATTCCTCTTTTGGCAAACTTTCAACTGAACAAGAGGCTTTGAATGTCATTAGGCTCCTCTCGTGTGGCAAAGCACCTGGTGCTGATTCCATTTCAGCAGAGATCTATAAGAAAGTGGGTCCACTGCTCATATAAAAGCTGATAGAAATCTTCTGGGTTACATGACAGAAGGAGGTTAACCTCCTGGAATTCAAGAATACCTCCATTGATCATCTCTATAAAGGAAAAGGAAGTAAGTTGTCCTATGACAATCACAGGAGGTCTCTCTCTTAGTCACTTCTGGCAAGATTCTTGCCAGGGTCCTGCTTAATCAGCTGATCCTTCACCTGGAAGATAGATATCTATCCAAGAATCAATGTGGCTTTAGAAAGGGCTAAGGAACAGTTAACAGCTCCAGGAGAAATGCCAGGAACAGAACATTTGTATACAATATTTGTCAATCTGACCAAGGCCTTTGATAGTGTCATTCATGAGGGCTTGTGGAAAATTATGTCAAAGTTGCCTAGAGAAGTTCATCAGCACTGTGTACCAGGTTCATGATGGTATGCTTGCATGGGTTCTGGATAATGGACAATGCTCTCATGCTTTCCCAGTCACCAATAGAGTGAAACAGGACTGTGTGCTTGCTCTCATGCTTTTTTGCATGATGTTTTATGTGATGTTGCCAGACACCTTCAACAAGGACAAAAAATGGCATCAAGGTTAGCTGTTGCGCTGGGCAGTGGATTATTTAACTTGAAAAGGTTACAAGCCAAGTCTAAAGTGGAGGGAGAGTTGATGCATGACTTTTTGTTCTCAGAGGATCGTGCACTCAGCGCAACCTCTGAGGTTGAGATGTAACAGAGTATGTGTGGATCAATTCTCTGCTGCTTGTGCTAATTTTGATCTGATAATTAACACTGAGAAAACAGACTCCACCCCCCAGCACCACACCATCCATACTTGGAATCATTGGTTATAGCAAACAGAGAAATTGTGAATGCTGTGGATATGTTCACTTACTTTGTCAGTATTACTTTCCAAGGATGTATGTATAGATGAAAAGATTGATGCACGCATTGTCAAGAGCTCAGAAAGAAAGTGTAGGAGAAAAGAGATGTTAGGCTGCTTACCAAACTGAAGGTCTTCGGAGATATTATGCTGACTTTATTATGAAACCTGTAGAGTCTACCAGTGGCATGCCAGAAAATTGAATCTCTCCCATTTGAATAATCTAAAGAACATTCTGAAAATCACCTGGCAAGATAAAGTACTGGAATATGAGCTCATTTCTTGAGTTGAAGTGCCAAGAATTCATACTCTACCACAGGGAGTGCAGCTCTGATGGGCTGGCCACATTCGAATAGCAAATGCACATTTGCCTAAAAGACTATTTTACAGAGAACTCATATATGCAATTGCTCACATGGAGATCAGAAGAAGTGATACAAGAACATTCTTAACATCTCTCTGAAGAATTTTGGAATTGATTATGAGACACGGGAGAAAGTGCACAGGACCACCCATTATGGCATAACCACATCAAAGAAGGCTCTGTGCTCTATGAACGAAGCAGAGTTGCAGTAGCTAAAGAGAAACTTGAGATGAGCACATTTGGAGACATCTCTGTCCCCAATGTTCATATGGACTAATTGTGCCTGACCTATGGCAGAGCCTTGCAAGATCATATTGGTCTAATCAGTCACAGTGGGACATACTGTACATTGACTCACATCTTGTACTGTCATTTTGGTCCTTTTCAAGTATGAAGGATAACTATGAACAAATAGCCCAACCTATTCAGTCATTTTCCCATCTCTTCAGTTTCCAATCTGGATCCATTTCCTCTGATCTCTTTGGGAAACAAATAGTGGTACTTCTGGCTCAGAAGACATGCACAGTTTTATAACCTTTTGGTCATAGATCCAAATTGTTCTCCAGAATGGTTGAACCAGTTCACAACTCCACCAACAATGCATTAGTGTACCTTTTTTGTATGTTTTTTTTCCACATCTCCTCTTGCATTTGTTACTTTCCTTTTCTGTCATGTTAGCCAATCTAATAGCTGTAAGATGGTACCTCAGAATTGTTTTAATTTTCATTTCTCTAATTATTAGTTATTTGGAACAGTTTTTCATATGACCTTTGATAACTTTGACTTTTCCTTTTAAAAACTGCTTATTTATATCCTTTGACCATTTAGTTATTGGTGAATGGGTCTTATTTTTATAAATTTTGTTTAGTTCTCTACACAGTTGAGAAATGAGGCCTTTGTCAGAGAAACTTGCTACAAAACCCCCCAATTTCCTGCTTTCCTTCTGGTTTTGGCTCCGTTAGTTTTGTTTGTGCAAAAATTGTTTTTTAAATTTCATACAATCAAAATTATTCATTTTACCTCTTGTGGTCTTCTTTATCTCGCATTCACTCATAAGCTCTTTTTTTATTCATTGATCTGATAGTTAAATTTTCCATACCTCCCTAATTTGCTTATGGTATCACTCTATATGTCTAAGTCTTTTATCCATTTTGACATTATTTTGGTATATAGTGTGAGATACTGATCTATGTCTAGTTTCTGCCAAATTGCTTTCCATTTTTCCCATCAATTTTTGTCAAATTGTGAGTTTTTGTCACCCAATTTTACTTCTTGAGTTTGTCAAACACTAGATTAAGGTGGTCATTTACTACTGTATATTGTGTACCTAATCTATTCCACTAATTAACCACTCTGTTTCTTAGCTAGTGCCAGAGTCGTGTCTGGCAATTTTCAAGAGTGGTCATCAGTTCTCCTCACAATAACTCAGCTCACGAGCCTTCAAAATATTGAGCAGCTTTATATACACATATAGATAGATATTTATGTACATATATACATACATAAATACATATATGTAGGTAATATATGTATATAGCTACCTAGCTAGATATAGATATATAATAAAGGACACAGAAAGAACATGCACCTGAAAACAAAGGAATCCAGGCACACATCTCACACTCATGGCTGGTCACTATTTCTGTGCAGGGACACCAACAGCCTTCATGGCTTATAGTACCTGGCTTTGGGCCAGGATCTAGCAAGGAGAGAAGGACCTGGAATTTGTGATTCCCTGTCTCTCTTTTGTTGCTGTGTTGCCAGTCTGCTAGCATCTCCTTATTGATTTCTATTTCTCAGTGGTTTGTTCAAGATATCTCCAAGGTTAAGTTCTCCAGCAGTTGGTTCACGGAAGAATTATTCTTGAGTTGCAGCTGTGAGTGTTATAGCAGTTTTATTGTCTGCAAAGCTCAACTGAGGGAAGGGGAAGGAAAGGAAAGAATAAATTATATGGTACCTACTATGTGCCAGGCACTGGACTAAGCACTTTTTACAGAACCTATCTCATTTGATCCTCACAACCATGTGAGGCAGATACTATGATTTTCTCCATTTTACCAATAAGGAAAGGAGGCAAAAAGAGGTTAAGTGACTTGCCCAGGGTTACATAGCTAGTAAGTGCCTGAGGCTGAATTTGGGTTCAGATTTTCCTGACTCCAAGCCCAGCACTCTACCTACTGCAGCCACCAGACTGCCTTGGGCTATTTCCATATGAATTCCACCAAAGTACTAGTCTCTACACATACAGTCTCTTTGGGCAGCTGCGGGGATGTCTTTTTTTTTTATCACTCCAAGTTGTCTACACTTTCTGTTCCAGGTCTGTTCTCATTATTACCACTTTCCTCCCCTCATTTATAATACCACTGTCCCTAGAAAATGTACCTCCTGCTCTTACCTTCCAATAAGGGTTTTTGGAGTTCATACAAACCTTCCTACTCCCTCCATTTGTTTTCCCACCTTTCAGTTCCTTCTGGCAGCTGGGCTGGACTATGCAAATTTCACCAGGCTGCTTCTCCCAGTTCTTCCAAAAGGAGAGAGGACTGGAGTGAGTTTCTCTTTGCATAGGTTAGATTAAGGGAAGAAATTTTTTAAATTCAAACTAGATGATGTCTATTTTTATAGTGCTTTAAGGCTTACAAAGGGCTTTCTTCACAAAAACCTAATGAGGTATCTGGAATTGTAACTTCATTTTATAGATGAGGAAATTGAGATTCAGAAAGGTCGAAGGCTTTGCCTATACATGCTCAACTCTTGAGTGGTGGAGCTAGGATATGAATCTGATGCCTCCAGCTGGTGTGGAGGTGACCCTAGCTTTTCAAAGGCTGTGCCAACAGATCACTAGCTCTAGTAGATGCTACCATACTGGAAAGGCATCAAGAAGGGACCCAGCGATGAACTTCATATTTCATATCTGAGCACCCACCTAGTTTAAGTGTTAAGAGGTTAAACAGTGGACTGATGGCAGAATATTTTGGCTGTAACAGATCAGGGCAATGAAAAACGGGAGGATTTGGAAAGGGGACCTAGGTTCAAATCCTCTCTATTATCTCTGTGACCTTGGGCAAGTTGTTTAGGGTACCTTAATCTCTCCTGACCTCTGTTTACCTTCCCTGTTGAATTAGGGGATTGAGCTAGATGACCTGGAAGTTCCCTTCCATCTCTAAATCTGTGAAGATACTGTGTCGTTTTAAGATAGTACAGATTTATCGGGTAGGATGAATAGAGTGATAAGATATGAGAGAAACGAATGAAGGGAAGTAGATGAAAAGAGGAATGAAGGAAAGAGGGAAGATTGAAGGAAGGAGGGAGGACTTGGGAGTAAGAGAAAAAAGAAAAGAGGAGAGGAGAGAGGCAGGAAGAGAGTGAGGAAGGAGACAGAAGGGAGGAAAAAGCAGGGGTAGAGAGACTTTTTCTTCCCAGACATCTAAGCTGTCTCCTTCCATGTTTGAAGAAAAGTTGTTTTTTTTTTTAACTAAGAATCAACTAGAGGAGGCCCTCTGTCCTTCAGTCCCTGCGAATTATGTTCTGTCTCTATCATTTCCCAGGTCACTGGTTATATTAAGCTGAGGTCCCTGGGTGGTTGCTGTCGATAATTTTCCATTCCCCACCCTTTTGAGTCAGATTGCAAAATAAGGACATTTTGAAACTTAGATTCCTCGTGACTGAGACTAGGGGAGATATGGCCCATGGGCTATTTCAGGACATGCAGGGCCCCAGACATGGGAAAGGAGCTGCCTGACCTCCCAGACAGGTTCCCTTTTCAGACAGGAAGACATGCAGAGCTGAGTTGATGTTTAAACGAGACATATAGATGTCAGCTCAGCTTTGCTGGAGAAGAATCATACATTTTTTAAAAAGCTGATGTATTAGAGCACTCTCAGTATTTTCACCAAGTATATTTCACCGAGCACAGGACTGTGCCTTTACTTATAGGAAGAGTAGATGGCAGCTTACATGGCCCTGTGAAGGTCTCTTGGCCAAAACTGTCTCCCTCACCAATCTGTCAGGGTGCCTGGAATTTCACCAGGCTAGAGCACTGGGCTTGGGAGTTAGGAAGATGTAAGTTCAAATCCAGCTTCTGACATTTATTAGCTGTGTAACCCTGGGCAAGTCACTTAACTAACCCCTGTCTGCCTCAGTTTCCTCATCTGTAAAATAAGAATAGTAGTAACACCTATCTCCCCTGGTTGTTGTGAGGACCAAGTGAGATAGTAAGTGTAAAGCACTTAACACAGTGATTGGCATCTACTAAATGCTATATAAATATTAGCCATTGTTATTGATATTATTGTCATTATTATCATAATCATTTCCTTTCTGTTCTAACAGTTTAGAGGAGGCTCAGTTATGCAGTTATACATGAGGAAGATGGACTTGAAATATGTATGTCAGCTGTCACAGCTGCATGGCAGGAACCTTAGCCATTCATCTCCCATTTCAAGGAAAGGGTCCAGATGACCTTGGTCATGCCTGAGCCTGATCAGTCTGCATATAAGTTTATACTACGTTATATGGATCTCTCACCATGAGTTCATGCAGTTCCACCCCCATGCCAGAGGAGTTCTCCTTCTCTACTTGTTGAAATAATTCTCTTTCTTCAAGTCCCATCTCAGGCACCACTTCCTCTGTGAAGCCTTCCTTGACTTTGCAGCCATTGACCATCTCCCTCCTTACATGTTCTTACAGTACTTTGTCTGAAATGTTTCTTTGTTTCCATCACATGCTACCTTTTTTTGTGTAATATTCTACCCCTTTGTAAGCTCTTTGAGGGCCCAACTTGTTCCTCCACCATTACCATCAACAAGTACCCCTCACTGCATATATATGTAGTAGATACTTATTCTATTGAAATAATTATAAGCAACAATTGCGTCTGGGATTTTTATACCTCCTATCTTCCCATGTTTCATCCAGTACAATAGCCATCTCTCATCTCTTATCTCTCATCTCTCATCTAGCTATAGTAGCCACAGTTTCACCACAGCAACTGTCCCTATCGTTGAGGTCCCTGAGGTTAGTGAAATGCTCAGACTCATCTCCCACTTACATAGCTTGCCAGTAGCAGTAAGGGAGTACAGCATGAGAACAGTATGTTTTAAGTTGAATTTAAGAATATTGAAAATCTAACAGTAAGAACCTGCTGTTGAGCCCAAGAGGCTGGAGTACCACTACTGCTTTTCCCACTAAGGAGCCCCTCCCTATGTTATGGACAGTCCAGGTCACATTCAGTCCTTGGGGAGCCTGGTCTCTAATTCCATTGAGATTAGGTTTCCTTTTCTCCCACTCCCTGGCTTGTTAAACCTTCACCCTTGTGTCCTAGAAGGGGAAATACTTGGGGCTTAATGTAGGGGTGGGGTATGGGCTATATATTGTCTATATAAGCTATGTATGTCTGTATGTATCTGTCTAAATGTGACTCAGAGAGAAGCATGAATGACAGCTCTTGGGAGATTTGAATTCCTGCCAGGAGGGGAAGAAAAAGGTTGGGTCCCAAGGCTGAATACTCTATTATCCTCAGAGAAAATGTCCCAAGCTCTGTTTCTCCCCTAAATATTGTTAGTCTAGAGGATATAATATTTAAGTTGAAGCTGAACTCCTGATCACTATTCCTTAATGGGGAAGGAATTCCCCATACTATGTCTCTAAGGCTTGACTCACATTCCTTCAAAAGCCCACACAAAGACCACATACAACAAATCACAAATAAACCTATTTATCCAAGCCAAAAGTCAAAAGAAATCATAGAAGCATGCAGATCAGAATACACCAGACAACACATAGAGTGAACAAGCTTTTCTACGGGTGGTAAGATATCTGAGCTCAATCAAGGGAGAAAGTCAAAGTGAAATTCCTCTAAGTCTCTAGTGTGATAAACTGGAGATAGGGACATGACTGAGATGCTGAATCCTCTGTCAGTTTTTCCCCAAAGTCTTTTTCTCCCTTCAGGGATCTAAAGAGAATCTGGAAGTTCATGTCCTGTCTCTTGAAGCTGGGAGCCCAAAGACCAAGCTGTCTCTTCTCTCAAGCTCTTGTCAACTTAAAAGTTTAGAAACTAATCAGTCTTCACCAACAAGTAGAGTCTCAGGCAAATGGGATTTGAGCTGAGGATAACCTTAAATTGTGGCTCCTGGTTAGGGTCTCCTAAAAGGATATAGTAAGAGGTATCTAATGTGCAGTATGAATCAGGTATGAGCCAGATATTTATTTTCTACATACAAAAGAGATGCTAAAGGACACAAAATAGTCATGGTGCACACCTGACAGAAAGCTAGGATTCAGCAGCATGATTGATAAAATCTTCTGTAATCTTCTGAAACGCTGATGCCTCAGCCTTATCAGAATAACAAGGCAATTCAGGGACCCACTGAACTTTGAAACTTAATCAAGGTAAACTGAACTCTGAAATTCCTTTATCTGTTCATCATTTTTATCACCTTTGCCTAACAACCCCTAACTTTGTTCTTTTTCTCATGACCTCCAATCCCTCCACCCTTCAGTTCTTTCCTATTATAACACCTCTGTACTGACACTCTCTTCTCCCTTCCATACCCTGAACCATTGGTGAACCAAATCAATTCTACATTTTTTTCTATATTCAAATACCTTGACCTTTAATCCAAATACACATCACAGCTTGCCCAGTCCAACCCTCAGATAACTCCCACATCTATTACCTTTTTTTTATTCTTGTGTTTCTGAATGGAAATAGAGAAAACCCCCAAACTGCACTGATTGGGTGTACTATAAATTTAGGTTATATAATTGCAACTGGGCTCTCAACACAGCAAGGCAATTCTTTTACATCTTCCTAATCAATTCACTATCCCACTCACCAGAGTAGCTGGTTTAAATCTTTTCATCCTTTGTCAAACCTTACATAGTATCACTCCTGCCCCCAGCTGAGAACCTTGCCTCATATTTCATTGAAAAAACTGAGACCGTTCACCTCACATCGCTAAGATGTCTTGTCCCACCATCTCCTCCACTCTGTCTCACATGAAGGAGCATCCCTTCTTCTTGCCAAGGCAAACCTCCCTGCATTAATCCTTGATCCCATTCTGTCACATCATTTTTCAGCAAATTGACTCCTCAGCATCTTCACTGTCTCACCAGCCTTCAATGTCTCCTTCTCTACAGGCCCTTTTCCCACTACCTACAAACATGTTTATATCTCTCCATCCTTAAAAAACCTTTACGTGTCATAACAGAAAATGCTATCCACATCCAGAGAAAGAATTACGGAGTCTAAATGCAGAATAAAACCTTCTATTTGCTCATTTTTGTTGGTTTTGTTTTTTCTTTCTAATGGTTTCTCCCATTCATTCTAATTCTTCTTTACAACATGACTTTTAATAAGAATGCATGTGTAGAGCCTTTATCAGATTATATGCCTTCTTGGGGAGGGGGGAGGGAAGGAGGTGGAGAAATTTAAAACTGAAAAGCTTATGGAAGTGAATATTGAAAATTAAAATTAAATAAATTAAAGAAAAAAAAAACCTTTGCATGATCCAGCCATTTTTGCTATATCTCTCATCCCTGTAATGGCTAAGCATCTTGAGCAAGTCATCTACGGTAAGTGCCTTCATTTCCTTTACTTCTCTTTTTTTGGGGGGAGGAAGAAAGAGTACAAAATAATTATTTTAAAAACTTAATGTCATAGTAGTTAATTTTGTCTATTTGTAAAACCTGTTTAAACACTATACTTTTTTTTGCTAACTAGGCTGAATTTTTCATGGTTACCGATAATTCTCATCATCATATTTTTGAACTAGATAGTAATTTAAATATATTCAAATGGCCCTCAAATTTTTATTTCTTGAGGATATTCTGTGGTTGACTGTTTCTACCTTAGTTTCTTGCAGCAGAACACCTTCTTGCTTGTGTCAGTTGTCAAAAGGTAGCACAATTCCTTTGGGATTATGCTTGTTTGCTTGTTCATATCAATACTAAAAATTTTAACTTAAGCTTAGAATTATTTTGTTCCACTTACTCAGCTTTTGATAATATCCTTGTAAAACTATTGTAGTTAAAAATTTCGAAAAAATATAGCCCATTGGTTTTTTTGGAGTTTTTTTTTTTTTTAAAGATTAGCTGGATTTAGATGCCATTAAGCTCTTCTCTTATAATAGACCAGTCCCTAGAAAAATACCTCACTGGGGATATTTCCTTTTCAACATCTAAAAGATCTCTGGGTTCTTACTCTTTCCTACTTAAATGATGAAGTCCATGGCAAACAGGCAGATGTTCAATATCTGTTACTCCCTCCATAATTCCTACTTCCTAATGCCATAGTTTCCTCCACCATACAGTCCTCCCATGTTCCACCCAAGTTTCCAATGTTTATCAGACTGTAGTTTGAAGATTGTTGATTATAGTTTCCGAAATCATTGTAGTTTCCACTTCTATGACTGCCTCCTCCATATTTGTCATAACCACCTCCATAGCCACAACTCTGGCTACCATATTCTCTACCACCACCAAGGGTATCTTCTTCCTCTTACAAAACCAAGACTATCTCCAAGATTGCTTTAAATTGATTCTCTTCTATATCCTTTGTAACTGTCTTCAAATCCGCAACCACTTTTACACTTATCAGATACTCCTCTAAAATTGTTTCTTGTGCCTGGTCCAAAATTTCCACCA